>JARFIZ010000128.1:1200000-2400000 GCA_036325965.1 Sinopyrophorus schimmeli
ATATAGTGTTAATTTAACCCTGTGTTAAATATTATTAATGTACTAAAAGGGTAAATTAGTTTTTTATAAAATTTCATGTACATTTGTAAGAATTGGTATTGAATTCTGTATATAACGTAAAGGGGTGGTTTCTATGAAAATAAAGCAATGCAATTAACAATGCAAGTTTATATAGTGTTAAGTTAACCCTGTGTTAAATATTATTAATGTACTAAAAGGGTAAATTAGTTTTTTATAAAATTTCATGTACATTTGTAAGAATTGGTATTGATTTCTGTATATAACGTAAAGGGGTGGTTTCTATAAAAATAAAGCAATTCAATTAACAAGGCAAGTTTATATAGTGTTAAATTAACCCTGTGTTAAATATTATTAATGTACTAAAAGGGTAAATTAGTTTTTTATAAAATTTCATGTACATTTGTAAGAATTGGTATTGAATTCTGTATATAACGTAAAAGGGTGGTTTTTATGGAAATAAAGCAATGTAATAAATATGAAATATATATTTAGAAAATTCGAATAAAAATGTTACAAAAGTTATTTTTAAATGTTTTTATAGCATTATGGACCAGTGATACAGATTGGCATTTATACATTATAATTGTGCGAAAGGAATAAAGCAAATCTGCGTTTTAATAATTCTTTAACTTAAACCCCGTAAGTATAAATTATTTAAACAGTTTAAATCCCCCGTCCTTAATATGTTAATTAAATTATAATAAAGACTATTTGTAAAATAGGAACATAGGAACATAGAAATATATAAATAAATAGAACAAAGAGTTGAAGTAGTTAGGAACATGATCACCGACATTCATAGGGGGCGCAGTAAGTAAGGAGCGCTTTACATTTCAACTTAATATCTTTTATGTTCTTTAAAACTTTAATTGTTGCAAAAGTTATAAAACTTTATATATAAATATTAATTAAAAGATCTGGCTTATTAATGTTATAAGAGCACGTATCTTATGGAAAAATCAACAACGATAAGAACAACCCAAAAACTGGGGACCTACCTTTCCACTTAAGACTTCTGCAGAGGCTGATCGAGAAAACCATCCACTCAAACACCCCCAAACTCCGATTGTAACACTCCCGAATTGTTTTTTTTAAATATTGTAAAGTCCTTCAAGCGAGTTAAAAAACACAAATATTAAACGGACGGTTAATCTATTTTTATAATGGATTTTTATACAACTGGGAAGATTTTGGCGGTTTTAAGACTATGATTTCAAAATGCGGTTGCCTGAATAACGATTTAAAACGAGCACAATTTAAGGGTGAAAGAGTCGGTCTAATCGGCACGATGTCATCTGGAACTAAAGAAAATTATTTTAAGTACAATTTAAATAAATCAGAAAGACTTGTAATTTAGCATCAACCAAAGTCGGTTATTTTTCAAATCAGAAAAAAAAAATTAAACAACTACAATCTTACCTCTGCAATAATTCTGCAGTTCCCTGGAGCCCGCTTCTCAATTTTTGAATTTTGATTTTCTTTTTATATTCTAAAACAACATTTATCATTAGTAAAAGTTTGGGATGAGCAATTAATGCTATAACTATTCGATGGCTATTTAAAACGAAATAAAGGGTTGCTGTTCAAAGTTGACGATAAAAATTTATAACAAACCGTTTAATGATTTTGCAAATAACATTTAATTAGAATACCAATTAAATTGCACTTTAGACCGGTTGCAAACGAAGTTCAAATTTTCTTACTTTCGACGGTGTTTCAAAGAGTTTTTCGGAGAACACTAACTATTTATACAAATTAAATCACTGTAGTAGTTTTTTATTAAACGATAAAATTAAATTAGAGCTATTTGGCTTAAGTGGAAATCACACACCAAAATTTTTATCTAAATTTTTTTTTGTCAATGGGCGAATTCACAATTTCGAGCATAAAAGTTGAAAAAATTTTCAACAAGTATCAGTTTTTCTCTTGAACAAAAGCAACAGAACATCGTCTACAATGTTTGTTAAGGTAAAAAAGTAAATATTTGAAATCGGAATAGATTAAATATGTATATGTATACAATTTTATAACAATGAAATGAAAAATCTAGTTCATTAATAAAAGCAATTTTGAAATAATTAACATATAATCTAATTGTATAACAACTCTTAATCGTTATTTAAGTCCAATCAATAAATTTAAAACCAAATTTAATAATAAATAATGTAGGTTGTTGTCCGGGCTAAGAGTGAACTGGAAGAAAAGCTATATTTTTTATAATCACAGAAAAAAAAATTCTATTAAACTTAAAAGTTTGCAATAAATATTTTTAACAAAGGCAAATACTTATCTTCGTAAAATGGTCCAAACCAAAGAAGAAAACTCAAATTTAATTAATTAAAGTTCAAAAAGTGCATTTATACTCCATCTCTCCGAGAAGCGGTGAACTTTTATAGACAATTAATTTAATTTTAATCATTTGAAAATATTAGTAAAAACAGTTTGCACCAAAGGCCTTTGGACGTCTGGACAAGGCTAGAAACACAAGAAAAGACTCACCAGAACAATTCAGGATACGCCGATGGTCTTCCATCCACACTAAAAGTTCATTTGAACTTCTGCTTCTGATAGATTACTGCCGATTATAAATTTGAAAATATACACACTACTCTATTATTTAATTGAACCAAAAACAAAAAGTAATAACGCACTATTATTTAATTTACCAACTCTTTAATGTTTGTTAGTTTAAAAACTATAACTTGCAAAAACAACACGCATTATTTTTTTTCCAGCTTCAATGTACTAAAAAAAATAATAAATAAAGAAAAAATTAACGGAACTTACGTCTAAATGTACGCAATCATTGCTCAATGTTTCGTTTCCCTTAGTTTAAGGGTTGAAACACAAATTTTGAGAAGCTTGCACTTAAAGACACTATTAAAGAATGATTTAAAAATCGAAACAAAGCAATTCTAACGTTATGTGAATACCGATATCTTATCAATTGACCCCAAAAGTCAATTTAACTGATATCAGAAGCCGCTCAAAAAGAGCCTTGATAATATTAAACATAATTATTAATTTATTTTATTTTTCCAAAACACATATTAGTGGAGTGCCGTAAGACGTAAAAATGGCAAAAGCTCGGAATCCAGGGCCTTTGAATGAATTTTAGTAAAACCGTATAATTACAGTTGAACCTCGATCAGTCGAAATCGAAAGGAAAATAAAAATAAGTCGAGTTATCAACAAAAGTCGAGTTTAACACTTTTCTGTGTATCGTCAAGTACATTTAACTTTTAAAACCGCGAAAAAGATGTTTGAACAACGACTGCAATAAATTTCACAGCGGTGCACCAAAATGCGAAACATCTTGTATATAATTTTTTTTATGATCTCTAAACAAAACCCCAATAATTTGCTTTAATTTATTAAGTAAGCGTCAATTCCAAATTAATTACGTGCAAACGCAAATTCCATTATAAAGGGTGTTTCGAATTAAAGCAGAAAATATTAAGATTTTCAAAAATTGCCAAAAACGGTCGTTACGAGGCTTTGTAATTATTTATAAGAGATTATTATTACAAACCGATAAACACGTGTGTCTATTTAAAAACTCAAATGCACGATTCCGGAAAGCGCGATAACGTTAACTTGCAAATGGCCGAAAGCGCTACGTTGAACAAAGGAAAATGAATTTTGGGCCTCGCAACTAACATTTCGGAAAGGCATTACGACCAAAAAAGCCGATATTTTTGAGAAAGGTGGCGTAAACATTTTTAAAGTATTATTTGTGACTTAACAAAAACGACAAAACATAGAATATTTAAAAATAAGCTTACAATTTAGATTTATATACAGGGTGTACTTCGGAGAGTTCCAAAACCTATTGGTACACACTATTCTGGTTCCACACAAACACTAATTAGTTGAAATCAAAATTTTCTAGAACGTTCTTAACACTTCAACGCGCGATTCACAACTGGAGTGTGGGGGGGAACGATGTATGCAGTTTGCAACGTTATCCGTTTATTTCAATTTTGGTATATATTAAATACGATTAAGAAACTTTCTAAAAACGGCCGTACCGATGTTTTATAATTATTTATAAGTTTGTACACACCAAAAACAAATAATGTAACTAATTTAAATCAACTCGTAAATTTTCTGCTGTTTTTGAAACAGTTTAATTTTTACAATAGTTATTGCAATAATATTACAGATGTTTTGGGTTTGACAGTCAACAAGCGAATAATAAATTAATCCTAAATCAGAAAAAGGTAACTGAGAATGTTGCACTTGCACAATTCTACACGGGAAGTTTCAAATAGATTTCTGGTGTAAGGTAAAGAGTCAAATCTGAAGGAATCTAACACTTTACATCACTTTACTTCAGAAATACCGATATAATTCCTCCCTTCGAAGATTCAAATCCGAGGTTTACCGTGGGAGTTGAACATCCTGGAGTTCCATGGCTGGTTGTGGATTTTCGGCAACATCTTTTTTTAAACAATTTTTCTTTAGTTTTTTTTACGAATAAATAACCGATGACGATAGGTAAAAGTACATAAATAATTATTGTCCAGATGCTTGGAATTTGTGAAATGGTTGTGTCGGTTTGGTTTAATTATAACAATTTAAATCATTAAATCCAATTGCAACGTTAATATATTTCTGTTTTAGAAAAATAATAATTACTTAATTGTAATGTGTAGTGTCGGGCTTATAAGGTTTATTATAAAAATATCTGGTAAGCGCCATCTATGAGTGACAGTTTGTAGTTTTCGTATAACTTTGAAGACTTTTTGTGCCGTTATGGCTCATTTCCGCAGCAAATGCTTTCTATGGTGATGACCAGGGCTTCTGGGGCTATCGACTGATACCAATAATAGCCGGATTCGTTCAGCGCTGTAATGTTTTGTGGTTCCCTTGTCAGTTTTCCTTTAATACATAAAATTAATATATATTTTCATAATACTTATATTGAAATTCTAGTTTTGATCTCTTTAGTGCAAAAAGTATTTATTTATTTAAAAAAACATATACAAAGTGCTGCCCTTATGTAATTCTTAGTTCTTCATAAAAAGAGCGTTTACAATCAGGCCCGGCGACCGAAATGTCGAGGCCCGTTTTTTTTATTCTCAACTGGGCCCTTCTGGTCTCTAATTTTGCGTCTGTTATTTAGTATATTATAATAGCAAGTAATACAGTCAAACCTCGATAAGCCGAATTTTTGATAACTCGAATTATTTTTAGTTTCTCTTTAACTTCGACTTATCGAGGTTCTACTGTATTACATGGAGCCCCCTATCGTCCAGGATTCGTTACAGCTATGCCCCTTGTTAACGGGCCTGTTTACAATAATTAATTTACTATCCCCCAATTTCACAAAATGAAGAATTTGCCTATCCGATTAAATTTAACAGCTTTCATGACTCACTCAATTTTTTAAATAGCTTTCTTACAAGAAATCAAATTTATAATAAGCCAATACAGTTATTTACGGTTTATTTGTAAACAGTATTTATTTAATACACTAAATCCCGTGTTAACATTTAAAACAAACCGGTAGTAAGTGTAGGTGTGGACAAATTTCAAACATTTTTACAAGCTCTTTTTATAAATGTGGACAACAATGGAAATTGTGATCACGTGTCCCAATATTACAACAATTTTGATTTATTCTATTGTAACGCCACACATTAAGAAACTGCATTTTTACATAATTTAGATATTTTCGATTTTATTGAATTAAGCATTTAAATAAAACTTTCAAAATATGTTAATTATTTATTAGCAATTTTAGTAGCTCAAATGCATATAAAAAATTTATTAACATAACAATAAAACAACTTTTCTATCGCTCCTTTTTTCGGCTTTAATCGAACTAGAATTCCTATTAAAATTTATTAAAAAAAAAAACGCGGAAGTAAGACCAGTAAAGGTGCAATAGCAACTATTGATATTTATGTAAAGGGGACAATTGCACTCAAGGCCATTGCTCATTAAGTGCACTTTCATTTACGCATTCTCTCTTTGTATTTTCTAGAAATTTACTAACAAGATAATGTAACAAACATTTATTAATAATATTGATATAAAATTCTTAAGTAATTACTAAATTAATTTAATTAAATCACACTTTATTGAAGCTATAGCTAAAACCGTCTGGCGATCTGTTGAGAGACAGTTTTCCTGGTGGATAAAATCTGTGTGGGGCTGGGGTAGTTTGATCGTAGTAATTTTGAGGTTCGTAGCTTGGCTGTTGTTGTTGTTGTTGTGGTTGGTAGTGCTGTTGTGGAGGTGGATTGTATTCCGGTTGGGGGTTGTACTGGGGTTGGGAATTGTACTGGGGCTGCGAATTGTATTGTTGCTGAGGTGGAGAATTGTATTGAGGTTGTTGGTTATACTGAGGTTGTTGGGGAGGATTGTAATTGTTTTGTGGGGGAGGATTATATTGTGGCAAGGGTTGATATTGAGGCTTAGGAGCTACAGGCAAAGCAGTCGGTGGGGCTTGAGGAATATGGTCTCCCGTTGCATGGAAACCATTTTTACCGGCCGTGTAACTCACGGTCCTTTTTTGTCCAGTAGGGTCCACATAGGAATAACTACCTCTTCTGCTACCGTCTGGAAGACTTTCTTCTTTAAACTGTACTCCATCTTCTTGACTGTATTGGGCTCCAAAAGAACCGTCGCCACTTAGGTACCTTTGCTCGCTCAGAATGGCCGCATTCCTTGGGTCGCCCCCATAATTTTGTTGGGCTATTGTGGTACCCACGAAAACTACCAAAGCCAACTGAAAACAAAAATATTATTAGAGTTCAAAAAACAATCGATTCGTAACACTTAAAAAATTATACAAAAAAGATCACTGTATAACACAAATCAAAATTGATCGGACGCGTCACTAATTTTGCACTATACACTTTTGGGGGTTGGCACGAATGAACGAGGCACTTTCTATGTGGCATGGCTAAATACTCACAATTTTGTACATGATGTTAGCGGTCTACCAAACGGGCAAACTGTAACTGACCCTGCCCTGGCGTTCCGATTGTTTTATACCGAGCCAACAACCTTGGCTGATGCGACCCTGGGTTTACACTCCCTTACGAACTCGCAGGTTTCAGAAAATGTTACTCTATCTTACTGGTTTTCTCGAGATGTTTATTTCGGACAGGAAGTGAAGCAAGGATGCATGGCGATTTTGAGGCGCTGTTCACCTGAGGCCTTCCGAATTTTTTAAAAACCTAGTTTCTTTTTTTAGAAATCTCATTTTCTTTTTATTAGTGTTGTGCATTTTTATTATGGCATTGTTATGAAAATATTAAGTCATCCATGTGAATTGTAACGTGCTGCCTCCGCAGAGGATCGTGTGTAAGCCGCTTACTTTCACTTATTGTGTATTTTCAAAACCGCAATCTTTATCTAGAAAAAACGAAAATGTACGCAATTTTAGATAATACGTAAGCGACGAAATTTTGTTCGCTTCCGGTTAAGCAATTTTAGGCAAACTAGTTTAGTTAATGAATGGAAAAAGAATTAGTTACGAGCGTTGCGACCGTTCCATTTATTTTAAGATTAGCATAGGCCTTAGCCTTGATTATCTGTCGATATATACAAAGAGATCCTCCCGATTAATGGCATCGCGCTTTAAATATTTTCAAGGATTATAAGTTGTGCATAAAGTTTCCTGCTTAAAAAAAACGAGTTATTTATAATATAATTTAAAAAAAACGATGCGTTGTTTATGTGCCCGCGTTAGAAGTTATACTTCTTTGGCATGACTAAATTAAATATAACCATGTGTGTAAATTAATATAAATAAAACCAATAAATAAGAGGATGTGCGCATTCGAGCGAAAAGTGGCACATTTCCGAGCGAGGGAGGCAAATAAAGCGCGACGCGGAGCGGCGCGCTTTATTTTCCCGAGATCGGAATGTGCCACTTTGAGCTCGAATGTGCACACTCGGTTCTAAGCATGATTTACAATAAAATAAACAACATAAAGGTTAGAGTCGTTCTCTCTCACTCATACTTACGAGATTATCGTATCTTTTCGCTCCCTTCCACTCGTTGCTATGGTAAATATATTTTTCCAACATAAAATCCATATTTACCAAACTAAATTGAATTTTTTGATTTGAAAGAGCTAATGATAAAATAGACAAACCTAATAAGTACGAGGATGTGCGCATTCGAGAAAAGTGGCACATTTCCGAGCGAGGGAGGCAAATGAAACGCGACGCGGAGCGGCGCGCTTTATTTTCTCGAGATCGGAATGTGCCACTTTGAGCTCGAATGTGCACACTCGGTTTTAAGCACCATTCACAATAAAATATACAAAAAAATACAACATAATAGTTAAGGTCGTTTTCTCTCACTCCTACTTACGAAATTATCGTATCTTTTCGCTCGCTCTTACTCATTGCTATAGTGAAAATACGTTTTAAACATAAAATCGATATTTACTAAAGTACATTAATTTTTTTTTTGAAAATAGCGAAAGATAAACTAGCCAAATTTAATAAATGTGCAAACTCGGTTTTAAGCACGATTCACAATAAAATATACAAAAAAATACAACATAATAGTTAAGGTCGTTTTCTCTCACTCATACTTACGAAATTATCGTATCTTTTCGCTCGCTCTTACTCATTGCTATAGTGAAAATACGTTTTTAAACATAAAATCAATATTTACTAAAGTACATTTAAATTTTTTTTTGAAAATATCCAAAGATAAACTAGACAAATTTAATAAATGTGCACACTCGGTTTTAAGGAAGTTGAAACTTAAATGTATTATATGAAAACTATTTTATACACATTTATTTAGATAGACTAATTAGTTTAGATATTTTTATGAAAAATTTATAGTTTTAAAAGCTTATTTAAATAATAATCAAAAATAACATTACATGTTGTCTTATGGAAAACACGTCAATTTTATATTTCTATATTTTTTGCTATTAAATTTTTAAAAAAATGCAATCAATACGAAATTTAACTATGTTGAACATTGAAATTTCATGATTATTTAAAAAAAAGTTCAAATGTAATTAAGAAACTTTAACCTTATGAAAAATATCAATTTTTAGAAGTATTTGTGAATGATCTAATGTCTAAATTAACGGCAACGTTGTATTTAGAAAAAATAACAGAAAATTTAAATACCGGGTGTTTCATTTAAAGTGCCAATTTCTAAAATAATAATAATTTCAAAAAAGTTTAAGTAGGAATATAGGTTTTTCTAATTTATTTGATCTATGCACCGCCATAAATGCAATTTTTAACTGAGTTAACATTCGTATCTTAAATAGAAGGGTTTAATTTTTTTACAGAATTTAATAAAGGCCGTAGAGGGCTTTCCAAAAATGTGTTAACAGTTACCATATTTGTACTTTTTTAAAATGTTTATTAATTTAGGAGTTAGAAGCTCATGAAACTTTACTGAAACATTCCTGTAATCAAAAATATATTTTTATTTAATCTATTTATTAATCAAATAATAACTTGTTATGCATTTTTGGAAAGCTCTTGCAGAGATCAATCTGATTATTTAAACAAATGATACCCTTCTATTTAAGATAAGAAAGTTGACACCATTTTTTTTTTAAACCAAAAATAAAACAAAATTTATATTTATTTCAGTGCAAGGATCCAATAAATTAAAAATACTTTTATATTTTTATTTTTTTTTAAGTTTTATTATTTTAGGAATTATAAACTTGTGGCACTTTAAATGAAACACCCGGTATATTAAATTGTATGGTTTAAGGTTATGTAATTAAAACATATGGTACACGTATATAATATTAATTTTATTTATCCAATAATAGATTTGCAATGGGTATTAGTTTTTATTAATAAAATCGGGATAAATAATTTAAAGTATTTGTTGTAATTATTTCATTAACAAAGTATTTATGTTGAAAATTGCATTTATAAAAGTAACAATATAAATAAATAAGTAAAACTTAAATCCAATATAACTCAAACATATTCATATTGAGATTTGAATAATTGTTTTTAGAAAAAATGTAGATTAATATGAAATAATAAGTAATATGTAATAATAAGTAACCCCAAAATGAAATATATCTATATATTAGCGTGTCAGTAGAGCCAACAGTAAATGACGTTAAAGTGTTGCCGTTTCGAAACACTGGAATTTTGAGATTTTTAATTCTCATTTTGAATAATTACTTCATTTTTACTATTCAAAATTATTTTTTTTAATTCTTTTATTTTTGTTATATCATTTGCCTTGATAATTTTTCAAAATTTATAAAACATAATTAATCTCTATATTTCTAATTTTTTTTCTTATAAGTTTGTACAAAACATGCATCCATTTATCTAAAATTATTTAAAAAAATTAAATGCCAACAGAAGTATAACTTCAATTAAATTAAGTGAAATTCAAAAATATTCACACTCGTAGATTGACTAACACGTACTAATTCACACGGATTTTAAAAAGTTACTTTTTATTAAAAATTTTAATCTTGATTACCTATTTTAGAAATTACAAAATCTACTGTGGTCGTCCTTAGCATGTTCACTTCTATTATTATTAATATTACCACAGGCATTTTCCTATTGATTTTTAAAATTAATAATAAACAAATCGGCGAACATGAAATAGCGGGCGGAACAAAGGCCAAGCTTACGAGGTGTGTGTTGCTCCAGAATCCGGACACCGGATTACCTCCGCTTGTTTACCTTCTCGAACAGAGGTTCTCAATCTCGCGTATCCACCACGAGACATAATTATTAATTTTTAATTCTAATTTATCGCGTAATTGGTTTTTTAAGTTGCAAAATTAATTCTACATTTTTCTCAACTGTTTTACAAAGAATCGCGTTTTTAGATTAGAAAATTCGATAATGGGACGATGACCAGCCGAAATTTTGGTTTATTGTGAACCTTGCATTATCAGAAGCGGGGTTTACGTACTTGACATTTTACAAAATTACCGAAGTAAGGTGATCGTTGTTTGATATATCTTTAACGTTGCCTTTCTCTATATTGTTAATTTATTCTGTAACAACTTTGAATGGAAACTGCTATTTTTCTCTTTGTATTGTTATTCGACATATTGAATATTATATTATCTTTAAATACTTTACTTAAGCATTGAAATAGCAGTAAGAAATAGTGCAAATTAAATTCGATTATGATTTTTCTCGTCTCTTGACATTTAGAAAAATTCTTACTAATTACAATTTCATTTTAATGTGCTTAAGATTTCTTGTAACTGTAAATAAAAGCAGCAACATATACAGTAAAACCTCATTTATACGAAACCCATTTATACGATATTCAATTATACAAATCATTCAGTTATATGACGGGACGTGCGCTCCCCTAACATCAATTTTATTCAGTTACACGTACGAAGAAAGATAGACAAATAGGCAACTATTCATTTAAACAAAGTATACACTTATACGAACAATTTTTTTGTGTGCTTTCTAAAAGCGTAGTAAAATAGTATGATTTTTACATTATATTGTTATTCAGAATTTTTTTAATTGTACTAATTGATTTTATTTTTTTCAAAACACCTATGTTGATTGATGATTCAAATGGAAATGAGTAAATTTTATGGATAAAAATGGTTTTTAAACAATATTTTGTTTTATATGGTACACCAGTATTTGGATTAGTGTATATGATTAAAAAAAACAACAAATTAATCTAAAAAAAAACTATTAGAAACTAATCGTGGAAAACGGTAGATTGCATAAATCATTGAAGACACGTGCTTATTAATTCTAAAGGTATCTTAATAAATAAACTCTTGAATTACAAGGTAATAATTGTATGTTGCCATTCATAGCTGAAAGATAAAATTATTTAAAAAAAAGATCTTTGTAGAAAAAAAGCTCATACTGATACAATAAAACTATAACCAATTTCTAATAAAAAAGAAATCATAACTAACATATCTTTAAAATAAGCAAACAAGTACGAAATTAAAACTTATAGTTATAAAAAATTGACGATTTTTTAAATTAAAATATATTTATAACTAACTCTTATTTTGAAAAAAGTGGAACGCAAATTGTTATTACAATTTTTAAAAAATAATTAAAAAAAAACAGTCAAAAGTACCAAATTTGAAGATATTTTTTTTTTAGATGGCCAAACTCTTTTGCTTACTTACCCTATGTTTTTAATTTTAATACAGCAACTTAAAAGTTCACAAAACATTTCTGCAGGTAATTGTAGTTGCAATAAATAAACAAACTGACATGATGTATAGAAAATTTATAATTCACGACTTTAACCTTAACAAATATCCACTTAGATTAATATAATAAGCATTACTTTTACGTTGTGCTTATTTATATTAGCAAACCAAGAAATACTTAAAAATTATATTACTTCTTTCCTGATATAATATTTATAAGAAAGGCATCCCTGGTGGTTACCCTCGACTTTAATGGGCCTGATATATGCATTCTAAGAGGCCAGAATTTTTTTTTCAGGAACGATATGGACCCCCAAAGTTCACTACCTCAGGAAATAGTTTTAAGGTTTTACATACCTGCAATCAATATTTTTTCAAACAATTTCATATGGATTATTACCCAATTAGTAGTTTGATGGGCCATATTACTCCATGGAAATGTTTTTCTGCAAAAAATTAAAAACACAGGTCTCTGAGAATTCGATGTAGAAAATGTTCTATATCAGACCCAATAAAATCGGGGGTTACCACGTGGAATAGCTTCTTGTTAAACAGAAAATAGAAAATTTTACCGATGCCTGTGATATTTTACATAAGACACACTATTAATTATTTAATTCTATGTTTTTTTATCAATATATTTATTAATAAAATCAAGCTGCAAAATTAGTTTAAATGCAGTTTTTCTTGGTTAAGAAGTTGACTGTGTATTAGGAGTAAACCTTGAACATTTTCCAGCTGGATATATTCAATACAAAGATTTATATTGATGTATAATACATTGCCAATACAACATTAGTAGAATATTAATAATCACCAGTACCGAGACTAAGCAAAATAGTCGATAACTTTTAAAAACTGATGTGCAAGAAATAAAAGTAATAAAGAAGTGTATAGCTAGAATAATTAAATTTATATTGGAAGTTTCAAGATTTAAATACAGTGTTGAAGCTTTGAAGGACGCAGTTAAAAAGGTTAATCCTAACCTCCTAAGCGTGAACAAAGCTTGTGATTTATAGAATACCAAAATAAACTTTAAAAAAAAACGAGACGAAGAAACATCAAAGTATAGCGTTTTAAATACATTTTCCAAAATTATATGAATTATTCGTTTTTATTAGGTGAATCAATTAATCAGTCATTCAGTGGACTATACCCGGTCATTCTTTAGACAAAAGTGGTTATTTGCTGGAGTCACATTATATGTTTCTTATAGTTAATTTCAATTGTAACGGTTGTTTAACATTTATTAATTTATTTACTGTTTTTTTAATATCAAAATCGGTCATTCACCAAAAGTTTTACTCTATTTGTTTTAATTATAAAAATACAAGAGCGTATTTCTTATTAAAAGTCAATCGTGTAATTATAATATCAATGATTTATATATACCTAATATATTAAAAATATTATTGTAGGTACCCTATTTTATTATATTTCCTTCTCGTTGAAAATATAATTTATTTTAAAAATTTAAAAATTAAGGATTTAATATTTTAATTAACTCGTTCAAATAATTTAACAAAGCATAGCTGTTTGTTATGATTAGAACTTGTACGATTCTTATTAAAATATTTAATGCAATTTAAAATAAATAATAAAAATAATAGGTAGGGGAGACCGGGTTTGGAAGTCACAATTTTTGTCTTTTGCATTTATAGAGCCCATGGTCTTAATTAATCAATGACATTTATATATCAATAGATAGTGTATTTATTCTAGTTTAAGAAAAAATAAATACTTTTTCTCTACCATTATCTAATGAGAACATATTATAATTTTTACGAATAAAGAGAAGTGTGACTTTTAACCTCGTGTCAGGGATGGCTGTCAGACGTTAAATAAAAGGTAAAATACAAAACGAGAAAACAAATACTTATTCTATTCTAACCTATTCTATCTAACAAACTTAGGTTATGGTAACAAAAATGACAAATATATAATTACAGCCAATCGTTTATGTAGTAAAACCCTAGAAACCAATAAAAAAGGCCGCACATATTCATGGTTGCTTTGCACTTGTGACTACTAGCCCCCGCTAACTTTAGACAACCTTCCCCAAATCAATTTTCGACAATTAACTCCCAAAATAAATTTAAATCAATGGTCATTTAAAAAACCATATAATGATATCATGAAACATATCTTAAACATCATAAATACACGAATAGGTATATCACTATGCAAAATTTAATTATACTTATGAGACTCAATAGAGATGCTCAAACAAATTACTTTTACTGTACAAAAAAAACAAACGCATATATTTCTTATACGTTATTTCAGGGCGAATTGAAGTGAAGTACGCAAGGAGGTATTGTGCTCGGGCTTCTTTGACACGGGTAAATAAATTTATTAATTTATTAGGTTTTCTGTTATGGTTAATGTGACAACCTGCCCGTGAGCCAACCATACCCGGTATCCTCTATAATAACTTTTTATACATTTACTTAAGTACCTACTTATCTACAGTAATAAGGTAATACATTTATTTTTATTATCAAAATCTTTGATTTACTGAGCTACTGAATTTGCAATTGTATTTCAACTTTTACTTAATATAATTACCTACTTATTGTTAATTTTATTTCTGTTTAATTCTGTGCTAAGGTCCTGACTATGATAAATTCTAGTGAAAAGGTTGAGTCTGCACAACTTAATCGATTTGCCTAAACTAAACATTATTATTATTTTACATTTATGTGGTTCCTAAAACCATCATTTTTGAGAACATTAAATTTTCTACAACTTCAAATTTATTCTGTGCGAAATTTAGACCAAATTCAATATCGACTAAAATGTAGCAATAAGCTTCCAACTACATATTTTCTAATCACGTACAATTACTTTCAAGACATACACAGCACGAATGTACAAGCCATTAATTTGCAATATCTGTAATTAAGCGGTTAGCATTAATTATTAACACAAGTATTTATAAACAAACAAGGGCTTATTAATTTGCATGGAATTAACGTCCAACTTCTGGTACAAATCCAATTTTATTTTGAGACTCCGCAAACAATTTCCACTGCCCATTTCGAAAGCCCCAATTAGCGTAAATTATTTATATTGTCAATATTTATGCTTGAAGGTCTTATTCGCGCTCGGTCGATATGGAAGTTGTTTGTGGACCTTTTTTGTGGTCCATTTAGCATCAAGAACGTGAAATAAATCATGAACGTGTCCACTTTCGTTGTACGCACCGATTTTTAATAGGTAAAGCGACACGTTAGGTGTCTTTTCGACCGATAATTAATGACCTGAAAAATTTGGAACCAATTAAGTCGTGTAGAATATTATGCGTAATAGGAAAAGATTTAATTCGATTTATTTAATATACATGCAAGAATGTGCCTATTGCGAACCAGTCAGCATTGAGGAAGGCGCGGTGGTTGTAGTAGCTTTATAAAGGATGGTGGAAGCTCGTAGTACTGACTTGCATGACTTCAATTACAAGAGCTTCCTTCGGTCTTAAAGTTCATTCTTATTAAAACTAATTTTTTGTGCGACAAACAAAATGCTCTTGAAAGTGACTCTGGGTCTCGTAAGTATTTTGTTATTTTACCATATGTAACAATATAATTTATTAATATGCATTCTCATTTATTAATGATCGAGCTTATCTGTCAGCAAGATTGATTAATTTCTTGTCGCGCTTTGTTTACATTTTCTTGCATATTATATCACCTTGTCGAGATTAACTTGTAGTTATTTTATTGCAATTTTAATCGTTTTATTTATTGAGAAATTTGATTTAATTTCAAGTTGGAAATTCTTAGAATGTAAGATTTTACTGATTTATTCAAAAATAAATAAGTAATCTATATCTTGGTATTAACCCTCCGCATACTAGGTGACTAAATCACCCATTAAAAAATATAAAAAAGTCACTGAAATAATAGATTTTTATGCAAGAAGTTTTTAAACTTAAAAAAATTAAATTAAATAGCTTAATCATTAATTTTGGTTCATCTTTACTGCAGTGGCCTTTTTGGAAAAATAATTTTCGTGCACCTTTGGTGATAGTTATGTTGCCCTACGGTACTGGAAAAATATGGAACTACCTGTACCCGCCAAAAACACCTGAAAAGGAAGAAAAAAAATAGTTTTAGTGAGATTTAAAAAACATTTCAATATTTAAGCCCCGATTGTTAATTAAAATTGTTTAATAATCGATTTGTTTAAGAGCTTTAACATAGCAACAAGACCAGTGGCGGTTTCAGAGGGGGTAATTGGGTAATTACTCCTCCTAAGAATTTTTCGTTCGCTTATTTTAATTTTTATTCTAAAAAATTACAAATATTTCAAACAAAAAAGTTAAGTTAAGTGTTTTCTTTTTTTAAAATTACCCCCCTTCCCCTCCCAGTCAGTTGGCTGGAAACGCCACTGAAGAGGACCGAACTAAAATTAACATAGAATTACAGGGATATTATCGGATTTACAGTTGAGATAAACTGCATATTTATTTATTATAAAGAAATTGCTTGAATTCTTATTCTGAAATAATGTGCGGTTTTCACAAAATAGCCACCGCAAGTCGTAAAATATTAAATTAATAATTTTCATTCCCAAAAGTATTTTTTTTTCTAAGAAATTATTCTAATAAACCAAAGTACAATACACGATTAATTTCAATACCAAAATAAATTAAATAATAGATTTTAAGGACCTTGATGGTTTTATTTAGAGTAAATCATTTTGCAATTAAAAATATAATATTGCTTTCAACAAATAATTCTGCACCTTATTACAGATTGTTAATTATTATAAATTATTATAAAGTGAATTAACAAATCCACCAACAAATTTTTATGTTATAAATAGAATTAAATTTACATCCTTTCATTACTGTGAAGAATGGGAAATTCAAATAGGGCAAAAAACTTTTTAAATACAAATTAATTTCACGGCAATTTCTTAATAATTCGTAATAATTTAGACACGAAAATTTAATTGTATAATTTTAATCGTTCCCTTTCACTTGCATTGACAAGATTATCGTATCTTGTCGCTCCCTTCCACTCGTTGCTATAGTAAATACATTTTTTGAATATAAAATCGCTATTTACTAAATTAAATTAAAATTTTTGATTTGAAAGAGTGCACGGCAAATTATACTAATATAATAATCACGAGGATGTGCGCATTCGAGCGAAAAGTGGCACATTTCCGAGCGAGGGAAGCAAATGAAGCGCGACGCGGAGCGGCGCGCTTCATTGTCCCAAGATCGGAATGTGCCACTTTGAGCTCGAATGTGCACACTCGGTTTTAAGCAAGATTCACAATAAAATAGACATAGTATTAGTTAATAATCGTTCCCTCTCACTCACACTTATGAGATTATCGTATCTTTTCGCTCGCTCTTACTCATTGCTATAGTAAAAATACGTTTTTAAACATAAAATAAATATTTAAGAAAATACATTTAAATTTTTCATTGGAAATATCGAAAGGTAAACTGAGACAATTTAATAAATGCGAAGATGTGCACATTCGAGCGAAAAGTGGCACATTTTCGAGCGAGGGAGGCAAATGAAGCGCGACGCGGAGCGGCGCGCTTTATTTTCCCGAGATCGGAATGTGCCACTTTGAGCTCGATTGTGCACACTCGGTTTTAAGCTCGATTACCAAACGTGCCGTTTTAACAAAAAAATGTTCACGTTAGTTATACCCCACCTAGTACACGGAAGGTTAAGTTCACTATTTTTTTATTGCATATAAAAATGTTAAATGTATATTAAAATTGAAATGACATCACAAAATAAACATAACTAATATAAATGTTACAAATTACTAGGTGATTGGCATTCCATTATTTTTTATTTTTGTTTAGTATCTGAATTAATATATCTTTTAGTAAGACCAACCAATTTATTGATATGACAATACAGTAAAATATTGCCAAAAAGAAAATTTAAAACTTTTAGTGTTTTTACTCTTTAAATAATTTATTTATTAATTTAAAATAATTGAAGTACAGTAGATTCCCAATTATTCGAATTAAATGGGACCTGGCCCGCTCCGGATAACCAAATATCTCGCTAATTGTATAATAATAGAAAAAAAAGAAACATCTTAAAATAAACGCAAAATAATTAAACAGAATTGTATAGTATGTCATGGTACATACATAGATTATCATTTTTTAAACGTAAGAGTCGGCTACATGTACAGTAACAACTAATAAATGTTAAACGAAACTACATAACCCTTTTGGTTCAATAAAATATTTTGTTTCAAAGCGATTCAGACAATCGACGATCTGGATAGCCAGAGCTTGGATAATTGGGGTTCTACTGTACTTATACGAAATTATATCTAAAATAATCAAAGTGTTGAGCCACCGCTGTTGTTCATTAAATCAATTTTAGCTATTACTTTTATATTTATACCGACCGATAAAAAAAACTAAACTTTTAAATTTGAATAGAACCTTAATCAAGTACAAATAAAAACATAAAAGTTTTACTCGCGTACTTTTGCTTAAAAAATGCATTTTTTGTTCTTGCAAGACCTTGGCAAACTTCTTCCGCAATCCAATCAGGTATTAAATTGTATAATTTTTAGACACTGCTAATTATTTTACAATTTTATTGCATATGTAATGATAATAAACAAATTATGGTTTTATGTGGTAACTAATACAAAACACTTAAAATAATATGAAAAACTTCTTAACGCGAATAGATAATAAAATCACAATTTAGTCACAAATGATAATTCATCGAATTGATTAAATTTATGGCAATGAAATTATATTACATTACATACCGTTAAGTCTCATACATAAAATGCTCTAATTATGACTTCCTTGGAGGTACATGTCATTTACAATCCTTCCTATGTACATTTTCTGTCTGCTTGCATATCTTATTGACATGTAATCTTTTATTCATCAAGAACATTTATATAACACTTGTTCTCGCCTACATTAACCGCAATAAATTATTCATCAACAAAAATTTTGAAAGTACTTCACGAAAATCGCAAAACACCAAATAAATCTATTTCGTATTCCACAGATCGCCTTAGCAACTTTCTTCGGCTCAACAATCGCCCAAAAACTTAGACCGTCCAACATAAACCCGTCCATCTTACAAGACAGCAGAGATTTGCCGCAAGTCGACGGAACATTCGGCTTCTTGTACCGAACGGAAGACGGAATTGCCCATGGAGCGGTTGGTGAACCAGGAGGTCAAGTGCACGGACGCTTCACCTACACCGACCCTACGGGTTTGAAAGTCAATTACAATTACAACGCCGGTTCGAGAACGGCTCCTGGTTATAATTACGAGCAAAAGCAGCCTCAGCAAGAAAACAGGCCTCAGCCACAGCCGAAACCGCAAGGTCGACCAAGGCCGCAACCGGTGTACGAAGAATACGACGAGCCTCAACCACAATATGAGCCCGAATATCAACCGCAAGTCGCACATCGGCTTCAACCCCGACCCCGACCTACCCAAAGATATAACCGACCTCCTCCTCCACAGAACGACGTCGATTATGGTTCTTACTCGTATTAGGCTTAGAAATGGGTTGATTTCATTTTTGTTTACTAAAGTGCTGAATTAATTATGAAGTTTTATTTGTAACTACTTTCTTCTTTAACCCTATGATATACAAATGACGTCTGGTAGACGTCAATCATTTAGGGTGTCATTGTAGATTTTGACGTCTCTAAGAGGTAAAGAACTGTCTTCAATAAATAGGAAAAAAAAAGCTAGGAAGAAAATGTTTAAAAAATGCCTAGTTACTCTATATCAGTGTTTCCCAACGCGCCACATGGGTCAATTTAAATGTTTGGGGGGCAATATCATCATTCAAGGCAACAATTTGAAAACGCACTTGATTTTTAGTTTATGTTTGGAAAATTAACTTATTGTTTTTTTGCTTAATAATTTTGCAGTGATTTTTTGTAAAAACCTAAATCTTGTGTATTGAACAAGTGGTATTTAAGCTTCATTTATGGAATAATTCAATTTTTAAATATAAAAAAATATTTATATGTTACATGGGGGCATCAAAATTTTAGAATGACTTAGGTGCGGACTGTTAAAAAAAGAGTTGGGAAACACTGCTCTACATTATTCAAAATGTTTTAAAACTACAAAATTATTTATTTTATATTACTTGTGTATGCTCATAACAGTTTAGTTGACCCAAATTAATAGTTTTTTTCGGACTCATCAAATTTTATTTTTTTTGTATGTCAAGGGATTAACCAAATTCCGAACCACTGCTCGCCAGCCAAAAGTGAATAAGCGATTTGCTGCATCCAGAGCTATTTTGATACGAAAAAATTATAAACAAACTAATAAATCCAAAAATTAAAATGAGATATAATTTTAGTTTATAAATTAATGAAAACATTAACATAATTCGGTTATAAGCTTTATAAAATTAATTATAAAGGGGTATAAAATAAGACTCTAGTAAATAACCTCTTTCTTCTCAAGAATGACCTGCTATAGCCTAGTGAACGACTGATTAATTGATTCATTTATTAAAAGCGAATAATTCAAAAATTATTTGAAACAGTAGGCTTAGATGTACAGTCAGCCTAAGAAGTAATCAACACCGTAGAGCAGCACCTACAGTGATCGTGCTATTTTTAAACAATTAATAGAAAACATTATTTGTTGTACTTATTAAAGCCGTCATAAACACTATTTTTAACTAAAAACCTGTCGCTCGATTACGGTAAGTACTGTTTTTAGGGTGTTGATTACTTCTTAGGCAAACTGTACCTCCGTGTAGTTTTTTAAATAATGTTTTTTTTGGTATTGTATTAATCACAGGCTTTTTGCCGCTTAGGGGGTTACGTCTAACTTTTTTAATTGCGTCCTTCAAATCTTCAAAACTGTATTAAAATCTTTTTTTTTGTAAAATTTTATTTCTTGCACTTTAATGAAAAACTAAAGATAACTACAAGACGGCATAAACAAATATATAATGAATATAAATTAATTTATAGAAAAACATAATTGCTTTTAACGGTCATACACTGGTAGGTGGTCACAGACTGGACGTTTTACCGCATTTAAGTTAGTAATTTTTTCATTTGTATAAATATTTTCAAATTTTATCCCGCTGAAACTATTTTATTTTGATCTACCATTAATTTTTTATAAGTAGACATCCACGAAACGCGTTTTATAATTTTTTGGGTGGCACGCAAACAAATCAGAAAATTAATATTTATTTTTTCCCAAAGAACTTTGGAAACTTCTGTTTTAAATTGATAATCTTAATTGCGATTTACAATAAACGGCTTCACTTGTAATTAAAAAATCCAATTTTATTAATTCTGTTAGTGAATATGTTTCAAATAAAAAATAATACAAAATATGAAATCAAATTAAAATAATTTAAAAATGCCGGATGGCCTTATTACAAATTTTTTTATACATAGGTACCAAAACTAAAAATAACCATTTTTAGAAATCAATTACATACATTTCATATTTTTTAGTATTCAACAATTACAAATTTAAACTAATTTTGTATCAAAATCCACTCAACTAAATTAACTTCTGTAAAAAAAAAATGTGCAATTTTCTCTGCGCAAAAATTCCCACATTTAATTCAATTTAATACACATCTCAGCACACGAACAACGTTAACCGATACCAAAGACGCTTTTCTAATTTTATCAAACCCAAATCACCGATTCCCTATTGAACCAAAGAAATAGAAAAATTCTCGGAAAGATTACATTTTGTAAGAGAAGATTACGCATTATTTGCTTCAATTCTGTAAACAAAGTTGACAACCCAAAAGTTCAAATCAAACACAAACATGGCCTGCGATCGAACAAAGAAATTCTTCGCTATTTTCTTCTTTTCTTTGATTGGGTTCGCTTGTCGAGACTGCCCCGTGGTCATGTCGGTACCGAAATTGAGGATGCCCGATCAAAAAATATAATGCACCACTTGAAATAGCTCGCTGGGGGCACTTCGATTCGCTTTTCCAACAAATCTTCTTAATTGCCCACGAAAGTGATGGTTATTTGTCATACGATTAATTCAGTCGACGAGCTCTTGATTAATTGCAAGAATAAAGAACACGTTTGGGTCGGAGCCCAAACGGACGTGGATTGACGTTGAAGCTTTCTTTGTACGATATTTAGACATTTTGTAAATGCGGTCAAAAGTAATATGGCGGATATTAATAATGAATCGGGAGCACTTAGACGATTGCAATCGCAATAAAGGAAGCGCCCCAAAAGCGAACAGTCTAATGGCGGGTTCCAGTGACATCCAGGGATAATGTATGCCTTAATAATGCAGTGTTGAAAAGGCAGGTCACTTTGTACCAAACTTCATTATTTGATCCTGTCATTGAGGAGAATCGCAAGATGAAATTGCCGTCAGCCGGTAACGGCACCGCGGGCCCGCCGGGACGACAGTTTGACGAAATCTTATTGTGGTATGGGGGTGATCTTGCACAGCTGCATGCTACTAAGCCGGGTATTGAATCCGTGTGTGCATATGTCAGCCTCGTTGCGGATACCGTACGTGATCTTTGCTTTGTTCAATGATTTGTTGCGATTTTACAACACTTTATTTTTTTTATTCATTACAGTAATTTTTGATCTTAGAAAAAGTGCTTGTTTTTGCTAAAAATATAAAGAATGGCTTTGGTGCGGTTGGAATCAGATGGGATGAAATCAAAGGTGCAAGCCACCCCTTAAATACAAATAGGATATATTAAAACAGGAAAGCTGTATGAATTAAAATCGTTCTTAATATCTTATTTTAATAGATTAATCTAACTTAAACGTTATAGTTCGAATAACCCTCATGCTGTTATTAACATAACAACCCCAAAGGCAAAATGATTTTGAGGGGTCGGTTTATAATTAACAAATAGAATTTTTTAAAGCGGGATGGCCGAAAAGGAAGAGCAGAACGAAGCAGTTTGTTCGTTGCTCAAGAGTCGAACGGTTACTACAACAGATCATTTTTTGCAGATATTTTTTTCAAAGTTATACTTCTTTTGGCGTGTTTAGAGTAAAAATTTTAGTAGGCAACGGAAACTGCGCGGGCACAACTAACGAAAATTCGTTAGTTGAAATCAGCAGTCTAAGAAATTAAATTGATTCTTGTGAATCATGCTTAAAACCGAGTGTGCACATTCGAGCTCAAAGTGGCACATTCCGATCTCGGGAAAATGAAGCGCGCCGCTCCGCGTCGCGCTTCATTTGCCTCCCTCGCTCGGAAATGTGCCACTTTTCGCTCGAATGCGCCCATCCTTGTATTTAATAGATTTGTCTATTTTATCTTTAACTTTTTCAAACCAAAAAATTTAATTTAATTTGGTAAATAACGATTTCCTGTTGGAAAAAGATATTTACCATAGCAACGAGTGGAAGGGAGCGAAAAAATACGGCAATCTCGTCAGTGCAAGCAAGAGGAAACGATTAAAATTATTCAACTGCTTTTTCGTCCAACTTATTGGCCTAAATTATTGTGAATGGTGCTCAAAATCGAGTGTGCACATTCGAGCTCAAAGTGGCACATTCCGATCTCGAAAAATTGTTTACAGTAAAGATTTCAATTTTATACACAATAAATGCTATTTGTATAACAACTTTAATGTTAATTTATAATTACAGTCTAACCTCGATAAGTCGAAATCGAAGCAAAAATAAAAATAATTCAAGTTATCAAAAAAATCGAGTTTAATACTTTTCTGTGTATAATATATCGTGAAGTAAATTTAACTTTTAAAGTAGCGAAAAAAACGTTTGAACAACGACTGCAATAAATTTCACAGTGGTGCACCAAAATGCAAAACGTCTTGTATATAATTTTTTTTATGATCTCTAAACAAAACCCCAATAATTTGCTTTAATTTATTAAGCGTCAATTCCAAATTAATTACGTGCAAACGCAAATTCCATTATAAAGGGTGTTTCGAAATAAAGCAGAAAATATTAAGATTTTCAAGAATTGCCAAAAACGATCGTTACGAGGCTTTGTAATTGTTTATAAGAGATTATTATTACAAACCGATAAACACGTGTGTCTATTTAAAAACTCAAATGCACGATTCCGGAAAGCGCGATAACGTTAACTTGCAAATGGCCGAAAGCGCTACGTTGAACAAAGGAAAATGAATTTTGGGCCTCGCAACTAACATTTCGGAAAGGCATTACGACCAAAAAAACCGAGATTTTTGAGAAAGGTGGTGTAAACATTTTTAAAGTATTATTTGTGACTTAACAAAAACGACAAAACATAGAATAATTAAAAATAAGCTTACAATTTAGATTTATATACAGGGTGTACTTCGGAGAGTTCGAAAACCCATTGGTACACACTATTCTGGTTCCACACAAACACTAATTAGTTGAAATCAAAATTTTCTAAAACGTTCTTAACACTTCAACCTGCGATTTACAACTGGGGTGCGGGGGGGAACGATGTGTGCAGTTTGCAACATTATCCGTTTATTTCAATTTTGGTATATGTTAAATACAATTAAGAAACTTTCTAAAAACGGCCGTATTGATGTTTTATAATTATTTATAAGTTTGTACACACCAAAAACAAATAATGTAACTAATTTAAATCAACTTGTGCAAGCTATTTACGGTACACTCACTAGTTTAAATTGATTTATAAGAGTTTAAATAAATAATACCTACAATTAAACAAATATTTACATTTTCAATTTTTAAGTAATGTATTAAAATCATTTAAAAAAAATGTTTTAACGACTGATATAATTTACTTTTTCTAATTATTCTTTGAAGCACATATGTTACATTCAAAGCACGTTCTATTAAAGCTGCCTATGTATAAGTTATGGAAAATTTGGGTTTAGTAAAGGGGCGGAGTTTATGTATTGATTTTTCACGAAGCCGTTCACGAAGCACTTCGTATTGAAGCTTCGTATAAGTTAAGGCACATTTGTAAGTAAAGGGGCGGAGTTTATGTATTGATTTTTCACAAAGCCTACAAAGTATTGATTTTTAGATATGCCAAACAGGTAGCGACATCGCCAAAATTTTCAGTGGTTACGTTATGTTTAAGGCCACTGACCTGTGCGTTGCTCATAAATAAACCTACATTCGTCGCTCGCTGCCACGCAAAACTGCACAAATTAGTGTTTTAACTGTGTTTAATTAGTGTTTTAATTGGTCACGAGTGCGAAAGAGTGTCGGAATCGGTTTAGAATAAAAATTCGCACAAAGTCCCTATTTCGAGACGGTCGCCGGAGCGCCGGCAATCGCCCGACCACTGCGCAAGGAAGCCTTAGTGCGATCGCAGCATCGGCTTACGGGCTTCCAGCTAAACGAAAGATTCAGTTTGCGGTACGTCTATTTTGCGTGGGGCAAACGACCGAGCAAGGTAATATTTATATATACAGGGTGTTCCAAATTGAGTAGGCTAACATGCGTATCTTTCCTATTAGTGGAGACAGAAGTTTGGTTAAATGGAGAATGTTTTGCAGTTTTAGGTGCTGATTCAGATTCCGTTAAGAAAATTTTAAAATTCCGAATAGTTCCGAAGTAATCGTAAAAAAACTGAAACATATGAATGATCGAGATTAACAGATTCTGAATTTGGATTTATCTCATCAAAATATATATATATAAGGAAGATTTGATCTAGTTTAATCATTTTTTTTTTAATTTTTATAACTGCAATTTTTAGTGGTTTTTTTGCAATTTATTCAAAATTTTGGAGGAGTACGAGTTAAACCGACCTCAAATTCGGATTCAGCGCATCGAAATACATAACCCTAGGCGAGTCTGGTTAAAAGTACTGACCACTTTTTTTTTGGTGTGCCGGTTATATTTTTACCATTAAAAAATTGAAAGCGCCCAAAATAAATCCTTTAACATTTTTTTATTTAATGATAAAAACTTATTCCAAAAGGTTTTATAAAGATCCATTCAAAAGCCCTGGATGCCGAGGTATAAACCTTACGGCACTCCACTATTAGTAAATTATTTATACTGGCAAACGCTATTTTTTAAAACAAATTAAAGATTTTGATCGTTATTGAGAAACAATTCTTTCATAAGCAATTGGCACTAAAAACCTTTTAAATCGAAAGCAAGAATAAATAAAGCAGCGCACACAGACCACTCGATATTAACAAATCAGTAACAAATTAAAACAAAGCGAACTGAGGGTTCTCACAATATAGCAACATTGAAGAGTTTTCGGTAATAATAGCTATTACAATATAAAAGGGTCGCGGTTTAGCTTGTCGCATTGTGGTGTGCTAAGAGCTAAAGGTTTGTTTGAAGGCAACAAAGCAGAAAATTCGTTCCGTATGCACCCTGCGACCAAAGTCTACATAGTCAATTGTTGAACGATATCGTAATAGCTCTTCTAAAAACCACTCGTTCGACAGCTGATGGCAAAGTATTGCAAATTACAGATATCTACTAGACGGACACTAAATATTAATTAGTTGCATGTGAACGTTATGAATTGCCTCGCGAAACTTTTCGTTTTGGTGTTTTCTCATGGGCCCAAATCACAGAGAAAAAAATCCTAAGAAATATAGAACCACAAAGATGCTTCCGCAATAGAATCAAATCGAAAGGTTGTTTGCGATGAGCACCTCGCGGTTACAAAGTTATTGAATTAAATCTGGCAAGTGTTGCCACTTATCTCCTCACGGCGAGTCCTCGAGTTCTGCGGAAACGGAAGGGCCCGCATTGTTCGCGGGACTATGTAGGATGTTCCCGTGGGATCCGCGCATAGCGATATATAGGTGGCTCTTAAGCGTGATAATGGAAATGCGTTTTTACAATTACATTGTTAGACATAACCACTTTTAAGCTTTCGAAGTGACTTTAAGTTATTTTTCTCCAAGCTAATAAACCACTCTTATTAAATTGAGGGTGTTTTACTATTTTTTAAAATAAAATGCGGTACGATTGCGATAGTTCGGACTATCGAGGTGTCCGGATTAGTGGATATATCTCTTTTATTTACTATAGATTTGGGGGCGGGGGGTTGCATTATGAAGATGAAAACAATTTATTATATTTATTAAATATAAATTAATTATTATACGTAAGTACATACGTATACAAATTTTGTATTCGATACGTTAATGAAAAATCTGTCAAATTTTGTTTGTACCTTTTTGGATGCCATCTGTTGTATGCTTTTGGTTGTTTTTTTCAAGTAAATCGAGTTTTTTGAAAAAGAGTAAGTGTTTTATTCGATCTCATGCACGGAGTCATTTTGTCTATTAAGGAAACCTGTTGTACCTTGGTCCTTTGTACCTAGGGCAACTTAATTTTTTTAAATATTTGCGAGCTTTCGTAACCCATAATTTTCGATATTTCGAATGCCGCATTGACATACATTAACGTAAAGTTAACAGCAGCTGGCCAATGTACTTTGTTAATGTATGAGATCAATTGAAATTTTTAATCAAAAAAAAATAAGTCTTTTTATATTTTTTTTACTTAAATATCTTATTGATTTTTATTACTTAATAACAAATGACTCATCGCAATAGAAAGATTATTTATTAATGTTTGCATGGTAGTCGTCTCATTTTGGCACAGCATAATCTTTAATTTTATTTTTGGGTTTAAACATCAGGGTCGGTGTGTTGTACCTCGGCCACTATCAATAAGTTGTGCCTTGGCCCTAAGATCAACGTGCAATAAATAAAAATTTAGTATACCTTTGTTATAAATTCTTATATTTTTTTATTTTGCTTCGGATAATATGCCTCGCAAATCTAACGAAAAATTTAAATTTTTGCAAAATTAACCATTAAGTATGTAAAATTTTAGTATACGAGAAAAGTTTTTTTAATTTTTAAAACAATTTTAGTATCATCTCAAAGAAGAACATTTGTAGTTCTTATAATCCAAAAATAAATATATAGTTTTCAATAGAACAATGGGTTTTATTTTGCTTAATGTGAATAGAGCCAAGGTACATCGCCTCTGTTGTACTATGAGCACAGGATAAAAGTTACCTATTCTTGAGGGTTTAACTCCTCCTTAAGACAAATCAAGTCAGAGTGTTTATCATAATAAGATATAGTGGGTTGGTCTTACAATTATCATACAGTGTTTCTTTATCAGTCACGTTTTATTACAAATTAAAATCTTAAGAAAATAAAATAAAGCCGGATCGTATGTCATAACTGAACTGCTTACATCGCAGATTTGGAGTATTTTAACTTAGTAAAATCTCGACTACATGCTTCATATTAAATAATGATGAGGTCATACAATTGTGTATTTTAAAGTTACCAAATATTTATCTATGGATGTATACAGCTTTTCAAATAATTCTTTACACCTATTTAAACATATTAAAATTTGATTTTGATAAAATCTAAATTAATTAAATATCCAAACATTAATTATAAATGTTGAAACTAGGTGGTAAAAATGTAAAAACAATAAGAATAATAGTACATAGTATGTATTCATTATATTCACAAGGACAAACTCATGTAAGGTGAATCACACATTTTGTTTGGAGTAAGGGTCGACACATCTGTATACGGAGCATTAAAATCTGTGGTTCGAATTTTGCTGATAGGTTGTTTTTTCGGTACATGTTAAATAAAAAACAATTGTTTTTTTTTAATTACGTAGCATTTGTTCTTTGTGTCCCAAATATCATTTAAAAGTAAATATGGTATTTGCCAAAAATTATATTTAATATGACACAAATCATAACATTTTTTTTTAACTATAATTTAAAATATGAATAAGTTTATTTTTCAATGTTGCATAATTTAAGATGATATTTATCAAAACAGAAAAACAATATATTTCGTACTAATCTAGATAACTGCAGACACATCATGTTCAACTCAAATTATTTAGAACAGCGTATAAAAAAAAGGCTGTCATTGGGATTCGAACCCCAAAATACGTTTTCTTTAGACCACTGCTTTAATCTTTAGAGCAAGGGAGTCTTATCATGATGACGGAATTTTATTTTTTATTTTATTTAGCGGACACGTCTTAGATAATTTGAAATTACAAGCGTTCATTCTTTATAATATCGTGCAAAAACAATACCTTATGGAGAAACTAAAATTGTAAATACTATAAAGAGCAAAAATACTACATAAGCAGTTTCTAGTCATTGTAGAATGAAAGAGCAATCTGATTTAATTCTATATTTTCACAATCTCCTAATACTGTAAACATACGGGCTGGTTGTATTTTGTTTTCATATCTTAAGTGGTTGATAAATAAACATTTCTACAATTACTTCGGAAAAATAAACTTTAATAATAAAACACTGTTAATAATTTTAAGGCCAACCTACCATATTTTAATGTGATAAACTCTTGACTTGATTTGTCTTAAGGAGGAGTTAAATCCTCAAGAATAGGTAACTTTTATCCTGCTTTCATAGTACCTAGGCCATATCTCCACTAATTTTTAAATCTTATAGCAATTTGAGTAAACGGTTGGTAATGCTTTCAAATATTTTATGATGAATACCTTATTAGTGCCTCAGTACGATACAATTCATTTTATCAACAAATTGTTACATATACAATTTAAAAAAAATTAGAAGTAAAAAAAGAGCCAAGGTGTAACAGGTTTCCTTATTGGATATACGCCAAATAAGTACTGAAACTTAACCCGCCTTTATAAATGATCCAAAACTGAACAAAAACATACCCCATGACAAGTGGCCTTATTTGGAATATATGTGAGTTATGGTATCACTAATTTCAAATTTAAAATTTGTAATAAATACCTTATTATTTAGAATTTTTCCAAAATTTTTGTACAAGTCTGTTATAACGATGTTATTAAGCCATATTGCAAAATATATTTTTTAAAACATTGCTCATTGCTATAGTCAAAATACATTTTTAAACATAAAATCGATATTTACTAAAGTACATTTATATTTTTTATTAGAAAATATCAAACGGTAAACTAGAAAAATCCAATAAATACTAGGATGTGCGCATTCGAGTGAAAAGTGGCACATTTCCGAACGAGGGAAGCAAATGAAGCGCGACGCGGAGCGGCGCGCTTCATTTTCCCGAGATCGGAATGTGCCACTTTGAGCTCGAATGTGCACACTCGGTTTTAAGCATAATTACCGAGCGTCCCTTTTTATTAGAAAAAAAATTTACGTACTATAGAGGTAAAAAAATTATTATGTCTAAATTCTGAGAGTGGTCGGATTACTAGAGTGTCCGAACTATCGAAGTTGTACTGTATTAACGTAATTCAATGGAAACCTTTCACTAGCATAATAAATTAATTTTTTTGAAACGAATCTAAATAAACCCTTTAAGAATGATAGTAGATGACAATGGTGTGCAGCTTTTAAAAACGAATTTTAATTATTATACTTTGCAATATCAACTGATCAGTTGATAATAAAATCGATACCGTGATTCATTAAAATAAATGTTATATAAATTGCAAATATGGCCACGGTTTAGTTAAAGCACACAATACTTTAATACTAACAAAACCAACTTCAACATGATTCTTTATTCCCATTGGAGACTCTCGAATCAAAGCTTTTGTGCCCCTAAAATGTGATGATAGTGACAACGGAAGGATGTTAACGAAAGCTCCATGTGCCGCTTGTTCGTCGCCCGACGTATTTACATTCGGTCCACTATTAAGGGATTACTGGATATTTAGGACGGTGGTTGTCACTCAATTGCAGCAGTTGAAATTACTATTTATAATCCCCCATCATATCATTATGACATGTCGCGATTAAAATTATTTGCGCAGTGTTTTTTTTTTGGGGCCCATCCAAATAGGGACGTGGCCATTCTCAATAGCAAAGTACAGGTATAAACTCTTTGGACACTTCAATACGTTCGAAGGGCCGATAAAACTAAACCAAGTGGAAATTTAAAAATTCTTTTGTCGGTCTTTAGTTTAGAGGTAAATTGCAGGCGGTTGTAATATTTTTAAATAAAAATATATTGCAGGTTATAAAATCTTCTAAGCACTAAAATTCTATGGAAAAATTAGGCGATTAAAAAAATTAATATATCGTCAATACCAAGCGTAAGTATGTCCCCACAAAACTCAGAATTAGTTTTAGCGCCAAATTTTACCTGAATGCATGTGTTGGGGCCTTAGTCTGCAAGAGATGGCTATTAAAAGAAGTTAATACGAGGATTAAATGCTTTTGTCTGGCGTGATCTGAAGTTCCGCAAATTCCTTACTCCCAAACAATGTTCATTAGAAGTGACCTTCTTAAGCCTTTCTTACCTGACTTCAAAATATCTGATTTTAGACATAAACAAGTTATTGCACAAAAGTCGTTGAGTATTTCGACAAGTAAGGAAACCTGTTGTACCTTGGCTTTTTTCACTTGTAATTTTTTTAAATTGTATATGTAACAATTTGTTGATAAAATTAATTTCATCGCAGTGGGGCACAGGTATTCATCATAAAATATTTGAAAGCATTACCTACCGTTTACCCAAATTGCTATAAGATTTAAAAATTAGTGGATCTATTGCCTAGGTACAACAGAGGTGATGTACCTTGGCTTTATTCACATTAAGCAAAATCAAACCAATTGTTCTATAAAAACTATATACATAATTATTTTTGGATTATAAGAACTATTAATGTTCTTCTTTTAGATGACACTAAAATTGTTTCAAAAATTAACAAAACTTTTCTCCTATACTAAAATTTCACATACTTAATGGTTAACTTTGCAAAAATTTAAATTTTTCGTTAGACTTGCGAGGAATATTATATGAAGCAAAATAAAAAAAAATAAGAATTTATAACAAAGGTATATCTAAATTTTTATTTATTGCACGTTGATCTTGGGGCCAAGGTACAATTTATTTACAGTGACCGAGGTACAACACACCGACCTTTGACGTTTAAACTCAAAAATAAAATTAACGATTATGCTGTGCCAAAATCAGACTACTGCTATGCAAACATTATTAAATAATCTTTCTGTTAGGATGAATCATTTGTTATTACGTAATAAAAATCAATAAAAATATAAAAAGACTTACCTTTTTTCGATTAAAAATTTCAACTGATCTCATACATTAACAAAGTACATTGGCCATGTGCTGCTAATTTTATGTTAATATTTTTCAACGTGGCATTTGAAATATCGAAAATTATGGGTCACGAAAACCCGCAAATATTAAAAAAAAAAAGTTGAGCTAGGTACAAAGGGACCAAGGTACAACAAGTTTCCCTACTCTAATTTTTTGAAAATTTAAATTTAAATTTTGTTTTTTTATCTTATTAAATTAAATAATAAACAACATATTATTAAAATAGTATATATTTATAAATTATAGATATTTCTACATTAAATGGCTACTTCAAAGATATCACTGGTGAACAAAATATTTAATAAAAGTGCAAGCTTTTCTTAAATTAAAAAAAAATATAATAGCTAACGTATCATATATTTACATCACAGATATTTACCTAAAACAGATCAATCTAAAATAAATATTGCATCTATCATAATAACTATTATGTACAAAAATTAGGGTTATAGAACATCATTATTCGAAATAGATTTATACACATTACAAATTATTGTCACTATGGGTATATTCCCAATGGTATTTCTAAAAAACAGCTCTTCTATAGTACCACTCGAGATATGCTTAAGAGTCGGCAACAACAACAACAACTTCCCAAAACGCAAGGGCTGCAAAGGATAAGCCGCGTGGACGTACTGATTAAGCATCAGCTGCGTATTTTCTTGTATGGCCGAAATCCTCGACAGATCTCTGACACTTTTCGATTTCGACATCGATTCCGAAACGGACGTTAACTCCCCCGTCCTATTCTCTTCATTAATTTTAAACAAAATCATCGCCTTCAAGCAAGCGAATTCCTGGGCGTCGATGTTAAATTGCTTGATTTTGGCCAAAGTGCACTGAAACTCTCGCACTTCACTTTCCGGGATCGACTTCATCCTTGACTGGATCAAAGGGCTCAAATCCAAGGGCGCCAAATATTGTGCGGCTCCCAATATGAAAAGCTCCCGCCAACTTTCCTCCAATAAAATCAATTGGTCCGATAAAGGCAAACTGTTGAACGACGGAACCGATTTGGCCCAGGTGACGTTGAAGAACAGCAGACGGGCGGCTTCTTCGCATATTTGCGTCGGGTTCAGCAATTCGGTCAAAACCAGCGGGACCGGCATGTGAAATGCCAGAGGCATCTAGAACGAAAACCAATTAATTTATGATCATCAAAAATCGAGATGTGGACGTGATTAAACGAATTAATTATACCAACCCTCGGCATTGCGGGCGTGGGCGGCGAAGCAATAAAGGGGGGATGCGGATTGACGTTGATGGGTGTCGAAAATCTGGGTGCCGCGACCGCGTTGGAAATGGCCAGGTCGAGGACCGACGAAGGAGAGGTCCGTATCAATCGCGATCCATTTTCGTTCAGCAGCATCAGTTGCTGACGCTTTAGTGTCGAATTTCGTGGGCCACGTTCGTGTTGCACTGCTGTAACAACAATATTAGGCTCTTAGGGCATGTCAATGGCAAATTTTCAATCATAACATTGATGCATGCGGAGTTATTTGTGCACCTGGCTTTTCTAAAAGGCCTTTCGTTTAAAAATCTCGAGTAGATTTCTTGCGGTTGTAATTGCTCCTTTCAAAAGAAAATAGCAACTGTTGAGTTTTGGACGTTAAGAAGTTTATAAATCGAGCTCTCGATCGAATTAATTGACTTTTAGCGTTTAAACAACTAAAAGTGTTTAAAATTGACTGGTAATAAGTAAATAATACATATTTTCAGTTGGCTTTGTAGAATGTCGAATTAAAATTAGCAAGAAGTGTGTTTTTGTCAGTGACAACCAATTTTTTTTATTTTTTGTGGTTTTCGACTTCGAATTGTCTAAGATGGTTTCTCGTGTACAGTCTGGTCCAGAAATAAATGCGCGGGTAAACGTAAAATATTTCTAATATCAGCAAATTAGTGTTCATCATTGTTGTTCAGACTGTACTGTATACTCAGGCACCGCATGTACGCATATACCAGCGTTGTCAGAATTTTTTCCACCAAAACGCGATATTTAATATTTTAAAATTTCATAAAAGTGGAACATAACGAAAAAAAAGCAATCGGTGCACTATTTATCAGATCGATGAGATGAAATGATTTTTTTTACGAATAATGGATATCCACAATTGCACAAACGTCTAACAACTAAGCTCCAGGGGCGCCATTTGGGCTGTAAATGTGAAAAAAATATTGCTCTGTTAAATACCCAATTAATGGAAAATTGCAAATATCAATTTTTATTGAAGATAAAAAATGTGTACCTTTATTTGAAAAATATATATGTAGGTATTTATTCTTAAGTGAAGAGGGGTGGAGCAATTAGTGGGCGCTGCTGTCCGCCCAACTATTTTCTGTTATATAAAAACAAATCCCGATAGAATTTTGAAAAAAAAATAGAAAAGGCAAGAGGGAAGTGAAATAAAAAATGTTAAAAAAATAGCAATTCATGGTATTTGAGATATTATAATATAAAAAAAATATAATTTTTTTAGCTATGTAATAATATGTTATATAAGAACAACACGATATATTAAATATAACTTGTAAAAACTTATATATAATTAAAATGAAAAATTTTCAAAAATCATACCTTTAACTTCAAAATAAAAAAAGAAAAAAGCCAATAATATCAATTAGAATGTTAATAATAAATTATAATAGTATAAATTTGCAATGTCCCCTCTATCGCCCGGCCTTATAATTTGATAAATTACATAATCAATCAATATTTAATAAAATTTGTTTCGAAAAAGTAATTATTATTAATGGAAAATAAATACAATCGAATAAAAGAAGTATTTATAATTAATCTTACAATTTATTTATTAGTTAAAGTTTTTTAGTATTCTTTTGATTGTTCATTCAAAGCCAATTTTATTGTTGGTATGCTCGGTCACTTTTTTTTTACTTTAAATCAATAAAAAATTATTAATTTGTTTATTTTTTTAAATATTTTACACTATACTAATTAACTCAAAAATATTTTTTGATTTTATAGTTGTTATTTTATATTTAATATCATTTGTCAAAAAAAATCTTAACCTACCTTTTAAGAAATCAATGTTATAACAAATTGATGAACAAATTTTTGATTTTTGATTTTAAAATCACTATTTAAACCATGTTTATATTAAGCAAGCAATATTTAATATTTTTTAAATGTCGTTTATTGACTTGTAATAATGCATTTCAAAATTTTTTGCGAAGTGGCCGGTAGAAGGGCCATATCCGGTAGAGGGGTCACTTACCTTATACCACTATACCATTTTATGAAATAATGAAACAAAATTGAAAACAAAGCATTAACCCCTTTAACTTATTCCGAAATTAAACTCTAAACTAAAAAAAATCCGTTGCGTGTCGGTATGTAAGCGCGTTAGAAGTTATACTTCTTCGACGTAACTAAATTAAATATAACCAGGTGTAAAAATTAATATAAACACATTCAATAAATACGAGGATGTGCGCGTTCGAGCGAAAAGTGGCACATTTCCGAGCGAGGGAGGCAAATGAAGCGCGACGCGGAGCGGCGCGCTTCATTTTCCCGAGATCGGAATGTGCCACTTTGAGCTCGAACGTGCACACTCGGTTTTAAGCACGATTCACATTAATTAAATTACTTTCTCAGACGGCCAACATCAACCGCCAAATTTTGGTCAAGCGTGCGCGCGCAACTTTCGTTGCCCATTAAAATTCGACCCTTAAACCGCCAAAACAAGTATAACTTCCTTTGGATCGTTAAAATAACTGCGGGTATTAGTGAAAAAAAACCTTACCGTCTTTATTCATCCCGGCTTCTTGGCATTTGAGTAAACGACAAGCTCGGCATTGATTTCTATGCGTCTTATCGACAATGCAGCTACCGGAAGATTTGGCTTTGCAGACGTATTGTCGGTTCTTCCTTATGGACCGTTTAAAAAAGCCGGCGCATCCGTCGCAGGCGAAGATGTTGTAATGTTTTCCCGAAGAGTTGTCGCCGCACACTTTGCAGGGGATGTCCAATATTCGGCCTGAAAAGTTGCGGCTGTTAACTTACAAGTTTAAGCTTGTAAAATTTCGGAGATAACTAAAACTAATAACTGTGGGAAAATCGAAATTTAAGAAGACTTATTAGTTATTCTGGCGCCCATGGAAAATGGAACGGGTTGACTTTTATTTGGTCATAAATCGTATTTGTTGTACAAAGCAGGCTGTTTTTGATGAATAGTCACGATTTTCTATGTTTATTTATAGGATATTTTTCTTTAGTAAATGACTTAATAAAACTACAATTGTTAGTCAAAATATTGCTATGCGTCAAGCTTATATTTTATAATTAAAGCGTTTTTTAATAATTAGTAAAGCATGTTCAAAGGAATTAAGTGTTCTTCCAGCATGTTAAGAATGAGGGTGGTATTTTCAATGAAAAGAGCAAACGGAAACTTGTAAAGAGCATTATCCGGGGTGTGATTATAGAATATTTATACTTCCGCCAACACTTCATGAAAAACTTTTATTTTGAAAATTTTATTGCAATATAATATTAATGTGGAGTTTAATTTAAAAACTTAGATTTTCCAAAATTTTTTTTAGCTCAGATTAATTTTTATAGCTTAGCGAATTAATTTGTTATCTGGAAGAAACTCGAATTTAACAATATTTTATTTAATTAATTAAAGATGGCACATTTTGGTAGGTAGAATTGTTTACTATTAATTGGCCAAAGTAATTGTAGGCTGTTTGCAAGCAAAAATAAGTGATATTTTTTATTATTTTCATAATCAAAACAAATTGCGCTTGCTGCTATAAAGTTAAACTGATTTTATAACTTTTAGATATTAAATTAAGTCAGATTTAATGTTGAATAAAAATTGAGGTACAGTTACGAAGATTTGGGGACTTCGTAAAATCCCAAGGAGCACTATAAAAATTTATTTTGGTTGTGGCTTGGATCAAGGTATTAGTGTAATGGTTCGTAAATGTCTATGTAAAAGTAAGTAAAACTCATAATATAAAAATTTTTTATTAAGTTGAAAATTTTCATTATTAAGTTTTATTCAATGTTGCATTGCATTTCAAATAGAAACTTGTCACACGGATATACAGTTACGCACACTACAAACTTGGGCAGCAATAAAAGGCTTTACAAAGCCAAAAATATAATAGGAAAATGCGTAAGATTCTAAGGTCGTAACGTGCAGAGGTAGTACTGTACTTAATACTTTTATCCAAAACTAGAAATCAATTTTCAATTTGAAAATAGCAACAATTACTGTCAATAGACAATCACTAATCACTTAAAAAAAAAATTATTTTGCATTAATCTAGCTTTTAATAGTGGAAAAAACTTGTTCTAAGTCTCAAACGAACCTGGAATTATTAAAGAATTGGTAAAAATACTTTATGAAAATTATTTTGCAATTTTATTTTTAAATTCTTTGCATTTGCTACTTGCAATAAACTTAGAAACACTATTTCTACTAATTTACGATAAGAATAAATCTTTCACTCCTGCAGTAATGAATGTTTTAATGGCAAAGGATTTTTACTGACTTTTGACTTAAAAGTCTACATTAATAATAAAGTAGCAGTGTACAATTTGTGATCAAACCTTTAATTTTCGAGCCCTAAATATTTAAACTTTATTCTAAATTAAGGTTCCCTTGTGTACTTATGTTTTTATTTAAATATACCTACATACTTTCTTAACGGTAGAGTTATTACCTTTTGGCAAAATATAAGTTATTTAATTATTATTACATTGTACAGTCACGGTTGTAAAACATACGTACACTGCCGTCAAAAAGTTTGTAATTCTCAATTAGTTTCAGATTTATTTTAAAGTAAAATGATAATACCTATATGGGTTACTGACATTACTGAGTGTAAAAAAAAAAAATTAACAATATGACAAAAACATATCGTTTATTGAACCAAAAATTTATTCATAATTTATTTTCATCAATGTAGCCACTTTTAGCTTTAATTATATCTTTGCAAATTTTCGGCATTCTATCAAGTAATTCTTGATAATAATCTTTTTCAATTCCATTTTAAATAAAATTTTTCTCCTGTGTAGACCACTCAATAAACTGTTTTTGTTACAGTTATAAAGTCCAATAAATAGATTTTTAACGTTGGGCATATGTTACTTTGAGATGGGTTAAAATCTAAACAAATAATGTAACTTATATTTACGACACAATAACAATAAAATATGTTAGTTAATTTCTTTTGAATTTTACAAAATAATTAGATTTAAAACGATGCTTCAAACTTTCTGACGGTAGTGTAAATGCAGTAGTCCCTAAAAATTTTATTTCAAAATGCTTCATTAAAATTCGATCAATTTCATTCGTTAAATACAATACTTCTGCATGGCCTCTGAATCTTACAAAGTTTTTCATTTTTTTAATGTTCGCACAACCCCAACCCCAATAAATTTTTTTTGGGCCATCTGCAGCCTTTTATCGTTGTCCAAACCTTTCCATCGATACCTAGACCCAAATCACAACCGAAATTAATTTTTATACGGCTCCCGAGGACTTAACATGCAGAGGCAGTACTGTACTTAAAAACCAAATTGGGCGCTTCTGCAATTAGTCACACACACATATATTTCTTATCTACAATACCCGATTTCTGGAAACACATTTTTCGCTCGGCTACGTCACACCTGCGATATAGAAAAATCAATACTTTTTCGTAACTTACGCCTTAGAAAGGAAATATTTGATAACAAAACCAGTTCATTTAAAACACACTCGTCAGTTATTCGCCCGTATTTGTACTGCAAAGGTGCCTGTTAAAGTGTCTTAAAACAATTAGTAATAGTGCAACATCCAAAATAGTCCAAAAATAATCCGCATAAAGGTAAACACAATTTTTTTTATAAATATACTCATATTAAAATTCAAAAGCCTTTAAGACAGTGTTTTTCAACTTTTTTTTTAACATGGCCCCCTATGTAACATAAATTTTTATGAAGTTATACTTCTTTTGGCGCTTTGAGAGTAAAATATTAACAGACAATGGAAGTTACGAGCGCACTGCTAACGAAAATTCGATAGTTAAAGTAAGAAAGTAAATTAATACTTGTGAATGAGGCTTAAAACCGAGTGTGCACATTCGAGCTCAAAGTGGCACATTCCGATCTCGGGAAAATAAAGCGCGCCGCTCCGCGTCGCGCTTCATTTGCCTCCCTCGCTCGGAAATGTGCCACTTTTCGCTCGAATGCGCACATCTTCGCATTTATTAGATTTATCTAGTAAATCTTTTGCTCTTTCCAATGAAAAATATAAATGGATTTTAGTAAATATCGATTTTATGTTTAAAAACGTATTTTGACTATAGCAATGAGTAAGAGCAAGCGAAAAGATACGATTATTTCGTAACTGTGAGTGAGAAAGAACGATTTTAACTAACATTTTGTTTATTTTATTGTGAATCGTGTTTAAAACCGAGTGTGCACATTCGAGCTCAAAGTGGCACATTCCGATCTCGGGAAAATGAAGCGCGCCGCTCCGCGTCGCGCTTCATTTGCCTCCCTCGCTCGGAAATGTGCCACTTTTTGCTCGAATGCGCACATCCTCGTATTTATTGAACCTATATTTGCACATGGTTATATTTAATTTAGTTACACCAAAGAAGTACAACTTCTAATGCGCGTACATAAGTACACGCACCAGTTGTTTTATTTTGTATTTAAAAATTGAATTATTATATATATGAAGCTTAATTACAACTTGTTCAAGACAGAAGATTTAGGTTTTAGCAAGAAAACACTATAAAAGTATTTAAAAAAAATTAATCAATAATTTTTCAAAAAATATAATAGGTAGATAACTAAAAACCTAGTACCTTTTTAAATTGAATAATGATATTGCTTCCCTAAACATTTAAATTGCCCCCACGGGGGGCGTGGGGCTCACGTTGGGAAACATTGCCTTAAGATATTGCATCGTTTTAAATTTGTAACCCAGTATCGCACATTGCGTCTCAAAATACACTACGAAAAAACAAAAAAAATATATCTACAATATACCCCCTCATAATACGGGTTCATACAAGACGGATTCGTATTACACGGTGGGAATATTTTGATTGCGTTCGTATAACACGCTAAAACAAGAAAGGCATTGGCTTTTGGGCTGTGAACAACCCATATAATCTAGGTGACTCGCACAACACGGATTCATATAACACGGAACCCATTTACCGTGTTGTAGCGGCGTGTACTGTACCGTGAAAATATTATAATCGATAATTATTGTTGCATTATTACTTAATTGCGTTTTCTCTTTTTTAGATCAATGAGATCATCGGGTGCCTTTTTGTTTAAGTATTACTAAAATGGTACAAATAGATTCGAGCAGTTATTTTCAATAGAATAGGTCAAAAATAAACACAACTTTGCTCTTATTCGTTTTTTGCACAAAGAACGAAAGCTGCTTTGATCAGAAAACTGCCCGTTTTTCGGAAAAATCTGTGACCCCACTCATTTTGTTGAGAATTTTTGTCGAAAAAAAGAAGATAAATAAGTATTGGGAACATGGAGTTTTTCGACTTTGAAAATTGAGCTGCGCCCAAACGCTTGAAAAGTTTTTTAAGTGACTTTTTATGCAAATAAATTATGAAAACGACGCAAACAATTGAAAAAATGGAATTTTAATTAAAATAATTACTTTTTTCGCAATTAAAGACAAAAAAATATATAATTTCCATTTTCCAGCTGGGGATAGTAGGCTGATTTTCAAACGCGTTTATAACAATGTTCCCATTATCCGATGAGAAAAATTCTTTTACTACTCCACTTGATTTTTGATGCTCTTTCATAAAAACTTGGTCATTAATTTTGCCATTAACATTTGGCTAATTGGGCAGTTTTTTGATCAATCCTGCTTTCGTTCTTTGTTTGATCCGACTTGAATTCCTTGCCTATTTACATTTGAATATATTGTAAATCTATGATCTGCCGATTATTTATAATATTTAAATAACTTACTCGAAGTAGACGGTGCGACTCTCAGCGACATAGCGCTATTGTTAATATTAGATCCAACACCAATCATCGTCCCGCGAAAAAACTAACAACCAAACCAAAAACGCACGAGTAATCCGTTCAAAAAAAAATCGACACAGTTTAGGCGGAGATGCCTACAAAACGATGTTACAAAGGGCAGTAAGTCTTTAAAAGTTCAACTTTTGGGAATTGTTTTTGATCTTCCCTGCATATCACCGTGTTCCCCTTTTTGACTTGCCAAATAAAGTTTTCAACCCCATTGGTTGGTCGGCTCCCTTCTCAAAGTAAGGGTCGATTTAGGCCCTTCCCCTTGCCGATAAATTGTAAAGGACGAGTTCTCAAATTATACTTGCCCTTCAATTGAGTGGGGATAGCGTGAAATATGGTTTGCTCGCCTGATTTCTTGTTTGATATGTTTGTACTGGCACGCATTAACTTGTCGTTGCCCTGGCTCTTAGAAAATTAATTTTTGATTTTGCTCGAGTCAGAAGGGCAAAAGCTGAACGCGCGAAAAACTCATTTGTTGATCAGATTTATAATATATTTCTTTTTTTAAATGATGATGGTCTTCACTGAGCCAAATAAAGACTTGACGGCTTTTGAAAGGCCGTTTTAAAAAGAGGATTAAAAGACTTAATATACACCATTGTGCTTTTTTTGAATAACTGAAGGATTTTGGCATTATTGTTTTTGATGTTTTGTTTGAAACTATTTATTGGGACCTGTCTGAAAGTCTTTCATAAATGTTACAATGTTTGGTTCGTTTAAATTTATCTTCGTGTGAAAATCTGGGACTTCTTTAATCTTAGGGACTTGAGTAAAAAAGTCTTGAGAATACAACTGTTTCTGAGAAAAAAATTACGGTAAAATATTATTGAAATTATACTTCTTTTGGGGCTTTAAGGGTAAATTTTAGCAGGCGATGGAAGTTGCGCGCGCATAACATGAAGTTAACCGTCTAAGAAAGTAAATTATTTATTGTGAATTGTGCTTACAACCGAGTGTGCACGTTCGAGCTCAAAGTGGCACATTTCCGATCTCGGAAAAATGAAGCGCGCCGCTCCGCGTCGCGCTTCATTTGCTTCCCTCGCTCGGAAATGTGCCACTTTTCGCACGAAGCCGCACATCCTCGTGTTTATTGAATTTATTTATATTAATTTGTACACTTGGTTATATTTAATTTAGTTACGTCAAAGAAGTATAACTTGTAACGCGCTTTTATACGTAGGTACATTTCTCAGTTTTTTTATAGTTCAGTTAGTTTAGAGTTTAATTTCGGAAAAAGTTAAAGGGGTTAATGCCTTTTTCCAATTTTGCTCCATTATTTCATAAAATGGTACAGTGGTATAAGGTAGGTGATCCCTCTACTGGAATGGCCCTTCTACCGGCCACTTCGGTAAAATTTTGAAATGCATTATTATAAATCAATGAACGACATTTAAAAAAATATTAAATGTTGCTTATTAAATATAAACGTAGTTAAATAGTAATTTTAAACTCAAAAATCCAAAATTTGTTCATCAATTTGCTACAACATTGATTTCTTAAAAGGTAGGTTAAGGTTTGTTTTTGACAAGTGATATTAAATATAAAATAACAACTATAAAATCTAAAAATATTTTTGAGTTAATTAGTATAGGGTAAATTAATTAAAAAAATAAACTAATTAATATTTTTTTTATTGATGTAAAGTAAAAATAAGGTAACCGAGCATACCAACAATAAAATTGGCTTTCATGCACAATCAAAAAAATACTAAAAGAGCAAAAAAAAACGTTAACTAATAAATAAATTATAAGATTAATTAAAAATACTTCTTTTATTCGATTGTATTTATTTTTCATTAATAATAATTACTTTTTTAAAACAAATTTTATTAAATATTGATTGATTTTGTAATTTATCAAATTATAAGGCCGGACGATAGAGGGGACATTGCAAATTTATACTATTATAATTTATTATTTAAAAGAGCAAAAAAAACCCTTATTTTGCACGAGCTTTGAATGGATTAAGATAACAAATTAAGTTTATACATGAAGTCAAAATTCTAAAATTTTGGCTATCGTAAGACTTAAGCATATGTTGATCAGATTACAAAGAGCGCAATTCGAGCTCAAAGATCGATTCAAATAAAATTTAATAGGGCTACTTATTAATCATTGAAGCACACACAAAAATCGAGATATATTCAAAATACACCTGGCCATTTACGCGATATCCGATAACACCCAAAATGATTACGATATATCATATGTTTATACGTGCGTAATAAGGGTGCAACGGGAAACCATGTGGTCCACAAAGTATAATCAGACCCCGGATATACCTGAATTTCGAATGTAATTGCAGAACGCTCATTTGTACACAGAAGAGATGCATCACCACCTATTTTTCACATTAATTATTGTTTTTTTTTTGAAGTTGTACTTCTTTTGACGGGTCGAGAATTTCTAAAAGTATCGACCAATTTATGCGCATTCTGCTTTATTTTCGATTTACACGGTTTTTGGTAGAAAATTTTGGTCGAAAATTCGATTTTTTTTACAAAGCCGCTATTTTTTCAAAAATCAAAATTTCGATTATTCCTTCGATCAATACTTAGTTTTATTTATCCATTAAAAGAATTTTTTTGGTTTTTTGACTTCAGATGAATTATACCGGAGAAATCGTGGTCACCGCCGAACACCTTTTTTTGTAAAACCTTCAGGAGATCGTTTGCAGGAGCACACCAGATCAATATTTTTACAAACCATTAGTGTCATTATAAACTTAGATGTTGCCACTAAATTTATCAATACTTTTGGTTTTTGTAAAGTAAAATACCTTTTCACAAAAAATTCATAAAAAAACGTCTATCTTGGGATTTCTAACTGCGTATAACCTCTTAAAAAAAAGCGAGAAGTGGTACATTTAGTTCAGTTTGATTTCATTAATATTATTTCTAAGAGAGAAGAATAAGATAGGCAAATTCAATTATTAAGGAGTAGGGTAGATGTACCGTTTGTGGCCACTTTAAGCAATTTCGTATCTTTTATCAAGAATTAAATTAACTTAAATATAGTATATCATAACGAAATATGGATTAATAACCTCATTGGTGTATTAACAATCGAATTATTGAGAGCGAAAACCTTTAAACTTGCTATATTATTAAAAATTAATAATATTCAAACGTACCTCCATTTGCACTAGTTGTGGCCATAGACGCACTATTTTTGGCCATTGGTTGCTCCACTTTTGGCCATAGTAAATAATTTTTTTTTGTTGGAGATAATTTTATTAATATTTACTCAATTAATAATCAATATATCAATTTATTTTTATTAAAGTAGAACAAAATACAATAAAATAGGATACAATGGGAATTTAGAATTATTTTTTAGAATTTTTTCGCGGTTTTACCGGTTTTTTCGCAGCTAAGTGTTTTTTAACTTTTTCTTCTAATTGCTCTTGTTTTATTTTTTTCTGTTTGGCAATTCATTTTTCTCTTTCAATTTTCTTAAGTCTTTTCTTCTTCTTTATCATTTTTTTCTTTTTCTTTAGCTTCTATGATTTTTATGCATTTATCAGCTGTTATTACTGAATGTAAATGTTCAACAGCACGTTTCCGCTTTGAAGGCTGTTTTTTACGCCATACAATAATTTTATACACGACTTCATCTAAAGATTTTTGTTGTATTGTTAGAGTATTATAATTAATTACATTTTTTGTACTAGAAACTGTATCAGGTTCTAAAACAACCGACGGATAAAAAACTGAAAAATGGTTATTATTAAGAAATTGCGTTTCGATTTTTGTTTTACTTAATTATTTAAAATTAGTTTTTACTTTAATGATTAAAATTCTTTGTCAATTAATTTACTATTAATAAGTGAATAATATACGCGTAAATAACCTAACATATTAAGTCAATATGAACTATGGCCAAAATTGGATAACGTATGTACCACTAGTGGTCATGGCATGGCCAAAAGTGGCATTTTTATATATTTGCTGTACCAGTTGTGGCCGTAGGTTATTTTATTCATATTTTAGGTCATTATCGGCAAATTTCTTTTTTTTAATTTACTTCTAAGTTATTTAAGTAGAATAAAAAAGAAAATTTTTAAGAATATTGTGATTTTTAATAAATATTAATAATTTACTTAACATGGTGGTGTGAAGTTTCTTATTAGAACTAAGCAAAATGGCTCCCATATATGACGCGTCCAGATATGTTTTCAATTATATCTTAAGCTATACTTTTAACCAGTAGACGAAAGAGATCACAGCATTGACAACATATCAAAAAACCATATAAATACACTACATAATATTTTCTTATAAATGTCAAAGTGGCCACAAACAGTACAATGGCCACAAACGGTACATTTACCCTATGTGCACTTTCAAGCGAAAACTTTACCGAATAGAAAATCTGGATTTGAAGGATTTGTTAATAATATAGTCGAATTCAATTAACACGAAGATGTGCACATTCGAGCGAAAAGTGGCACATTTCCGAGCGAGGGAAGCAAATGAAGCGCGACGCGGAGCGGCGCGCTTCATTTTCCCGAGATCGGAATGTGCCACTTTGAGCTCGAATGTGCGCACTCGGTTTTGAGCCAACTTTTTCGATTATCCGAATGAGCTGTAACAATAATTAGTCCGGATAACCGAGGTTCCACTGTAGTTTAGAAACCACTGGTTTAGCAACACACAAACGTGAAGTTCGTAACATAATACATGTTTTATTTAATTTAGGTACGCCAAAGAAGTATAACTTCCAACGCGCATACCTGCTTTTTTCCTAACTTCCATGTCGTATTTTTACCCATTATCTAATGCGTTACGTATCCATCTAATCAAATACAATTGAGCAACACTTATCTCGCCGATACCTTGCATGATTAATTACTCATCCCCGGTATTTAGGACAATCCCTAACTTCGTACACATTCCCACGCATCCCTGTATCCATATGACGCCCGCTTCCTAATGTCCTGATTCCTCCGCATTGCTATGGTGCAGGAGAATCGGCCGCCATGTGCTACATATTCTGTGTGAATATCTGTCGTTTTGGGGTCCGTACATCGAATTTACACTCATTTCATAATCTATCGAAATTTCTCTGCGGAGCTATTGTTCTAAGCGTGGGAAAAGTCGGCGGCCTGCGTTCGTTTCCAAAAATTAGTTACTAATAAGTTGTTTTTTTTCGACGCTGCGAACACAATGATTTTGAAGTTTTTAAAGAGCACGGCAGTGCCGGAGGCTCTAAAAACCGCAAACAATGGTGTCTCTCTGCACAATACGGAGATTAGCTGATGGGTTGTAATCGCCGTCTTTATTCTGCATCTAGCTGTCCCCACATTAATACAACCGCAAACATACATTCGATAATTGATATGTCCGTGCCCTTATCTCTCGGCCGAATCTTTGGCGGCTGTTGGCCGGAGAGCAATGGGGCAAACTGCACGTTGTTTTCTGGATTTATTTATGATTCGTTATATATTTATTTAAATCGTTCAGTTGTTGGAAGTAGTTTTTCTAATTGGGTACTTTTTATTTATTTGAGTTTCACACGACTCTAAGCGAGGTTGTTATTTTTTATTGTTCAGTTTAATAAGGGATTTGGCGAGTCGCAGAGGTGCATTTGAAAAAAAACAACTACGAAAGTGTTCGATAAGCGGATTAAGTCGACAAGGTAAATCCTTTAGTATATTAGTCTTTTATTTAACATTTGTTGAGAATTTGTTAATTATTTTAAATGTCAAAGAAGAGTTGGGAGAGCGAATGGACCGAAAAGCGGTGCATTTCTAATTGTGAGAAATAATTGTTTTTCTTGGCACTTTTCAATCGCATTTATTATTATTATATTTGTAATAATTAGATTATATATTTCTTTAATGCTTAAATTGAAATTATATTTAATATTATGGAAACGTTATGACATTAGGGAAATTGTGCGTGAAAAGGATTTACTTCTCACAATCAGCGGTAGGGTAAGTGGCAATAAAAAAGACAAGTTTTAAAAGACGCAAAGAAAACTTCACATTTAATTTTTAATTAAATTTTATAACCCGTAATTTATGGCGAGTCTTTTAACTCGTTATTTTTTGTTTGCCATCGTTCCTTACACTTTGAAATGAGTTTTCCAGAAAATAGTTGCTTCCCTCGGTCGGAAATGTGCCACTCTGAGCTCCAATTAATCAATTAATTAATTTCTAAAAGCAATTTTGCATATTTTGCTTTGTGTTCGACTTGCACGGTTGCTTATACAAAAAATTATGATTTTGATTTACACGGTTTTTTTGGGAACCTATTTGCAGTGTAAATCAAGCAATAGGTGTAGGTATTATCCAAGATTAGATTTTTTTTAAAAAAGCGCACTAGTTTGGAAACCACTGAACCATATTTTCTTTTAATTTAATTTTTTTCAATACTTTATATACAGGGTGTCCCATCGATGATAGCTCAATGGGTAAATCAAAAATCTACGTAAAAACTGATACAGAAAACTTGATTTGATTTTGAAATTTATGACCTTTTTGCCGCTAAACACAATTTAAATGAAAAACACTATGTCAATAGCGATGAAATATTCTCGCTAGAGTTAATTTGTCTCTGAATCCATTTATAAAATTTAATTGTCTGTACAATGACATCTAGAAACAAAAAAAAATAATTATTATTTTTTTTAAAGTTCTGCCATTGTTATGAAAGAAAAACATATTATTTTCTGGTGTTATTGATAAAAATTAACACTAGCGACAAAATTTGGTTGCAATTGACATAGTACTTTTTATTTAATTAAAAAGATCTTTTTTTTCGAAATCAAATAACTTCGCCCGCAATAAAAATAGCGAGACTCTCTCACTGACTTTTGTTTGCCCTTTTTTAAGTAGATTTAACACTCATTATATATGTTAATAAAAATTGATAACATACAATTTTGGAACGGAGGAAAATTCATGGAATTCACATTCTCAACTGTTCTTTGGTTAAACACGAATTTTAAATCAACTTCTCTGAAAGCTCTTCAAAAAAATTGATGCGTGTATTGTTGTAGGTGCGTTAGAAGTTATACTTCTTCGGCGTAACTAAATTAACAATAAGCACGTGTAAAAATCAATATAAATACATTTAATAAATACGAAGATGTGCGCATTCGAGCGAAAAGTGGCACATTTCCGAGCGAGGGAGGCAAATGAAGCGCGACGCGGAGCGGCGCGCTTCATTTTCCCGAGATCGGAATGTGCCACTTTGAGCTCGAATGTGCACACTCGGTTTTAAGCATGATTCACAATAAAACAGACATAGTATTAGTTAAAAATCGTTTCCTCTCACTCACATCTACGAAAATATCGTATCTTTTCGCTCGCTCTTACTCATTGCTATAGTAAAAATACGTTTTTAAACATAAAATCGATATTTACTTAAAGTACATTTATATTTTTTATTGGAAATAGCGAAAGATAAACTAGACAAATCTAATAAATGCGAAGATGTGCGCATTCGAGCGAAAAGTGGCACATTTCCGAGCGAGGGACGCAAATGAAGCGCGACGCGGAGCGGCGCGCTTCATTTTCCCGAGATCGGAATGTGCCACTTTGAGCTCGAATGTGCACACTCGGTTTTAAGCACGATTCACAATAAAACAGACATAGTATTAGTTAAAATCGTTCTCTTTCACTCACATCTACGAGATTATTGTATCTTTTCGCTCGCTCTTACTCATTGCTATAGTCAAAATACGTTTTTAAACATAAAATTGATAAGTACTAAAATACATTTATATTTTTTATTGGAAAGAGCGAAATATAAACTAGACATGTATTGTTTTAAATATAAAAAAGCAAATCATATTAAGATACGATTTTTTTAAGTGCAGTTCACATCATCAACGTGCTTTTTACATGTTTTTTTTTAGTCTATTATAAATAAGCACATTTTATTTAATTAATAATTTAATTCCAAGTTATTGCTCTAGAACCTTTATATTATGTCGTTAATCTTCTTTTTGATTTTTAGAAAAATTTTAGGTACTAAATTTTAAAATTGCAGTTTACAATGTATATGAAAAATAAGGACTTGAAATCATTAGTCATTTTCGAAACGCCTGTTAGGCGCTATAGTCAAAATACGTTTTTAAACATAAAATTGAATGTACTAAAATACATTTATATTTTTTATTGGAAAGAGCAAAAGATAAACTAGACATGTATTGTTTTAAATATAAAAAAGCAAATCATATTAAGATACAATTTTTTTAAGTGTAATTCACATCATCAACGTGCTTTTTACATGTTTTATTTTTTAGTCTATTATAAATTAGCACATTTTATTTAATTAATAATTTAATTCCAAGTTATTGCTCTAGAACCTTTATATTATGTCGTTAATCTTCTTTTTGATTTTTAGAAAAATTTTAGGTACTAAATTTTAAAATTGCAGTGACAATGTATATGAAAAATAAGGACTTGAAATCATTAGTCAAATTTTCGAAACGCCTGTTAGGCGCTAAATAGTCGGTTAGGGGTTAAGTAACTCTCACATCAAAGTTTCCGACACAAAGCCTCCCTTCTAAACCTCCATGTTTTTTCTCGGTAAAGTGCTATTGCCTATTTTTAAACGTCGATTCAAAATTACATCTTTCAGAAGAACTTCCTCGAATTATGCACAAAGAGTTGTAAAAGTTTTAAGGTTATTATAAGCTAATTGCGGCAATTCGTCACCATTTGCGCTGGCAGGAATTAAAAATCCGAGACTGGCCAAAGTAAACTTTCTACGAATTCGATAATTTTACGGTACATCTCTGGCAGATGATTTACTGCCTCTTCCATCCATTTATTTTATTAGTTTGGACGGAAAAAGAAGGTTCGAAGAAGGAACTTCGAGACTTACTAACTTGCAAAAACTAAAAATCAGAACACACCTGGATGGTAAATGCGCGATTGCTTTCGGCAGAATTTCTAAAGAATTGACCTAACTCTAGTTATCCTTATTAGTTGGTCGGGCGAGCCAGGACAATGCGAAGATTATGGTGCTTATATATGGGGCTGCAAGGAACCTTATCTATATTTAGGGATGATTTTAGTCTATTGATGCACATATGCTTATTGCCTCAAATAGGGGTGTACAAAATTTTCGGTAAGTTTCAACGTTCAACTTTTCGACAGCTCACAAATCGATTTCTCGAGTTTATTTGTTGCTTCTTGTTGTGATCACATGGGCGTACCCAGCTTTTGAAGTAAAGGGGACAAATCATAAATTATGTGTAGGAAATAATTTCACATAAATATAACTATGTATTTCTTATATTAGATACGTAAGTACTCGAGTAAAAAAAAAATATAATAATGTATATAAAAATGGCCCGATATAATTACATGTGACTATATATAAAACTAGTTTTAACTGCTCCAAATGAATAAAATTAATATTTTAAAAATATGGTGTATAATGTAGTATAATTTATATTATTTATTATAAATTATAACGTTTTTCTTCGAGAAAAAACATGGATCTTAATCCATGTTTCTTTTGCAAAAAAAAAAAAATAAAATTGCTTTATATTGTAAGGGGATGTTCCTACGTACCCCTAGCGACTATAGCCGGTGTAATTTCCTGGCGCTCTCGCTCTAAAATAAAATTATTCGATAAAACTAAATAAATAAAAAAAAATACCCCCTTGATTCACAAAAAAAATTGTAGCGCTCTTATTTTTGATGCAATCATTAACAGCGAGACGGATTCGGAATTCTGGGACCTTTTACATAAGATACATGTTAAATAAGTATAGGTTGCTACGTAAATTTTTGAGAATATAAAATTGCAATTTTAGGTCCACTTTTTTGCACAATTTTGACTTTAAAAAAATTGTAGCGCCGTTATTTGTGGACGGATTTTAAAAATTCAAGAAATTCGGATTTGGCAGACTTTTTGACTTCAGATAGGCCTAAGAAACCATAGGCGTGCTATTTCAAAGCTTTGTAAAAACGTTTTTCTTTTAAAAAACATGGGTTAAAGTCCATGTTTTTTTGGCAAAAATGTAAAAATAGAATTGCTTTATATTGCAAGGGGATGTTTCTACGTACCCATAGCGACTATAGCCGGTGTCATTTCCTAGCGCTCTCGCTCTGAATTAAAAATTTTTGATAAAACTAAAGTAATCAAAAAATTTACCTTGATTCACAAAAAAAATCGTATCGCCTTTATTTTCTATGAAATCATTACAAGCGAGACGGATTCAGAATTCTGGGACTTTTCTACATAAGATACATGTAAAATAAGTGCAAGGTTCATAGAAATTTTTCGAAAATTAAAAATTGCAATTTTTCGGCCCTATTTTGGCACGATTTTGAACTTTAAAAAAATTGTAGCGCCGTTATTTGTGGACGGATCTTTAAAAATTATTCAGATTCGGATTTGGCAGCCTTTTTGGCTTTGGACATGCCTAGGAAACCATAGGCGTGCTATTTCAAAGCTTTGAGAAAAACGTTTTTCTTTTTGAAAAAACATGTTTTTTTGGCAAAATATGAAAAAAATAGAATTGCTTTATATTGCAAGGGGATGTTCCTACGTACCCCTAGCAATTATAGCCGGTGTCATTTCCTGGCGCACTTGCTCTAAAATATAATCGATGATATAAAAAATTATTTATACCTACTAAATTAACAATTTTTGTCGTTTTAATTATATACTTTAAAAATATATTACTATAACGTATAATACTATATGTTGACATATATTCAAATGATATGTACTCTATATATTACAAGTTTGTATTTTATTTTTTAAACTAATTAAGTTTTGCCAAAATTTGGTCATAGGGGCGCCAGGTCAGTGACCCATACAACTTATTTATATATTATATACTATATTAATATAATTGAAATATAATGGATAGATATATAATAATATATTTATCCATTCTATTTCAATCTATTATGAAATTTAAATGCAACAAATTACATTTTGAAACTATATAAAGCCTCATAATAAAATGTATATTTTTTTTGTTTATAATATAAAACATAGTATATTTTTCAATTTATATCAACATATTATTTGAGAATACATAAATTTATGCCGTATAACTACAACATATATTATTTTCATGCGGGCAGTTTTGCTCCCGTAGACCAAGTTTGAATCCTATAGGAACCGTGCATTTTTCCGTAATAAAAAGTTGCCCATGTCACTCTGCGCCCAAAAAACTATTTCTATAAAAAATCACGTCAATCAAATATTTATAATTTTATAATAGTATTGGACCATTTAGGGAGGTAGCTCTTGTACGGTGGGGCAGCTGCCCCCTTCTGCCCTACCCTCGGTACGCCTATGTTCCATCAAATTAAAAAAAAAAAATAAATAGACTTCTAAAAGACATCATACCATTTTTGGCAACAATTAAAAATTCGTTTATTTTTCCAAATTTCTCGGTCGGAAGTAACGATAAGATTTTGTATAGCCCTGCAAAATTGCTTTGTAGATGGCGGTCGCACAATGCTGGCCGTTGTTCGATGCGCTTCTGCCTTTGTGCCTTTGCGACTAAATACCGGATTATTTTTAACAAACCCCGTACCTAACACACCGACTGTCCCACTAAACTTTTGAACTCTAAAAGCCTTTTAAAAGCGATCGAACGTTCTGATAAACGGCATCTCTTTTGCCAAACGTGGACCACGCAAAAAAGAAATCAAAATCTCTTCGCTTTTCTTTTTCGACTAATGATATGCTTAATAAAATTATAAAAAATCATCTTCGTCGCAACCCGAAATCGTGGGAAGATCTTTGTAAGAATCTGCTTCCTTTTCATTGAAATCAAGTTTTTGTTCTTTCGATTCGGGGGCACAGTCTTTAGACATGTTGAAGTGGAGATGACTGATTAAGCACAAGTGCAGGCTTATTTTGCGGCGTTCGGATCCAGAATCACATTTTGATGAATAAAAGTTTTCCCCGAGAGGTAAGAGCTCTTTGCTCGAGGAAAAAAAAGTTCGTTCAACTTTCGGGGCGGGGGGGCAAAGTACGAACACTTTTCGAGAGGTAGGATTAATCGGCTTGTTCGAGCCCATCAAATTTTAAAAGCGTTATAAATAACGTTGTCAACGGCCGAAGCCAATGCCCTTTGGACACAATACTTTTCGGAAATTGCTAAACTCCAACCGCGTCCCTAAATTGTGAGAAACGTACGGGTTTCTTCCCCGAAGTCGATGACCGACGTTCGCAGACGATCTCAGGCGGCTGCGGAAGGCACAGTTTTTCTTGAAGTGTACACTCACACCATTTAGTAATGTCCCTCAGTTTAGAGCCAGCGTATCGTTCGGGTCTGACGTGGAGCATAATAAAGAAAGCGATATAGCTTTAGCTTAAACTTTCCATTATTATTTTAAAACGCTGCAAATGATGGTGTTCACTTTTTACAATATAATAATATAACAAAAATATTAAACGGAACAGAAAACAATTTTCTTTTCAATTTGAAAGAAAATTTACGCCATTAAATTAAAAATGGTTATTAAAACTATATTCACATAATTGTTAATATTTAAACGATGCAAATTAACTGACTCGTAAATTTGTTAACACTTTTAGAATAGCCCTAACAAAGTAACTATTGAAATTCTTATAACTTCATACATATTTTTTTAAATTTAACATGTGCAGATCAACTTCAATTTTAATTACCCCTATTTATATTTTGGATAATGCATTGGTTAATATACCTATGCGTAGTTGGGATATAAATACTATAATTGTTCATTTAAAAATAATTAGAATAGAACTTTTTTATTATGGACACTTCTTTTACGGTCATTGAATCGAAGGAGTTTTGGGATAAATCCAACGATAAGAATAATTGATTGATCATTATTGTTACGTTGTTGTTGTTGGCGCCTTTTTATACCTGTATCAGGTTTAGGCGTTTTCCCCGCTTGAAACTTTGTTGTGAATGTTGTAGTGTTTCAAAGATTCAAGGCACCTACCGTTTTACATGGGTTGCGAACCACGGCAATTTCTAGAAAAATTTTCGAGCAGTTTTACTCTTGCCAGGTGCTCAGCCTTGCGAAGAGAAGAGGAGCGTGAAATTTTCGATGGTCGGCGCGGGATTCGAACCACTTCGAATCCACCTCGCTAGCGCAGCAGCCCAAACACTAAAAATTGTTACGTAATGTATATATTAACTATTTGATTAGAATTATTAGGTGCCTATTGAACGACACTTTATAAATTACAGTGCAACGCAATTTACAATTTATTCACAACCCGCATTTAAAAAATTGTAATGATAAGATAAAGATATACACCCGTACCTCGCCTTGCGTCGTTTCTTTTGCGTTTTTCGAAGTTGCGTCGCTACTTAATTAGTACTAATTTTCACCGTGCGTCGTTAGGTTTTCGAGGTTGCGTTGTTTTGGGTTCGAGTCTTTAATTTTTTCTTGTTTTTAACAGACGGCTCCACTTTTTTCTATTTTTTCTTAATTCACATTGCGTCTTTTCAATTTGCGTCGTGTTTTTGGAACGTAACTCCGACGCAAAGTGAGGTATGGGTGTATTTTAAAATAATGAATAAAATAATGTTGGGTCATTCCATATGAAATCAACAAATTTGAATTAAAAAGTGTGCCGTATGATTTTTAATTTTAATAAAAAATTGTAGTTGATCTTTGTGGTGGCACATTTATTTTTTTATTGTATAACTTCCGATCAGTACCCATCCGAATTCAAAAATTGGGTCATTTTCATACTTGTACATAATGAGCTCTAGCTTTTATTTAGAACAGGTATTGAAATGGTTGTTACTTTAGTTGAAAGGGTCATAAATGTGCATTTTATATAATACAAGAAAATTGAATTAAAACAATTAGGAACAAGATGGTGACCATCCGAAATTTTCACAATTTTTCTCATTTTAGGATATTTGATTGAACGCTGTGTCAACCCTTTTGCATATTAAAATTGATTTTTTTACAATAAAGTACTAACTCTTGTGATGTCGTGACATAATTATTATTGTCCTAGAATAAAATCTACGAAAAATAAAATTGTGAAAATTGATAATTTTGTAAATAGCTCAGCTTTGACCTCAAAAAATCCATGTGGAGGAAAAATAAAAATATGAAATTTTCAGAATATGTAGTTCATATCTTCGTTAATAAAGACCAATTAGTGCCATTCTGTTATTTTCACCTCTTTAGGAAATATTTTTTTAAAGTGCTACTTTTATACATAAATATGAAAATAATCTGGAAGTTTGATAATTTATAAAAGTTTTCTAACTTATTTAAACTATTAGAATTATGTCAATTTATGATAAAAATAATCAAATAAAAATAAAATTTTCAAATTCTGTTATTTATTAAAAATAATATAATAACAATAAAAACACACGATCCTATCATTGTTTTATCCCCATCTCAAATAATAAATTAAAAGTGTGACGATATTCTAGCTCAGAAAATCTCAAGATAGTAAAAGTTTGCAATGAAAAATAAACAATTTCTGCATATATATATTTTTTTGATAAATACCAGAGTTTAAAAAATGTTGACTTTTATTTGATTATTTTTATCATAAATTGGCATAATACTAATAGTTTAAAGGACGCAAGGAGGAACATAACGAATAACTTCCTGAATGAGCAATTGGTTCCACACAATTTTTCCAAGATGACTTAGTAACAGTTGATTCATTGCAGTCTAATCGCGTTGGATATGGTGCCAATTATTTAAGCGATGGTGCCACACTCTATGTGTAGCGTTGCACCAAGAATTAAAGTGTTTACATGTGAATTGTGCAAAGAAAATTAACTATGTCAACTTAGACTGATGTGTGTTATCTTAACCACATAAATATGATTGATGTTTTCTTATTTTATTTCGATTATTAAATGTTCTATAGCGTCAAGATTTTTTTGTGCTTTGTAAATAAACGTTTTAAATGTATAACCTTAGATTTATTTTTACCACCTTTGAATTTTCAAATATTTGCCTCAAAACAAAAGTATGTCATCTTAAGCACAATTCCCCTACAACACAACACAAAATACTAGAATGATGGTTTGTAAGGCCACAACAAAAAATTTAATACCTACCCTTTGGTAATATTTTCGATTTTTTCAAGAATAAGATTTTTGGTGTTTTACCAGCATGAAACAATAAAGTTACAAAGGGAAGCTCAAGTAGGTGAATCACATTTTCGGTTTATTTAAAATATTTGAAAGAGCAACGTCCATCTCGGCACAAGTTAATATCTTAAGTCTAAATCCCTTTCTAAGAACAAATTTAAAATGCCCATCTTGACATAAAGTGATTCAGGTATAATTGAAGAATACAATGGAGTATACATACTAGGGTGTTCCAACAAAAACAATTTTTTTTCACTATCACATGAAAATTTTTCAGAATACGTCGAATTAAAAAATCTGTCCAAATTACATCTCTTAATTTCAATTTTAAGAGGTCCTTCATCGAACTTAAACATTTTTATTTAAAAAGTTACGAAAATGATTTTTAACATTATTTACTTCTACAAACTATGTAATAATTTTTTATATAATTAATTAGTAATCCTTTATAGTCATTAAATTCTCTACAAAAATTTAATTGAGTCAAATTTCTATTATTAATATTTTACTTAATAAAGAACTTACAAAATTGAAATTTGTCGAAATTTCAAATTTTTTCAATTAAAAGGCTAAACTATTAAAGATAGGTCAAAAGTGAAATGGCAGTTTTATATTCTATTTAATGCACTATCAAATAGTCTGAAAAAATATTTTATATCATGAAAAAGTTATCGATTTAATTCTTATTTTTATGATTTTTAATTATAGAAGATTAACTACCCGAAAAAATTTTCTTTATAAAATTATATAGAACTATACAATTTTACAAAATTTCTTAAAATTATTCATAAAAAATAAATGGATGTCAGCTATGCTAAGTCCGGATATTTTTAATCCGTATACCTGCATCATACTCCGAGCTGTGTATACCTCATTTGAAGACCAATATTGAAATATAAATTTAGCAAAGCATTGAAAAATGTTCGAGAAAAACGATTTTAAACTTTTAGCTAGAAGGATATTCTTCTATAAGATTTCGTGGTTACAACAAAAACTTTAAAAACAAAAAAGTAAATTTGGTTCTTAACTTACGAGCAAATATGGTATGTAACTCGAATATCGATAATTTAATGCAATGGTGACTTCTATTCAAATGAGGTTTAATACATACTCGTAATAATTCAAATAAAATCAATTAATGTAAAAATTATGGGTCCATAATAAAAAAAAAAAACTAGATTCTAATAATTTTCAAATGAATAGTTATGGTATTTATGTCCCAACTGCAGATAGACATATCAAACAATACTTTAGAAAAACATTAATAAGGGTAATATTAACAATTTAAGAGGAAGCGTGGTGCAAGTGGTTTAGTGTTTGGGCTGCTTTGCTAGCGAGGTGGATTCGAAGTGGTTCGAATCCCGCGCCGACCATCGAAAATTTCACGCTCCTCTTCTCTTCGCAAGGCTGAGCACCTGGCAAGAGTAAAACTGCTCAAAAATTTCCTTAGAAATTGCCGTGGTTTGCAATCCACGTAAAACAGTAGGTGCCTTGAATCTTTGAAACACTACAACATTCACAACAAAGTTTCAAGCGGGAAAACGCCTAAACCTGATACAGGTATAAAAGGCAGGCGCCAACAACAACAATATTAACAATTTAAAATTAATCTGAATTTGTTCTATTTTAAAATGCTGGCAATGCAGTTATAAGAATTTTAACAGCGAAATGAGCTGCCAATCGTTAGGAGTATCCGAAAATTGTTAACAAATTTACAATTCAGTTAATTTTAGTATTTAAATATTAACTCTTATGTGAAGAGTTATAATAATAATTTTCGATAGGATATATTTGCTTAGAAATGGAAAAGAAAATCTTTTATAGAAAACTTCACTAATTAATTCCTGAAATCAAAATTCGCATAGTTCTATTTTCAGTTATGTTAAATATTCTTAATATATACACAAACTAACTTATATGGAATTTAAAAGAAAGACATGGATTTTTAACACAAGGTATATGCGTAGAAAAGAATAATTACATTATTTTGTAATGATAAAATTATCTTGTATTAACTTTCATTTATATTAAAATATTTTTTTCTTATGGGTGAAAGATAAAAAGTGTATGGTTAATCTGTAAAAAGTGAATACCACCATCATGTGTAGGATTGTAAAATAATAACGGAGAGTTGAAGTTGAAACTAGCGTTTTCTTTATTATTCTCCACGTCGGACACGAACGATCCGTCCGCTCCAAACCAAGGGACATTACTAAATGGTGTGAGTGTACGTACCCCAAACGGAAGGTGAGTAATGTTAATATCAAAATATTTTTAATAAGGGGAATATTAATGCGAAAACTAAGGGTCGACATCGTACTCAGAATATTAATATCAGAATTCCAGTCGTGCTTTCTAAACGCCCTCTTTCACCAAATTAACCAGAGTTATATGAAGTTGTCGATTTCAATATGTTGGGCCAGAATTTTTTTCGCAAGCATAAAGAAATATTTGTTCTGAAATAACTCTTCGATTGCGCTACAAGAATGGAGATATCGAGCATTTTTGTTTGCCATCGCGTAGGTACACTTTAATATGTTGCGTTTAAAATATGTACGCGGAAATATTTCGCATTAAATGATAAAAAAAAATTTAAATATTAAATTTTAAAAATTAGAAATGCGCCGAGCGAATTTCGAGATTAATTTTATTATTATTTGGTGCTTTTTCTAAAATTTTTGGGAGAAAGTTATTGGCCAAATGAGAAGTGCGAAGTTGGGTTCAGGTTGTTCTGAAAATTATAAAAATATGCAATTAAAATTACTTATTTTTGAAGTTATACTTCTTTTGGCGCTTGAGAGTAAAATTTTGGAGACGACGGGAATGGCGCGCGCACAGTTAGCAAAAATTCAACGGTCGAAGTTAGCCGTCTGAGAAAGTAAATTATTTATTGTGAATCGTGCTTACAACCGAGTGTGCACATTCGAGCTCAAAGTGGCACATTCCGATCTCGGGAAAATGAAGCGCGCCGCTCCGCGTCGCGCTTCATTTGCCTCCCTCGCTCGGAAATGTGCCACTTTTCGCTCGAATGTGCACATCCTCGTATTTATTAGATTTATCTACTTTGTTCATCGGTCTTTCAAAATCAACAAATTAAATTTAGCCATACTAAATTTAATATCGATTTTGTTTCAAAAAATGTATTTTTACTATAGCAATGAGTGCGAGCGAGGTAAAAGATAGAACATTCTCATAAGTACGAGTGAGAAGAAACGATTAAAATTCTTCTACTAATTTTTCGTTTAATTTATTGGCCTAAATTATTGTGAATCATGTTTAAAACCGAGTGTGCACATTCGAGTTCAAAGTAGCACATTCCAATCTCGAAAAAATGAAGCGCGCCGCTCCGCGTCGCGCTTTATTTGCCTCCCTCGCTCGGAAATGTGCCACTTTTTGCTCGAATGCGCACATCTTTGTATTTATTATATTTCTGTACATTAATCTTCCCGTTTTCAAATCAAAAAATGAAATTTAGTCTAGTAGATATCGATTTTATGTTTTGAACAATGTATTTACCATACTAATGAGTGGGAGCGAGCGAAAAGATACAACAATCTCATAAGTACGAGTGAGAGAAAACGATTAAAAGTATTCTAATTTTTCGTCTAATTTATTGGCCTAAATTATTGTGAATCATGTTTAAAACCGAGGGTGCACATTCGAGCTCAAAGTGGCACATTTCGATCTCGGGAAAATGAAGAGCGTCGCTCCGCGCCGCCCTTCATTTGCTTCCCTCGCTCGGAAATGTGCCACTTTTCGCTCAAATCCGCACATCTTCGCATTTATTATATTTGTTTAGTTTATCTTTCTTAATTACCAATGAAAAATATTTAGCTTTAGTAAATATCGATTTTATGTTTAAAAACGTATTTTTACTATAGCAATGAGTCAGAGCGAGCGAAAAGATACGATAATCTCGTAAGTGTGAGTGAGAGGGAACGACTTAACTAATACCTTGTCTATTTCAATGTGAATCATGCTTAAAACCGAATGTACGTACCTATCCTCGTATTTCTTGGTTTTGTTTACATTATTTTTAATAATAAATAACAAAAAATATGATATTGCATAATTATAAATAATTTACAATTAATTTATCAATACATGTACGATAGAACTGATTCTTCAATTTAAAGAAAAACGGACTATCTCCAAAATAAAAAAATGCTAAATCTTTCAGTATAAATTTAATATTTTTATATATTCTTTCTTCTTTTTTCAAATAAGTTAATTTTAGTTTTGGTTTACTTGTGTTCTATTGATTGTTTTCGCTTTATTAGATTTATATGTTTTATTTTTTTCAGATTTAACCAAATCTTCAATCGCATCTTTTATTATGTTTAGATAAATTTACCTACAAGTGTATGTATTTATTTTCTATTTACATTTCTTTCTAATTGTCAGATTTTTTTAACGTAGGTTTCCGCATTTCAAATCAGTTTACTTTAAAACCGATGTATGGAACAACGACAGATACCCAAAGAAAATCATGGAGATGAGGATAGATGGGAGAACACCTAGAGGAAGACCCCGGAAAACATGGGAGGACAACATAGAAGAAGCAGCGAGAAGAAGAGCAAAAACAACTGGACAAGTAAAGACTCTAGCCAACAACAGGCAAGAATACAGAAAATGGCTCAATACCCCAACACCGTAAGGTAAAAGAAGAAGAAGTATTGTAATGTCCGCTTATAACGAATTTAAAGGGATCGACAAAAACGGTACGCTATAACCGAAGTTCACAATAAACAACAAATAATCCAAATCCATTCTTTTAAATAATCGGTACCCACGGATCTAAATACATATTTCAAGAAAGTACAGTTAAACTTTATTCTATTCAACACCCTCTAAACCACTTATAGTGATCGAGCTATTCCAAGAGACCTTACCAAGATCAACCTTGGATTTTCTTTCAACCATGCAGCACCAGATTTTGTCTCTTGGAATAGCTCGATCACTATAAGTGGTTTCAAGGGTGTTGAATTGCATAAAGTTTAACTGTACATAATTTGTTTCGTAATACATCTACATATGTGTATTAACAGGACTTAGGTCATCTTAGACATGCACTTTTGAATGTTTTCGGGGAATACCTTGCTTAGCAAATATACAGCCGTTTTAAATTTGTTATAACTGAAAACTTTTGCAATTATAACAAAAATTAAGGTTCGTTATAGCCGAAAGTTCTTTATAAATGGGTTCGTTATTTGTAAAAAAAATAACATACGTTTAATAAGACATTAGTTCGTGCTCTATACTTCGATTCTTTATAAACGAAAGTTTGCAATAAACGGGTACGTTATACATAGACATTTCTGTATATTTTTAATATTATTTCAAAGCATTATATAAGTCTAGTGCAGAGACCATTTTAAATCTTCTGGTTATAATTAACACATTACTATATTAAGTTGACAAAATTTTACCGGTACAATTTGTGAAACTCAATTTAATTAGGTACATCTTTGATTTAATTTAGAATCTAAATTTAAAATATTTTACCTATATATCAATAGCAAATGTTATTGTAAAATGTGTTCTTTCACACTCATATACTAAAAATTATAAATTATTTTGAATTATACAACAATATTCTGTTAATTTTGGCAATTTTACTCTTATTAAGTATTTAATTTTTACTACTCACATATAAAATTTAGATATACAGTCAAACCTCGATAAGTCGGAACTTAAAAGGAAACTAAAAATAATTCGAGTTGTCGATATAAAAATATTAACGTTGAAATAGCATGTCTTAAGGAAATAGGTTCGAGTTATCAAAAATTCGGCTTATCGAAGTTCGACTTATAGAGGTTCGACTGTACTATTAAGTTTAGCTTTTTGAATAAATACAATACCTTCCTTGAAAAGTAATTTTATTTAAACGAATGTTGAAAATTAAATTTTGATAATAATAATAATAGTAATAATAATAATAATAATATAGTAATAATAATACGATTTTTTTAAACAATTTTTGATTTTCTCAGGTTGAATTTTTGGTAGCAGACGATTCAGCCATACATATTGCTATACATCTTAACTTCATCAACGGATGAAAAATGGCGGTTATAAAATCACATGAAGATGCGACACACCCCGGACGTAGTGTCAAAGCACCTGGAGAACAACTCCACCCCAACCTGTGTAGAGGAAGACATTTATTCATTCTTTCATTGAGCAGCCAAAAGCCCAAGAGGCATTATATATCTTTATAAATTTTCGACGGTTATGTTCATATGGGCGTTCTACACCTGATCTCTTTTGATCTTTATTGTCATCAAGTCTTTTACTTTAGATACGAACTTCATTATAGGCTATCCGATGTCTTCTTCGAGGGAAGACTTTCTCACAGCGGAAGACGGTGGGCACATGAAAAACAGGTATGCCGACGCCGAAACGGACTCGTAATTACACCGAAACCCCTTTAATTCGTTTAGAATAAAATCGATCATTACAAGACGTGGACGTGAAAGCCTTTCAAAATGTGGTAAATCTTGACAACGATGAAATAAAATTGAGACGGCGATCCACCTGACAAAGCGCTACCATTACTAAGGGCACCGGAAATAAGTTCTTCTACAAGAATGAAAATACATTATATGAAGAAAAAAGGCGGTTTGCTTTGCAGGTAAAAGGGCTCCAAATGAAATGTGGAACAATTTCGTTGAAAACATGCGTTGACAAATTGGTGGCAGTTTAGGTCAACAGAATCAAGGATATTTATGAATGAAATATTTACTTGCTTGTTGAACGACCATAATATATTGACATTTCAATCTTTGAAAGCCTCAAATTATAATAACATTACAGAAAGGTATTTATCGTTTTACTTTGGCTTGGTTTGATTTTATTAAATTCTTTCCGAAGAAGATGTTCTGGGTATTTTTCTTAATAACAACTAAAGATTATTATTGATGTCAAAAATTCTGAAATTTTTAAATATAATTTGATGAAGTTCTTACTTTTGAAATGCCCAGTAAAATACAAATCCAAGTGTGTTATTTCAACATGTTCAAAATTGGCGAAGTATTATACTAACACATCTATGCACTGATAAAAAAAATGACTTGATTCAAGAAAAATGTTTTCTTCAAAATGTCATTCTTGTTTTAAGTAGTTCAATTCTCTTAACTTAAGAAATTGATTCTTGAATCAAGGAACTTGGTTGTTTTCAAATAAGATATATACAACTTCGCCCAAGAATTTCTTTCTCTTGGATTAAGATAGACGGTAACATTGGTTCAAGATGTTACCGACTGTATTAATAAAATATAAGGTATAAATATTTTTCGGTATGCAATGAAACAAAAATTTCTTTAATTCTAAGTTTTTTTCTGACTTAAACTTATAACAATCTAAATAAAAAAATTTGTTCTTGAATCAACAATAAATAATTTTTGAAGGAAGAATTCACTTGTATCGATCGAAGGTAATATAGTCTTGAACCAAGTAAAAATTTTATCGATCGGAGTGATTCGACCTCTCCATCCAAGAAACATGAATTCAAGACAAGAAATTCTTGAAGCAAGACAACTAGTTCTCTTCAAAATAATTTTCTTGGATCAAGAATATTTTTCTTGAATGAAGATACTTTTTTTATCAGTGTGGGTATTATTGTACAGTAAGATGTATTATAACAAACCATTTGATCAAAGAATCTATACTTTTACACATCTCATGAGTGTTAATAGTTCATACGTCTTAGTAACGTGTTAAAACTTAACACATTCTAGTTTTACATATTAAAACGTTTTAAAACAACAATACACGTTTTGATGATATTGATATACAGTATGATGCGTTTATGTACGTAAAATTTTTAGCTCAGTACAGAGTATTGCACAATTCAAGTAAAAAAAGACTTGATATCGGAATTTTTATATTTATTATATTTTTTTCAATAGAAAACTAAATAAATTAATATTAATTTTTTTTTCAAGTGACTGTATAGTATAAAGATATTTGCTACACATTTTTTTCTATTAAAACTTATAATCTAAGAATAATTAATGCAAAGATGTTAACAACACTGCTCTAAAAATTTCACTAGAAATTGCCGTGGTTCGGAACCCACGTAAAACTGTAGGTCCCTTGAATCTTTGAAACACTACAACAAAGTTTCAAGCAGGGAAATCGGAACAAACCAATAGGTTTAATCCGTGATGTAGATGATGATGATGATGTAAACAACATTTGAATAATTTTCTCAATTATAATAATAAATAAATAAATATGTAGGCACTGCAATAATTAAAAAAAAATTGGTAGTTAAATTATTTTATTTCATAGTAATAGATTTCATGGAGCTGTGAAATAACACAGACAAGTGTGCTATAAGTTATTTATTTTCACATATTAATTAACACATGAAATAACACCACTAGCGTGTTAAAAATAACATACCGTAAATTACGTTAAAATTTGTCGGTTGATTTGTTAATTCAATTTGAAAATAATTAACAATTTGTAATAGGGTGCAGAATTATTTGTTGAAAGCAATATTTTATTTTTAATTGCAAAATGATTTACTATAAATAAAACCACTAAGATCTTTAAAATCTATTATTTAATTTATTTTGGTATTGAAATTAATCGTGTATTGTACTTCTGTTTATTAGAATAATTTCTTAGAAAAAAAAAAACTTTTGGGAATTAAAATTATAAATTTAATATTTTACGACTTGCTGTGGCTGTTTTGTGAAAACGGCACATTACCTCGGAATACGTATTCAAGGAATTTCTTTATAATAGATTTCGCTAGCTCTTACTCATTGCTATAGTAAAAATACGTTATTAAACATAAAATCGATATTTGCCAAAGTACATTTATATTTTTCAACCGAAATAGCAAAAGATAATTCAATAAATACAAAGATGTGCGCATTTGAGCGAAAAGTGGCACATTTCCGAGCGAGGACGCAAATGAAGCGCGACGCGGAGCGGCGCGCTTCATTTTCCCGAGATCGGAATGTGCCACTTTGAGCTCGAATGCGCACACTCGATTTTAAGCACGATTCATAATAATTTAGGCCAATAAATTACACGAAAAATTAGTTAATAATTTCAATCGTACTCTCTCGCTTGCACTTACGAGATTGTCGTATCTTTTCGCTCACTTCCACTCATTGCTATAGTAAAATACGTTTTTAAACATAAAATCGATATTTACTAAAGTACATTTATATTTTTCACCAGAAATAGCGAAAGATAATCTAGACAAATCCAATAAATACGAGGATGTGCGCATTCGAGCGAAAAGTGGCACATTTCCGAGCGAGGGAAGCAAATGAAGCGCGACGCGGAGCGGCGCGCTTCATTTTCCCGAGATCGGAATGTGCCACTTGGAGCTCGAATGTGCACACTCGGTTTTAAGCACAACTTACCATAATTTATGCCAATAAAGTTGACGAAAAATTAGTTAATCATTTTAATCGTTCTCTCTCGCTTGCACTTACGAGATTGTTGTATCTTTTCGCTCACTTCCACCCATTGCTATGGTAAATACGTTTTTCGAATATAAAATCAAATATGCAGTTACCCCAACTGTAAATCCGATAATATTCCTGTAATTCTATGTTAATTTTAGTTCGGTCCTCTTGCTGTGTTAAATCTCTTAAACAAGTCGATTATTAAACAATTTTAATTAACAATCGTGGCTTAAATATTGAAATGTTTTTAAATGTCACTAAAACTAATTTTTTTCTTTCTTTTAGGTGATTTTGGCGGGTACAGGCAGTCCCATATTTTTCCACTACCATAGGACAGCTCATAACTATCACTAAAGGAATACGAAAATTAGTTTTTATTTTTCCAAAAGCCACTGCAGTAAAAATTAATAAAAATTAGTGATTAAGCTATTTAATTTAATTTTTTTAAGTTTAAAAACTTCTTGAATGAAAATCTGTTATTTCAGTGACTTTTTTATGTTTTTTAATGGGGGATTTTTCGTTGTAAGAATGTGTTTCGTATATTTTAAAAAGGTATACACATTAAAACCTCCATTTATTACAATTTCAATATAAACTTGGGCTTACATATACAGTAAAATCTGGATAACTCGAACCTCGTTAAGACCTAAGCCTCAGACAGACGGAAAAAAGCTATTTCTTGTTTATTTAGATTTTGTAACTTAATTAAAATATTATTTCCTTATGATGTATTATTAATACATATTTATATTCTATAACTCAAAGTTCAAAAGCCAGACTCGATATGTCAAAGTTAGTAAAGTAACGACGTCACATTGAAAGAAATAAAATCTTAATTATTTTTTATTTATTAAACATTCTAACTATGTACTTAAACATTGTGCCCTTGCATCTCAAAATTGTAATTGCAAAGTCCTTTTGTATCTAAAAACACTCAATTCGAAAATTCGAGTTACCCAGCTTCCACTGTAACAATAAAAGATGCAAACTATTTTTTCGAACGCAAGACCGAATAAAATAGTTGTTTTGTGAAACGGGCGCTTGAAAGCAACGCAGTCGTTTTTAATCAAGTACGACAGTAAGCTTTTTATTTTTCAAACCTTGTGAGAATCGTCTTGAAACAGTAATGTATTTTTTTCGAAAACCATTATGCGAGGAACGGCCGAATGAATAGAAAGCAAAATCTGACAAACGCATTCTAAAGCTGTGCTACTGCACAGTAGTTTCATCTTACCTTCTTTGCTTGTTTTCTAAAGAATAGACTTTAAAGAAAGAGGGTATCTTAAAGACAGGATGCTGGTAACTTGACATCGTTTTAAAAAGGCTATCTCACTATAAAGATGGCAAGTCAATGGGTTTTAAGATTCACTCAAAAACATAGCATTTTAATTTAATATTCCAATTCGGTACCTTTAATTTCTAATTAAACGTTAACTTAAAAAAACAATTTTGACGAAATGACCTTTAAAGAAAAAAGTAGGTAATGTGTTATTGTGTCAGGTGTGTAGGTTCATTTAACTAATTCTTATTACAAAAAATTAATATAACAGCCAGAATTTGATATATTTTAATTTGGTCAAAATCCCATTTTAACCTTCCGTGTACGAGGTGGGGTATAACTAACGCGACCAATTTTTTTCTTGTTAAAACGGGACGCTTGGTAATCGTGCTTAAAACCGAGTGTGCACATTCGAGCTCAAAGTGGCACATTCCGATCTCGGAAAATGAAGCGCGCCGCTCCGCGTCGCGCTTCATTTGCCTCCCTCGCTCGGAAATGTGCCACTTTTCGCTCGAATGCGCACAATCTCGTGTTTATTAAGTTTGTCTACTTTATCCTACGCTCTTTCAAATGAAAATAACTAATTTAGTTTAGTAAATACCGATTTTACGTTCAAGAAATGTATTTACTATAGCAATGAGTGGAAGGGAGCGAAAAGATACAAGAATCTCATAAGTGCAAGTGAGAGGGAACGATTAAAATTGTTTAATTAATTTTTTGGTCTAAATTATTGTGAATGGTGCTTAAAACCGAGTGTGCACATTCGAACTCAAAGTGGCACATTCCGATCTCGGGAAAATGAACGCGCCGCTCCGCGTCGCGCTTCATTTGCCTCCCTCGCTCGGAAATGTGCCACTTTTCGCTCGAATGCGCACATCCTCGTATTTATTACATTAATATAATTTACCATAAGCTCCTTCAAATCAAAAATTTTAATTTAATTTAAAGTTATCGATTTTATATTCAAAAAACGTATTTACCATAGCCATGAGTGGAAGGGAGAGAGAAGATACAATGTGTTTTACTTAAACCTATTCATTATTAATTATTAAAATATATTTCTTATCATTTAACTGCATAAAGTACAATTTTGTGGATTTTATTTCATTTTATTTTCGAGGTATGGCAAACCCCATCTAGTATGGCATGTGACATTTAGTCACCTAGTATGCAAAGGGTTAATATCTTTGTTAATTTTTAATATATAAATGTTTTTCGAAATTAAATTTAAATTTATTCAAAATACAGTCGAACTTCCATAAGTCGAACGCCGATAAGCCGAATTTTTGATAGCTCGAACTCGAACCAATTTCCCTAAGATTTGCCTATCTCAACGTTAATCTTTTTATGTCAATAACTCGAAATTTAATAAATCGAATTATTTAATTAGTCGAAGCGTTTTACAATTCATTAAATTCAAGTTTCCATTAGTAAATAGGTCGATGACTCGAAGTTAAATTTTACAACTTTTTTAAAAATTTCTCTATCTGAGAGAGGATAAACGACGGCTTGGTTTGGTGTTATTGATGCTTTAAAAGCTCTATTGTTAACTACGAATAAAAGGTTTATACTACAAGAATGTTTTGACGGCGGCACTTCAATTGGATTTCAAAACTAATTTATGTTGAAATGCCTTATAATCAGTTATAAATTTTTGAGATAGTTTTACCGTTTATTTTACAAAAAAAGAAACTATTTTTGCATTTTAGTTTTTAATTTGCTAGTTATTCGTCGACTACGAAGACAAACAAATGTGTTTTACGTTCTTTATAGTTTGTAACAGAGTATAACAGAAAATCTAAAAAAGTTTAATACTTTTTCTAAAATTATTTACGTATTAACATGGAGTGTAAACGAAAATTAAAAAGTTTAACCATAAGGGAGAAAATTAATCTTATAAAAGAAGTGGAACGTGGGCTCAAAAGAAAAAAGGATATAGCTAAAGATTTTGATATTCCCGCAAACACTTTATCAACCATTTTAAAAAACAGAGACCTAATTGTAGCTGCTGAAGATACAAATGACAAATGTCAACGTTGATAAAGATTTGGAAGTTGCTGAAATTCCTAGCGATGAAAGCATTATAAGTAAAGTGCTAGAAGAAAATAAGAAAAACTGTGAAAGTGAAAGTGAATATGAAAGTGATACAGATGTTACAGTAAACATCCCTTCAACAACTCAAGTTTACAATGCAATAGATACTATTTCTCTATTCCTATGTGCTCAAGAAGATGTTCCTACAGATATATTATTATCGGTAAGATCATTGGAAAAATTTGTAGAAACGTAACATTTTGGAGCAATGAAGCAAAAGACAATTTTAGATTACTTTCAATTTAACGGTAAATAATATGTAAATAACTATATTTTTTAGGATCTTAATAAAAATAAATAATGTTAATGATTGTAGATCAATTTTGGTTATTTTCTATAAAAAATGAATGATATATATATGCGGAAGTATTTAACTGAACTTCTTTTGGTAACTCGAGTTTTTGATATGACGAATTATTTTTGCTGTCCCTTCGACTTCGACTTATCGAGGTTCGACTGTAATTCTTTTTTATATGTTAAATTAGTAAATTGTATATAGCTTAAAAACAATTACTCTGATTGAAATGGGGTTCTGCCTAATTGAAAGGGCAGTAAATTAGGGCTAATACATGTTACAACAATTTTTTTTAGAAATATTTTCTTTGATTATTCTATTGATGTTTAAACATTACCTTTTACTTTTAGAAAATACTAATTCCGGTAAGTGATTAAAATATGAGAATTAATTTTATATCTTGAGTTCTATCAAAGTGTCAAAAAATCGAAATCCAAATCAAAAATCTTAAATAGTTTACCCTTATTTAATGAATTTTACAAAACCGTTTCAATTCCTGCGAAATGCAATAACGAAATCCAGAGTCCCAAATTAGCATCCGGGTGTGCCGAGTACAATATTATCCAGAACCCCATCGATCAAACTTATTAAACAAATTCAAAAAGTTTATATGAAATTTTGTCAAAATTATTGTTTAGAATTATAGAGAATCGTTTTGACCAGTTAAATAATTTTTCCAAATTGCTTTTGTTCGTTTTTTTCGAAATAATCGAATTTGCATATAAGTGAATTGAATGCGGTGTTTAAGGTATCAATTTAAAGAAAAGCTTATGGAGTGGGAGAAGGTTAGACCTATGTAAAAAGTGCGATAGCGATATTCCCCCGGACCGACTGCGAGTGCGACGGGTCTATGCAATTGCCTTAAGCTATGATGAATCGGCGTAAACATTTCGTTCAGTAGCTATGCATTAAGCACGTACAGTTTTAGTTAAACGATTTTTGGGTCTTTTTGGCCGCGAAAATTCGAAAAAGTGTTTTGTGAATTACATTTGAATGGTAAGAATATTTCTGACTAATGATTTTTGAAAAATGCTATTATTATACTTGGTTTTTTTAAAAAAATATGTTAATCCCCTTTTTACACAAAATTAAATATAACAACCATATTTGTTTAATAATTTAATTTGTTCATAATCATCCGTTGCAACAATATTTCGGTTTTTACGACTCTTTAGGTAATTACCTCTGCTCAACATTGGGGTATCAGGGCGAAGCTCCACAGGAGGAAATCTTTATAGACATTTTAACACATTTATTATTGTGTGTATTTATTCCAATTTCTATTTAGATGATCTTCCATCCTCGACATATATTTTGTTACAATTATATCTCAAATTGGAATAAATCTGGACCTTATAATTAATGTTATTTTCTGTTTTCATAGAACTACCAATAGAAAATTTAAGGGTATTGATATCCAATGTCCACTTGTGGAACGTCGTACTTTCAGTCCCGGGGACCGCGTCCTGAAATTATCTCATGAAGTGAAAGATTGGTTGATCCATCCTGAGATAGTGAAGAGAGACGGAGATGGTCTTCTGGTGAGTTCTCTTATTTTAGTTTTTCCACAAGGGCTCATCTAATTGTGCATCCAGGAACAAAGCCGATGGTGCTAAGTTCATCTATTTTTTTAGTTAGTTTAGTTATCCATCCCTAGAAAAAATTGCAAATATAATTTCCTAGTTATCCAAATCCTTTAATAATTCGTTTTTTAATTTTAGCCTTGTGCTTATTTGACATTTATTCATACTAAGAGGAAGGCTCTAGAAATTATTATGTATTTTTATAAATTTAGAGGTTTTGAGGTTGTTTTATTAGATATGTTGTGTGTGTTAATTTTAAGAAGCAAATTTTGCAAAGATGGTTATTGGTCTGCACTTAGAAAATCAGATGTACCCTTACAAATTTTCGTAATGTTTATAAATTTTCTTGAATGAGTATTATATTTTAAGATTTCACTTGTGTTTAATAATTATATATAAATTGATACTTATGTCTTTCGGAAATTAAACAAAAATCAGAATTAACTATTTTTGAAATTTAGCTGTGAGCTTAAGCATAATCAACATTTTAGCTTAATTAACAATTCAAAAATTTTCTGAATGTTGCAACGGAGTAATAGATCTTGTTCAAATTTCTTAGAGTAATTTCGAGCGAAGAGCGTAGTTTGATTAATATAGGTACACAATTAAAAAAATCAAGATGCATTTTTTTAATTAATACTTATTACAAAAGGAAATGATTATCATATTCAGAATTTGCTATATTTTAATTTGGTCAAAACCTCTTTTTATTATCTCTCTTGATTTCTAATATATTAATGTTTTTCTATATGTTGAATTGGTAAATTGCTCAAAAACGATCACTCAAATTATAATGGGGTTGTGACTATTTGAAAGGGCAGTAAATTTCAGCTAATACTTTTTTACGATTGAAAAAAAAATCATATTTGATTAATGTGTGAACGCTTAAGCATTCCTTAATAGGGGAAACCGGGGTTGGAAGTCACAATTTTTTTGTATTTTTAGAGCCCATTGTCTTAATTTATCAATGACATTTATATGTATATCAATAGATAATGTATTTATTCTAGTTTAAGAAAAAATAAAGCCTTTTTCTCTACCATTATCTAAAGAGAACATATTATAATTTTTATGAAAAAAGAAAAGTGCGACTTTTAACCCCGTGTCAGGGATGGTTGTCATAGCGTCTGGGTTAGGTAGTCACCCGCTAAATAAAAGGTAAAATACAAAACGGGAAAACAAATACCTATTCTATTCCTAACCTATTCTATCTAACGAACTTAGATTATGATAACAAAAATCACAAATGTATAATTACAGCCAATCGTTTATGTAGTAAAACTCTTAGAAACCAATAAAAAAGGCCGCACATATTCATGGTTACTTTGCACAGGTGACAACTAGCCCCCGTTAACTTGAGGCAACTTTCCCCAACACAGTTTTGGACAATTAAGTCCCAAAATAAATTTAAATCAATGGTCATTTAAGAAACCATATAAATGATATCATGAAGCATATCTTAAACATCATAAATACACGAACAAGTATATCACTATCAAAATTTAAATATACTTACGAGACTCAAAACAAATTCAAAAAAAATTAATTTTACTACCTATACAAAAAAAACGGACGCATATATTTCTTTTACGCTATTTCAGAGCGAACAGAAGTGAAGTACACAAGCAGGTATTGTGCTTGGGCTTCTTTGACACTGGTAAACAAATTTATTAATTCATTAGGTTTGCTGTTATGGCTTTTGTGACAACCTACCCGTGACACAACCATACACGGTCTCCCTTACTTGGTATAATAATTTTATTGTTGTTAATTGAATTGTTTATTAGTAACGTTAAAGAATAAAATTGTTTTGTATAGCAGGTGTGTAAGGATTATTCATTCGGGTGGTCTGATAGATAATCATGTTTTTGTGCAGATAACCGATATCTACATTTGCCGGGCTTTGGCGTTGGGTAACAAAATTTAGTTGTGTTCACCTTCGTTGTAAAATCAAGTGCACTCAGAGCTCCTTTAAAAATTTAATTCCTGTATTTAAGAGTGTTTAAATAATAAGTAATATTTGCTAATTATTTTTTTAACAGTTAAGAGTAAGAAACATAAGTAATTTCCTTTTATTTGTTACATGAGATGGAGCTCCTGAAACATCTTCCAGGACATCATCTCCAAAGGACATCGGACCCTCAAGGAAGATGACCATTTATTTTTAAGGTAGGTTTACTTTTAATTATTTATTGTGTCTAGGTTTGAAGTGGGTTCCAATCTTGTACATTTACACATATGTACCTATTTATTTTTTTCTAGTTTCAGCTTTCAGAGATTTGGTTACTAAATTGATATTATTTTTTAAGTTGAACTTTTTATTTAGGTTTTATTAATTGTTTTGTTGGAGTCTTCAAGGGCGCAGTACTTCAACCCGATTTTATTATTTATTTATTACTAATCTAAAATTAATTTTTTTAGGATTTTTAAACTTTCACAAAGCCCTTGAAATACAGTTTATTTCTTTAGTTTGGGGATAAAAAATATATCTTTTTAACCCCAAAATTTAAGAATTTAACTACAGCTATTCTAAATTATTTAAAATAATTTTACGTGCATTAAGTAGCAATTTATTAGTCGCTCTTTAACTTCTCTACCTGACTTCGGATATCTCGTTGCCTTTTTGCGAGGCCAACTGATATCAACATTTCAATGGTCTTTGTGATTAGCCAACAATTATTTTTAATCAAACTTATTCGAAGAGTTCTAATCAAAATTGAAACAGTTTTGGTCGGAACTCTAGTTGCAACTTTAATTAATAAATATTAACCAGTTAGTATTGATTAATTATAGTTGCAACGCCCCAAAGACAATCAAAACTAATTCTTTTGGATCTTTTCAGCCTGGTATGATAATTTTCGAACTTCCGCGGTTTTCGTTTAAAGTCGTAGTATTATAAACGAGTGCATGCCCTCCCAGTCAAAGTAGTGGTCCCTTTAAATCAAAAATCGCGCGTTTCCATTTTAAAGACGTCTTCTTCGGACCTGCAGCAGCCGATCGTTGGACGAAGGGAAGGATTGCGGAGGATGGCACCTCGGACAACCGAACGCCGAGGTACACAAGACATCTTCAAAAGGACATTAGGTAGGTTCGCCCAGCGCTAGGGACCTTGGAAGAGGAAGAAGGCACTCTTCGGTAAGTAGTTTTTATTTTTCCCATTGCAGGAGGTGAAACTGGATGGTGGAGACTTGTTTTTTTTCGCTGTATCTTTCGCTTAGGAAATGAAACGGTGCGCCTGGGATATCGTTGGGGTGGGTCGTCAAAATGCGCATATTTCGGTCCGAATGCCCTTCAGGCATTAAGAAAATATTTATCAACAAATCAGAATTATAAACCCTATGATTGATATGAAAAGTTTTCTGAAATTTTTAAATTAATTTATTTCATACTCAGTCATAAGGTTTTTTTTGATTTTTTGCGTCTTTTAGAACAGGGTCAAGTCTCCACCTAAAGAAATTGTTCATAATTTTAGCAGCCATTTATTTTGTTTTTATAATTAATAATTGCTTTTTCAAATTTGATAACGAATCATTGTTTTCGAACACTTGTCTTTGTCTTTGTTGCACTTAAACAAAATGAAATATTATTAATTTTTCTATGTTACAACAAAACAAGTGTACAAAGAAAATAATTATTTTTAAATTTAATTAACTTGATAATTTATTAACCATCTGCTTGGTTAATAAAAAAAATGGCTTTTGTTTAAAATTAAGCAAAGGACGAAATAAAAATTCGGAGAGTACGCCTTTCAGAGTTGGATGTTCGTTCTTTGTTTAAAAACCAGTTCACCCCTGCAATTTTTTTTAAATTGTTTTATATTTGTGTATGGGAATTTTTAGCAAGGGAAGATTTTTTTTCTAAGGTACAGTCGACTTTTGATAATTTGAAACTCCCGGGACCACAAAATAAATTCAAATTAGCGAGAGTTCAAAGTTAGTGAGAGTTCAAATAATCGTAAGATAGTAAGGACAAAATTCAAATTAACGAAAGTGTGATTTATGAGCAATAGTACTTACATATACAAAATATATACGCAATAGCGCGTTTTTTTTTGAGAATTGTTAACATTTATTTGTTCGGAAATTCATTGTAAGATAAACAAGGTAATACAAGCAATGTTAACTACACACTTGTTTATTGGAGACTTCAAATTAACGCGTGTACCTAAATACATTAATTTCTTTCAAAATACTGAGTGTTTTTCAAGGGACCAAAAAAATATTTCAAAATATCGAAAGATTCAAATTATCAAAAGTCAAATTATCGAGAGTCTACTGTATTGCCTTTGAATTAATTTCTAACCTACTAAAACACCCGCGTTGATCCAATAAGCTGCAAAAGGACCCAGTCCTTTTGCAATCGAAATTCATTCGAACTTTTGGGTTTGTGGTGCCATTTATTATCTTTCTTAAGAACCCCTGCGCCCCCTCGCTTAGTTATAAAGATTTATTGTATTTTACACCTAAACCCAAACAGGGAGAATGATTTCGATTATTGTTTCAACATTTGTACAATTTGCTGAAAGGTCGATTTTGCATTTTTTTAAAAATTCACAAATTTCGAAGGTTTTGCACTCTTCTAATAAATTTAATTGACCTGAATGCAATTGCACAAAAAACATGTTTATATATCTGTGTATTTCATGTAAAACTTGTACCGCTTCCATGTCCACGCTAGCTGGGCATGGGGCACCCTTAGAATCCGCGATTTTTAAATGCCACCACTTTTAAAAAAGATTTTGCGAAAACAAAGAGAGCTTGCTCTCTAAGTTTTTTTATTAATTTAAATGGAATCTTTTTAGACGTGGCGGAAGAGGGGGCATAGATCTTTCACCAATTTTCAGGCGCGAAAGCTCTTAGGTCAGGGCACAGGCGTGAGACTTTTGTCTTCTTGTGGTTAGGGCCCTGGGTTTTGACTGTCCTTTTGGAAGTCATCGAGTTTCATTCCGCTTTGTTTCTTATAAAATAGTGTTTAAGTTGTTGACTCCTTCAAAAGGGTGGTCATTAAGTGCCTAAACTAAAAGAAATGAGCTTTTAGGACATTTATTAAACGTTAAAAATTAAAATAAAATAAAGGGGAATAAAAATGCGGTCTAATTATTAACAAACAAATTGTGGGAGAGTTACGGTTATTTGAAATAATTGCTTTGCAGACTTTTGAGCTCAGCAAGATCGTGTGTAGTTCTTTGACCATGTATTCAACTTATTCTTTTGCAAATTTTCGGGTTCGGGTTCGGGTTAGTGTTTGTGACCTTCCGTTTCCGACATTCCCTTTGCGGCTACCTTGTCTAAATGATGTGTTTTCTTTTCAGCTTTTTTATTACTTTTTTTGAAATACTTAATCAACTAACTTTTGCTTTTCAGGGCGTTTATATTTTTTTGCAGGGCGCTTATTATTTTTTTCAGAGCGTTTTGACTTTTATTAAAGGGTCACATATCTAAGTTCATAAATGTTGAGCTTTTACTCTTTGACATTTAAAAAACCCATGCGTTTCTGTCCATAAAATTAAAGATTCGTGCGTCTTGACTCTCCCACATTTGAAGCGGCTTTCAACTCAAAATGTCTGGAGCTTTTGCTGGCGAAAGCTCGGAATTTTGAGTTTTAATTCGGTGTTAAAAGGGGTGGGTTTTCGTCGGACGATAATTATTTTTGCTCATCTGAAAAGATGAAGTAATCGGTTTCGAAAAACAATAGTTTTCCTATTACACCATTAGTTTAAAAACAATTTGTAATAACCAAATAAAAAAAATAATAATTGTACATAACAATTAGGAAATGTATTTAAAAAAACGCTACTTTAAATATTTGCTTTTCAAAATTCTGTTTAATAAATATTTAATCTTGTAGCTTACGGTTGGGTTAGAACAGGTGTAGGGGAGGAGGAGCCTGGTGATTTTTTTCAAAATTTTAATTTTAATAATTAATATTAAAAATATAATTTGTGGAGAGATCAGGGTAGGTGTAGGGGAGGAGGAGCCTGCAAAATTTTATAACAATTTTCTTTTAGGTAGTTTTTTAAATAATTAATAATCTAAAGCCATTGGAATATTTTATGGAAGTCAGTGCTGCATTTAAGTTATATTCAAAGCCCATATGGTTTGATGAGGAATTTATGGTTCTTAATACCGTTTCCTAATTAACACCAGATTATTATATTGGTAATTACTCATGTCTTATTTTATTTTAAATTTTAATATTAATATTAGTGTACGTACAAGAATATTTGATTTAAGAGTTCTAATTTACAAGTGTTTTATTAATTGGTATTATTTGCTAAAATTGGTCTTAATTTATTAACCATGAACTATACAATTGAGAAAAAATTAACATTATATTCTATTCTAAACTTGTATAATTAAGAATTTAGTAAACACGAAATTTTGGGTATTGCCATCTGTGAACTCGATGTACTTTTATTAAATATGCCCGCCCTCATAATCTTCGAAAAGGATTTCGGTTGACAATGCTAGGTTTCGAATTACACAAGTTCCGCAATTATACTCCCCTTTATATTTAGGATTGCTCACTTAGTGATTTTATTGCCTTTGAATTTAATCAATTTAGTTTTGACCGGTATCGGATTATGTTACACTCATAATTAATTATAGTTGTACAAATGCAGTGGAAAATTTTGTCATCCATAGATCTATGGGTTTACTTTTCTTATGGAACTTTAAGGTTTTTTTTATAAAAAATTTTATAAATACTTTTGAAACACTATTTTATATTGCAATTTTAAAATTAAACCACATAACTAAATTTTACTATTTTATTGCTATAATTGTATAGCAATCCTTAGTTAGGGGGTATTGACCCCCTAACTAAGGATAATTATTTATTAATATAATATTTATTCATTTAATAAAATACTTTAAAAACATTAAAGGGATTTAGCACAAATACTTCGGTATATCTGTGATTTTAAGCAGATATTTTTAATTAAATCAAAATTTGTTATTGCATTATTTATTTAACAATTGCAGAGCATTTTAATACCCCAAGAAAGGTATATTAAAAATTTGACTTTAAACAGTTTCAAAATACGTTTGGTACGTGTATAAAATAAAACATAATAAATTACATTATTGATTTAGGGTTATAAATGTAAAAAATTAAAAAAAAAAACTCCTTCGAGCCGGATTTGAACCAGCGACCTATGGATTTCCATTGCATTCGTTATTTACCAACTACAGTCCACCGCTCTACCAACTGAGCTATCGAAGGTACACTCCGTAAACAAAACTTTATTGTAGAAATACACTGAACACAATTTTTCTAATTATTAAGATAGTTGGTACCATTTTAATCAAAAGACTTATATGGGAAGAAAATAAATCAAACTTATATTTTATTTATTAATTGGAGGAGCAATATTAGGCTTCTAATTGTTTTCTTTAAAACTAAGATAGTTTTTCTATTTTATTTTATGTTTCCTTTTCTGGCACTGAAAATGTATTTAATCAATTTTGGGTACCGCCACTTTTAAAAGTGTCCAAAAAGTATATGATAGAAGATGCATTTTGTACAACTTCTGAAGTCCTGGTGCTCAAATTGAATTTATTAAATATATAAGCCTGAAGAGCCGCTTTGATAGTGGAGCCATTTTTTTTCAAAATTTTGAATAATTAATTTCTTTAAGTGTTTTATTTTTGAAAATTTTTTTTTAGTATTGTAGCTATGGATTATTATCATCTATATGTATGATGTTTAAAATAGCACTTAAAAAACTTAAAACGGTTTTAACTTTCTTAATTCATTTTTAAATATATATTTTTGCTAAATTTAAAAACACCTATAGTAATTTATTTGTTTATAAATAAACACTTCTAATTATAGTAATATTGAGATACCAGGAAATACATTTTGGGTTCTTCTAATATAAATATTAAACTTTTCTGAGTCGAAGCATTGCAGCTTCCTTCATCTTGAGTTATTGATTTTTAAAGACGTGCCAACAACTTTCTAAATTTTTGTTAAAAGCAAATACCTATTTAAAATGTAAAAAGCATTTCTTTTTCAAAAAACAACAAACAGTAAAAATACTATATACCGGTTTAAAACACCTTTAGATACAGTAATAATTTACAATAAATTTTAATTCGCATTTGTATAAATAATAACAAATTTTATTATGCGTACCAATATTACATCTGACCTTAAATATTTTATGACGCTATGCCATCATACCCTTACAACAAATGCGGATAAATAATTATATAGGAAGTTGAATTTTATATTTTTATTAATGCTTTGACTAGTATTATGATGGCAAGGTTGCATATATTAGTAATGCTCTTTCTAAAATTTCATTTTGGAGTATTTCAAATCTAATTATTATTAAAGAACAAATTTGTATAATAATAAACAATTTGCATCATTATAATTTGAATAAATTTAAAATTGAGATCTATTTATGCGGCTCTTAACTCATTATAACATAAAAATATTGTTTTTACCATAATAACAAACATAATACTTTTATCTTCCAGATTATTACATTAACTTTTTTTAAGTTAATAAAATTATTTTAAATTTAATTAGAAGCTAAATTAAACAACCATTATTTTATATTATTTATTTAAACTTAAACATTAATCGAGCATATTAACACTAGTACAAAATATTTTATATTTGCCTATATTAACTTATTATTTTAAGTTGTCAGCACGCACATTATTTACGTTATTTTCTCTGTACTACAAAAAAATCATACTATCTACTTTATACAGATCTATTACAAAGTACTGCAATTCCATTATTTTTTTAATTAGTACCATGATTACAATACTTTCTAATAAATTAATCTATAATTAAACCATTATGCTTCCTAATATTTATTTCTGTACAATAAATAATAGAAAGATAATTTTCTAAAGTGCAACCTACGTTAAATTATTTATTTAATCGAGTATGGCATTTATACAAGAGTTAGGACACACTTTATCTTGCACGTAGTGCTTTTGACTTTTCATTTTAAATATAAGAAAACCAATGTTACCCCGCAATAAAAAAAAACAATAAGAAGTTTAATTATGAGAAAAATCGTTAAAAAGATTTGATATTTCAGTATAAATCTATAGTACAAAAATACAATTTTGTTCATATCGAATTGTAAATCATAAAACTCAAATATCAGACCTAAATGCTTTTTTAACAATCATTACCATATTATTTAATTTAAAAATTAGACGAAAAGTCAAACACACTAAACGCACACACATATCTACATCCAAAGACTATATTCGTAATTAAATATTTAATTAATCCTAATGAAACTTCTTATAAATTTCTTTTATAACTTGTATTAAGGCGGTCCATACACATACAATATCATTTTGCAATATATTGGGCAAAATAAAAAAAGTTCGACGTTTTCCTTTCTTCTTCTTTTTTTGCGCTATCCAGCAAGTGAATTTATTTTGCAATAATATTAAATGTCTGTACCCGCTTTGAACAATATATTGCAAACTCTCAATATCATCTTCACCCGATCAACTTTATTCCACAATAATATTGTACGTGTATGGGCCGCTTAATATAAAGATTGGTTAGCAATTTTGGGCAAACTGAACCATTGATTGGTTTTGAAATAATTTTATGTAATAATATTTGTAGCAATTAATGAAATTAATCAGAATTTAAACAAGGAAACTGTTTATTGAATGGTTTCAATTATTTATTACATAAAATTATCATTGTCCAAAAAAATGTTGCAAATTTTGTTGTTTACGAATAAGTCAAAGTTCTTTTTCAAGTTCTCCAACCTAATTGAATTTTTAATTAGATTGCGTACTTTTGAGGAACTAAATAATAATAATCAGTACAAAATAAGTTAGCACCAGTTCACAAATTACTAAATCACAATGATAAAAATTTCATAAGCGCATCGTATATAAGTCTAGGATTTATAGTCCCATCGGCCGTATATCTTACACCTCGCAAAGACCCATCGTTGTGACTTACGACGCCGTACTCTCCAACGATAAAACCGTCAGACGTTCGCTCTTCAACCCTATATTTTCTATAATTGCGTCCTTCCACCACATACCCAACTTTCTGATTGTCGTTCGTCGCATCTTTCTTCACTTCTATCGTTGGAGTCGTCTGACCCGAATGAAACGGTTGAACGCCATGAACTCTTCCATTACTCATCACACTGACTGACTCATCCACCTCGTAATTTTGCTCCGGAGCACCATACACCAATGGACCCCTTTTCTCCTCTTCCTTCTCGTCGACTTCCCAATTTTTCTCACTAGACTCCGTATCATTTTTGGGATACCCCCTCTCTTGGTCCATCCAATCTTTGTTTTTGTTGATCGAAGACCCGAAGTTACTCATTATGAAATGTTGAGTATTTTCCGCTGGTTGGTTTTCTAAACGAATATTAGTTATATTTAAATTAAGGTTGCTCTCGCCTTTATGTTTCGAATCAGAGTTAGTGAAAGAATTTTCAACGGGCCTTTCCTTAATTTCATAATGTCTATCCTGACGTTCATTATAATTTTTATTAGAATCTTCCCAAGCTTGGGCGTCGGGTTGTTTCGGAAGTGCTTGAATGACTGTGCTGTAAGAGACAGATCTTCCATGATTGGGATCCTTAGGATTGGTGTGGAAGATGACCGAATGATGTTCGAAGGGTTGCAATTTATCTTTCAGATGTGGATTCGATGGATTATTGAGCGGTTGGACGTTTGCTGGGTATTCGGTGTAAGTTTCCAAGCGTCCACTATTGCTGGTAATTGGTTCTGTTTCTTCTACGCTAAATTCGCTTTTGTTGACTTCGGCTATTAGACTCGGATGGTCCTCTACGGAAATAATTTGGTTAGATGTTTTAAGATCTGTTGAATTTATGCTAGGTTTGATGTCTTGGGTAAATTTATTTATATGGGAATCACCTTCCGAAGAAGATATCTCCACGGAAATAATCAGGCTAGTGTTTAATTGACTACTATCACTAGATTCATTAATTGGGTCCACTGTAACCGTTTGCACTTTTCTTGTCCTATTGCTATCTAAATTATCTTGAGCACCAAATTCAGCTGGTGGCTTAGTGAAAGCTTGAGCGACTGCAGTAGTTGAGCGGGGTATTCGTGATTCGCGAACAATGGGCACTTTTGCGCCCATATCTTCTTCTATGCCGTTTGACGGAATGCGTAATTTATCGTAGTTTGTGGTGCTGGTCGAAGTAACGGTTGTTAGTTCTTTGTAGGCTTGGCGTGCGGCCGGCGATTCCATTAAAACTGATAAAAAGTCGGCGCCGGCAATAATGTCCTGCTGGGCACCGCGCTCCTGCCTTCTTATCGGCAGGCCCTCGGTCACCATCCCCATGCAACTCAGAACCTAGAAATTAATTACATAGATTAGTAAAATTGATTAAATTATTCGAAAAAAATTAGCAATTAATTCTTGAATACAGATACAGTAGAAATTATGGACAATACTTTTGGATTCTTATTTTTTTCGATTGACGAACGATATTGCAGAGTTTCAGGATTGTTGAAGTGTAGGGGAACCTGTTGTACTTGGTCCCTTTGTACATAGGGCAACTTTATTTTTTTTAATATTGGCGGGCTTTCGTGGCCAAAATTTTCGATATTTCAAATGCCACATTGATTATTATTATTATTATTATTACCTAATAACAAATTACTGATCGTAATAGAAAGATTATTTATTATTGTTTGCATAGTAGTGGTCTGATTTTGGCATAGCATAATCTTTAATTTTATTTTTGAGTTTGAACATCAAGGGTTGGTGTGTTGTACCTCGGTCACTGTCAATAAATTGTACCTTGGCCCTAAGATCAACGTGCAATAAATCAAAATTTAGATATACCTTTGTTATAAATTCTTATTGTTTTTTAATTTTTGCTTCAGATAATCTGCATCGCAAATCTAACCAAAAATTTAAAGTTTTGCAAAATTAACCATTAAGTATGTGAAATTTTAGTAGACGAGAAAAGTTTTGTTAATTTTTGAATCAATTTTAGTGTCATCTCAAAGAAGAATATTAGTAGTTCTTATAGTTCAAAAATAAATATATAGTTTTCATAGAACAATGGGTTTTATTTTGCTTAATGTAAATAGAGGTACATCACCTCTGTGGTACCTAGACCATAGATCCACTAATTTTTAAATCTTATAGCAATTTAAGTAAACGGTTGGTAATGCTTTCAAATATTTTATGATGAATACCTTATTAGTGCCCCACTACGATGCAATTCATTTTATCAACAAATTGTTACATATATAATTAAAAAAAAAGTGAAAAAAAGGCCAAGGTACAACAGGTTCCCCTATTTAATTTTAAAAAACAATAACATTGAGTAAAGTTGGCAAAAATGTGATGATTTAAGCGTCAGCACAATTTTGGCGACTTTATTCTACAAACTTTTAAAATAAATATACACCCATACCTCGCTATACGGCCGCCCTTTATACGGCATTTCGCTATAACGGACCTCTTCAATTAAAGCACGTTTTCGATTTACGGCCCAAAATGTTACGCTATAACGGCAAAAAAACCTTTTTCGATGTCGATATATCAACATGTTGCTAATCTTGCGCACGCGCAATTTCGATTCCTTATACGGCTTTTCGCTTTGCGGCCAAGTTTCGTGGAACGTATCTAGGCCGTAAAACGAAGTATGGGAGTATCTTAAAAAATACTAGTTGTTTTAGCTGTAAGTTAATCTAAGGATTACTCCAATCGTACTTAGGCCCTTTAGTTGGGCCCATTGTATATATAAGAGTTATTAGGGTAAAACGTTCAGTCTGTGACCACTTCTCAGTGAATGACTGTTTCGCGAAATAATGTTTATAATAATTAGTTTAAAAAAATTATATTCATGATATATTTTTTGTGCAATCTTGCATGTTTTTTTTTCAATTAAGTGCAAAAATAAAAGTAATAAAGAAGTGTATAATTAAAATGATTAAATTTATATTGAAGTTTGCAAGATTTAAAAACTGTTGCGTGTAGTTTTGTACGCACGTTAGAAGTTATACTTCTTTGGCGTAACTAAATTAAATATAACCACGCGTAAAAATTAATATAAATACATTGCATAAATACGACGATGTGCGCATTCGAGCGAAAAGTGGCACATTTCCGAGCGAGGGAGGCAAATGAAGCGCGACGCGGAGCGGCGCGCTTCATTTTCCCGAGATCGGAATGTGCCACTTTGAGCTCGAATGTGCACACTCGGTTTTAAGCATGATTCACAATAAAATAGACATAGTATTAGTTAAAATCGTTTCCTCTCACTCACATCTACGTGATTATCGTATCTTTTCGCTCGCTCTTACGCATTGCTATAGTAAAAATACGTTTTTAAGCATAAAATCGATATTTACTAAAGTACATTTATATTTTTCATTGGAAATAGCGAAAGATAAACTAGACAAATCTAATAAATGCGAAGATGTGCGCATTCGAGCGAAAAGTGGCACATTTCCGAGCGAGGGAGGCAAATGAAGCGCGACGCGGGCGGCGCGCTTCATTCCAGATCGGAATGTGCCACTTTGAGCTCGAATGTGCACACTCGGTTTTAAGCATGATTCACAATAAAATAGACATAGTATTAGTTAAAATCGTTTCCTCTCACTCACATCTACGTGATTATCGTATCTTTTCGCTCGCTCTTACGCATTGCTATAGTAAAAATACGTTTTTAAGCATAAAATCGACATTTACTAAAGTACATTTAAATTTTTCATTGGAAATAGCGAAAGATAAACTAGACAAATCTAATAAATGCGAAGATGTGCGCATTCGAGCGAAAAGTGGCACATTTCCGAGCGAGGGAGGCAAATGAAGCGCGACGCGAAGCGGCGCGCTTCATTTTCCCGAGATCGGAATGTGCCACTTTGAGCTCGAATGTGCACACTCGGTATTAAGCGCAATTCACAATAATTAATTTACTTTTTTAGACGGCTGACTTCGTATTATCAAATTTTCTTAAATGTGCGCGCGCAACTTCCGTTGGCTTCTCAAAATTTTACCCTCATTACGCCAAAAGAAGTATAACTTCAAAAACGCAATTAAAAAAGTTAATACTATTCGTTTTTAATAGACAAATCAATTAATTCATCATTCACTAGGCTATAGCCGGTCATTCATTAGACAAAAGTGGTCATTTACTGAACTCTACGTATTGTATTCTTTATAGTTATTTGATTTAACAAAGTTTATGGACAAATTGCGGCAATGTCTTCATTAATTCATAAACACACCATCTCATTTCAACTGTAACGGTTGTTTTGCGTTTCTTAATTTTTTACATCATAATAGCTCTCGATGGAACAAGTCGGTCATTCACTGGACGTTTTACCCTCAAACGGGTTTTGTTTAACGAAAAGGAAATATGTAGAATTATTGTTATTATGCAGCTGATAATCATGTTTCTTAATCGGAAATGTTCCACTTTTTTGTCGATTTTTAATATTAATTGATTTGAATTGCGAGTTGCACAAGGCGCCACATTTTATCAATACACATCGACATTAAATCAACAACTGTTTATGTAACTGTTAAATCAAGTGTAAAACGTTCAAGTCCGATAAATAAATAATAAGATTAGTGACGACCTTGATAAAGAGATTGGAATTTTGCAATTCCGAAGTAGGTAACTGGGAGATTATATAAAATAACAGCATAGCCCGATAGAATTAAACCAAACCCGCGTGTCAGTACGCCATAATACAAATAAGATTAGCGCCATAAATACGAACCGTTTTATTGAACTTTATTTTTTTTTACAAACGAAAAAAAAATATGAATGTGGGGGTCGTCGTTCGTTCAACAGGTTTGCCCCCAGCCTTTAGATGTCATTCTTATTGAATGCAGATTATCTGAACAAAAATCTTCAGATGCAACAACATTCCATTGCTCAGGAAACGACACTTAGCTCTTTAGGTGTTAATAATGCCCATTGTCTGAAATCTTGACTACTTCGAGATTTACAACATAAGAACGGTCCCGATCAAAAAAGGAGTTTTTTATGTAATCTTTGGCGAAAGGTTCTGGCGGCAAGTTCGCCAAAATAATCTTGATCGTTCCCAAAAAATTGTTCGTTTCTTACCGACAGTTATATTTACATCATTGTCACGTTTTGATACTTGACATTTGTTGCAACGGTCAGTCTTGATGCACCACGTACGATGGTAAACTAACCTACATTTCTGGGGGTGCTTTTACATAAGCAAATATTATTTTTTTCTAATGGTATTGATCATAAATGTTAAATCACGCCGCCTCTAAGAAACAATTGAGAAATAGCGGTGTTCGTTGGGCAATACACGGCGTTTCAATGAAAATGATCCACCCTGAAGGTGTTGACGTAGGGCTTCAAAATTGCGTGGAAATATTTCGTCCATGATTAAATTTCCAACAAAATCGAACAGTACTTATTTAAAAAAAAAACTAATATTGTGTTACACATGCCCGCGTACGTATTCTGCAACCCTCCTAGGCATGCCCAAGATGAGATGGTCCAATACATCTTGAGACAGCTCATCCCAGGCTAGTTGCAGCAGTTCTTCTAGATTATTTCGGTGTTGAAAGAAAAGTTTAATACTTTTATACATCTTATCCCAGATGTGTTCTATGAGGTTCAGGTTCAGTGATTGAAGGGACCATGACAAATAATTGATGTTGTTTTCAGGAAGAAATGTTCTGATTATACTGACAATGTGAAAACGTGCAATATCATCCTAGCAAACTGCCCTTGAATGGTATTGGATGAAAGAAAGTAGAACGGGCTCCAGAACTGTGTCGATATATCGACAGGCCTTTAATGTACTAGAAATCAAACATGTGGCGTCAATCAGCAAACTCTAGCACGCCTAATTCTGGAGTGCCCGTTGCAAGGTCATAAGCGGTATCTGGACTCAACGCAGAAAAGAATTTATTTCCATTTTTGGACCCAGTTTTTCCTATTCCGACTAAACTGTAGCGTGGTTTTTTTTGCACTATTCGTAGAAGAACTCAGAAAAAAGAAAGATAAGTGTATGCGTTGATCAATTGTCTTCATAGAGACTATGACCAATAGTTCTTATGGAATTGATCAGAATTGCTCGTAATGATTTCCTAGGGTCTTAAGATTTGATCTTCACTAAGACGTACTCCTATATCTTCTTCTGGCCAATCTCTCCAAATTCTTCTAACGGTCGCACGTGGTCAACCAAGAGGTCTATCAATTTTGCGAAATGTTAAACTATTCTAATGCATTCACACAATTCGTCATCTTTCAAAGAGCGTAACCTGTTGAATAGCCACAGTTTTCGCATTCTAGATATTCTTCAGGGCAATTTCAAGTTGGTGTAAATGTGTAAATGCCTGAAAAAATTCTTGATAATCCCAGGTAACCCAATGAAGACATTAAATCGACCACCACGCGCGATAGTCCTATTGCCTTTTGGGCCAAGGCACCATAAACGGAGGGTGAACTGACCGCGGCACGCAATTGACTAACGTCCATCTGAATCATCGTAAATCTTCCAGCAATGCCAAGAGCACAAAACTGGAGTATTTTGGATCTTGGGATATCAAAAAAAATTTTTTAGGTTTCCTCAATTTTTGATAAAATAAAAGCCCAATTTACTAACATGATATTAGCACGAAATGAAAGACTCTTTGGCTGTGCCTTGCTGTAGGCTTGTTAGCGAAATTAATCATCTTAGAAGAGTGGGTAACACCGATTTTTTTCGAAGAAAGTATGGAGGATTCTTGTTATTTTGCGGTTGCACAATGAATATAATAAATCACCTAGTTATAATAAAACTATTTATAATCTTGATGCAGATAAGTTATGAGGTATGTTGGCAAAAGTTGGTTATTGTTCAGGAGTGTCGCACCAGAAGCAAATGATTTATTTTATTTTGATGGAAACTTCAACTTTCATGTTCGCGGCCGGGTAATTAGTCTTTAATACAAACAAGTAACAAGTTTAATTTTTTTTAAACGATTCAACGTACCTACAAAAGATATTGCATAGGATTTGTACCAATTGTAAGCGCTACTTATGTAAACGCATAAAATAAAACAGCTTGAGATCGTTATGAAATACTTAAAATTGTTACGGTAAAGACTTTTGCGAAAACTATCGCTTTTGATTCTTTTATTCGCTATCGTTATATGCATTTTTATTTTCTGTAACCTGGGCTCGGAACGTATTGACATTAAACAATATTTTGCAACAACGCCAGGCAGTTAGCTGCATTTCCCTTTTTATATTTTTTGTCTAATCTTTACGTTGAAGAAATGGTGCGATGTCAATTAATTTAATTTTTGAGATTTAAAAGAATTTTTCTGTTAAAATTTGATTGTCTACAAAAGAACCAATAAAAAAAATACAGTGTGATTAAAAGAACTGTAAGAAAACTGATCAGTTAATTTCTTTTTGGCTCATTGCTATTAGGGGCCATCCATAAATTACGTCACACGAATTTTATGACTTTTGAACACCTCCCCCCGTCTTTGTCGCAGGTTGTCACATTTTTCGAACCCCCTCCTCCCCTGATGTGACGTCACACATTTTTTAAATATGCAGATATGTAAAAATAATCTAAAGAAAACAGTTATTTTCATTTTTTTCTTATTTTTATTAAATAATCTTTAATAAAATCAACATAAAGTCACATATTTGTTCTGGAAGTTAAATTTTGTTGCGTGAGAGATAATCTCTCAACGAGAGTGCTAAATTATTAATATAGACCAAAGTCGTAAATTTCTAAAGTTTTTTTTTCACAATTTCGTGCTTTAGTATTTTAAATTTTAACATGTTACGTCACAAAGCTTGTGACCCCCCCTGCCCCTTGTAACACTATGTCACATTACGGTGTCCCCCCCCCTCCACATTAACGTGTAACGTAATTTATGGATGGCCCCTTACAGTAAAACCTCAATTATGCGGACCTCAGTTATACGGATTCGCGATTATCCGGACTGTCAACCGCGTTCGGACTTGTTACGAAAATTAAACCTCGGTATTTCTTATTACATTTTTTTTATTTTGGTTTTTGCACTAAACGGTGTTTTTTTTTGCTTTGTTGATTTTAAGATAATGTGCGACTGTTTTATATAGTGATTAATATTTGTTGCGTTTTTTGTCAACAAATACCTAATAATTTAACCAACTTTTTTCCTGTTATAACAGGACACGTTGTAATCGCGCTTCAAACCGAGTGTGCGCATTCGAGCTCAAAGTGGCACATTCCGATCTCGGGAAAATGAAGCGCGCCGCTCCGCGTCGCGCTTCATTTGCTTCCCTCGCTCGGAAATGTGCCACTTTTCGCTCGAACGCGCACATCTTCGCATTTATTAGATTTGTCTAGTTTATCTCTCGCCATTTCCAATAAAAAATATAAATATACTTTAGTAAAGATCGATTTTATGTTTAAAAACGAATTTTTACTATAGCAATGAGTAAGAGCGAGCGAAAAGATACGATAATCTCGTAGATGTGAGTGAGAGGAAAAAATTTTAACTAATACTATGTCTTTTTTATTGTGAATCGTGCTTAAAACCGAGTGCGCACATTCGAGCTCAAAGTGGCACATTCCGATCTCGGGAAAATGAAGCGCGCCGCTCCGCGTCGCGCTTCATTTGCCTCCCTCGCTCGGAAATGTGCCACTTTTCGCTCAAATGCGCACATCTTTGCATTTATTAGATTTGTCTAGTTTATCTCTTGCCATTTCTAATGAAAAATATAAATGTACTTTAGTAAATATCGATTTTATGCCAAAAACATATTTTTACTATAGCCATAAGTAAGAGCGAGCGAAAAGATACGATAATCTCTAAATGTGAGTTAGAGGAAACAATTATTAACTAATACTATGTCTTTTTTATTGTGAATCGTGCTTAAAACCGAGTGCGCACATTCGAGCTCAAAGTGGCACATTCCGATCTCGGGAAAATGAAGCGCGCCGCTCCGCGTCGCGCTTCATTTGCTTCCCTCGCTCGGAAATGTGCCACTTTTCGCTCGAATGTGCACATCCTCGTATTTATCGGATTTGCCTATATTATTATTTCATTCTTCAATTCAAAAAATTAAAAGTCGAATAAATTAGATCTATTTTTTGTTTGAAAAAGGTTAGATATTTTATCCCTTTGGATAAGTTATCATAGTGCTCTTCCGCACGCCTAATTGTAACGAGCTTGATAAAAATATTTTCAGGTGTACTTTGGAATGTTTACTAATTCGCATTTTTGATTAATTAAAATTGTATATGAGTCAAATTTTTTGAAGTGGGCCACTAAAAAATCAACTAGTTGATTTTTATATCATCTTTTGCAGATTGTCGAAGGTTTATATGTCAAAGTTAATGTCTACAAATATTTTTGAGTAATTTTCATTTTTGTAAAAATTATAAACAAATTAGTTTTAAGGCACATTTTGTATACACTGTTGTAATTATACTTCATTTATGGATTAATTCAATTTTTAAATATAAAAAAATATTTATATGTTACATAAGGGGTGCATCAAAATTTAAGAATGACTTGGGTGGGATATATTAAAAAAAATTGTTGGGAAATAAAAGTCAAAATTCGGAAAAAGTTAAAGTATCTTTTTTTCATGTACAATGAAGTCTCCCATCTAGTTTCGTTTAAAAGTACTAAATTAGAAATGTGGCTTCTGGTAAAAATACCCTACTATAGTTTTTAATTAAAAAAAGCGAGAAGTGGTACATTTAATTCAGTTTGATTTAATCAATATTATTTGTAAGATAGCCAAGTTCAATTATTAAGAAGTATGTGCACTTTAAAGCAAAAACTTTTTCCGAATAAAAAATCAGAATGCGAAGGATTTGTTATTAATATAGTCGAATCCAATTAACACAAAGATGTGCACATTCGAGCGAAAAGTGGCACATTTCCGAGCGAGGGAGGCAAATGAAGCGCGACGCGGAGCGGCGCGCTTCATTTTCCCGAGATCGGAATGTGCCACTTTGAGCTCGAATGTGCACACTCCACTTTCCGCCACGATTAACAATGATCAATTTACTTTTAAAAAATTCAAATAATTCTAAAACCGTAGTTACGTTCTCAAAATGTCTCCTCTGGGCTTCGCTTATTTTTCATAATTTTTTTACTTTTTTCATTTTCAATTAACCGAATTTTCGATTATCCGAACGAACTGCAACAATAGTTAGTCCGGATAACGGAGTTTCCACTGTATATTGAATATTTAAAGTACAGTAGCGCCTCGATAAATCAGACTTAAGATAAAACCAAGAATATTTCGATTTAACGAAAAAATTTTAATATTTGTTATATGAATTTTATGTAAAATAATCTTCGTCAATTAATCTTTTATAATTATTACAAAGGTTTGGAATTAACTCACAATTAACATTTAAAGTGAATACAATTGTTATGCAAGCAAACATACGGTTTATCTATAAATTAAACGTTAATTAATTGCTGGTAATAACAAGTCAAATTAATTGCAGTCTATTATAAATTAATTTAATTATTTCGTCTACAGCGTAGCAGTCATAATAATAATTAATAACCATATACAGTCGAACCTCCATAAGTTGAACCTGGATAAGCCGAATTTTTGATAACTGGAACCTGTTCCCCTAGGCCATGCCTATTTCAACGTTAATATTTTTATATCGTTAACTCGATATATTTTAGTTTCCCTTCAACTTCGACTTATCGAGGTTCCACTGTATATAGCTGTATAATCATAGGCGTGCGCGCGTCACTTTCGTTGACCGCTAAAAGAAGTATAACGTCAAAAACTAAAGTTTTTTTAATCTTTAATTGTTCATTAATCAATAATTCTGTTATTAGCAAGACGTTTTATATTGTATTTATAATTTTAATCGAGCCAAAGTCGCAAGGTAAATATAAACACAACGATATGAATAATTCATGCGGTAGAAGATTTAAGAGAATGCCTGCGCAAAGGTTTGGTCAGGTCAGTTACATATTTCGAATAAGCGGACAAGAGACAATTTATGTACGTACATTTTTGTACAGTTCGTTTTGCGAATCATTATTTAATTTTCCGAATGTCGCTAAATGAGCTTTGCCCATATTTGCGACGTATCGAGCAGAATAATATTAAGTTTATGACCGTTTCGTATAAAGGCGTTTTATTAATAAGCGGACAATTTGCAAACAATGCTGCTACACTTTTTACATCCGTGTCGGTATATGCACTTTATATATCTCCACTCTACTTGTTACATTTTTTTCCCATGTAAAACAATTACAATTACTGTTCCTTGTACAAAGAAATTCTGTTCGTGCTGTCAGTGCCAATAGCATTTCAAAACGAACCTTTTCGATACATTTTCGATTGTAGCAATCAAAAAATCGAGGATAAAGGCACTTTTTCAATAACCAATTGAAGCCGAAAAATGCCAATCATCCTGACTCGTTTATTTGCAAATTGCACATCGAAAATTGTTATTTTCGCCGAAGTGTTGGATTCGGAGGGGGCGATTTGCATAAAAGATATAATAAACATAGTTTGCCTAAAATACGGATTAGTAATCGAAGATTATTTTGAACCCTCCTTCGAGCGATCCGAACAAAATAAACAACAGTTCCATAAATTATTCGCGGAATTTTTATATACACAAAAAGAATTTTTAAATTCGTAAATTTAATTAAAATTGTTCTTTTAAATGGTCATTAAGGTATTTTATGGAAGACGACGAGAGATAGCTTTTCATTATTCTTAATGCCTTTTAAAATTAATTTTTATTACTTTTAATTTCCATTTGCATGTGTAATATGTTAAAAATTATCATAAAACTATGACCTTAACAAATACAAAGTAATTTTAATTAATAACTATTACTTTAATAGTTATTTACGTTTGAATTGATTCGATTTTGGAGGTCCTGCAGTGAATTTTTAAAAGCCTATGATTGATTTGATTATACAGTCAAACCTCGATAACTCGAATTTTTAATACCTCGAATTATTTTTAGTTTTCCTTCAACTTCGACTTATCGAGGTTCGACTGTAGTTGAATATTATCTTGGACGGTATTTAATATTTCAAAATCAATATTGTTTTTTTCTAAAAAGAAGAAAATGTAATACGGCTACTTTACGTAAAGGAATCATGAAGTAGTAAACAAATATGTAATATAATTTGTAATTGCTGAGTAATTTTTATTGCTGTCCCACTAAAATGTAATTTGTTTTGATTGCTGGTTCAGCATTCCTTGCAGAACGCAGGGAAAATTACTGGGTTTATAACAAAGTAGGATTTTTTAATATTGATCTGTTCTGGCCCTGTGGGATAATCGTAAATAAGTGGGATTAAGATTTATTGGGAGGGGGCATTAGTCCATTTGACTTAGACCATATAATTATATTACCCCTTAAAGCTACTTTTTTTGGTCTCAATCCTGGATCCATACCAACCCCAAAGTAACTGAGGGTGAGAGGTCACTTATGCTAGCCATGCTGGGCCAGCAGTCCCCTAACATGTTCCCTTGTCTTGTCCTTAAATGTATGGCGTTTATCGCCATATTGGTCGTACACTATGACAACAAATCCCATAGGTATGGCGTTATTTACTATACTGGTTGCCACGGGTACCATAAGTATGGCGTTATCCACCATACTGCCATAGTACATAACTCCATACTTATGCCATTCGCCGCTAGAACGCGCAACCAGTACAGTGTCAAACGTTATACATTTCTTTTCGTATACTGCTACTTCACAAATATTGATTGAAAGTCCAATGATCGCAAGATTTTTTCATTTCAATATACCCTCAAAAGCACTCTAAATTTTCAAGTTGAACCATTTATCCACTTTTTTTTCTGATGGGCCAAAATTTTACAAATAATTAAAGGAACAAGGTAATAATTGCTCTTAATCATTTGAGGTGAGATGAAAAAAAAATCCTTTATTTTACTCATTGTTTTAAATTATCAAAAAGAAATAAATCCAATATTAAATTTTTTTTTAAAAAACCGGCTCTTTGTTGCTGTTAAAATCATTTGTTGATGAGATGGTCAAAGGAAAAAGCGTCATTTTTCGTTTAAGCAAAAAATTGTCGTACAGCAATGTTCAAAAAAACTAATTAAAGTTCAATAACCAAGTTAACTAATTTCTATATTAATTTCTGGGTCTGAAGATATGTTTAAAAAAAATTGGAAAATTTTGGGCTCTTGACATTTCTTTCGATTGCACAATAACCGTAACGCGAAAAAAGAAAGCTTTAAAATGCTTTTTTTAACATCTCAATACGATCATTTCTCATAAACTTATAAGGCTTGAAAAATCATTAAAAATTTTGCCAAAATATTCTGTTCCTATAATTTTTTTGAGTAGTGTAGGTACTTGATTTGCTTTTTCTCATAATTCCATAATTAGATGTGTACACCAATTGATAGTAAAACAAAATAATTAATTAAAAAATTTCAGCAAAACATAAAAATTATGAAAATCATAATAGATACGAAAGTTATTGTGTAGCAATGTGCACTTATAAGGTTTTTTTCCGAGATTTCGAGTGCTTTTATCCAAAAATGCAAAATCAGTGTGAACAATTTATTAATGTACGCTTCATGTACCGATTAATTTACAATATAAATGGTTATGCTTAGGCGAAATGCGTAATCATTTCAAAAAGTTAGTAATCTGTTCTAAAAATATCAAGGTCTTGCGAGCAACACACAGGCCGAATTTTTTACATTGTTTCTTTCTATCATTACTTGTAACCCGAATTGTAAACTAATTCGGCCGTTAATATTTTGAGGCATTAGGACAAGGTCGTGGCGACTTAATTGTACTCACTTCCTTATCAAATTCAATACACTCCGACGGACACAAATAACAATATTCGCAATTTAAAACGGCTCGACGATTAAATATAAATAAATAACAATAAGTCAACCGCAAACATTTCGATTTTATAGAAATATCAATCAATGTCTTTCTCGCCGCTGACTGATAGATTTAATTTTCTACGTGTACGCGTTTCATACATTTTAATTATTAATAAGATATTGTTTGGAATCTCTATAACACGAGAAATTCGCGTTTTTATAACGACGAATCCGTTGGCCGCTTCGTCGAATAAAAAAAAAACGGTGCGTGTACTTATGTACGTGCGTTAGAAGTGATACTTCTTTGACTTGTGTTTAATTATAGCTAAACCATTGGTTTTCAAATTATGCTACTGCGACTCTAGTTTTTACACCTCCCCACTGTACACCTATTTCCTGATTTACACGCCAAATCGTGTAAATCACAATTTTTTGTATGGGAAGCCGTTTAAATCGAAAACAAAGCAAAATATGCAAAAATTAATGTAAACAAATTGAAGAAATACGAAGATATGTGCATTCGAGCGAAAAATGGCACATTTCCGGAGATCGGAATGTGCCACTTTGAGCTCGAATGTGCACACTCGGTTTTAAGCACGATTCACAATAATTTAGGCCAATAAATTAGACGAAAAATTAGTAGAATAATTTTAATCGTTTCCTCTCACTCGTACTTATGAGATTGTTATATCTTTTTGCTCGCTCGCACTCATTGCTATGGTAAAAATACATTTTTTTGGAACAAAATCGATATTAAATTTAGTATGGCTAAATTTAATTTTTTGATTTTGAAAGACCGATGAACAAAGTAGATAAATCTAATAAATACGAGGATGTGCGCATTCGAGCGAAAAGTGGCACATTTCCGAGCGAGGGAAGCAAATGAAGCGCGACGCGGAGCGGCGCGCTTCATTTTCCCGAGATCGGAATGTGCCACTTTGAGCTCGAATGTGCACACTCGGTTTTAAGCATGATTTACAATAAAACAGACATAGTATTAGTTAAAATCGTTCCCTCTCACTCACATCTACGAGATTATCGTATCTTTTTGCTCGCTCTTACGCATTGCTATAGTAAAAATACGTTTATATGCTTAAAATTGATATTTACTAAAGTACATTTATATTTTTCATTGGAAATAGCGACACATAAACTAGACAAAACTAATAAATGCAAAGATGTGCGCATTCGAGCGAAAAGTGGCACATTTCCGAGCGAGGGAAGCAAATGAAGCGCGACGCGGAGCGGCGCGCTTCATTTTCCCGAGATCGGAATGTGCCACTTTGAGCTCGAATGTGCACACTCGGTTTTAAGCACGATTCACAATAAAATAGTCATAGTATTAGTTAAAGTCGTTCCCTCTCACTCACATCTACGAGATTATCGTATCTTTTTGTTCGCTCTTACGCATTGCTATAGTAAAAATACGTTTTTATGCTTAAAATTGATATTTACTAAAGTACATTTATATTTTTCATTGGAAATAGCAAAACATAGACTAGAGAAAACTAATAAATGCGAAGATGTGCGCATTCGAGCGAAAATGGCACATTTCCGAGCGAGGGAGGCAAATGAAGTGCGACGCGGAGCGGCGCGCTTCATTTTCCCGAGATCGGAATGTGCCACTTCGAGCTCGAATGTGCACACTCGGTTTTAAGCACGATTCACAATAAAATAGACATAGTATTAGTTAAAATCGTTCCCTCTCGCTCACATCTACGTGATTATCCTATCTTTTCGCTCGCTCTTACTCATTGCTATAGTAAAAATACGTTTTTAAACATAAAATCGATATTTACTAAAGTACATTTATATTTTTCAACAGAAATAGCGGTTTTAAGCATGATTCACAATATTTAATTTACTTTCTTAGACGGCTAACTTCAACTGCCGACGTTTTATTTGCGGTACGCGCGCAACTTCCATTTCCTTCTAAAATTTTACTCTCCAGGCTCCACAAGAAGTACAACTTCAAAAAAACAAAACTGTAAATCACATTTTTCCAATACCAGATATCCATAATATAAATCAATGCAATAACGGAGAATACCAGATGGAATTTATTAAGTAGTAGGTGGAATTTACAGATGCTACATAAGATAAAAAGCGTTATCTATTCAATTATTCATTATTTTCAGTACTTCCGCAAATCTATCTTCAAATAAATTTAAAACGTTAAATGTAACATCGGATTCAATTCGAAGTTTAACGACTAAAATCAAATTTCAATGACATCGTCTTAAGTTTAAGGTTGTAAATGTTTTCGTCCTGCCTCTTAATTACTAAATTCCTCCATCTAATCAAATTTAGCCGAATTTTCGATCGAACGTGAGGCTAAAATTATGAATTTGTTACACCTAAAAAATAGCGCTTTAATGAGTTAGGATATCAATTATATTAAAATATTTAAATTAATCGATTATTTCGAAAAATAATTTAAATTGAATACGTTCACTACATTTTATATATCATGCTACGATAATATATTAACGACCACACCCTTTTTTGACCTTTAATATTGTTTTATTGTGATTTGTCTTACAATCTTCAAATCCCGGATTTGACGTGCTTCGCAATATTGGAAGCGTAATAATTTTTTGTCCACTTTTAATAAACAATTCAAGGTAAGACTGGAAGAACAATATAAGCGATTAAATTTGAATTCTTTTTGCATCAAAGAATTGTTCTTAGGTTCGTTTCAATGCTTACCTTCTTTGTTTTACACGTATATCATAAAAAATTTCTTTTTTGGAAAAATCGATAATACACGCATTTTGATTAAATTAATTTTTGGGAAGATGTCTACCAAATAATCAAAGAAAGTTTTTAAATTATTATTAAATTGTATTGTCTGTTGATTGATATTAAATACAATAAAATTATGCTTTCCAAACATAAATATAAAAGCAAAAAAAAATTAATAAGGGTGTAAATATATCGCATTAATTAAAACTGGCACTAATTCATTAAATCTAGTGGTGTGCAAATCTTCTTTGGATCGAATCGAACCGAATGGTTGAAAGGTCCGAATAGTACGAATAATTCAAATCTCTCGAGTACAGTAAGACCCCGCTTAACGCGGGGGATACGTTCCAATGAGTTTAAGCCCTAAACGAGATTACGTTGAAATACATGACAATAAGTTGAATCGATGTAAATTTTGAGCTATTTTGAAGCTTCGAGCAGACCGCGTTATATCCAATCGGCGTTAATCGAGGAAGCGTTAAACGAGGTCTCACTGTACTTCGAAACTTTTTCGAATCTTACGTAAATTGTTTGATTACTTCTCATAAAATACAACAGCTAAATTACTAAAGCTAATTGCATTTATAATAAACAATTTATTATTATTTTTATTATTTATAATAGATATTTAATTATCGATTATAAATAATTAACAAATATTTAGAATTTGTGGAATAAAAATACAATCATTATAATATTCAAATTATTGTTTTTTTTCTTGTCTCTTCAAAAACATTTAACTCTTTTTTTTTTTAGTAATTTATATTGGAGTTGAATGAATATTTTGCATTTCCATTTACAATTTAGATATTTCTGCGGTCTCGAACAACAATTCCCGGGCACGGGGACTAAATATTTTATCAAAATTCCCGGAAAATTTTTCCCGAAAATCAATATATCTTTTTTTGTTTTGATTTATGATATAGTGTTAAAAATTTTGCACAAATCTTTAAAAAATATATTGTTATAAGATATATAGTTAAAAAAACTTTTAGCAACCGCTGTATTAGAAAACATTCAATCGAAAACTAATTCTATGGTTCATAAAAATTTAATAATTAGTAATTTACTACAAAACTTTATTACAATCGAGGTTACCTTTAATTAAATCAATAAACCATATTAAAACTCGAGTTGAATAAACCAATACATACCAATATTATAATAAAAAAATTCTGACCGAAAGTTACTAAATTAGTTTTTTGTCATTTGCTTAGTAAAAAAACACTACATAACTTAACATATAAATTGTTCGCTATATTAATTATGCTTTATATTTTAGTGAGTAGAAAATGCTACGCTAAAATAGATTGTACTAGAAAAACATAAAATTACAGACGCAGCCTTGACAAGGCCGAAGTTAATAGTCGATTACGTTAAGACACATATTTATACACTACAAGCCGTATTTCCTTTGTTAACATTTAAAGAAATCCTTCGAAAGGAACTGTATTAATTTTAAAATGCTCATGACAATTACGTATTCGCAACTACGTCGTCGTTCTGCAAACAAAATTCTCACTATTAACGTATTCTCTTCCAAAAAATAGTTTCTAAAGCAAAGACCCGACGTAGGTGCAATGTGCAGAACGCATCACCGCAGCCTACAAATTACGCCAATAAAAACAACTTTAAATTCAGCAAATGGCCCCATCAATAAAAGCGACAACATACCACAAACAAGTATAAATAGATATTTATTTAGATGGCTTGTTTTCAAACTTTGCGTATGTAAATAAATTCGCGATAACATAAAACCGATCGACAAATCGAAAATGGCTGTTTGAAACGATTGGATCTTTATTTCATCACCGAAAGTTGTTTACTTATCGGTGATCTTCTCGTACCGAGCGCCAAATCCCCGAATTAATCATAAAAAGAAAGTTTGTTAGGCGAAATAAATTATTTTACTTCATTTGAATCGAAAATAACGTGGTTGAATCGCGATTGATTTATATTTCCAGAAGATCAATAAGGAAGCTGTTTGTATGTCAGTTGTTGGTGGCGATTGCTATTTATTAGATACATTTTCTCATTAGTACTTAAGACTACTTTAAATCGATACAATAATAAATTAAATTAGATAGAATCTTCGATGTATTTTGTACCGTTTAAATGATTTAGATTTATTACAAAACTCTTACATAAGAACGATTGTTATTTCTTTATCATTTCAAGATACATTTCCTCGTGGCAGTAGCTTTTCTTATTGTCCTTTATAGTTCGACGGGAATTTTATCTATTTGCAAACGATTTTCATAAACAATGCAATTTATAATGTTAAAAAATGTGAATCAGCCATAAGTGATGATATAAATAATTTTTTTGTAATATCCGCTGTCTATATTTAATTTTCGAGCGCCGTGGGACAGTAGTAAAGTCGTTGGCATGGAGTATAGTTTAGTCGTGCTTTTCTGCACGTGTGTGGAAAGTTCGTACTTTCGATCTCCCTTTGTATTCTAAAACGCTGTAGATTTTTTCGCATTTACTGCCAGTTTAGAGCCTAAACAGACATTTTGGTGAAATGGGGTAATTCAAAAATATAGAATTTTTCTCTCTCTAATACATAGGTATATACAGTCGAACCTCGATAAGTCGAAGTCGAAGGGAGACCAACATTAATTCAAATTGTCAATAATTCGAGTTATTAGAAAAGCTTAAAAATTAAATATATATTTGTGTATGTATATATCTTTTATGTGAAATGGTATTTTATATAACGTAATTAGAACTGTAAGTGATTTAAAGCATCCTTTAAAAATCCCGCTTTAAATAAGTCACTGTGATTGGTTCATTTTTGATACACCATTATGGCCGTTAGCTAATTGACCAATCAGAAAGGTTAATCACTTCGTAACCATAGTTATATTAGAATAGTTTCAATTCTACCTTTTTGAAATAGGCATTTTGTCGAGAAACACTTTCCAACGTGAGTTATCAAAGAATTCGAGTTGTGGAGTTATTAAAGTTAACTGTACATAAAATTTATTAAAGTGATTAAGCTGAAAATTTTCATATTATTTACAACAATTATTAAATGATAAAGAAAGGTGCGTGTACTTATGCACCCCCGTGAGAAGTTATACTTCTTGGCATAACTATATTAAATGTAAATAAATACCAGGATGTGCACATTCGAGCGAAAAGTGGCACATTTCCGAGCGAGGGAGGCAAATGAAGCGCGACGCGGAGCGGCGCGCTTCATTTTCCCGAGATCGGAATGTGCCACTTTGAGCTCGAATGTGCACACTTCACATTAAGCACGATTCACAATACTTAACTTATTTTCTAAAAAAAATTAATTATCCTAACTAATATTATAAAAGCGAAAGTAACTCTGGCTGTCTGTCTATCTGTCTGTTGCCTTTTCACGCCTAAACATAAATTAGTTTTTAAATCCAATTGAAGTGCCGCCGTCAAAACAGCTTATAGTATAAAACCTTTTTATAGAATAGACCTTTTAAGCAGCAATAACACCGAACCGCACCCGTCCTTAATCCTCTCTCAGGTAGCGTAATTTTTAGAAAAGTTGTAAAATTTAACTTTGAGTCATCGACCTATTTACTAATGGAAACTTGAATTTAAAGAATTGTAAAACGCTTCGACTTATTAAATAATTCGATTTATAGAAATTCGATTTATTGACATAAAAATATTAACGTTGAGATAGGCAAATCTTAGAGAAACAGGTTCGAGTTCGAGCTATCAAAAATTCGTCTTATCGGCGTTCGACTTATGGAAGTTCGACTGTAGATGTGATATTTATTTAAAATAAATGCAATTTAAATTAAATTACAATACAGACTCAGGTTTTTAATGAACTTAACTGCAGTTTGCCTCTTAACAATTTTTCCCCACTTTCCGCATATGTATCGAAAATATCTATTTTCGTTTGTGTGGTTTATTATAGATCACTTCTTTCCATCCAATTTTCAAAAACAATGCACTTTTGATACGGTTTTGAACACAACTAAAGTAACCCCAATAAAAATATCTTTTAATTGAGACTGGAAGGCCAATTTTAAATTATTTCCCCGATTTCTGATTCACATCCTCAAATGTCGATAAATTTTTAAATGATCCCGTAACACAACCTGTTTTTTTTAAATATTAATATGAATCCTTTTCATTATTGTCATCGATGGTTGTTTTTGTAAAGCCTCGACAGCCTTCAATATAAATTATACTAAAATCGAATGAAGATATCAATAAACTCGCCTCGCATGACCAACATTCGCAATTAAGCGGAGCTGACTTTTTCGACTTCTGTTGATATTTGAGAAGCTAATGAAGTCCAAAGTTGCCGTTTTACATCTTTAATTAATTTATAGAGCAATTAAAGATTGCTTTGCAAACATTTATCTCTTAATATATTTAATAATTATGTCGTTAACCGAATATTAAAATTCAAGGTCGATGGCAATTCAATGTTTTTCATGCTGAAAATGTCAGTTGCATTTGCGCCGACCGTTTCGTATCGGGAAGTTTTTTCTTCATTTGCCAACAATTACCAGTTACCGACAATTCTTGAGGTTGAGGTCGAATCAAATTTAAATATTTGCAGTTCGATTCTCTGGACGTTTATTTCTTTATTTGTGCCGTGCAGAGGTCTTCATTGAATGTTAAAATTGCAACTGGAAACGGAATTTCGATAAAGATCAATTTTATTTCCAATAATGCTCCAATATAATTGTAGGAGTGGGTAACATATTAATTTCATTTTTTAAGATAAACTTGCAAGGACGTTTACTACGTCATTCCTATAGGTTCGTAATATTTCGAAAGGAAACTTTTAAGACCTATCGAGTTTATTTTATGTTTTTATATAATATTAGATATGTACGAAGTACTATGGAAGAACAAAACGTATTCTTGTAATGCGACCTTGATTTCCTATTATTTGGTTGGTATTGATATGCAAATATTTGTTGTGGGTACTTTAAATAATAATCGAAAACAATAATTGAATAGAAACGCTTTTCATTTTTTTCTAGACGCTTATGACTTCATTGATCTGATTAAAAAGTAAATATCATATTCTTCGATTGAAGATGACTGATGTGTTGGCATAATTTAACGATTTTTTTTAATTATAAATTAGGGGTTGCCAACTGCGGGCCGCGAACCGGAACATGCCCATAGATGCCTTGAAAAATATTAGCTCTGTATAAATACGCATCCAAATATATTCATAATACAGTCCAGCCTCGATATTATGAACATGTTTGTCCGGACGGTTTGTAGTCACTCAAATTACAATAGTTTTAAGTGGTCCAGAGTTTGATTAGCAAAAAATCGCCAATCTTAAAAACTGTAATGCGAAAATTAAACCTCGGAATTTCTTACTAAATATTTTATTATTTTATTTTGTATTTCGCACTAAACAGTGTTTTTTGGCTTTGTTGATTTTAAGATAATGTGCGACTGTTTTATTTAGTGATTACTATTTGTTGTAAACATATACCCAACAATTTGACCAACTTTTTTCCTGTTAAAACGGGACGCTTTGTAATCGTGCTTAAAACGGAGTGTGCACATTCGAGCTCAAAGTGGCACATTCCGATCTCGGGAAAATGAAGCGCGCCGCTCCGCGTCGCGCTTCATTTGCCTCCCTCGCTCGGAAATGTGCCACTTTTCGCTCGAATGCGCACATCTTCGCATTAATTGGATTTGCCTATATTATTATTTTATTCTTCGATTCAAAAAATTAAAAGTCTAATAAATTAGATCAATTTTTTGTTTGAAAAAGGTTAGATATTTTATCCCTTTTGATAAGTTATCATGGTGCTCTTCCGCACGCCTAATTGTAGCGAGCTTGATAAAAATATGTTCAGGTGTACCTTCGAATGTTTACTAATTCGCATTTTTGATTAATTAAAATTTTATATGATTCATATTTTGTGAAGTGGGCCACTAAAAATCAACTAGTTGATTTTTCTATCATCTTTTGCAGATTGTTGAAAGTTTATATGTCAAAATTATTGTCTCCAAATATTTTTGGGTAATTTTCATTTTTGTAAAAATTATAAACAAATTAGTTTTAAGGCACATTTTGTATACACTGTTGTAATTCGACTTCATTTATGGATTAATTCAATTTTTAAATATAAAAAAATATTTATACGTTACATAGGGGGTGCGTCAAAATTTTAGAATGACTTGGGTAGGGTATGTTAAAAAAAGGTTGGGCAATAAGAGTCAAAATTCGGAAAAAGCTATAGTATTTTTTTTTCATGTAGGGTGAGTGTACCAGTCCCAAACCAGTTATGGACAAATTTTGACTTTGAAATGCTCTAAACTGGTATTATATAATTTTAACGTAGAAATGTATATAAAATTGTTTATTGTTTACTAACACTGCAATATTGATAAATTATTTGAATCCCAATATTTCAGTTTTTTATAGATTTCGTGAACAATACCAAAAACGGGAATGCATCTAAGGTTGACCACTGTGCTCCAATAAATAACCATTTTTGCACCTATAGTTGACCACTAAAAAACTAATGCAGAAAAGGTAGTTAATTGAAAATAAAACACTATTTTGTTAGACAAATTGACTTTCATGTATTGACTTAAAGTTTCTCTTGACTTACAACCAATTTTTAATGGCACCGTGAAACATAGGTAGTACCTAATTCGAATACAAACATGAAAATTAAAATTGTAACTTTAACAAAACTTATTGTCAAACTACGATAGAAAAATACTAAGTTTGCACTTAAATTATCAGTATCACCTGTCACAGGTGAGTAGTAGAACCAAATAGAGCAGTCTAATCATATTGAGGTAAGCAAATTTTCCAAAATCTTATCTCGAAACCGTAAAATTAATAGGAAATTCTTAAAAAAAGGTAACAATTGGTTTTACCAACGGAACTAGAAAGCTTTAACATTGCAAAAATTTGGCCGTCTCTTCAACTTTGTACGAACCTCTCGTATTTGTAGGAACGGGTGCTTTTATAACTTCTACGATGCTGCCACGGTCATACCATATCATACCCTCTTTTTCAAGCCATTTAAAAGTGGTCCCAGATAATAACACCATAGTACTGACTTTAGCGTTACATTCGTCAAAGTTTTTGATTTGCCCAGGGAAGTATTTACCGTCATACTTGATAATGACATAAGATCCCACTTCTAAGCTATCTTCAAAGCTTGTAGGTTTTCGGGCATACAAATTCAATGGAATATCATCTTCTGAATCGGATTGCACGAAAACTTTTTTCTTAATGCGTTTCTATTAAAAGTTTCTTCGTTATGGGGATTCCCTTTTTAGCGTTAGCGTTAATCCACCTAGACAATAATAACTCTTCTTATGGGGTCAAAATAGTTGATGGTCCCATTTTTCGCTGTACATGATGTCTCATTTTTATTTTGTTTATCACAGTCGAGTGAGGGATATTATATTTTCTACTTGTTGGCCTTATTTTAGCGCCTTTACTAATTTCGTCGAGGCACTTAAACAAATCTTCCTCTGTATATTTCAAAAATGTCTTTTTGGAGAGCTTCTTCAATATAGAACAACGAGAAACAAACTTAAAACACTAATCTGGTCAACCATAGAAACACTTTTTCTACTACTGTGTACCAATAGTTGACCAGTTGGTCAACTATAGAAACTCAGTAAAAAATGTGTACCAGTAATTAACCACCTTTAAAAATACTTGGTAATGTCATTAATTATTAAAAATAGCAGCTCATAGCTCTTAAATAAACACTAAATTTTTCAAATAATACAAGTTTATGACAATAATTAATAATTAATACGTGATTTTAAAAGATTTAACTTACCATGTCAACGTAAACTTCTAACTGTATTACCGTGTAGAGAACAAGAGAATGACACAACGTTATGACAAAAAATGCAAGGTAGCGATCCAATTAGGTCACGCTCGTAAAAAATATGCTTGGAAGGTGGCTTATAGTCTAGGCAATGTAATAAAATAGTTGAATTCTTCAATTATTCCCGCAATTTCTTAATTTATTCAATAGAACATACGAGTGGTCAACTACTGGTACCTGGTTTGGCACTGGTACACCCACCCTACGATGAAGTCTCCCATCTAGTCTAGTTCAAAAGTACTAAATTAGAAATGTGGTTTTTGGTAAAAATACCCTACTGCAATTTTTAATTAAAAGAAAAGCGAGAAGTGGTACATTTAGTTCAGTTTGGTTTAATTAATATTATTTGTAAGAGAGAAGAATAAGATAGGCAAATTCAATTATTAAGGAGTATGTGCACTTTTAACCGAAAACTTTTTCCCGATAGAAAATCTGGATTTATAGGATTTGTTATTAATATAGTCGAATCCAATTAAAACAAAGATGTGCGCATTCGAGCGAAAAGTGGCACATTTCCGAGCGAGGGAGGCAAATGAAGCGCGACGCGGAGCGGCGCGCTTCATTTTCCCGAGATCGGAATGTGCCACTTTGAGCTCGAATGTGCGCACTCGGTTTTAAGCACAATTTTTTCTATAATACATTCAATTAACCGAATTTTCGATTATCCGAATGAGCTGCAACAATAATTAGTCCGGATAACCGAGTTTCCACTGTACTTTTGAATTTGATACCCTCGACTACTAAAAATACGCTTGTCATTCTTCGAGTCTCGCCCTTTCCTTGCATAAACTATGGATCCCATTTAAATCCGACGTGTTTATTATTGCGGTCGCGAAACTTACATGCAAGAAAAATGAAAAAACTAGAAACGCCATGCGAACCAAGCGTACTTCGGGGGGATTTAAAATTATGCCGTGCCATAAATTTTGTACCGTCAGGTTCAACAGAGAAGCGAACAACAAACAACGTAAGGACGTGGAGCATCTGACATCTGCGGCGCCAACCAATTAATGGTTCAACTTGGCGGGGAACTCGGCATTGAACGGCCTTCACGACTTTTGAACTTAGATCGAGAGATGAACCCTCTTCGTGGGTGTACCTGGTCATTTTGCTGGTACTTCGATGCAGATGCTTAACGAATAATTCGGACCGCTTTTGGGCAATTTTTCTGCTTCTTTAACGTGGAAGTGTATCCCTATGTGTTACGTTTAGCGGACGGTAGCTGGCGCTACTTATTTTCGGAATACAGACTGAAAGCAATGGTTCTTATTTTCTATCACTTTTCTAACTTCAATTGTGTGATCATTTCCTTTTTTGTTAAATATAATACTTGGGACCGAAGGGAAGATGCGCCGCTCAACGCCGATTTAAAAATATTTATATTGTGTATCACAGGCACATAATTACATATTATAATTTTTAGAAATAAAACATTTGCCAACTTGGCCAAATTTTCCAATAATTTTTTTTAACCTTCCGCATACTAGGTGACTAAATGTCACATGCCATACTAGGTGAGGTTTGCCATACCCCGAAAATAAAATAATAGAAAATCCACAAAATTGTACTTTATGACAGTTAATAATGAATAGGTTTGAGTAAAACACATTTTATTTATGCATTAGAATTAATGATGAGCAAAATTGGTCTTGGTCTTACAGTCTTGGTCTTGGTCTTGCATTTTTGCAAGACCAAGATTGTCTTTTTGCTAGCAAGACCAAGACCAAACGTAGACGGTCTGTCCCAAAACGAAGGAGACTGGTCTCATAACTTTTTTTTCGAAAAGCGCTACCTAGAATTTCTAAATTGAACTAAGTTGGTACAGAAATATTTTATTTTTCCTAAAACTTTCACTTTTCTAGCGTGTTCACTTTTTTCACAATTCAATTTTTCCCAGCTGAACTTTATCTACCTCTTCATGAATTCCAGAATCGAAATTCGTGCTAATATCAAGTTTTGTTTCAAGCTTGGTCAAAATGCCACTGAAACCTTTGAAATGATACAAACAGCACATGGAAAGGAAGCTATGAACCGTAAGAACGTGTTCAAGTGGTTGTCACTTTTCAAGAACGGTCGAGAAGAAATTGCCGACGACTTCCAGGGAGGACGCCCAAAAACTGAGGGCAGCGATGAAAACATCAGAAAAGTTGCGGATGCTCTGAAATCTGATAGGCGTTTGTCGCCCAGAGCGATAGAAGACATTGCCAGCATTTCAAAGAACACTGTCCATCGCATTTTGGTGCATGATTTGAACATGAGAAAGCTCTGTGCTCGTGGCGCCATCTTCATGACCACGCCCCATACATGCATTGCTGTCAAGGAGTTTTTGGCGAAAAAAAACGTCGTCGTTGTCCAACATCCACCGTATTCGCCAGATCTGGCGCCGGCGGACTTCTGGCTACTTCGTTTTAACAGGAAAAAAGTTGATCAAATTGTTAGGTATATGTTTACAACAAATAGTAATCACTAAATAAAACAGTCGCACATTATCTTAAAATCAACATAGCAAAAAAAACACTGTTTAGTGCGAAAAGCAAAATAAAATATTTAGTAAGAAATACCAAAGTTTAATTTTCGCAACGAGTTCGAACGCGGTTGACAATCCGGATAATCGCGAATCCGTATAACTGGGGTCCGGATAATTGAGGTTTTACTGTAGGATTAATAGTAATTTGCTGCGGTTATAATTCACAGTCGAAAAAAGCGGTTTATCAACTTGCATTATTGAGGAGGATCCAGTAACTAAAGTGCATCGGTCGTCCTTGCCTTTCGGATAAAGAGACCATTAATTGTCGTCAGAACATTCTTGCACGTTGTTCTTGTTAGCAACGTGTCTTATGATTTATTGTGGTTTCGATTTTTTTGTGCTCGGATTAATTTTTATTTCTGGCTACTGCGGCCTTCACATTATTCAGCAACCTTTAGCTACCTATTACTCCTCTTTAAAGAATTCTCTAATTGCAAACGTTTCCGTTTAGAATAGTTTGATATGCTAATTACGCTCGTACCTCGCTTTACGGCCTGGATACGTTTGGCAAAAGTTGGTCGTACAGCGAAACGCCGTGTAACGAATCCATTTTTTTGATCCGAACTGAATAGAAGGTCGCTAACACTAAGACATATTTTTTGACCGTATAACGAAATATTGTGGGGCTTCAGGAGGTTGAGGTGGGATAGTCTCAACCAAAAATTTTAATTGTTGTCATTCAGAAATGCCTTGTATTAAATAATTATAAGACTAACTATATTTATTATGATTATTGAAAAATTTTAATGTTACAAATATTGTTTATTTAATTTTATTAAATAATTTTAGATGAATGGATTAATTTTTATATGTTTTGTACAAACTTATGGAAAAAAAATATTAAATAGAGATTAATTATATTTTATAAATTTTGAAAAATTATCAAAGCAAATGATATAGCAAAAATAAAAGAATTAAAAAAATAATATTAATAGTTAAACGTAAAGTAATTAATTCAAAATGAGAATTAAAAATCTCAAAATTCCAGTGTTTCAAAACGGCAACACTTTAACGTCATTTACTGTTGGCTCTACTGACACGCTAATATATAGATATATTTAATTTTGGGGTTACTTATTATTACATATTACTTATTATTTCATATTAATCTATATTTGTACTAAAAACAATTATTCAAATCTCAATATGAATATGTTTGAGTTATATTGGATTTAAGTTTTACTTATTTATTTATATTGTTACTTTTACAAATGCAATTTTCAACATAAATACTTTGTTAATGAGATAATTAAAACAAATACTTCAAATTATTTATCTCTATTTTATTAATAAAAACTAATACCCATTGCAAACCTATTATTAGTTAAACTTAATATTATTTACTTGTACCATATGTTTTAATTACATAACCTTAAACCATACAATTTAATATATTTCAATTTTCCGTCATTTTTTCTAAATACAACGTTGCCGTTAATTCAGACATTAAACGTAAATCATTCACAAGTACTTTTAATAATTGGTATTTTTCGTAAGGTTAAAGCTCCCTAGTTAAATTTGAATTTTTTTTTTAAATAATCACGAAATTTCAATGTTCAACATAGTTAAATTTCGTATTGACGGCATTTTTTTAAATTTTTAATAGCAAAAAATGTGTCATTTTCATACCCATAAGAGAACACGTATTGTTAATTCTCATTTTTATTTAAATAAATTTTCTAAAAAACATTAATTTTTTTATAGAAAATTACTAAACCAATTAATCTATCAAAATAAATGCGTACAAAATCGTTTTCATATATTGTGTTTAACGCCTCAACCTCCTTAAATCGAAAATGTACTATAATTAAGAGAGGCCGTTACAGCAAAATGCCGTATAGCGAGTTATAGGTGTATTGCACTTTAAGTTTTAATTATAAGAGCGGCGATCCAAATTTTTAAATAATCGAGGGTCGACTGTAGCTATCGGACGAGTACGCAATATATCTTTCTTATTTCCCGTCGTCGGCTACACACACTTTTTAAAAACGTGAATTCTGGTGTTCCGTCGCGAAGGTGTTAACATTAGTTGGGGTTCGCTCAGCACTTAGAACATTATATAGGATTATATACTAAGATTTAATTCAAAACGGTGATTTTATTTATTTATTAGTTATAAAAGGTCCGGCCCTGATTGCTTCTCAGAAATAATACAAATAGGTTATATTAAATATTTAATTAAATTGTAAATATATGTATTTAATAGGGCGAACCAAAACTTTGCGCGTTTTGCTAGTACAGTCGAACCTCGATAAGTCGAAGTTGAAGGGAAACGAAAAATAATTCGAGTTATCAAAAATTCGAGTCATCGATATAAAAATATTAACGTTGAAATAGGCAAGTCCTAGGAAACAAGTTCGAGTTATCAAAAATTCGGCTTATCAAGGTTCGACTTATAGAGGTCCGACTGTATTTCAACTTGGACAATTTTTTAAAATAAATAAATATACATATTTACTTCATATGCATGTTGTATCCCCTTAGGGCTACAAAATGATATAAAATTCTTGCACATGGTGTAAGTACAGTCTCTCCTCGATAACACAGATTGCATATATTGTTAAAAATTAATTACATTCTATCTTCACATAGATTCGTTTGAAATATTTTGCTAGTTGATCTGTAGAACAACTGTTCAATTCAGGAACGACTGAAGTAATACTTCTTTAGTCGAACTCAGATCTTTTTCGGACATAAGTGACGTTTGGTAAAATCTATAGTCCCGTTTACGCAGTTTCCGCTATTTAAAGACAGCGCTTTCTTCACATCCATATCGACTATGACGTAAGCCCAATTTTTCCCGAATTGAACAGTAAAATTTATTAAGATTTGGAGTCCCGAATTACACGATTTCGAATAATACGGAACCCTTTAACAGTGCTATTCACTTGAAAAATTGCGCAAATTAAATAATTTTATACATAAAAAATAGATTTGTTTTTCTTTAAAGATGCTGGACTCCGGTGTTTTATTACGTTTGGATGCTGCGCCTTTTACATTAAACTCTTACAAAGAAGAAACGGCCGCGTATCTTCTCGGTGAATCTAAAAAGTACTAATTAAAAAGTATGACTGGCACGTTACAAAAGTATAATAACACTATTGTTCTTCTTTCTATTCTCTATAAATGATGTGCGTTCAAAGTGGTAACTCTTGAACGCATAAAGTGTATTAGATTTAGCACCGTTAAAATAAACACTTTTCATTCTTCTGTCATCGGCAGGTGATGTTTTATTCATGCATTAAACAATAATAAGCACTCGTTACGAAGGTCTACAGCTTATGTGCGAGTTTTTATCCGTTCAGTAATAAAAGCTAATTTAACCTAATTATAGTTTCAAAAGACAATTCTTGATGAATACGTTGCACAAATTTTCTTCGAAGTTTCTTCATGTCTATTTTGAATGTACTAATGACATTTTGTTTATTTTACTTAATTAAACAAACGGAAACGCTTTTTGTGTTAATAAATTAGATCGGACCTTCAAAATTCGAACTAATTCCCATTGATTTTTGGTAAATAATAATTATAAAATTTCCTACATTATAATCAACATAAATATTCCCGACGCATTAATATAATTTAGAAATACGACGTCAGAAATGTGTTAATCGGTTCGATTCGAAGGATTTTTTTGAGGAAATGAAGAAAATTCATAATTGACTAACGTATTTCCGAACATAAGGAATTTTTAGTAAAACGTCAGCAGGTGATCATTTTGAAATTTTTTGTATATGTAATAATTTGTGTTATTTTGAAATTTGATATTAATATATGGTATATTATTATTATTATTTATTTTATTAGATATAAAAATGCGTATCGTGTTTATCGTTTTAATTAATAATACAATAATAATGAATTCAATATAATTTAATTAAATATATCCTGTTTTTGTAGCTATTAATAATTTGAGAACGAAATAATATACCATCAGATCAATGGCATTAAAATCTAAATTGCTGAATTCTTTATAGGGTGATTTTTTAAGGTTGAGGACGTTTTAAATTTGGCGCCACAGTTGTTAGTGTAATTCATAGTTTGAATGTGGTTAAACTGTAAGAATCCGATAATTTTCGCTGTCAAATGTCAACTCGTGAAATTTAGTTCGATCGATCTGACCTTTCAATACCAACTTTAAAGTATAGTCCCCCAGTTTTTAAATGTTTTAGATGTTAGTTATTTTACGTTTCTAGGGCAACAGAAAATATCCGTGAATTCTGGCATTCTGGCTTAGATTACTTTATTTTTTGCACTAATCAAAACCTCTTGTTGCTAATTCCATAACCTCAAATTTTTAAACTATTTGTCTGCATCATTGAATTAATTTTGTTATGCCACTTATAATTGCTAAAAATGTATTATTAGTATTTCCACACAACTTATAATTTACAAAAGGATAAAAGTAAACAAATTAAGTCTAATTGTTCAAGAATAGCGTAATTAAGAGTCTGATCAAGGTGTTTGAGGTGTGCACACGAATTAAAGCAACGGATCCGAAATTTTAAATAGATTATTTATAATTTCTGGTTAATTATATATTTTTATGAGGCGGCGTCGGTGGTGACCAGAAGGTAAAGAACTATGTATAAAACAAGGACGCCAAGTTTACTCTACTTTTCTTATTTCTAGCTATAATTCAGTTACATCAGCTATATATGTTTGCTACGACGTAAATGTGGCCACACCCGATATTAATGTGGATGTAATTATTTCAACTGCGCCCCCATATCCATATAGATGAAAAATTGATAAATCATGAAATAAAATCCATCCATTTTATTTTAATAAACAATGCGTTACGTGTTTTCTATGTGAATTGTCTTTAAATCAATATGCAAATGGCTCTCAGAAGAATTTATATATAAATAATTCTAATTTACAATTACAATAGAAAATTTAAAACGGTATCTGCAAAAAATCGAATTCCAGATCGCGGACTGGTATTGTAAATTGCAAGCTCGATGGGTGAGTCCCAGCCTGATAGGGGGGCTCGATAGATCCAAAAGTGATACTTTACGCCAGGAGTTCGCAACCTGTTTTTTTTTCTTTTTTAAACCCGTTAAATCTTATGGCCCCCGCATTTGATGGCTTATGATATTTGGGGCAGGTCCAAATGCCCCTTTTTTTATTTTTTTAAGCGTTAAATTTTGTAAAGTTTTAAAAATTCATTTAATATTTCTTTTTTTTTTATTATTTAATTTATTTTTTATTATTTTTAATATATCCTTAATAATAATTATTTATTTTTGATTATTAATTTTAAATGAACACAGAGTTAAATCGATTTTCTTTTAGGATAAAATTAATCTATTTTAGGGTTGATATGAAACTGTTCATAAATATTCAGAATTAATTAACAATTTATTTATTGCCGTTTGATATAGATTACTTTCGAATAAACAATTTCAACGTGTTTTTTATAAATATTTTCGGCATTATTTTTTTGATAACAGTAGCAACAGTTGCATTTTCGGACAAGTTAATGCGGGGGTGGTGATTTGTTTTTTGACTACCTCTACATACAGACACTTTTAATGTAACTTTTTTTAAAATTATTATTAGTAGAGTAACAAGTTTCTCTTCCCATACTTTACCGTCATTTTGTATTGACAATCTTGATGTGAGCTGGTGTCATGTATTAAAGTTTCATTTAGCGAGATAAAATCTGAGAGCCATTAGTTCAAGGATTTATAATTAGTGGGTTTTAAGACAACTCATTAGTATAAAGGCAAATTTTTAAGATACGACCGAGCATAAAGCTATGGTGGTCCTCGGGATAAAATTAAATCATTATATAATCTATCAACATATTTAAAGTTAATGTAATTATAGTAATTAATTCGTAAATTTAGGCAATTAATGCGCACGAAACGAGAGTTTGTAAAATAGCGCCGGGCACCACTTGTGGAATTAACTATAGCTAACAATTTTCGGATAAAATCACTGTAATTATTGATGTTCCCCAAAAAAAATATTAAATTATATTAGTTGAATAATCTTTGATTTTGTCTTGCAAAGTAAGTCGTGTTTGAAACCTTTTTTTTCCTAATGTCATATATAAAATAATTTTGGGAAAGAAAAGAACTCATCAGAAGGGTGTTTCGGAATAATTGATTTGAATCAATAATTCTTAATCTAAAAGATTTTCGATAAAACTAACTAAATCAAAAAAATACAATTCTACTCACAATAACGCCCTCAATTTCGATCCGATCCTTAAAAACGATTGGGATTCGGAATTCTAAGACTGCTTTCGATAAGAAAAATCGGCGGGTACAACGTTAATTTTTCGAGTAATTAAGGGTTGAACTTTTAGATTCATTTTTTAACACAAATTTTTACGTTAAAAAAATTGTACCGCCGTTATTTGTAGACAGATCTTTAAAAACTCTACAGATTCGAATTTGCCAGACTTTTTAGCTTTGGATAGGCTCTAAAACCTATAGGCATGCTATTTGATTTTTTGAGAAAACGGGTTCGAAGAGTCCGACTTGTAATTAAATTTTTCTAAATTTCAAATTTGAAAAATCATAGCTCGGGTATTTATGGACAAATTTTTAAAGACTTTTTAGATTCTAAAAGCCTGTTTATCGGAGCATAATATTAGCCAAAAAAATCAATACGGCCCAATGTTAAATCTGGGAGGAAAACGCGTTCTAAGCTTTCAAAATGTAAATTTTGATAAAATTTTTTATTTTTAAAACGCTGTAACTCCGCCGTCTTTGCGAATTTCGTCAAATCCTTTCATTTCTGCACGTTCCCAACCCCTAGGCATCGGAATCCGGTCCTAACTCAAAACCCCCAAAACCCCCAAAATCGGCCAAAATCGGAAAAAAACATGGATTAACCCCTTGCGTATTTTTGAGGAAAAAAAATTTTAGGTAATGGATTTGCTTTAAATTTTGCGGGACGTTCCCATGGACTCCAAACCGATAGAGCCGGAGCCATTCTTCACTGCTCCTCTTTCAACCCCCAAAATTTTTGAAAAAACTAAATAAACATAAAAAAATACACTTCGACTCACAAAAACGATCGTAGCGGCCTCATTTTCAATCCGATCTTTAAAAACGAACCCGATTCGGAATACTGAAACATTTTTACATAAGATACAATCATAATCCGCATAGGGCGCAATGTTAATTTTTTGAGTAATTATAGATTGAAGTTTTAGATTAATTTTTGGAGCACAAAAGTTTAAGTTAAAAAAATTATAGCGCCGTTATTTGTGGACAGATCTTTAAAAGCTATACCGATTCGTATTCACCAGACTTTTTAGCTTCAGATAGGCCTAAAAAACCATAGCCGTGCCATTTGAAACTCTTGAGAAAAACGGGTTCGAAGAGTTCGACTTGTAATTAATTTTTTCTAAATTTCCACTTTGAAAAATCGTGGCTCTGTTATTTGTAAACCGATCTTTAAAAACTATGCAGATTCATATTCGCCAGGTTTTTTGGCTTTGGATAGTCCCAAAAAACCATACGCGCACAAATTTTTTATGATATAAATTTATTTCTAATAATAAGAAAATGCTAAAAATATAATACAAATATGATTTTTGAGTAAATAAAACATAAATCTTGATATTTTTAAATAATCATTAATTTCAGGAAGGATTTTGGACCCCCTTGACCTTTCTCTTTACGTTTTTATTTTGTAATCGTTAAAATATCGTCGAAATACTTTTGACTGATATTAATTTGAGGTAGAAAAAAAAGTAAGACAAATTTTAATTGGTTAAAACTAATTGAGATTTAAATTCTTTAACGCTTAGCAGATCCGAGTAAAAAATCGAGTCAATCACGAAAATGTATTAACTGTGCAGTTAGCACGAATTACAGGTAACAACCTTGACAATTTTTACTAATTAGATTAATATCAGGTTTAAAACAGTCAGACGTTTAAAAAGTGGACATACATAAATAATATTATATATCAAAAAAAAAAAAAAATTAAAATTAAATATATTGAGGCTCATTACATCTCATGGGAATTTATCGTTCTTCGGCCATTGTTAAGTCAAAGAATAACGGTCGCGCCCAACTTAAAATATTTATCTTAATTAAAACACTATTAATTATCCATCGCATGCATTATACTTCAGTATCACAAAATGTTAAACGTTTATGTAAGGTGTGTTTGTCGACCTCCAGTTTCTGACACTGTTACCGAATTTCCGCATTAACCACACTGCGATGATGTCGCTTAAGTATTCCAAATTAAAGACATATAATCTAGATCGATGCAAATGTCAGAGGTATAAAATTAATGCATCACTAATGCGTTCCGATCTTTGGATAATTCGCTTACTCGTTGCGCTCAAATTCCATATAAAAAGTTAATTGTTTATTTAATCGCGTTGTATAATTACGCCGGCTTATCCGTTACTTAAACAAAAATTATACGAATGCGAAATGCCTAATTTCATAAAAACAACAAATTAATTTTGTCTTTACATAATTACTTGCACGATTAAAGATCAAATGAGTTATAACTATCGTCACCGATTTTCTTTTTGCTTAAAGCGGGACGCTCAGTAATTTTTCGACTTAAATATTTCCTTTTTGCTTTAGAACGTCCGCGCAATCAGAATTTGAAGCGGTTGGGCTGTAGTTGGTTTCCAAATTTTTTCTTTAATTTTTTATTAGCGAAGTGACTTCGCAATCGATTTGTATTTAATTGTGGGGGGCCGCAACCCCGTTGGTAAAAATACTGGCCTCAGTTTATACTTAAAACGTTTTAAAAAAATTAATTAATCACAGTAAGATCTCGTTTAATGCTGATTTGATGTAACGCTGTTTCGTTGGAACGTATCGCCCGCGTTAAACGGGGTCTTACTGTATTTTATATTGTGCTTAAAGCAGAGGGTGTGTAAATATCTTTGTATTGGTTGAATATGGTAAGCTTACATCTTTGAAGTACACACAATTTAAAATTATAGTCTTTATTTTTTAAATAAGTGTGTTTAAATGCACTCAAACAGAAATGTAGTTCTTGGTAAAATTCGTTCTTGCAATTTTTGATTAAAATTTAGTAGAAATTGAATTAATTATTGTGAATCATGCTTATATGTGCGCATTCGAGCAAAAAGTGGCACATTTCCGAGCGAGGAAAGCAAATGGAGCGCGACGCGGAGCGGCGCGCTTTATTTTCCCGAGATCGGAATGTGCCACTTTGAGCTCGAATGTGCACAATCGGTTTTAAGCATGATTCACAATAAAATAGACATATTATTAGTTAAAATCGTTCCCTCTCACTCACATATATGAAAATATCATATCTTTTCGCTCGCTCTTACTCATTGCTATAGTAAAAATACGTTTTTAAACATAAAAATCAATATTTACTAAAGTACATTTATATTTTTCATTGGAAATAGCGAAAGATAACCTAGACAAATCTAATAAATGCGAAGATGTGCGCATTCGAGCGAAAAGTGGCACATTTCCGAGCGAGGGAGGCAAATGAAGCGCGACGCGGAGCGGCGCGCTTTATTTTCCCGAGATCGGAATGTGCCACTTTGAGCTCGAATGTGCACACTCGTTTTAAGCATGATTCACAATAAAATAGACATAGTATTAGTTAAAATCGTTCCCTCTCACTCACATCTACGAGATTATCGTATCTTTTCGCTCGCTCTTACTCATTGCTATAGTAAAAATACGTTTTTAAACATAAAATCGATATTTACTAAAGTACATTTATATTTTTCATTGGAAATAGCGAAAGATAACCTAGACAAATCTAATAAATGCGAAGATGTGCGCATTCGAGCGAAAAGTGGCACATTTCCGAGCGAGGGAGGCAAATGAAGCGCGACGCGGAGCGGCGCGCTTTATTTTCCCGAGATCGGAATGTGCCACTTTGAGCTCGAATGCGCACACTCTGTTTTAAGCATGATTCACAATAAAATAGACATAGTATTAGTTAAAATCGTTCCCTCCCACTCATATCTATAAAATTATCATATCTTTTCGCTCGCTCTTACTCATTGCTATAGTAAAAATACGTTTTTAAACATAAAATCGATATTTACTAAAGTACAATTATATTTTTCATTGGAAATAGCGAAAGATAACCTAGACAAATCTAATAAATGCGAAGATGTGCGCATTCGAGCGAAAAGTGGCACATTTCCGAGCGAGGGAGGCAAATGAAGCGCGACGCGGAGCGGCGCGCTTCATTTTCCCGAGATCGGAATGTGCCACTTTAAGCTCGAATGTGCACACTCGGTTTTAAGCACGATTCACAATAATTAATTTAGTTGTTAAACAATTTTAATTAAAAATTACAACACTGTATTTATACCAGAAACACCAAAACTATGATTTAGTGCTTTTAAATAGTTATTTTGGAAAATAAAAAACGCTATAGTTTTTGACGATTAGAAAATCAAAATTTAAGTTTTTTAATTTAGAAAAAGAGAAAATTAACATAGACAAATTCAATTAATGCAAAAAGTGGCACATTTCAGAGCGAGAGAAGCAAAACACTTCGTTTTCCCGAGATTCCTGTTAGGATTTCTTAATATGCAATATCGTGATAGACAATTTGTTGAAAACCGGACAGTCCCATTCAAAACCGATCGTATGGTCACATTAGTTATAGCGAAAATAATTTGTAAAATGATTTGTGACAGAAAATGTAATATCATTTATAATAACTGGAAGCTTAAGAAACGTCAAACAGAAGTTTTTATTTGTTATGTTAAAGCATCCGAAATTTGAACCATAAATAGTTAATTAATAACAGGTATCGATCCGATAATATCAAATATATTCAAAATTACAGGATATTCAAGTTCAAAGCCACAAAATTAAACAGACACTTACGGAATCTTTTATCGCTTAATCTTCCAACGATTGCTAAACGAACAAATTTAGTTGGACCATTTTTGGTCCCTTAAAATTAATTAGGGGACATTTAAATATTATTAAAATTGCATAGGCTTATGAATTAACAACCTAGGAAACAAAGAATTGACTGCATTTAAAAAACATATAGCAAAGTGAATGTAATTCTCCTTGTAAACAATTACATTATAAATTAAACTATTATATTAAGCAATTATTAAATATTATCAGTTTATATCTAAACAGCGATTAACTACAAAAAATTATTAAATTGTAATTAGCCAAAATTACAAAGATTACCAATATAAGAAATTCTTACATACATTAGGTTTGAAGAAAAAAAATAGCACTTAAGGTCAGTTTTAAATAACTATATATTTTGTAACTTTTTTCCCATCAGTCATGAGCCGATTTATTTTTAGAAATCTGCTGATGTAGTCTCTTGAAGCCAAACGGGATCAAATGTGAATATTTTCTTTTTTTGTGCCACTCAAAAAAGTTTTACAGTAATTATATATTGTACAAGAATAAAAAAAAGTGACTTATTTATATTAAATGATATTGATAACATGAAAGTTGGGGGTGCTGCAGTTTCATAGTGCCAATAGGCGAGCCGCCACTGCTCAAAATATTCAAAACCGTGTCTGATTGTCGCTTTAAAATCAAAAACTGCTAGAACTCAAAAATGTATTTTCCATACAATAGCACAAGATGGCATTGCGTCCTCGAACGATTTAGTCAAAATATTTAATCGCTTTTCCAAATAGTTTCGTGCAAATTATTCATGCATAAACACATACAAGCTATTTGGCTCAGAAATTTACTTTAATGTATAATTATTTAAATAAAATTCACGTGTTTAAAAATTGTGAAATATTTTGAATGTACCATATAAGAGTTTTGGCTTCTTTTGCAATAGGTAGGATTTTGGCACTTTGTTTTACCAATTCTATTTTGAGATATATCCAATTAGTTATTTAAAACATTTTAATAAATCAAATTAAAAAAATATTTATTATTTTTTGGGGAAAAAACATTATCGCTACAAATGCATAATTAGGTGTTTGAGTGTTGTTAGTGTGTATTTTTAGATGAGCACCTTTAAAAGATATGATTTATTTATTTCCAAACATTATTAATATTTACCCACAAAGTTTAATCAATTTTAATGGTTTATAATGTAATTTATGTACAAAATATAAAAAACCTGGTTTTGCGCGATCGCATTCTCCTATTTATAGCTGTGCATTTAGTGGTAAACCCTAAATTATTCAATATTGTCAAAAATATCGATTAAAATTGAAGAGCTATTCGCAACATAATCATCAACTAAAAATTTAGCAAAAAAAATATTTAAATTCAGAAAATTACTAACCGGGATATTTTAATGGCGTGGGGTATACATATAATCTGCGGTTTTATAATTATTATTATTTCGATAGTCAGTTTTAATTTTTATAAACCATTACTATAAACCCCATTAAAAATTTGAAGGTCGTAGATGCAAAAGCATTACTAACGCTCGCCTGCAAAAATCGATAAAGATATCACCTGATTTTCGTTCGGTCTGTTTAAAAGAAATAATCAACAACAACAAATAAATGGAATAATATTGTACATCAGTTTTAAGCCAAACAGCAATTTGAAAAATCCAACAGAATGTTTTTTTTTCGGTTTCCCAACTTAATTCCAGCTTAAAATAACGGGGTAAAACTAACCACTTAACTACAGTAGACCCGCGGTAAATCGGCGTCCTTTGTAATCCGACTAGCCAATTATGTAGTAATTTGTTGGATTATAAGATAGGGGAGACCGGGGTTGGAAGTTACAATTTTTTTCTTTTGCATTTATAGAGCCCACGATCTTAATTTATCAATGACATTTATATATCAATAGATAGTGTATTTATTCTAGTTTAAGAAAAAATAAAGACTTTTTCTCTATCATTATCTAAAGAGAAAAAGAGAAGTGTGATTTTTAACCCCGTGTCAGGGATGGTTGTCAGACGTTCAATAAAAGGTAAAATACAAAACGAGAAAAAAATACCTATTCTATTCTAACCTATTCCATCTAACGAACTTAGGTTATGGTAACAAAAATGACAAATGTATAATTACAGCCAATCGTTTATGTAGTAAAACCCCTAGAAACCAATAAAAAAGGCCGCACATATTCATGGTTGCTTTGCACTTGTGACTACTAGCCCCCGCTAACTTTAGACAACCTTCCCAAAACAATTTTAGACAATTAACTCCCAAAATAAATTTAAATCAATGGTCATTTAATAAACCATATAATGATATCATGAAACATATCTTAAACATCATAAATACACAAATAGGTATATCACTATGCAAAATTTAATTATACTTATGACACTCAACAGAGATGCGCAAAAAGTATTTTTACTGTTCAAAAAAAAAAAACAAACGCATATATTTCTTATACGGTATTTCAGGATCGAACTGAAGTGAAGTACGCAAGGAGGTATTGGGCTCGGGCTTCTTTGACACGAATAAACAAATTTATTAATTCATTAGGTTTTCTGTTATGGTTAATGTGACAACCTACTCGTGAGACAACCATAGCCGGTCTCCCCTATATACAATACTTTAAAGGTGCCGTGTACCGTGTACAAACTTATTTATTTGAAAAAAACTTTACTGATTTTTGTAAAAAGCCGAGTGTACAATATGATCTTAGGAAAATATGCACTTTTCGCTCGAATCTACAAGTACGTCGTTTTATTTAGGTACATTATTTTTATTTTTGAATTCAAAATTAATGTAAACAAATTCACATAAGGGCACACTTGGCTTTAAGCATGATTCACAATAATTCATTTAATTTCTAAACAATTTTAATAAAAAATTACAAGACTGTATGTATACCCCAAATACTATATCTCTGATTGAGTGTTTTAGTTATTTTAGAAGTAAAGAAATCTAATAAATACGAGGATGTGCACATTCGAGCGAAAAGTGGCACATTTCCGAGCGAGGGAGGCAAATGAAGCGCGACGCGGAGCGGCGCGCTTCATTTTCCCGAGATCGGAATGTGCCACTTTGAGCTCGAATGTGCACACTCGGCTTTAAGCACGATTCACAATAATTTAGGCCAATAAATTAGACGAAAAATTAGTAGAATAATTTTAATTGTTTCTTCTCACTCGTACTTATGAGATTGTTATATCTTTTTGCTCGCTCGCACTCATTGCTATGGTAAAAATACATTTTTTGGAACAAAATCGATATTAAATTTAGTATGGCTAAATTTAATTTTTTGATTTTGAAAGGCCGATGAACAAAGTAGATAAATCTAATAAATACGAGGATGTGCGCATTCGAGCAAAAAGTGGCACATTTCCGAGCGAGGGAAGCAAATGAAGCGCGACGCGGAGCGGCGCGCTTTATTTTCCCGAGATCGGCAATGTGCCACTTTGAGCTCGAATGTGCACACTCTGTTTTAAGCATGATTCCCAACAATTAATTTACTTTCTAAATAATTTTAATTAAAAATTACAAGATTGTATGTATACCACAAATATTAATTCATTAGGTTTTCTGTTATGGTTAATGTGACAACCTACCCGTGAGACAACCATACCCGGTCTCCCCTACTACTTTTTAAAAAGTTCGGGACTACATTTGATAATCCGACACCGTCTTGCAAAGCATTTGTCGGATTACCGCGGGTCGACTGTACTTGATATTGTTATTTTGTCGAAAACCGCGTCGCTAATCATGTCAGATAGAATCAAAAATGTTAACAAAATCCTAAAACGAGAAATTCGATATAAATTTCTTTATTGCCACAAAACTAAAAAAAAAAAACAAATAATAATAAATCACAATAAATTCACAAACAAAATAGCAAGCCACCGATATAAGTTTCCTATTTGTTGATTTTGAAAAGAAGTGATGAAATTGCTACCTGATATATGGTAAAATGTTTAATTTACATAATAACTCGCTGGAAGAGGAATAATGATGAAAGCTAGATATTATTTATTGCACCAGAAGACGTCTTGCAGCGTTCCCATCTTTTTATATTAACATTCCATTTCCGATTCCCTTTTTTTCTCGTCCAAAGAGACAAACGAGAAAAATTTCAGTTTAATTCGAAGGCCGTGCATTTTATCGAAATACTCCAAATAAGGAGAGCGGCTCATAAGCTTTAACAGCTCGAGTTTCTTCACGACGGACTGCAAATTCAAATCATTCACAAAAATCGTTTCAGTTAGCCAGATGAATATTATTAATTAATAATGACGTATAAAATATTGCTATAAATATAAGCGGCGCAACATTTATTGAGTGCGATAATCTGGTTAAATTAATTTAAATTTCTTTCTTGTAAAATACGTGCATATCAATGGTATCGATAATAAAAGTACCAGTCCTTGGATATGGAATTTTTTCGGTCCGCATAAATGTCAGATAAACCAGCCTATGGTTTGAAAGACGACAAAAAGATAATTGAACTTAGCAACAAAACGAAAAGGACTTCGCAAAGCGATCGAAATGTGCTTTGTTTTCGTTTTCGACAAACGCAATTTTGGGTCAGTGTGCTCAAATAAGGAAATCTAATAATAAACACCCTCGGTGTGGAAATTGGCGTTGCCTGTCGAAAAACCAGTTTTGTGTAATAAATGGATACATTTGTTTACTAATAGTTGCAAATTGCCAAAGCAAAATTTAATTGTACTGTTGAAGTTATACTTCTTTTGAGCGCTGGAGCCCAAAATTTTAGCAGGCCGTGGAAGTTGCGCGCGCACTGCTAAAGAAGGTAAATTAATTAATGTGAATCGTGCTTAAAACAGAGTGTGCGCATTCGAGCTCAAAGTGGCACATTCCGATCTCGGGAAAATAAAGCGCGCCGCTCCGCGTCGCGCTTCATTTGCCTCCCTCGCTCGGAAATGTGCCACTTTTCGCCCGAATGCGCACATCTTCGCTTTTATTGGATTTGTCTAGTTTATCTTTCGCTATTTACGATAAAAAATATAAATGTACTTTAGTAAATATCGATTTTATGTTTAAAAACGTATTTTTACTATAGCAATGAGTAAGAGCGAGAGAAAAGATACGATAATTTCGTAGATGTGAGTGAGAGGGAACGATTTTATCTAATACTATGTCTATTTTATTGTGAATCGTGCTTAAAACCGAGTGTGCACATTCGAGCTCAAAGTGGCACATTCCGATCTCGGGAAAATGAAGCGCGCCGCTCCGCGTCGCGCTTCATTTGCCTCCCTCGCTCGGAAATGTGCCACTTTTCGCTCGAATGCGCACATCTTCGCATTTATTGGATTTGTCTAGTTTATCTTTCGCTATTTACGATGAAAAATATAAATGTTATTTAGTAAATATCGATTTTATGTTTAAAAACGTATTTTTACTATAGCAATGAGTGAGAGCGAGAGAAAAGATACGATAATTTCGTAGAGGTGAGTGAGAGGGAACGATTTTATCTAATATTATGTCTATTTTATTGTGAATCGTGCTTAAAACCGAGTGTGCACATTCGAGCTCAAAGTGGCACATTCCGATCTCGGGAAAATGAAGCGCGCCGCTCCGCGTCGCGCTTCATTTGCCTCCCTCGCTCGGAAATGTGCCACTTTTCGCTCGAATGCGCACATCTTCGCATTTATTTAATTTGTTTACATTAATTTTCGGATTAGAAAAGAACAAGTAATGTGTCCAAATAAAACTACATATGTGGACATTCGGACGAAAACTGCACATTTTTCCTGGACCAAGTTGTACACTCGGCTTTTAACCAAAATCAAAATAAACATTCTTATGAATTAAATATATCTACTTTTATATTATATCATAGATATGTAGTATTTTTATTGTGAAAAAACGCGTTAAAAAAATTTACAACTATTTTAGGGAAAAAAAACTTATTAATTTCTAATAGTGACCGGTCAATTTAGTGTAGAAAAGCAAGACCAAGACCAAGACTGTAATAGTTTTGGTCTTGCTTATTCGTTCTTGGTCTTGTTCTTGCACGAATGTTTCTAGTCTTGGTCTTGGTCTTGCTTATTCGGTCTTGGTCTTGGTCTTGCGTATTCAGTCTTGGTCTCAACCATTTAGCCTAATAGTGTCGATAGTTGTAAGAGTTATGAACATTCGAAAACTTACCCTTTCTCCAAGGCATAAATTGACCTTTTAGCAAAAAAAAATTGTACAAGATACTTGAAAGGAGTGAAAATATTGAAAAAAAATTAGTTTGTCCCTATATTTCAACCATGTGTTATCCAGACATAGGAACAAAGAACTCTTACTCCGAGGAAATTCTTGTAAATACCTTTTGTGAAACAGTGGTAAAGTTTCTTTATATTTAATATTAAAATCTAGTAAAGCAAATTGAAAATGTCTACTATAAAAAATGTTTTGTTTCAAGAAATGAATATATTAAAGTTGCTTCGAATAGTTTAACTCAGAAATGCACTGAAAGTAATAATTTTTGGTTTAGTCTTGCGTATTTGGTCTTGATCTTGCATACTCGGTCTTGGTTTTGGTGTTGGTCTTGATCTTGTTCGTTCGGTCTTAGTCTTGGTCTTGCAAAAATGCAAGATCAAGACCAAGACTGCAAGGCCAAGACCAATTTTGCTCATCACTTGGTCAATTGATACTAGGTTTGCTTTATTTTTGATTTACAAGGTTTTCTATACAAAAAATTATGATTTCCATGTGCACGTTTTTCTCCGAAAACTATCTATGGTTATATTTAATTTAGTTACGCAAAAGAAGTATAACTTCTAGGACGCAGGAGTTTTTTTCCGTTATTTTTTGTTTTATATTAGTGGATAGAAGTAAAAGCTTGGATTTAGGAGGACGTTTAGTGCTAAATGAAGAATAATTTGCTATTGAAGTAAAACATTTAAAAGGTTGTATGTATTTCTAAACAGGGCAGAATTTTATAAAAAGTTAATAAATTATCTATAGACTTTTTATCGTTGTAACGTGTCAATTTAATATTTAGCAGATTTTCTAAAATCTATTAAAAAAACTCCCATATTTTGCTACGCTTTTCAGTTTGAGTGACTTATATGTTCTAAATAATTTGTTTCTAAACTGAATGGTATTCAATTTGGAAATACTCTAACTGAAACCTTTTAGAAGAGATAACATGCTTTGGATTTCAATTATTTTGTTAGTTTGGTTATGTAGATAACATCAGGTCAAGACACAGCCATTTGAAATATACAGGGTGTTTTAGATTGGGTAGTTTTGCATATTTTATATGCTTATTCAATTTCCGCTACGAAAATGTGAAAATTACGAACAGTTTCAATATTATCGTAAAAAAGGTAAAAATTCTTATTTTCTTTAATATCTAATAACTTCATAATTATAAGAAATACGAAAACGTCAAAATGACATTAAACATGGCGACTTTCAAGATGTTCACAACTGGAACACCCTCTGTATATCATCTAATAAGAATAACCTGTTTTATAAAATAAACTTAAGTTTTTTAACAATAATTGTTTGACTATTTTGCTTAAATAATATTTCGTTATTGTTCTGTGGCAAATTTAATGCCAAGCTACTATATTAATGCGAGATGCGCTCTCCATTGTCCGTATCATGCTACGCGGTCAGCGGCAAACCACATATCGAATCATTTATCACTTTCGATTTTCAAAAAATATTTTGCAAGATCTACTCGATTTGATATTTACATTGCATATGGTTAGAAATTGCTTCTAAATTTTGCAATAATACTAATATTTGTGTTGTACCCCTTTATTCAAAATTTTTCTAGCAGCATAAATCCACAAAAATACTTTGTTGTTTTTGTTATACCTATATGTGTATAAAACTAATTTATTTTTAAAGTAGAATTGCTGTAGAACCGGTAATCATTAATTTGCAAGATGAAAGTGATAGCGTTGTTGATTTTATTTTTTTAAGACTACTTAATACTATTTTTATTAACAATACTACGGGGTAGTTTATTTTGTTTAATCCATTAGCATACAATTAACATTTGCAAAATATCTTTTCAAATGAGGGAATTAAAGTAGAATCAAACCAACCCTTCTAACTATTTTTTGAACTAACGCTATAACGTAAAGTTTTAACCCTCCGTATACTAGGTGACTAAATGTCACATGTCATACTAGATGGGGTTTGCTATACCCCGAAAATATGATGAAATAAAATCCACAAAATTGTACTTTATGACAGTTAAATAATAAGAAATATATTTTAATAACTAATAATGAATAAAGTAAGGAAAAGTATTGAAAGAGAATTGAATTTAAGCAAATAGGTGTCTCGGCGATTTTTTGAAAATTATTATTACAGCTTTTACAAGTGCACAAATTTCAAAATTAATTCTAAAGTTATGTTAATCCGCCATCCAGATTCTGCACAGCCCACATTACTCAAAATTGGTATTTAAATACTAATTTTTATATATTTTAGTCTGGTAAAAACCGCATTTAAATATTTTGATTTGTTTTTGAGAAATTGATATTTTTTGAAATTATTATAGAAGCTCACAGTTGCAAATTTGATAAAATACGGATTGGTGTGACAAATTATTTATTTTTCAAGAATGGATGCTTCGACTGAGGTGCGGTTTCTTTTAATTGAAAGAAATTGAATTTAAGCAAATAGGTGTCTCGGCGATTTTTTGAAAAAAAATTATTACAGCGTTTACAAATTCGCAAATTTCAAAATTAAATCTAAAACTATGTAAATCCGCCATCTAGATTCTGCACAGTCCACATTACTGAAAATTGGTCTTAAGATATAAATTTTTATATATTTTAATCTGGTAAAAACCGCATTTAAATATTTTGATTCCGTTTTTGAGAAATTGATTTTTTTTTTAAATTATTATAGAAGCTCACAGTTACAAATTTGATAAAATATGGATTGGTGTGACAAATTATTTATTTTTCGAAAACGGATGCTCCGATTGAGGTGCGGTTTTTTTTATTTGATTAAAAGGTTGGTGTAATAGCGTTTATAAAAAAACCGTTGCGTGTACTTATGTGCGCGCGTTAGAAGTTATACTTCTTTGCCGTAACTAAATTAAATATGGCCATGTTTAAAAATAAATATAAATAAATACAAAGATGTGCACATTCGAGCGAAAAGTGGCACATTTCCGAGCGAGGGAGGCAAATGAAGCGCGACGCGGAGCGGCGCGCTTCATTTTCCCGAGATCGGAATGTGCCACTTTGAGCTCGAATGTGCACACTCGGTTTTAAGCATAATTCGCAATAAAATAGACAAAGTATTAAGTAATAATCGTTCCCTCTCACTCTCACTTACAAGATTATCGTATCTTTTCGCTCGCTCTAACTCATTGCTATAGTAAAAATACGTTTTAAACATAAAAACGTTTTTTTGAACATGAACTTAAGGTAACTAATTAAGGCCTTTTTAAAAAATGAAATTACTCATGGATGTGTAAATATAAATTGTCTATAATCCCAATTCAATTTGATTAAAAATCCATTGGGTATTTTTCGCGATCGGAGCCTTCAAAGTGCGGCGACAATACTTTTCACTTCGACAGTACAGTCATCGAATTCTTCTAAAATTTACAAATCATTATCAATTTCTACGCGGCGATTGTATAATTCATAAAACGATGTCAGGGTTTACTTTCTGATCGACAATATTCTGAAAAATATAACTAGGCGATTTTGCGCATCTAAAACGAATTTCTTTTAGTTTTCGCTCCAACGCCGTCCTCGAATGCCAACGCAGTTCACTGATTTTTCACTTCGTCTCTTGCAATCGTGCACATTCCATAATCGCGAAATTTCATCACAGAACGCTGCAAATTCAGCATTAAATTATAATTGTTGCAAATTTCGTCCGCGTCACAAACATCCTCGTGCGATACTTAAATTTTTATCGGTCGCTTTTGGGAAAAGAATTTAAACTATTTTTGTTTAATCGATTTTTTTAATTTCTTTCGAATTTTAAAGATTTACTTGGAAATAAATTTTAATTTTGATTTTTATGATGATTGAAATAACTAAGAAGCTTTTTGTGTTTATTCAAATCAAGGATTAGAATAATTTATGCCGTTAACTAATTTGATTTAAAAGTCTCTATAACGAAAAAAAAACACTTTTGAATAATTTAAAGTTTTACATTGTATTTTCAAATTAAAATTATTTAAATACACATTTCAGTTCAAAGTGACACATTTTCGATCTGTGGAAAATATTTGTTTGCGATGTTTCAATTTGGAAAAGTGTGTAAAAAGCTGAATGTGCCGTTTCAATAAATAAATACAGTAAGGCCTCGTTTAACGCTTCCTCGAAGCTCGAAACCTCAAAACGTCTCAAAATTGACATCGATTCGATTTATTGTGGCGTTTCACAAAGACCTCGTTTAACGCTGTTTCGTTTAGCGCTCTGTCGTCTAGGAACGCATTCTAAGCGTTAAACGATGCCTTACTGTAGCACGCTTTTGATACAGGAACCCGCCAGATAGATTAAGGTAACTGCGGGTAATAAGGCCTAGCTAAAGGAAATTGGAAATTAAATGAAAAAAAATCGAATTTAATCAAGAGGTTTTAATAGTAATTATTTTTAAGATTCAGTTACCATAAACTATAAAGGAAAAATGGCAACTTTCACCATAAACAAAACCAAAAATTAACATTTTTAAAAATCTTGCCAGTAGGCCTTATTATACTACTGCAGGGTAATAAGGCCTACAGCTTTAAAAAATTTAAGTAATTAAACTGGACATAATATATTTTATAACCAAGTTTAATAAATACATGAATACAGAAATTGGAATGATTTTTTTTAAATTACAAATTGCCTCTCCTAACAGTTATTAGCGCACTCAAAGTCATTAGTATAATCTACTGACATAATTTTTATTATCTAATAATGACTTATCGTAAGCAGGAAGATTATTTATTAACGTTTGCATAGTAGTAGTCTGATTTTAACACAACATAATCTTTAATTTTGTTCTTGTCATGATTAAACATCAAGGGCCGGTGTGATGTACCTCGGACATTGTCGATCAGTTGTATCTTGACTCTAGAATCAACGTGTAATAAATAAAAATGTAGGAGTATATTTGTTATATATTCTTCTTTATTTTATTTTGCTTCAGATAATATGCCTAGCAAGTCAAATCAAAAGTTAAATTTTTTTAAAGTTTTTGAATAGTTAAATTTTAGTATACGAAAAATGTTTTGTTAATTTTTGAAACAATTTTAGTGTTATATCAAAGAAGAACATTAATAGTTCGTATAATCTAAAAATAAATAATAAATATATACTTTTCATGAGACGGGTCCTAGGTACATCACCCCTGTTATACCTAAGCCATAGTTCCACGAATTTTTCAATCTTAAAGCAATGTGAATAAGCAGTTGCTAATGCTTTTAATTTTTTTATGAAGTGCACCTTATTAGTGACCCAATACGGTGCAAATTATTTTATTAACAAATTGTTACATATACATTTTGAAAAAAATTACAAATAAAAAAAGTCAAGGTACAAGTTTCTTTACATATTAATTTATATCCCTAAGACCTTAAAAGTAATGTAAAATGCATTAGAAAACAATTAAACTTTGATACAAAAAGTAGGAGTATAATAAGGCCGATGATTAAATTTAGTAGGCTTTAATAACCGCCGACCACGTATGTAAGAAAATCAAAATAAAAAATATTTGGTCCATGATACGTCATTCAAATATTTAAAATCATCGAAGCTTAAACGAATAAAGAAAATAAATGTTATTTTACATAGCTAAGTGTAATATTTCAAAAAATACTAACGATTGATTCGGACCGATTTTTATTATTCGTGTTGCCTGGCCGCGTTTTAAGATATATTTGGGGCAGGAAGCGGAATATGCCGCCTCCACAAACTTGTAGAGACATCTTCGTTTAATAGGTGTTTGTGGGTGTGACCTTAAGCCAAAGCGGTTATTTTAAATACGATTTTTGTTAATTAGGCCTTATTACCCGCAAGTACCTTACTTATTTTTTCTCCTCGCAAAATTGTCTTCCAGTATTAGGGAAATATTTTATACAAGTAATTTAAGAAATCTTGACCTACCAGTGGCGCACAATTCAATATTTACTCACTTGGTTATCTTATTAATTTTATTAATCAAAACGAATTTCGAAGTCTTTGAAAGTACCACCAATTGGATGCGTTTCATCTAAAAAATACCAGTGGGTGGCTTACTAAAAAGATATTTATGTGTTACTGAAAAACTAATAGAAGTAAATTATAATTTACGATAAGATGTAAAAAATCTTCCATCGACTTCTCAAAAAATTTTACTGCAAAGTAGCGAACTTTTAAGTTTAAGCAGTTATAAAACCTTAAAGTGGGTAACCTTTTCACGATAACTGTGACATTTTTAATTTATGTTTTTTCTTTGTAGCTTAAGAAAAACTCGATAGTATCTACTTTGTTGTTAATCATTGTAGTCAAGAAATAATACCCCATTAACAATAAATTAAATACTGAAGGTTAGTTCATAAACTTCTCTTTAATACTCATAAAAAGTTAATGGTTTATTTCGTTTTTTTTTTCTATATGCCTGAAAATCAAACGGCTAATTGATATGTAAATAAGAAGACCATTGAAAATAATGCATCCAATCTCAAACCGTTTGTTTCGGTAAAAGACATGGGCAAGCTTGCGGTTAAGAGCTCTTTCCAGCGATTTGAACATTGCGTAAGTCGAACGATATTAAAAGTCGATATTGGTACATATCGGATTCGTTTTATTACATTTTAAAATTCATTTAGAAATTGCTTGGGGCCAGCCGTAATCGCTTTCCGCAGAATTTATGCCGCCTTCGCAAAGATTCTTTCTTCTCCGATATCTCAATAAATTTCGATCTGAACCTACCAAAAGACCTTGCAAGGTTATCGCTACTAAAACTTCTCAAGAATTTCTTGTTGTGCATTTTCGCGAATTATGCCTGCCATAAAATTGCTGTTTTGATATTTTTAAAATGTGTTCGATCGCGAAATTTCCGTTTTGTAAGCCATTAGGGTTAATGTTTATTTAATTTATAAGGCATCCGAATCGGATAAAGACCTTGTTTTTGACGCGCCGGTGACTCATTTTTGGAAGAAATGTTCGTTTTAAATTGAGACGAATATTGTGGGATGTCTTTAAAAAAAATGGATGTAGTGGTAAAACCCATTATGATACGAATGTATTATTTATGAATCGTTTGATAAGAAAACGGGATTATTACTCAAAAAGGTGGGATATAACTAATGTGAACATTTTTTTTTTTGTTAAAACGGGACGTTTGGTACTCGAGCTTAAAACCGAGTGTGCACATTCGAGCTCAAAGTGGCACATTCCGATCTCGGGAAAATGAAGCGCGCCGCTCCGCGTCGCGCTTCATTTGCCTCCCTCGCTCGGAAATGTGCCACTTTTCGCTCGAATGCGCACATCCTCGTGTTTATTATACTAGTATAATTTACCGTGCGCTCCTTCAAATCCAAAATTTTAATTTAATTTAGTAAATATCGTTATTATGTTCGAAAAACGTATTTACCATAGCAATGAGTGGAAGGGAGCGAGAAGATACGATAATCTTGTTAATACAAGTGAGAGGAACGATAAAAATTATTCAATTTATTTTTCGTGTAATTTATTTGTCTAAATTATTGCGAATCGTTAAGAAATTGCCGGGAAATTAATTTGTATTTCAATAAGGAGGCTTAAGGAGCTTAAGGAGTGCTTAAAACCGAGTGTGCACATTCGAGCTCAAAGTGGCACATTCCGATCTCGGGAAAATGAAGCGCGCCGCTCCGCGTCGCGCTTCATTTGCCTCCCTCGCTCGGAAATGTGCCACTTTTCGCTCGAATGCGCACATCCTCGTGTTTATTATATTAGTATAATTTACTGTGTGCTCTTTCAAATCAGAAATTTAAATTCAATTTAGTAAATATTGATTTTATATTCAAAAAATGTATTTACCATAGCAATGAGTGGAAGGGAGCGAGAAGATACGATAATCTTGTCAGTGCAAGTGAGAGGGAACGATTAAAATTATTCAATTAATTTTTCGTGTAATTGATTGGTCTAAATTATTGCAAATCATTAAGAAATTGCCGTGAAATTAATTTGTATTTAAACAAAGAGACAAGAATGAAATTCTTGTTAGGTTTTCTTAATATTCGGTATCGTAATTGACACGTGTCATTGGAAATTAGTACTCAAGAAAAGACTCACTAATTTTTATTATTAAAGGTCTTTTCTAATGCATAAATAAATGTGTTTTACTTAAAACTATTCATTATTGGTTATTAAAATATATTTCTTATCATTTAACTGTCATAAAGTACAATTTTGTGGATTTTATTTAATTTTATTTTCGGGGTATAGCAAACCCCACCTAGTATGGCATGTGACATTTAGTCACCTACTACGCGGAAGGTTAAAACAGCTTAAACTTAGATATTTGCTACCTTACAATAAAATTGATTTAGGCAGTCAATTAATGGTAGTCCAAATTATGTTTTAAACTAATTTCTGTTAATTATTTTTTGTGCTGTACCTCGGGTGGGGCAAGTAGGCACGTGCTATAAGCAACATTCGAAGGGGAACGAAAAAATCGCAAATTATTAATGTTAAAAATCAAAATAAAGCAACAATATAAGTCATTGGGTATGATTTGTTAAGCTTCGAAGGACCATTTATGTTTTAATTTGAAGCACCAAAATATATTCTGAATTCTTTTCGTACTTTTCTTGTTTCTTGAATTTATTGTGCTTATATTTGTATGATATAAACTTGTTAAATTCAGTACTTGAAAACCACTCAAAGATTCTTATTTTTCTGACTAAAATATGTAATTACATTTATATTACTGTTATTTTTCTAATTATGGTTACAGATGTTCTTGTTTATATTACATTTCTTACGCACTAGATTGGTAACATCTAATGTTTTCTTAACAGTCATATTCAACCGAAAAACAGATTTCGAAAATGCTGTAAATCTATTTACGTCACTGAAGACAAGGAATGCACAATTTTAGGTTTGAAACTATTAAAAATGAACTTTTGCGCACTAATTTTCATTCTCAAACAGAAAATCAAAATGTTTTGTAAAATTTATGACTATTTTATTTAGTGTACCAGCTTCGGACACATTAAGCTCAGTTTTAAACACTTTGATAAAACAATTTGTAAAATACGGAAAAAATGTTCATAACTGGTACGGTGTCCAAAGTCCTTGCTTCTACCCTATATGTCTATTTTATATTTAAATAATTTACGAAATGGCGCAACTTTGATGCCGTTTTCGATTGGTATGCCACTGATTATTTTTGATCAAACATTTCCTTTAAACATTAAGTGCGTGTTATTAATCTGATGGTCCCTTCAAAAAGTATTTCAAAATTTGATGTTTAATGTATAAATAAAATTATTTTAGTTTAAAGTTGATGACTGTATATTTTGGTTTATTTTTCAGATGAATTTTTGCTGATGAGGCAGTTCCTTCTACCCTCAAACTTGTCAGTGTTTTGTTCGCTTTTTCGAAGTGTTTTCCCGGTAGTACGCGTTTTGGAAATCGTAGTTTTATAACCGTAACCGCCCTCCAAGTATTAGTGTTTCGTCCCTAATAAAAATAGCTTATTCGTTCGTTAATAAATCAGTGTTTTCATATCGATTGCCAAATAAAGTTTAACGTAATTTTCAATTAAATAAAACCGGGAGTGTTCGTGCCAAAGTGTCATGTTTGAGGTTCGTAGAGGATTCACTCTTTTCCAGAAGGCTACAACGACCAGCATCAGTTAAAAGGTAGACAATTTTTTTTCTTAAAAAAGACACTGCAACTATGATAAATAATAGCTCTTTTTATAAACCATTTTTATTGTTTCACTGACTTTTTATATTTTATTTTGAAAATGTTATATCATGTAAATATTTCTTGGTTTTGAAGCAGTGATTTCCAAACTGTAGGTTACTGTGCCTCCCTTAAAAAAATAAATCTGGGCGTCTCTCCACAGTACAGCTATTCCTCGATTTACAGGGTAGATAAGTTCCGGAGTGAGTCGTCTTAATTGAAATCATATTTTTTTGTATGGAAGATCGTGTTAATCCAAAACTAAGCAAAATGTGCACAAACCTGACGCATGCGCTTTATATTATTAGTAGATACAGTACTTTAAAGATACCGTGTACCGTGTACAAACTTATTTATTAAATTTGGTTAAAAGCCGAGTGTACAATATGATCTTGGGAAGATATGCACTTTTCGCTCGAATGTACACATACGTCGTTTTATTTAGGTACATTATTTTTCTTTTTGAATCCAAAATTTAATGTAAACAATAATTCATTTAGTTTCTAAACAATTTTAATAAAAAATTACAAGACTGTATGTATACCTACCACAAATACTAAATCTTGGATTTAGTGTTTTAGTTATTTTAGAAGTAAACAAATCTGATAAATACGAGGATGTGCACATTCGAGCGAAAAGTGGCACATTTCCGAGCGAGGGAAACAAATGAAGCGCGACGCGGAGCGGCGCGCTTCATTTTCCCGAGATCGGAATGTGCCACTTTGAGCTCGAATGTGCACACTCGGTTTTAAGCATGATTCACAATAAAATAGACAAAGTATTATTTAAAAATCGTTCTCTCTATCTCACACTTACGAGATTATTGTATCTTTTTGCTCGCTCTTACTCATTGCTATAGTAAAAATACGTTTTTAAACATAAAATCGATATTTACTAAAGTACATTTATATTTTTATTGGAAATAGCGAAAGATAAACTAGATAAATCTAATAAATGCGAAAAATTGATATAAATACATTAAATAAATACGAGGATGTGCGCATTCGAGCGAAAAGTGGCACATTTCCGAGCGAGGGAGGCAAATGAAGCGCGACGCGGAGCGGCGCGCTTCATTTTCCCGAGATCGGAATGTGCCACTTTGAGCTCGAATGTGCACACTCGGTTTTAAGCATAATTCACAATAAAATAGACAAAGTATTATTAATAATGGTTTCTCTATCTCACACGTACGAGATTATTGTATCTTTTCGCCCGCTCTTACTCATTGCTATAGTAAAAATACGTTTTTAAACATAAAATGGATATTTACTAAAGTACATTTATATTTTTATTGGAAATAGCAAAAGATGTTAAGAATCTCTAGTGACACCTGTCGCCACACTAGTGTGACTAGACAAGAGAGAGTGTTTTAACGGAGATCATCCATTACTAAGAACACGTGCATTGCGCTAAGAACTCCGCTAATAGGTTATGGGCCCAGGTGCTTGTAAAAGTGAATTATTATATAAAAATAAAATTGTGCTGTTATAATTTTGGAAATGGCGAAGACTGGTAATAGTCAGTTATGTTATGAAGGTTTACAAAGTGACAATTATGACACTTGGAAAATTCATACAGAAGCTTTGCTAACAAAATTGGAATTGTGGGACTACACAAACGGCATACGAAGGAAGCCCGAAGATGGCAGCGAAAACGAAAAAGAACTTAAGGAATGGACCCGAAAAGACCAGAGAGCAAGATCGGAAATAATTTTAACGATATGTCCATCTCAACTAAAACAAGTGAAAAATTGTAGAACATCAGAAGATCTGTGGAATAAACTGGAACAAATTCATCAATCGAAGGGACCTGCCCGTAAAGCAGCATTGTTGAAACAATTAATATTATGTCGCATGAAAGATCAAGAGAACGTTCGATCGCACTTAAATAATTTCTTCGATACTGTTGATAAATTAAGTGAAATTGAAGTGGAAATTAACTCTGATTTGTTGGCAATAATATTGTTGTACAGTTTACCAGATACATACGAAAACTTTAGATGTGCTATTGAATCGCGAGACGTTTTGCCTCAACCTGAAATTCTTAAGATTAAAATTGCGGAAGAAAGTGATGCAAGAAGAAGCGATAGAGCCGACAACACCACATCAGATGCCTTTTACGTGAAAAAGAACGCACCGTACCGACTACAATCTAAGAAACCGTCAACAAATGTGGAAGTGAATAAAACATTCAAGTTTAGATGTCACAGATGTCATAAAATCGGACATAAGGCCGCCGACTGTTTTAAGAAAAATTTTAATAATTCGGCAAATCTTACTAATCATGATTGTTTAACTTTGGAAACATTAAACGCGGAAAATGATAGTGTCAACGTTAATTGGTGTTTAGACAGTGGCGCAACATCGCACTTATGTAATGATAAAAATAACTTTACGAAATTTAAGATTTCAAGTGATAAGTTAAATCTCGCAACTAATATGTGTACCAAAATATTAGGAAAAGGCACGGTCAGTATATATACTCAGTTAAACGGAGAAACAAACGGTTTTGATTTGGAAAACACGCTACATGTGCCAAATTTGAGAAAGAACTTATTATCGGTTGCAAAGATTACCGAAAAAGGTTTTAAAGTTGTTTTTAATAAGAATGAAGCGCATGTGATTAATTCGCAAAACGAAGTTCGTATTAAAGCTGATCGTATTGGAGACTTGTACTACGTACGTACACAGGAAGAAATGGAACATACGGCACGTAACGTTACCGCGAAACTCAAAACGGGAACGGAAATAATTGAAACGTGGCACCGGAAAATGGCTCACCTGAATTTCAGAGACTTAAAAGATTGTGTGAGAAACGGTAATGTCGAAGGAATAAACATTAAATTTGACAAAAACGCACAACCGGAATGTGATATATGTTACCTCGGAAAGATGACGCGAACCCCATTTCCCAAAAAGTCGAAACGTAAATCAAAATTGTTAGAAATTATACACACTGATTTATGTGGTCCAATGAGGACTGAATCTAAAGGAAAATCTAAATATTATATTGAATTTATAGACGATTATTCAAAATGGTGTGAAGTAAGGTTCATAAAGTCTAAAGACGAAGTAGAAAAAGTTCTAAAAGAATATATCAACTATGTAGAAAAACAGAAAGGAATTAAAGTGAAGTGTATACAATCAGACAATGGGCGAGAATTTTTAAACGAAGGTATCAATTCTTATCTCAAAGAACGTGGGATCATCAGAAGATTGTCCGCTCCGTACAATCCGGAACAGAATGGAATCGCTGAACGCAAAACCGTACTTTGGTCAGCACCGCTCGATGTTTGTTAATTCAAGCTGGTATTTCGAGTACATTCTGGGCCGAAGCTGTGAATACAGCGAATTATGTACGAAACAGATGTCCTACGAAAAGTCTGCATGGAAAAACGCCTTACGAATTATGGACTGGAAATACCCCAAACGTAAGTAATCTTGAGGAATTTGGAACTAAAGTATTTTGTTTGAATAGGAATCCTAACAAAGGAAAACTCGACAAGAGGAGCAGAGAAGGTATCTTCCTAGGATACGATGACTGCACCAAAGGTTACAGAGTTTGGATACCCGAAGAAAATAAAATGGAAGTATCTCGTGACGTTAAATTCACGAAAAATATTGAAGTAAAAACTTACAATGAAGAGTTCTATAACGATAATTCGATAATCGAAGAATTGGAAGAGACGAGTGACTCAGGCGACATGGAAAATGAAATCGAAGACGACCCCAGCTTAGATTCAGAGGATTCTACGACTAAGCGTGGACCCGGAAGACCCAAGTTTGTCAGAACTGGATTCAGGGGGAGACCAAAGAAGATTTATCATACATGTACACCTAAAACCAACGAACCTCAAGAAAACAGTAACTTAGCCGAAATTTCTATGAAAAGAGCCTTAGAAAGTGAGCATGCTGCAGAGTGGCACAATGCAATGGTAGAAGAAATTAAGTCTATTCTTAAGAATAATACTTGGAAATTGGTGAATAAGCCCACTAACTCCGTTGTTATTGGAAGTAGAATTGTCTTAAGGAATAAGTTTGATAGTGAAGGTAATCTGGAAAGAAGAAAAGCAAGATTGGTTGCCCAAGGCTTTAATCAACAACCCGGAATTCATTTTAACGAAACATTTGCACCGGTTGCTCGTTTAAGCAGTATAAGGTTGGTTGCTGCACTTGCCGCTAAATACGGAATGAAGATGCACCAACTTGACGTCACTTGTGCTTATCTAAATGGAGAATTAGATGAAACAATATACATGGAACCACCTCCACAGTTATCAGAAGTACTTGAGACAATTGCTGAAAAGGAAAAATGCGAAATCAGAAAGAAGGCAAGTGATATGTTACAGAAGCTTAAGAAAGGGAATTACGTATGTTTGCTCAGAAAATCATTGTATGGTTTACGTCAAGCCGGAAGAAGTTGGTTTAGAAAACTAAACGAAATATTAACCGAAGTTGGAGCTAAGTCTACGAGTTCCGACCCATGTTTATACAAATTGGGAAAAGGAAACGATGTTACATTTATATTAACATACGTGGACGACATATTGATAGCCTCGCGAAATACGAGGATGATACAAACTACAAAGAATAAATTAGCTGAAAGATTGGAAATTAAGGATCTTGGGAAAGTCAATTATTGTTTAGGAATAGAATTCTCACATACCGAATCATATGTTGCCTTGAATCAACGTGGGTATATAACAAATATTTTGGAACGATTTGGAATGTTAGATTGTAAAAGTTTGTCTACTCCTATGGAATTAAATTTATCTTTGTCGAAGCCAACTAACGAAGCTGTTGAAGAAGAGAGTAAGCTACCCTACCGTGAACTTATAGGAGCGTTAACTTACCTGTCAATTGCGACGAGACCTGACATTAGTTTCGCAGTGAGTTACCTTGCTCAATTCAACAGCTGTTATAGAAAAGTACATTGGTTAGCCGCTAAGAGGATCCTAAGATATCTAAAAGGAACGATGGAATTTGGAATCAAGTACACCAATGACGATTCAGGTATCAGAGGCTACGTGGATGCTGATTGGGGAAATTGCAAGATCGATCGAAGATCGTATACCGGATATGCGTTCATGATGGCTAATGGATGCATCTCATGGGAATCAAAGAAGCAAAAGACAGTCGCGTTATCATCTACTGAAGCCGAGTATATGGGTTTATCCGATGCTGCTAGGGAAGCTATTTACTGGCAAAAATTTATGGAAGAATTGGGACTGCAAGAATTAACCAAAATCAATCTCATCAGCGACAACACGAGTGCGATAAAACTTGCAGAAAACCCCGTATTTCATGCCAGGAGTAAACATATAGATATTCGTCATCACTTCGTGAGGGAAGTTATCAACGATGGAAAGCTGACGATTCATCACACGGGTACAGAAGACATGGCTGCCGATTTTCTTACCAAGTCTTTGGGTGTAAACAAGATCCGAAGATGTCTGGAATTGTTGGGAATATCAGCTGTTCCTTTTGGTGTTACCCTAGTGCGTCGAAGGGGAGTGTTAAGAATCTCTAGTGACACCTGTCGCCACACTAGTGTGACTAGACAAGAGAGAGTGTTTTAACGGAGATCATCCATTACTAAGAACACGTGCATTGCGCTAAGAACTCCGCTAATAAAAGATAAACTAGATAAATCTAATAAATGCGAAAAATTAATATAAATACATTAAATAAATACGAGGATGTGCGCATTCGAGCGAAAAGTGGCACATTTCCGAGCGAGGGAGGCAAATGAAGCGCGACGCGGAGCGGCGCGCTTCATTTTCCCGAGATCGGAATGTGCCACTTTGAGCTCGAATGCGCGCACTCGGTTTTAAGCATGATTCACATTAATTAATTTACTTTCTAAATAATTTTAATTAAAAATTACAAGATTGCATGTTAGGGCGTTTCAAAATAATCAATATTTTTTTTTTCGATTTCATGTGAAATTCTCATTTTACATGTTACATTTTGCCCCAAGACTAACAGTTTACCAGTTAAATGAAAAAATAACGAATTTTTAAAAAATTATACTTTTAAACGTTAATAGAAAAAAGAGGTTTAAATTTAGAGACTCGACTCCATAAGATTTTTTGTAGAAAATTTAATCCTGAAAAAGGATCTGTGATTGTTTACTCGGAAAAAAACGTTCTACATAGTTTGCAGGTGAAATAAAGGTTAAAAAATCATTTTTCTATGTTAAATCGATGGGAAAACTTTAAATTTGATGATGGACCTTTTAAAATTAATATTAAGGGCTGAAATTTTAACAGAATTTTTTTTGTAACATGTAAAATGAGAATTTCACATGAAATCGAAAAAAAATAATATTGATTTATTTTGAAACACCCTATTGTATGTATACCACAAAAACTAAATCTTTGATTTAGTGTTTTTAAAGAGTTATTTTAGAAATAAACAAATCAAATAAATGTGCACACTGGGTTTTAAGCGTAATTCACAATAATTAATTAATTTAACAAATACTAAATATTTTTAATTAAAAAATTTCCATTTTAAATAGTTTTCATCCTTAAAAATTTTTAGAATTTTCTTTTTGTGTAAACCGTGTAAAACAAGTAGCGTGTAAATGGAGGAATAGATGTATTTCATAAAAAAAGATATATTTCATAAAATAATACAGCACATTTTTAAATCCAAGAAATGCATTAATACAAAAAATTGAATATTTAATTAAAACATTTTTCGCCCCCCTTTGCACTAGTCCGCGACTCCCTAAGAAGCCCCCGTTTGAAAATCGCGGTATTAAAACCATATTTAAATGTTTCGTTTAAAATTTTTTTAAATACGTATACCTACGCCACAATAATAATAAAACCTCGGTCCAATACTTACACAGTTTTTACAAAAAAACACAAACTGATGAATTTTCTTCTAAAATGGAATAAAATGCGTACCACATTCCGATGTCGATCCATGCACAAAGCATGCGAGAAAAAAGGATTTATCAGATTAAAATATTACGAATATCTCAGAGCAACGCCTAGTCGGATTCAATGCACACAACAGATCAATTATGAGAAATTTAACATAACATCTGTAAACAACAAAGACCATAAATATGTACACGCATACATATGTAAGAAATGTTAAAACGCGCCTATAATGTGCATACATTTTTAAACGCCATATACGAAACAGATTCGATCTGACGCTTTTGATATTTTCTGCACATATCCACATTGAAATTTGATCACATAGAGTGGCAGAATATTTTATATGTACCCGTTTATATATATCAAACTCCTCGGACTTAACACGGACAGATCGAATCTTACATATTTATATATCTTAATCTGACGGACTTGATTTGTAGCATCTGATTGCTTCTGTCGCTGTAGCATTATGGCGATTCATGTTTATTTTAACTTCAATTTATTGAGAGTAAAGCGCTTCGACGTTTTACCGTAAAAAGCTCGCCAACTCGTTGAGTACAGTGACCCCCTATAACGCGGGCTCACATAAGACGAATGCGGCGGAAAAATTGTGGTCGTGTTCGTATAACACGCTAAAAGAGGCTCACATAACACGGTAAAAGAAGAAACTTTTTTTAAGTATAACAAGTTAGTCGCTTTGGACTGTGAACGTATCTACAGTGTTATAGGGGGGTCTACTGTACCACTCGTGGCTCTAAGAAGAAACGTGCGTTATGGACTTAACACCTTAAACTTGATTTTATCTTATCCTTAGTAATATTTTGCGTATTAAATAATATGATACTTGGAAAACATAAATATTATGAGAAAATTAAGTATTCAGCTATTCTAATTAGTTTATGAAATTTAATAGTATTACTCCCCGATGTGTTAATATCAACAACCTTAGATTTTGTATAAAAAAAATTAATTTAGTGCTGGAAATCTTCTTAAATATTCTGTAATGGCTTTGTTTACAAATTCTCTGACTCAAAACTATTTGTTTATATACAATCAGTTCAAGTACAGGTAGCCCTCGTATAACACGGAGAAGGGTTCCTAAAAAATGTCGTATTGTGTGAAACTGTGATATATAGAACCCTGAGCCAGTACAAAAAATGAGTTTATATAATTCCTCGTTCATCAACTTATCAAAATACTCCTTCAATAGTTTCTCCATTGCACCATTATGAGTTAGCAATTGTCTCTAGTTGTCATTAATATATTTTACGTAGATTATATCATGGTTATTCTTATTTCTTTGAGCTGCAATTTTTTAGATGTCCTTTTGACCTTCTGGAGTTTTTAGATCTTCATATAACTTCTTTTGGACATCTTTTGCAATTGCAACAGCTGTATTTACCTACCTTTTTACATTTTGATATTATTCATAGTGGCTTGGACCTTCATTGTTGATATGACGTTTCCACCAGTTTTCCAATACACTTTTCTTCTTTTTAAAAATATGTTGGACTTTTGCAATCCACCACCATACTTCTTGGTCTATTTTTTTCCTTTTTGATACTCTGAGGTATAACTTCCCTTTTTCCATACAAAAGAGCTAGCGCCTCTTAGGTCAATTTTTGGCCTACCAAACGGAAAAATTACTGACCGGGCTCAAATTGTAGAGAGCAAAAAACTGATTAATCGTGTATTATTTTTTTTTAAAGTCCCTGGAACATGGAGTTCTAGCGACTTGAAAAATGAGCTGATCTTGAACGGTTGAATGAAGTTTTATCGCAATTTTAACAAATTTTTTTAATTCTCACCAATTATTTAAAGCTAGATATTGATGAAAAACGTTCTAAACGATCCGAAAAATTTTTATAAATTTTTTTTTTTGATTTCAGCATCCAGAAACGAATTCTGATAGGTCAATTTTCATTTGAGTTTTTCTCAATGTTCCCAAACTTTTTTTAAACATTTTTTTCCGCAAATTAATTTTATTTTTCATGCTCTTTCTAACGACGTTAGTGAGTAATTTTTCCATCCACTCATTCGCATTTAGGCCAACTTGTAATCGAAGAGGCGCTGGCTCTTTGAAAAGATTCCACATTTCTTGAGGACTCTTCACAGCTCACTCGTTTAGGCTTGGTGTAAATAGCTTGTTACTTTGATGGTTAATGGATCAATTTTATTTTATTTTTCATGTTATGCCATGTTATTTAAACACCTGGGCAGCATGAATCCTTAGATAATGGGTTCTTTAATTTTTCTCCTAGAAAAAGCCTGTGTTGAGTTCTAAGTAGTAACCAATAAATTACCTTCCAATGTAAAAAAAATTGCGAAACTCTATCTGGCTAAAAATATAGTCCATTTGTGTTTTATTTTATAAGTGGTTAGATGTTCATTATTTCTTCCCTCATTACTGGAAGGTAAATTAGTTGTTAAATATGTGAAACAAAAATCATGTTATGAAGTACCGTAGACGTTCAACGTTCTACAAAGATTTTCTCAATTTTCTTAACGTGTTTGAGCGAAACACTGGTATAGGGTACCCGGTTGTAAGAGGACTACCTGTAGTTAAGTTTGATCTTCATTAAAAGATCTGTTAAGTTTGGTTAAATTTTATAAAGCAATGTCGAAGACAACAAATTTTTCTTCTTGGCGAATTTTTCGTGTGAGACTAGGTAATATCGTTTGCAAAAAAATCGGGCAAAAAACCCATACAAATGCTTCGAATTTTTAAGTTATAATTCATCCAAGGAGTGCTTATAAATCAAACATTGGCGATTCATTTAATTTAAACAAACACGCTTAGACAGCTCAATGAATCCTTACCAAATCGCTTTCTATGCCACCATTACTAAATCATAAAGCATAATTCTTTCTACATTTTTTTTATACGCCACTTAACCCTAATCGTGGATGAAATTTCAATTTTAAAAACGCGTCTTACGCACGCATTACAGGTGTTTATTATTCTATGAAACATTCACCTCTAACCTTGAACTAACTATTAAAGTGTTACAATTTTCACTAAGGAGTAATTTTTATGATTAATGGCGTATTAAGCGTTGGATATGTTTTAAAAAAAAAAACACCCATTAATTTTGGTTTATCGTATTGTAGTCATCTTGTAAGGAAACACACCGGGTGTGTTAAAACGTAATATTCATTAAAGGTGCGTTCATTTATTCGACCTTAATTTTCTCACAGTTGATCTTGAAGTATCAATAGCTATTAATATTACGTTAATTCTCTAGAAAATAATTATAAATTATTTCTAATACGAAAACCGGTAACTCGGAGTCGAACAAAGCGCTGCACGGAAAATAAATTGTTGTTCTTTTTACTACATTATACATTATATTACATAAATAGTATTGATAAAAAAACACAGGATAAAAGTTACCTCTCCTTTAGACAAATCAAATCAGAGTAATTATCAAAATGAGATATGGGTGGATTAATTTTAAAGTTATTATGAAAGTGTTTCATTCAATGTACAGATGCAAATATGATTTTTCATCAGTCACATATTACTACTATTAACCCCTTAAGTGTTTATGACGTATATATTCGTCATAGTCCGTTGTATTGCGTAGTGGTTATGACGAATATATTCCCATTGTGAATTTGCTCGGTATTCTTAATGATTATCCTGAAATAATAAATAGTTAGAATCATATTTTCAACAAATGTCAATAAATTGGCTAAATTGGCTAATTGTAAAAGCATTGTTTTCCACCATGACAACGTTCTACCTCACACTCTTTAGTTGCTCGTCAAAAATGATTGGAATTTGGTTGGGAACTGAGGTCACATTCACCATGTAGCCCTCACCTTGCATCATCAGTTTACCATTAATTTAGATCTTTATAAAACTCTTTGAATTGTAAAAATTTAATAATAATAATAATAATAATGACCTGAAATCGCACTTGGTTCAGTTTTTTGCTGAGAAGAACCAGACGTTTTACGAACGTGGAATCATGAAGTTACCAGAAAGATGGCAAAATTGAACAAAATGGTACTTTTGTACTACATTCTTTGTATTAAAAAATTGATTGTTATTTCAAACTAAAAAATCAAAATTACTCTCTTGCGAACTCTACATATTTCCTAAGTAAAACTAAAAACACTAATTATTCTCATAGTTGTAATATTTTTACAATTTCTTTTCCAGTCTTCATTTATTAAACAGAAAAATTTTATGATAATTAGTAAATAATTTAATTATAATGCAATTTATTCCTATGACTCAAAATTCTATTGGATGCAATTTCCTTATTATCCCATAAAATTGATGTGAAAACTCAAGCAATAAGTTGCATATTCTTATTAAACAAACTATAATTTTATAAATAACCAAGCGCTTAATAAATTATCAGTTAATTTCATTAGTCTTGCTACACGAACATTAAAACGAGCACCTCTGCGAATCCACACGTTTAACACAACTCTCAACGGATTATTTATTTTTTGCCTTGATTTTTCGTTAAACCAATTAAAATTTTTATACGAAATTAATTGAGCGAAGGAAATGACTTGGTTCTTTTCCTCGCGACCTTCAACTCGCATCTTCTGGAAATGGTCGAACTTAAGTCGACGGATTGATCGGATCGTATCTATAAAATAGACCAGTCCTTTTATAGAACTGAAATATTGTCCTAGTCGAAAGTTAAAGCGGTGGGCAGGCTACGGAACTACTGAATAATTCAGAAAACGACGGCAATATGTAACCAACCTACGTAAACTTGAACTACATCTTGCAAAATGGAAACGGACCACGAAGACGTCCAACGTTATTGCCGCGACGAATTTTCTCGACATTGACCTTTTTTATGACGACGTATTGATGATTCTGGTCAGAAAACTTGGGAATTATGTTGAGAATAGTGGTGTATGGTGACACTGCATCTGTGACGAATGCAGAACGTGTCCTTCGATGTTAGGTGTGTCCATTGGTGACTTCTAATCGTTTTACATACACATTTAGCTTTAATTGTTGTTATCACGTTGTATTAAACGATTGCCACCAACATTTATCACGCGCCGCTCAAAAATTAAATCGTGCACTTGTTAACAATGATTGGTATCTCTTTTAAATTGAAACAGTTTGTGGTAGATCATTGCGATGCTTATCTGCTCCAACAAATTGCAAGAGATGTGTTACAAAAGAAAGTTCCGCTTTTAAATTGACTTGGTTTGCTTCTTTAGATCATTTCTTACTATGAAATGGTTCTGTCTTTTAATTAGAAATATGTGAATAAATATTAGGGTGAAAATTAAACTGGTTTAAATTGGTAATTGTGATGCAACTTTTTGCCTTATTTATCACAGGGCGGCGGCGCAAAAATATGAGAGCGCCAATTTGGAGTTACCTTAACCACAACATTGTAGTAGCGCCACCTACAATGAAAAAGCAAAAGTTACTAGAACGTGAGAAAGTTTTAACTTCTGCTGTGGTTCGATTTACTGTAACTATAGTAACAGTGACAGACAGATATATTGGGTATTAATACAGTCGAACCTCGATAAGTCGAAGTTGAAGGAAAACTAAAAATAATTCGAGTTATCAAAAATTCGGCTTATCGAGGTGCGACTGTATATGTGATTTTTGAAGTTATCCTACTATAAAACGGTTCCACTTTTTTGAACTTTATTATACTTTGTTTTATTTTAAAAAGAACGTCTTCCGGACACTGTTAATGGTTGACTATATTTTTAATTTTTTTTTCCTACTTGTTAAAAAACAAATAGTATTTATTTATTTCTCTTCCATAGAGAATCCATTGAATATTGTTCTTTTATGAAATTCTTAGGTTTCATCTTCCTGGCCATAATTTGTCTAAAATCAAACATTTTACATTACCTATAGCTCTAATCACTTCAAAAAATGATATGAAGTTATTAGAAAAAGTATAATCATTACACTTTTTTGACCGGACTATTTAAGTATACACGAAAATCCAAGTTCACATAACATTAGCATCATAATAGCAACAAAAAATGCAACATTTAATTTAAAGGAAACGTTACACGTGAATGCCTAAGTTGCGTTATGACTTGTGGCTTTGCAAAACATATAAGCACGCATTTTTGTAAGATTTAATAAAATCAAAGTACCCGAAGTTATTAGTTTAAAGACTAAATTATAACTTAAACGAACAGGCATCATATTATTGCCATAAGTCATATAATTATGCTATTTATTTTATTACTACCTGTTCGCATAGCAAACGAAGTATTATTTAATTGTAACTGTTGACCTAAATATGTGTTATTTTTTTTTTAAACAGCAAATACCTACAAATTCGATTCATAATAGAATTGTGCACGTGTTTCAAGTAAAACTTTTGGGATCTTATCTCGGGTTTTTAATTAATGAAAAAATCCGCTTATGTGGAACCCATTCGCCTACATAAAACGATTTGTATTAAATTACCGATTTTTGTATCTGGGTTTTAATGATCGTAAAGGTTTCATTCAACTCTTATTCTTAATGCGGTTTATTATTCAATATTCTTCTTATGGGTTCAATTTTCCCATACTTTTCATAGGCTTAAATAAAAGCATCTGATTTTATTTGAAAATCTATTGCTAATTTATCAGAATCATATTGTTATCAAAACAAAGTTATTATAAATAAAGTAGTATTATATCGGAAGTCAGTTAATTATTGTGAATCGCGCTTTCGATGTCGCATTCGAGTCAGTGGCACATTCCGATCTCGGAATGAAGCGCGCCGCCCGCGTCGCGCTTCATTTGCCTCCCTCGCTCGGAAATGTGCCACTTTTCGCTCGAATGCGCACATCTTCGTACTTATTAGATTTGTCTACTTTATCCTTATCTCTTTCAAATCAAAAAAATCAACTTAGTTTGGTAAATATCGATTTTATGGTGGAAAAATATATTAACCATAGGAATGAGTGAAAGGGAGGGAAAAAATACGACAATCTGGTCAGTGCGAGCGAAAGGAACGATTAAAATTATTGAACTGCTTTTTTTTCTTAAATTATTGGTTTAAATTATTATGAATCGTGTTTAAAACGAGTGTGCATTCGAGCTCAAGTGGCACATTCCGATCTCGGGAATGAAGCGCGCCGCCCGCGTCGCGCTTCATTTGCCTCCCTCGCTCGGAAATGTGCCACTTTTCGCTCGAATGCGCACATCTTCGTACTTATTAGATTTGTCTACTTTATCCTTATCTCTTTCAAATCAAAAATCAATTAGTTTGGTAAATATCGATTTTATGTTTAAAAATATATTAACCATAGCAATGAGTGAAAGCGAGCGAAAAATACGCAATCTAGTCAGTGCGAGCAAGAGAAACGATTAAAATTAATCAACTTTTTTGTCTAAATTAATTGACCTGAATTACTATGAATGGTGCTTAAAACGGTGCACATTCGAGCTCAGTGGCACATTCCGATCTGGAAATGAAGCGCGCCGCTCCGCGTCGCGCTTCATTTGCTTCCTCGCTCGGAAATGTGCCACTTTTCGCTCAAATGTGCACATCTTTGTATTTATTTATATTGATTTTTAAACACGGCCATATTTAATTTAGTTACGGCAAAGAAATATAACTTCTAACGCGCGTACATCAGTACACGCAACGGTTTTTTTATAAACGCTAATACACCGACCTTTTAATCAAAAAAAAAACGCATCTCAATCGGAGCATCCGTTTTCGAAAAATAAATAATTTGTCACACCAATCCGTATTTCATCAAATTTGTAACTGCGAGCTTCTATAATAATTAAAAAAAAAACAATTTCTCAAAAACGAATCAAAATAATTAAATGCGGTTTTTACCAGATTAAAATATATAAAAATTTGTATCTTAAGACCAATTTTGAGTAATGTGGACTGTGCAGAATCTAAATGGCGGATTTACATAATTTTAGATTTAATTTTGAAATTTGTGAATTTGTAAAAGCTGTAATAATTTTTTTTCAAAAAATCACCGAGACACCTATTTGCTTAAATTCACTGTTCTTTCAATTAAAAAAAACCGTACCTCAATCGGAGCACCCATTCTTGAAAAATAAATAATTTGTCACACCAATCTGTATTTTATCAAATTTGTAACTGTGAGCTTCTATAATAATTTAAAAAAAATCAATTTCTCAAAAACGAATCAAAATATTTAAATGCGGTTTTTACCAGATTAAAATATATCAAAATTTGTATCTTAAGAACAATTTTGAGTAATGCGGGCTGTGCAGAATCTAGATGGCGGATTTACATAGTTTTAGATTTAATTTTGAAATTTGTGAATTTGTAAAAGCTGTAATAATTTTTTTTTAAACAATCGCCGAGGCACCTATTTGCTTAAATTCAATTTTCTTTCAATTAAAAGAAACCGCGCCCCAGTCGAAGCATCCGTTCTTGAAAAATAAATAATTTGTCACACCGATCCGTATTTTATCAAATTTCGCTCGAATGCGCACATACCCCGCATTCACAGAATTTTTCCCCTTTATCCCTCTCTCTTTCAAATCGTAAATTTATATTTAGTTTAGTTAATATCGATTTCATGTTTGAAAAACATATTTACCATAGCAATGAGTGCAAGGGAGCGAAAAGATACGACAATATTGTCAATGGGAGCGAGAGGGAACAATTAAAATTATTCAACTGCTTTTTCGTTAAATTGATTGATCTAAATTATTGTGGATCATGGTTAAACCCGAATGTGATCCATTATTCTAGAGCTTTCTTATAAGGAATCAGTTTGCAAAGAACCTGTCAGTATGTAAAACTACAAATGTTCCAAACACGCCTGCAGATTTTTTTACTTTACAGACTATGAAAGAATTAAAATGTCAATCAGGCTTAGAATCATAAATAATGCAGGTAAATTCTCGCTTTTGTAGCTATCATCTATTCAAAATTTTCCAAGTTTAATCAATTTTGAAAAGTAGCGGTCTCGCAATTAACGGTCCCGGTCGGGTTAGAAGGTGGTCGCCTTAGAGAGAAATTTATAAGAAGAATTAAATTACGGTATATCTGTTCTCCTTATGGAGATGGTCGCCATAAGAGGTTTTACTGTACTTGTAACGATCTATACCTGCCCCCGTACAAAATTCAAGTTGGTACGCCACTGACTGATGTCAATAATATGAGGGGAGACGTCTTCGCCAACCTAAAAGCTCGTCAGAAAAGACAATTGAGAGATAAACTTCATCAAAGCACATTTTCATACAAATGGCTATTTAAACCGGAAATGCTCCAAAACGTGACCCAAAATTTTGAAAAACGCTTAGCTCACATCATTGCACACGGTTCCATCTTAAAAATATCATTTCATAAATTCTTTTTAAAACTATTTACTACCCCTTTCTGTAACCCTTACACTTTTTGAAATGTGTCCGTCGTATATTGGAACACCCTGTAGCAACTTGATGTATGCCCATATATTATTAAGTTATTTAACCATTTCAATTATCAAAACGGAACGAAATCCGACGAATACACCAAGCCCGAGGTCAAAATCACTTCCACGCCACGGTCTAAATATTTTAAAAAAGTATTAAAATATTTAAATTAAGCAACAGCTTTAATATTATGTTCACATGCATATACGAAACGCCTAATGAGAAATATCGTCCATTATTTTACAATTTCTTTTCAAAATTTCATTGCACGCAGCGATTAATTTTTTTTTTGGGCAACAACAATACTCTCAAGCTCTTGGGCTTCTTTCATCCGTAAGAGTTACTTAAGAACATCAAAGAGCCACGCATCTTTCTCGATAACATCTAAAAAGTGTGTCGTTTTTTTTTCTTCAAAACTACATCAAGATGAGCGGTCAAAAAAAAATTATGTATGAATGATGATGTATGGGCATAATGATTCTATGCAACTGTGTGCATTAATGCAAGAGAGAAATGTCAATTTTTGGCCTTGACACTTCAAACAGGTATTAATAACTATCTGAGCCGTTCCTAATAAGACTGGAATTACCTTTCAATTCGTTTAGAATTGACGAATTAACAGCTCGGCCGTAATAATTGGGTGCTTTTATAACAATTAACTTGTACGATTGTTCGGCGTGAAGTTAATAGCTTACTAATATGTAATCATGTAAATTTGGTGCGTAAGTTCGGATCGAAGGTCGCTTTTTCGAAAACCGAATAGAATTGAGACGGTTCATCCGTTGCTGCCAGAAAATTAGCTAAGAACTTTTAAAGTGAATGGTAACGAAAATTCCATAAACTTTTTTAGTACAATTCCATTATTAACAGCCTCTAAAAATGAGTTTATCAAATCTAAAGGACACGTTGATATTACTTATAGATTAGGCTTTGATCGAATGATTTATGATTTTTTTTTAAAGAACCAAATCGTGAAGAAATTCATAATTATTCAAACTATTTTTAATTCGTTTAGTTCAAAGAATTTTTTTCGTGAATAATTTGGAACTATGCATTTCGCAATTTTTTCAAGAGCATGCACGTTTGAATGAAAATTTGATTGATGAAAGGCAATTAGAAAAGTCTTTTGTATATATAGTGCAAAATTTTTGAATGTACAGTGGAAACTCGGTTATCCGGACTAATTATTGTTGCAGCTCATTCGGATAATCAAAAATTCGGTTAATTGAATGTATAGAAAAAAACGAATTTTAGCTATATATAATGTGACATTTTGAGAGCGCAACTACGGTTTTAGAATTGGTTGAATTTTTTTAAAGTAAATGTATTATTGTGAATCGTGCTTAAAACGGTGTGCGCATTCGAGCGAAAAGTGGCACATTCCGATCTCGGGAAAATGAAGCGCGCCGCTCCGCGTCGCGCTTCATTTGCCTCCCTCGCTCGGAAATGTGCCACTTTTCGCTCGAATGCGCACATCTTCGAGTTAATTGGATTCGACTATATTAATAACAAATCCTTGAAATCCAGATTTTTTATTTGTAAAAAGTTTTCGCTTGAAAGTGCACATACTCCTTCCTAATTGAATTTGCCTATCTTATTCTTCTTTCTTACAAATAATATGAATTAAATCAGACTGAACTAAACGTACCACTTCTCGCTTTTCTTTTAATTAAAAATTACAGTAGGGTACTTTTACCAAAAACCGCATTTCTAATTTAGTACTTTTAAACTAGACTAGATGGGAGACTTCTTCGTACATGAAAAAACAATATTTTAACTTTTTCCAAATTTTGACTCTTATTTCTCAACCTTTTTTTTAACATATCCCACCCAAGTCATTCTAAAATTTTGATGCGCCCCCTATGTAACATATAAATATTTTTTTATATTTAAAAGTTGAATTAATCCATAAATGAAGTCTAATTACAACAATGTATACAAAATGTGCCTTAAAACTAATTTGTTTATAATTTTCAGAAAAATGAAAATTACTCAAAAATATTTGGAGACATTAATTTTGACATATAAGCCTTCAACAATCTGCAAAAGATGATATAAAAATCATCTAGTTGATTTTTAGTGGCCCACTTCAGAAAATTTGAATCATATACATTTTTAATTAATCAAAAATTCGAATTAGTAAACATTCGAAAGTACACCTGAAAATATTTTTATCAAGCTCGCTACAATTAGGCGTGCGGAATAAAATATCTAACCTTTTTTAAACAACAAATAGATCTAATTTATTCGACTTTTAATTTTTTGAATTGAAGAATAAAATAATAATGTATGCAAATGCGATAAATACGAAGATGTGCGCATTCGAGCGAAAAGTGGCACATTTCCGAGCGAGGGAGGCAAATGAAGCGCGACGCGGAGCGGCGCGCTTCATTTTCCCGAGATCGGAATGTGCCACTTTGAGCTCGAATGTGCACACTCCGTTTTAAACACCATTCATAGTAATTCAGGTCAATTAATTTAGACAAAAAACAGTTGATTAATTTTAATCGTTTCTCTTGCTCGCACTGACTAGATTGTCGTATTTTTTCGCTCCATTTCACTCATTGCTATGGTTAACATATTTTTCCACCATAAAATCGATATTTACCAAACTAAGTTGATTTTTTTGATTTAAAAGAGATAAGGATAAAGTAGACAAATCTAATAAGTACGAACATGTGCGCATTCGAGCGAAAAGTGGCACATTTCCGAGCGAGGGAGGCAAATGAAGCGCGACGCGGAGCGGCGCGCTTCATTTTCCCGAGATCGGAATGTGCCACTTTGAGCTCGAATGTGCACACTCGGATTTAAGCACGATTACATAGCGTCCCGTTTTAAGAGGAAAACACTTAGTCGAATTGTTAGGTATATGTTTACAAAAAACGCACATTATCTTAAAATCGACAAAGCAAAGAAACACTGTTTAGTGCGAAATACAAAATATTTATTAAAAAATACCGAGGTTTAATTTTCGCAACGAGTCCGAACGCGGTTGACAATCCGGATAAACGCAAATCCGTATAACCGAGGTCCGGATAATTGAGGTTTTACTGTAATTGGACTGCTACTATTTATCTTATTGATAGATTTGAAATACTTATAATAACATGTGTGTTTTGCATTAGTCAGCAGTCATTCAATAATGTATCCTGGTTTAATATGAGTTAATTCTTTATTATTCATTTGCTAATAATATATTTTTGATTACAATGATTTATCATTGACATTATGGTTATTTGAACACTTTCCTTATTGAAAAAAGCAATATATTTTGTATTTCATTTATATGCAATCAATTTATTAATTTCTAATGTGCTACATTGGTGAATTTTTAGCGATTTTAACATTATTAAACATTTTGAAGATTTATTATAAAAAGCATGTTATTTTACATAATTTATATGTACTTACATTAAATTAGTAGGTACAACAAATCCACTATTTTGGTAGCTCATTTTTGTAGATCAGTAATGATGCAATGTCTGAAAATGCCCGATACACATTTTTGTGAGAAATTTAATGATCTACAAAAAAATCTTGTATAATTCTTTGATAATTCAACTCTTTCAAAAGTTATTCAACGTTAAAGTTGTAATCATGTAAAAAAAAGAGTTTTTCGATATTAACAACGCAATTACTAGACTAATCACAAAATATTTTGAATACTTTAATATCTTCACAGGTTTTTGTTACGTCTACTGGAGCTTTATCGTCAAATAAAGATAGAACGGCCAAATCTTCATTTGGGTACCATAAATGACCAGCCATTTTTTGCAGACTTTTTCCACTTTACAAGCACCTTTTTTTTACTAAAAAATAAATTTGACTATTTTAAAATTAATTAAATGACAGGATTTTATAGCGGTTGAAATGCTTTACAAAAAAAACCCACAACATTTTGTGATTAGTCTCAAAAAAAGTGAATTCTTACACCATTACAACTTTAACCTTGAGTAACTTTTGAAAGAGTTGAATTATCAAAAAATTAGAAGACCCCTTTTTTGTAAAGCATTAAATTCCCTACGCAAATATGTGTTGGGCATTTATATAGATTGCCTCGTTACTAAGCTGCAAAATTTAAAAAGAACCGCTAAATATCAATATTAAGAGCTCAAAGTATAACAGGCGTCTTATTTCCTGTTCCTACAACTACAGTCGAATCCGCTTAATCAGAACACTAGTTAATCGGGACATCTGCTTACTAGAGATTAATTCTTAAAATACGAACACAAAACCGGGAAAATAACACTTTACGCCCTTTTTCGGAGCAATATTTTGTTTAATCGAGGCACTAATAATGTGTGAATTCCCTTGGCGCCGGGGATTCACGCTTGAATATTTAGCGCTGGAGTGGGGTTCTATTTGACAACGTTGGTCATGATCTTTTTTATAGCAAATTTAATTTTCTGCAAAATTTTGCTGTAAGTCTAAAAAAAAATGCAATAATCGATAAAATTTAACTTTTGGATTTTTTAGGGGTGAAACGGTTTAAGTTAAATAGATCCCACCCAAGTACTTTTAAAATTAATATTTTCCTTACAATTTTCCATAAAGAACAACACAATTGCATAGAATGCAGCAGAGATATAGATAATTGAAAAAAAACCTGTAGATTTACATGTTAAGTAAATGGGAAAATTTTAAAATCAGATAGCGCACACTTAGAATTAAAATTAAGTTTGGTGCGAATTTCTTTTACGATGTTTAGAACAAAATTTTGTCCGTGGATTGCAAAAAAATTGTTTTATTAACGACGTACCCTAATGTACATACTTATGTATTGTTTCAGGATTTATATCATTTTCTATTATGTAGTACGTATACAATTTTTTAATATTTATTTATACTTAATGTTTTATTTTGTGCAATTAATATTAATATATTTTTTTTAAATAATTTTTCAACTTTGCTTGGGCCAGCCGCTTACTGATGACAAATGTCCCAATTAAGCGGAATCGACTGTATTAAACATGTAATATTAAAAAAAAATAGTTAATTTATTGCAACAGTTTTTTTATTTGGGCACATTACTCAAACAAATTCGATAAATACGAGGATGTGCACATTCGAGCGAAAAGTGGCACATTTCCGAGCGAGGGAGGCAAATGAAGCGCGACGCGGAGCGGCGCGCTTCATTTTCCCGAGATCGGAATGTGCCACTTTGAGCTCGAATGCGCACACTCGGTTTTAAGCATGATTCACAATAAAATAGACATAGTATTAGTTAAAATCGTTCCCTCTCACTCACATCTATGAAATTATCGTATCTTTTCGCTCGCTCTTACTCATTGCTATAGTAAAAATACGTTTTTAAGCATAAAATCTATATTTACTAAAGTACATTTATAATTTTCATCGGAAATAGCGAAAGATAAACTAGACAAATCTAATAAATGCAAAGATGTGCGCATTCGAGCGAAAAGTGGCACATTTCCGAGCGAGGGAGGCAAATGAAGCGCAACGCGGAGCGGCGCGCTTTATTTTCCCGAGATCGGAATGTGCCACTTTGAGCTCGAATGCACACACTCCGTTTTAAGCATGATTTACAATAAAATAGACATAGTATTAGTTAAAATCGTTCCCTCTCACTGACATCTATGAAATTATCGTATCTTTTCGCTCGCTCTTACTCATTGCTATAGTAAAAATACGTTTTTAAACATAAAAAATATATTTACTGAAGTACATTTATATTTTTCATCGGAAATAGCGAAAGATAAACTAGACAAATCCAATAAATGCGAAGATGTGCGCATTCGAGCGAAAAGTGGCACATTTCCGAGCGAGGGAGGCAAATGAAGCGCGACGCGGAGCGGCGCGCTTCATTTTCCCGAGATCGGAATGTGCCACTTTGAGCTCAAATGCGCACACTCGGTTTTAAGCACGATTCACAATAATTAATTTATTTAAAATTACTAAAGCTTTTTCATTAAAAGTTACACAACCGCATTTCTACCAAAAACCAAAAATTTGGCAAAAATCTATAATTTAATCAGTTTTCAATCAGTTTTCAATCATTTTTGTTCAAATTTTTGAACCAGTCCAACGCGCACAGTACAATCGCCCCTCAAATGAACAAAAACCCATAGCATTCATTATAATTAAATAATTTTTCCCAAGTGCCGAGCTAAACCAAATCATTACATTCTTAAATTCTTGCTTTTGGACACAGAGACGTGCTCCAACTAAACCTATCATTACAACACATACAAAAATTAACTTCACCACTTCTACAATTATTAAAAAAAAATAACATTTTTAAATAATAAGTCCATTGTTGTCGAAATCGTTATACGCCTTCCACATTTCTCTAATTATAAGTAAAATCGTCTCGTTTCCACTTAAATTCGCGCAAATACTTCGCTAGAAAAGGGGTGTCCTTTTCTTCGGCGTAGTAACACTTTAAAGTTGCACAATAAGGCACACTTCGATCTCCAACGAAAGCACAATATAATTGTAAAGCCTTGCGTTGCGTTTATGTAATACATTGCATTTAATAATAAGCTCATCACGATTTATTAAATCCAAACAAAGCGCCTTAGATCTTTCGACGAAATCATTTGCAACCGATTCCCAAGAAGCGCTACGATTTTTTAAAAAAATCAATTATCAACAACGAAGCGTTTTGGATATAAATGAAAAACACATAGAAACAGCTGTAATACAATTTTTGAGGCCACTTAACGAAGGTCTCGTATGTTATTCCATTGTCCCTTTCCTTTATATCACAAGAAATATGTTTGTTCCGTTTAAATTAATCGGATCACTTTTAATAAATTCGAAAAACTTTTGTTTACATGCAATTCAAAAATTTTGGGTACCGCTCAAACAATTTTGGGAAGCGTTGGAAAAAGGGGCGCGCGTCGAACATTTAGGGCCTTACGTATCGTCCGGAATTATCGTGCGTGTTTTTTGAATACTTACGAGAATAAGCGGCAAGGAGATAAAAGAGACGCACATGTCTGCGGCTTCACATCATCCTGCGCCACTTCCACTCGCCGTCCGCGTCTTTACAAACTTCACGAATCACTACTTACGAGTCCGCTTTACTACCAGAACTCCGGCCTGGCTCCGGACCGGCCGCTCCGGTCTAGCGCCACTTGATGCACCCTTCACCGCCTACGCCGCGCTCTATTTTATTGCATCTATAAATGATTAAGAGTCGTCATTATGCTCTCCATGAACGCGGGAGAGCTCTTATCGATCTTCTTCGACGTTATCGGTTATTTTGGGTTGGCTTTTTACGCCGGGTGTCCCACGAAGAAGTGCTGAAGCTACCCCCACTTAATAAATAACTGTAAACTGAACAAAAAACTGCCCCAAGTCATTAATAGTAGAAATACAAAGATAGACAATATGAATGTAATTACAAATGCAGTTATTATTTATCAAAACAAAGTTATTATAAATAAAGTAGTATTACATATATCGGAAGTAAGTTAATTATTGTGAATCGTGCTGAAAATCGAGTGTGCACATTCGAGCTCAAAGTGGCACATTCCGATCTCGGGAAAATGAAGCGCGCCGCTCCGCGTCGCGCTTCATTTGCCTCCCTCGCTCGGAAATGTGCCACTTTTCGCTCGAATGCGCACATCCTCGTATTTATTAGATTTGTCTAATTTATCCTTAGCTCTTTCAAATCAAAAAATTCCATTTAGTTTGGTAAATATCAATTTGATGTTGAAAATACAGTCGAACCTCGATAAGTCGAAGTCGAAAGGACAGCAAAAATAATTCGTTATATCAAAAACTCGAGTTACCAAAAGAAGTTCAGTTAAATACTTCCGTATACAGTGTGTCCCAAATAGAGTAGGCTAACATAGGTATCTTTCTTATTAGTGAAGATAGAAGTTTGGTTAAATGGGCAATGTTTTGCAGTTTTAGGTGCCCATTCAGATTCTGTTAAAAAAAATTTTAAATTCCGAATAGTTCCGAAGTTATCGTAAGAAAACTGAAAATCGTCATTTTCTTTAATGTCAAATAACTTTGTAATTATAAAAATTACAAAAAAAAGTTTAATATAAAAATTACTAGGTTTCATAAAATACAAATATAAATTAAATCGAAATTAAATTCAAAATGGCGGTTTCCAAGATATCAATACCAACTTTCTTATTTAAAATAGACGCCCTATTGGATTTTTACATAGTTAAATAGAACTTTTTTTTCTCTTTTCAACCATGTATAACAACTCATATTTAAATAAAAAAATATTAACAATATTAAATTTTTCTGTTTTAAATCAAGTAGCCATGAATTATTTTGAAAAACTGTTAAAGTATGTTTGTGCAGCAACGCAGAAGCTTTTGTAACATTTATTTTAGGTACAAAATATACCATACTGCTCAGTTCAAAACTTTGCCATTTTGAATTATTTATAAGGCAATTATAATTATTATTCAAAAAACTTACAATATTAGTCAAAAATAAATATAATGACGTTGACTTGTATTATGGTGTTTTATTGTTCTTTGATAATTCATGGCTACTTGATTTAAAACAGAAAAATATAATATTGTTAATAATTTTTTATTTAAATATGAGTTGTTATACATGGTTGAAAAGAGAAAAAAAATGTTATTTACCTATGTAAAAATCCAATATGGCGTCCATTTAAAATAAGAAAGTTGGTATCAATATCTTAGAAACCGTCATTTTGAATTTAATTTCTATTTATATTTTATAAAACCTAGTAATTTTTATATAAAACTTTTTTTTGTAATTTTTATAATTACAAAGTTATTTGACATTAAAGAAAATGACAATTTTCGGTTTTTTACTATAACTTCAGAACTATTCGCAATTTTAAAATTTTCTTAACAGAATCTGAATGGGCACCTAAAACTGCAAAACATTGCCCATTTAACCAAACTTCTATCTTCACTAATAAGAAATATACCCATGTTAGCCTACTCTATTTTGGACACACTGTATATATATCATTCAGTTTTTATAGAAAATAACCAAAATTGATCTACAATCATTAACATTATTTATTTTTATTAAGATCCTAAAAAATATATTTATTTACATATTATTTACTCTTGAATTGAAAGTAATCTAAAATTGTCTTTTGCTTCATTGCTCCAAAATGTTACGTTTCTACAAATTTTTCCAATGATCTTACCGAAAATAATATATCTGTAGGAACATCTTCTTGAGCATATAGGAATACAGAAATAGTATCTATTGCATTGTAAACTTGAGTTGTTGAAGGGATGTTTACTGTAACATCTGTATCACTTTCATATTCACTTTCACTTTCACAGTTTTTCTTATTTTCTTCTAGCACTTTACTTATAATGCTTTCATCGCTAGGAATTTCAGCAACTTCCAAATCTTTATCAACGTTGACATTTGTCATTTGTATCTTCAGCAGCTACAATTAGGTCTCTGTTTTTTAAAATGGTTGATAAAGTGTTTGCGGGAATACCAAAATCTTTAGCTATATCCTTTTTTCTTTTGAGCCCACGTTCCACTTCTTTTATAAGATTAATTTTCTCCCTTATGGTTAAACTTTTTAATTTTCGTTTACACTCCATGTTAATACGTAAATAATTTTAGAAAAAGTATTAAACTTTTTTAGATTTTCTGTTATACTCTGTTACAAACTATAAAGAACGTAAAACACATTTGTTAGTCTTCGTAGTCGACGAATAACTAGCAAATTGAAAACTAAAATGCAAAAATAGTTTCTTTTTTTGTAAAATAAACGGTAAAACCATCTCAAAAATGTATAACTGTTCATAAGGCATTTAAACATAAATTAGTTTTTAAATCCAATTGAAGTACCGCCGTCAAAACATTCTTGTAGTATAAACCTTTTATTCGTAGTTAACAATAGAGCTTTTAAACCATCAATAACACCAAACCAAGCCGTCGTTAATCCTCTCTCAGGTAGAGAAATTTTTAGAAAAGTTATAAAATTTAACTTCGAGTCATCGACCTATTTACTAATGAAAACTTGAATTTAATGAATTGTAAAACGCTTCGACTAATTAAATAATTCGATTTATTAAATTTCGAGTTATTGACATAAAAATATTAACATTGAGGTAGGTAAGTTCTCTGAGACTTAACATCGGACCTTGATGATTTTTTTGACTAATCTTACACTCCGCTAAACGGACTTTTAGAATCTGAAAAGTTTTTAAAGATCCGTTCACAAATAATCGAGCTACGATAATTACTCAAAAAATTAACATTGCTTTGTATGCAGATATTGCAGGTAGCTTATGGAAAAAAAGCCTCAGAATTGCGAACCCATGTGGGTTTTAATGATAGGATCAAAAATAAGGGCGCTACCATAATTTTTGTGAGTTGAAGTGTATTTTCTATTCTGACCCATATTAACCCGTGGCTCTTTTATTTTTGGCCAATCGTTAAAAACGTTTTATGTTTTAAATCCCGAGCCTTTTTTCTATAAGAGTGCAATGTTAATTTGTTGAATAATTAATGGTTAAAGTTTTCAGTTTATTTTCGCTGTGGTTGCATGGCATATCTGCTAATTTTTATATTTTTCTCAATTTAGTTAATTGATCGGAAAATGTGTTACTAAGAATACTTTAAACTATGCTTACAAAAATTATTAAAAATATTCCAAAGTATTAAATTAAAGCACAATGACTGATTAAAAAGAATCGTCTTTCTGTGGTATATTTAATATTGCGGTGGTGCTTGGTCCGAATGAAAAAAAGAATTACTTCTTTAATCTCTATAGAAGTAGGTACCAATATATGTTGCTATTTTATGTAGTTTTAAAACTTGCATTGTATTAGGGCTTTTGAATGAACAAATATCAATTTATTATGAATGTGCTAACAATTTTATTTATGCAGATCAAGAAAACAATCGTTTGTTTTTCTTCAGATAAACCACCCTCCATACGAAGACGATTTTATTCTGAAGTCACCATACCGTATATTATTATTTTGTAATCAAAAGTACACTGTTACCTATTATAGTTTAAGATATTCTTAATAACTTATTCTTCCTTTAAGCTTACAATTAATTAAATAGCAACAAAACACTGCACAGAAAAACATTATTCTTATCCGGCATGACCTTTACTCATAAATATCTTAATAAATGAATATATTAAGCAGATTTACAAAATCCATTTAACAGCATAAGATATAATTAACTTCAAACGAGTTACAGTTTAGCAGTACCCTGCTGCTTAAACATTTATGTAAAAGACAGTAATGGATTTTATTGCAGCAAGCTCCACAGTCAATATAAAATGCCTAATAGTTAGTACAAAAGATACTTAAAAACAGAAGTTGCTATAGAACTTGTTAACATTTACTGAAGATAGTTTACGAGACGTATATTTAATATTGCTCGATACATAACATGAATTATTTAAATAGAATCCGGAGATATAGAAGGAATTATGTTAAGTAATAATATAAGCCCATAGCATCCCATATAATTATTTAAAAAATGTTATTCTGCGAATTGATCATGTTTAAAACAAACTATTGACCTTACTTAATTTAAACATTTTAAAAACAGTGGTCTTATTTGTTATTTGCACAGTACCGAAAAGGTTGAAAAAATTTGTATGCTGATCAGTAACATCATTATATTAGCTCGGATGCATTCGAAGAAAACTATTTTAGATAACGATTTCAATCAAGATAGAATTGTTTGTTCAACAGTTTTAAGAAATAATAATTTTGGGAAGTAAATAATTTCTCGTAATTTAAATTTTATTTGGTATTGACTTCTGATAATAAAAATGCTAATACTACCTCTTTCTCTGAAATAGATTTTTTAAGAAAACCACATGTTCGTCCAATTCATAATAAATCGTTTAAGTTTGGTGCAAAGATGTACACATCGATGAATTCGTAATATTGCAAAATAGGATTTTATTAATCTTTTTTAATTTTTAAATTCTAATAAACAGTACCAAATTAAATACATACAAGCGTTGTAATACTAGAAAACATTTTAAGGAACTAACTAAAGTTCTTTAAGATATTTTTTTTTTAAAGAATTTGTTATAGCACATCTTGAATCTTAAATAATAAATTCGGTTTATGGGTTAATGTGATTGTTAGCAAAACTGTATTTATGAGTTGCCAATTCTATTTCAGTTAAAAGTTATAATTCTATTTTTGATATAATTATAACTAAAAAACATATTGCAGATTATATTATTTTTTGTATATTTGGGATCGTTTGTAAAAACAGATACATTGTTTTCAACACTTTGTCTTTGAACCATTTTAACAAAACAAATTAACTAAATCAATATCTAATTAGTTTTAAAATCAGTTATTATTTGTGGTTTCTTTCTATATAGTTTATTTTATTACAAAAACGGTGATTTAAACTTTTAACTAAACAATAAATAACACTCTAAACGACTAAACCTACATTATGATTATAAAAATTAATTTAAGCCAAAGCTTTACCCAATTTTTATAAAAATGCATTAACGAATCTTCTGGAATTAAAATTTGAAAAGGAATTATCGTGGTGTAGTTCTTTAAATTGTAAAAACTACTTTTTGCCTTCTGCGTTATATTTATGATAAAAATAATCGAAACTTTCATTTGTATTTCGTTATATAAAATTCTTGCGATAGCAAAGCCATTCTTATCTGTTTTTAAAAAACACAAAAGTATATTAGTATAGTTCGGGCTTTCGTGTTGGAAAGAAGTGCATTAAATTATGTTTTAAGCTTTTTTAATTAAACAATTAATACGTTTCGAGTGATTAAAAAAAATGTGCATCATACAACTAATTGCATAGATAGACAATTACTAAAAAGGTAGATTCATCTTTTTATAATTTATAACAACATAATGCACCTTATGATAGTCATTTCACAATATCAACAAGTTTTAGACAAAAGCAACAACTAAAAAATTTTAATTAGATCTATTAATATTCTGAAACTATATATTTTCATTTTTATATTTCATGTAGGATTTCGGAGTCAAAGTGACGAATTAGTTTCACGTAAATAGTATTAATAAGTAACAGCCAGCATTGTTATTCTAAAACAGAAATTAAACGTTCATTCTATTTAACTATTGTCGTTATCTGCAATATGTATATCATTACTCAAAAACTAATCATAGTATTTCATACGTTGTAATACTTTAATATTCAAACTGACCATTAAAAATAACACGCTTTAAGACAATTCAATTATATTTATTTAACACTATTCAAACTTAGAAATATATAAATAAGGAATAATTTATATTGTTCTAAAAACATCTTCAATTATATTACGTACAAAGTTATTTTACATGAAGATAACAAATTGAAATGCGAGTAGAAAGTCTTACAAAAATGATGCGCTAATTACCAACTAATCAAATCACTTCTAGTTCGAATATAAACAAATTTAATAACAATGGTATATAAAAATAATATTTAGAAATAATAATTATTTACAATTCGATAATTATTATAAATGCAAAAAATGGCAACTTAGTAACCATATTTATCATTCAAACTTGTTTTGCCATCTCCAGTCTGGTTATCAGGCGGTAGCCACATATTATAATCTTCTTTCCGCGCATCTTCCTGATATCCTCTCTGCTTTTCTATTTCCGCTTTTTCTTTCCTCAATTGAATTCTTCTTTGATTTCTTTTCTTACGTTTCTCTAATTCTTCTTCTGTAACTTTTGTATCATGTTCGTCTTCCAATTGTAGGGACGCCTTATTAAATTGTTTACTGCTAGCTGACGTTGAAGAAAGACCTTTTTTTTCCTTTTCTGCCAACCGCCTAACTTCTTTAAACATTTCACTACAAACCAATTCTATTTTTACACCTAAAATTCTAATTTTCGCATACACCATATGTTCCTTTTCAACAATATCTTGAATTTCGTGAAATATTCTTTGCAGCTCCTTAGAAATGCGAAGTAAATTGTGCGAATCGTAATTTTCTATTAAATTGTGTATGTGTTTTTGAACTTTCCTATTTCTTGCCATTATCATTCTTTTATCTGTATCTATTCTACCTTTGTAGGCGCTCAGATCTTTGATGTTTTGTAAAACATCTTTTATGTCAGTTATGTGATTCTTCATAATGTTGGGAAAATTATTTTCAGTAATTATCGATTCTAATTCCATAAGTTTTTGGTGCATTTTTATATGATAGGGAACATCTTTTTTATCTGCAACTGTTGGTTCCGATTTATTTATATTACTCTCAGCGTTTGATGTAGATAATTCGCTTTGACCGTTATTGGAATTGCTCTTTGGCGAGTTAGTATCATTTTTTTCTGAATTCTCTTCTTCCTCTTCGTTTTCTGACTGTTCGCTATTGACCTGTGCTTCTTGGGCTGTTGGCTTTGAACGAACTTTTATCTTAGATCTTTTACCATAAATAGGGAATGCTTTAGCTTTTGAAGTACCAGCGGATTGTGTCTCATTTGAAGACTTGGTACTTATAACTAAAGGTGGCAAATCTGCTGGCTTCGCAAGATTCGCAAGTTTCACTATGTTTGCATGATCTGCTTTAAGACTAACAAGTTCAGATTTTAATTTACTAACTGTCTGTTTGTCAAGTTTAGATTCTTTCAATTCGCTCATGTATGAATCTAATGGATCTTCTCCTGTGTCTGATGTTTTAGGTAAATTTTTTGCTTTGGCTTCATTTAACTGTTTTTCAATTGAAGATATTTTTAAACTTATGTTTTTCTCCTTCTCCAACTAAAAGTGTACAAGTGTTAATAAAATAAGAATGTGTGTTAAGGATTACTGTATTACCAAACTCTGATAGGTTTCAGGTTGTTGAGCAACCTTTGCCTGCATTCTTTTCTGGCGCTTCTTCTCAATGGAACCTGTGCGATCCAAAAATGTATCTTCATCACTGTCATAGTAATCGTTTTCTTCCCAATTCTTTGGCTTGCGTTTACGTGACTCTAAACGTTAAATATATAATTAGTATTGCAATAAAATTATTTAAAACAAGAATATCACCGTGTGTTGCTTGTCTGAGCACACCATAACGATCCAAAATTTTGCAAGCTTCTAAAGCACATTGCACAACAGCTTCTTTCTTTTTGCCCTTATGTAAAACCTCGGCAAAAATGGGACAACCACGATCATCATCAAGCGGCAATTGAACTCTGCAAAGAAATTGTCCAATGCCCTGTTCAGAACAGTCGTATTCGAAAGTGTGTCCCTCTCTTTCCATAAAACCTCTTAGAGCTTTTTTGGGGTCGTCGATGTACAATTCTTCGTTATTAGTTTGAGCAAATGGATTTTCTGTTAAATCAGTATCCTCTTCGGCGTCTTCACCTTAAATGACAAAATTTATTTGATATTGCAGTTTGATATTTATAAATTACTTGGACGTTAAGTATGGAGTACAAGTTGCAAGATAAAATGAATTTTGCTATTTTGTAATGAAAAAAATAATTAAGAGCCTTTGCTTTATAATTATTACCTAATCCCCAATCGACTCCTCTTTCCACGTCTCTTTTACGTTTCTCTTCGCGTTCTTTTTCTTGTTTTGCCAAAGCTTCCTTTTCAGCTAATTCCTTCTGCTGTATCTTCTCAAGTCTTTGTTGTTTTAATTCAGTTATAGTAAATTGTGATTCTTCTTCGGTATCTTCATCAGGTCCAGTTAACACATAACTGCGGGTACTAAAGCCTAATTTAATCATATGACCTACCTAAAAATAACATTGATAAAACTTTGCCTTAGAAACCAATCAGTTTACAAGAGAAAATCAAGTCACATCAATGCAGAATAAATATTAGCGGATATTAATTGACAAATTAGATTCTAATTTTAATCGTTCGTAAAATATGAATTCCGTAAATTCTGAAGACGCAAAAATTGACAAGAAAAAACCCAGAGTTATAAATATAGAACTACCTTCATTTTATAATCCCGAAGAAAGCACTAGTTCAGAATCAAAATCTACGTCAAAAGAGAGCACATCAATATCGGATCAAGAAATAGAAACTAATTCTGATGAGAAAATTATGGAACTCGTTAAGAGATCCTCCGAAATGAAGGAAAATGTGAAAGAAAAAGATCTATTTATGGAAGAGAAATTCAACGAGTTAAAATCTAGAATAAACAGTAGCGTTGCATTTTTAAGAACTACTAAAAATCAAATAGAAAACATTAAATTCATGCATCAAAAAGATGTATTAAACATGACCAAAGATCAAAACATTGATTATTCGTTAGAAAACACCAATCAAAGCGTGGAAGAATTAAATTTACAAATGGAAGAAATACAAAAGAAGCTAAATAAAGTTAGAGAACAAACAAAAAAATACAAAGAAGCTCATACTGTTAAAATAAGCAATGATCAAAATTATCAAGCTGCAGTAACTAAAACCGTCAATTTATTAGATAGAGTTGGCAGGGGAGATTACAGTGTTAATGAAGCAACAAAGGAATCGCATTAAAGATTGTGTAACAGTTATAAAATGCAAACAAAATTCGAAACCATATTTACATGTACTAACAAATATAACATTATGATTAATATAAATACATTTTACCACAATTTTTGTACAATTACCTTGACAGGTGCATAGACTCTAGGTTTTAATTTGCCCTTATTTAAAAAAGTACCATGTGTACTATTTAAATCATAAATATAAAAACCAGGTGGTTCATTTTCACTTCCTTCTCGTCTATATTGTAAAACAGCATGAAAACTGCAAGTAGAATTTAATTTATTAATTAAGAACATCTAATCTGTGTACAAAACTCACCGAGATACTGTTGGATGTGCCATATAAATTTCACAATTAGTTGATCTTCCAAATGCCCAAAAAGGCTTAGGCATAAGATTAATCCGTTCTACTATTGTTCCAGATTTGAGAACTTCAAAAACATATTCATTTCCATTGGTTTGAGGCAATCCTGACCATGGGGGCTCTTTATAAGGTAAAGGCATTTGATTTTCAATTAATTGTTGTGCTGGGCCCTTCATAAGTTTAACTAAATTAAATTAAAAAACATAATTACTTGTCTATACTTATAAAAAATTGTACCTTCTACATTGTCTTCGATCGGTTCATTTAGACTTGCACCTTCAATGGTTTCATTAAGTGACTCTTGATTTTCATTGTCATTATCTTCTGTATCCTTCTTCTTATTTATTATCTTTCGTGGGAAACGTCCTATTTTGCCCACTAATATTGGCTTTTTGAATGCCACTTCAGATCTTTCCTTTGACTGCGAATTGTCAGCATTGTCTTTGGATATATCGTCCTCCTCCATGTTTTATTCTAATATACAAAAAAGCAAATTAAAACTAGTAATGCAATTATTCCCAAGCTTAATAAACAGCAAATCGTTCTACATTTAAAGGTTGTGTGAGTCCCATTTCATAAGCACTGGTTTTACATCAAATATGTTATTAACAACATCAAACCGAAAATTAACCATTTGAGTAGATCAAATATTAAATTAACTATTGTAACACAGATTACAGTGAAAGTAATTATAACAAAAATTCCAATTAACAATTCCATTTGGAATAATAGTAACTAATGACTGCTTTATTATCAATAATTTGAAATCTTCAAATACGTAAACAAAGCTATTGCTTTGTGAGTATGTTACTTACATTATTTCAATAATGCACACTTATTTGTTAATGAGCTTGATTAATAAATATTATGAATTGGAATAAAAAATTATCCAAATATTTTGAGGTTAAATTTGTCAGGCTTAGAATGCGATCACAGCGTTAATGCTGGTGAAGTTCACAACTTTATTAATTATTTGAATAAAAATTAAATGTCTTCGTTTGCGAAATTCATTGAGACAGAAATATGTCGTTAAATCGTTTATGTATGTAATTATTTTGAGAAATAAACTTTTAAAGTGCAATGTTTGAATTAGTTTAATGTCAATTAATGTGTTTAAATATTCAAAAAAAAATATATCATGTTTAATAAAATTATGCTATAATTAAATCATGTAATCTGTAGAAAATGTAATTACAATTAAAGATATGTTCATACACTTAATGGTGAAACTAATTTTTGTTTAAATAATAAATGAAGTAGAGCAAGAATTGATCAATTGATAAATATGTAAAAGAACTTTTAAAAAGTAACATTTTTTCACAATGTTCAGCCTTTTTAAAAAAAATTCTTTGAATTTAACCGTTAACTAACGTAAAATTTTGACAAAAGCTAAGAAAAATACTTATTTTTCTTTTTGCTAATGACGACGCAATGTTTAAGAGCAATAAACGTTGTTTCTTTAATTGTTTTCAAAACTTTGATCTTTTGGAACAGAAAAACGGTTTCTTATATCAACATATAAATTTAGAGAGTTATTGTGAATAGATTTATCTATAACATTGTCTAACATTAGTGGTCTTATTAATATTTTCAAATTAGCCGTAAATTTTCTAAACATTGCTAAAGAGGCAAAAATAAATAGGATTTCAAAAAAAAAGAATAGTGTGAAAGAAACAACTTAATTTTATTTTGATTTTATATTGTACTGTTTAACGTTCATTTTTCTGTTGACAAAGATTTCAATCTGAATCCCTACAAGTGCATTTCTAAAAGAAACCTTTAAATCGTTCCCTTCTAATAGAACTAAATTAAAACAGTTTGCACCGGAAGATGTTACATTTTCGTTTAGATAAACATTATGATGTGTGTTTCATAAATACTAACATATATTAATGAGTGAAAACGCGTCAAACGACAAAAATAATAATTACCAAATCTAATTATTGCAAAAACCAGATTTTTAAATTATTTATTGCTTCTCTCATAATTTTGCGAGAGAGAAAAACGAAAAATTTCCATTATAAACAACTTCTCTATTCAAATCAGAGAGAATACGTTTAAAAATAAACTTAAAAGGAGTTTGAACAATAAGTTTCATTTATTACTCGAGTAAACAGTGTTAATTTGCAAATAGCTATCAAGAACTTTTTGTCCCATCATTTTTCCACAGTACCAATATCGCTTGTGGGCGGCGAACTGCGATGTCCATAACCTGTGACTGCCTCCGTTTATAGCTCATCGCAAAGGGCTCTTTGCCAATTCATTATCTGCAGTAACTGCTGAACAGTAATAAACTTTTTATCATAAAAAAGTTGCTTCGCAGCCACAATCGCAGTGACACTAACTTGTTGGAATAATTAAATCAGTTTTCACTAACGTAAACTGAAAAAGATGAAACGTCTGCTTCTTGTTGTCTTTATTAACTTATTATTTTCAGGTAGGTCGAGCATTCTTTTATTATACCATTGCTAAAACTCGTACTTTTCTCCAATTCTAATTCAATTATTTTAAAAATAAGCAACAGTTATTTGCGGATACAATTTGGCAAATCTTATCTAACTTTTAAATTTAGTAATACTTTTGTTTACGTTTTGCAGAACTTTGATTTGCATAAAAATGATAAATTAATTGAGAATTTATAATGAGGATTGTTTAATAATTATTTTTACGCTTTTGTTCCTATGTAAATGTGTTAATTTTTAAATTATTTTAATGTTACAAAGGCATTTTCTTGCTCTTAGCGGACAGATATAAATAAAGTTGAAATTCATTTTGTTAAAAATTGCTCGAACTAAAATTAGTTTATTTCTACTTGCATTTGAATTTTATCTCGAAATAATTTCGTTAACGTTTTCGATCCAAGATGTATTGTGGTAATTAATAATTTGATAAATTAACAAATTATCGTTTCATTAAAAATTTATAGTAATTTACACTGTAATGGTAAATTAATTCGCCCACACAAGCTTTCTATTATTATTTCTTTTAGCTGTTTGAAATTAATCCAGATAAGTATTATTATTTGTGTTAGATATACCTATCAGTTGCATTTCTTAGTTTTTGATTAAGTTTCATATTTCTGTTGTTACAGAACAATATTAAACAATAAATAAATGAGGAAATAGTGGAAATTTTTCTCATGTTAAAGTTTTCAAGCATTTTTCGGCTAAAAAAGTTTGGGAACTATTGACCCATACTACATTAAGCTTTACTGGGGCAAAAAGTAACAAAGCTTACTTTTTTATTACTTTTTTGGGCCATAATCAAGGTTTTTCAAAAAGTGTATATTACTAGCAGTTAAAACATTTATTTAACAAACCACTGGTATAATTAAAATTCTTATATAGTTCGTTAGTATTGTATTATCTCAGCTATTATCAATGTAATTAAAATACTACTTGTTATTGTTAGTTTATTTATAATAATATTTATTTTTATTTCAGATATTGTTACCAGCCATTGGGAGTACCACGACCAAAGTAAGTACAATGTAACGTTTTTAGTAATTATCGCAAAAATTTTCTACACTTTTTCTATATCTAAAAATTAAGAAACCCAAGTTCAAAGCTCAATGTCAGTAATGATAATATTAAAAATTTCATTTCGTACCGATGTCTATAAACAATACTAATAAAAAAACAATAATCAGCTTGAGAACATTTTATAATATTTTAATAGTCAATTATTAATACACTAAAATAAAAATAATAAAGATTCCGAAATACATAAAACTTGCAATGTTCAATTTAACTACATCAATTCTCTTAAAAAATTAATTTGCGCACATCAAATAATAAAATAAATGAGCAATAAAAATTATTTAAAATTAATAAAAAGAACTCGTAAAATTTTAAAATGAATTAAAAGTGAAAATCTTGCGCGCTTCAGTAAAAGCGTAATCAAGGTTAAAATTATGAACACAATAATAATAATTTTATTAGGGGCGATGTTTTTTACTTCTGCAACCGTGAGCAGTTTGATTAAAATTTTATTATTAAATGAGTGCGGTATTATGCGGTTTATTTTAAAGGGTCATTGAGGCGGATGGGCAACAATTTGTGCCTTGATTTAATAAAGTCACACGGGTCCCATTTAAGATAATCAAGAGTCACACGCTTTGTATTATTGTGTAAAGCATCAATTAATGGCGCAAAATAATTTTAACAGAATACCACTCGTACTCCGTTATAAATTACTTAAAAAAAAATTATTACTTAATTCAAATATAAACAAAAAAAATAATAGTCTCTATATGTATATTCGTACAATTTGCATCAATTTATTTACACTTTTTTTAACAATTTTTTTTAACAATGTTATTTTATTATGTACTCATAATAGAAATGCATCTGCTATGAAGAAATTAATATGTCTGCGGTGGATTTTGACTAATACTTTTTGTAGTTTTAATAACTAAAAAGGAATCGATTTATTTATTTATTTAAATTACATATTGATAAAAAATTAATGTCATTAAACGTATTTATTATAGTGCACCTGCAAGCAACTAGTTTTAATGAATTAAGATTGGAACAAATAAATATTTTTTTAATCAATATGTTTAAAATTTAAAAAAAAAGGTCTGTAAGCTCTTTGCAACCCGTGCAGAAATTTACTATGGATGCCCTAACATTGGTAGGGGCCCTTAAATGCTACGTTGTGGATTCCACGTTAAAATATTTCTCAATGAATTTTTTTTTGTTAAAACGGGACGTTTGGTAATCGAGCTTAAAACCGAGTGTGCACATTCGAGCTCAAAGTGGCACATTCCGATCTCGGAAAAATAAAGCGCGCCGCTCCGCGTCGCGCTTTATTTGCCTCCCTCGCTCGGAAATGTGCCACTTTTCGCTCGAATGCGCACAACTTTGCATTTATTGGATTTGTCTTGTTTATCTTTCGCTATTTCCGATAAAAAATATAATTGTACTTTAGTAAATATAGATTTTATGTTTAAAAACGTATTTGTACTGTAGCAATGAGTAAGAACGAGCGAAAAGATACGATAAACTCGTAGATGTGAGTGAGAGACAACAATTTTAACTAATACTATGGCTATTTTATTGTGAATCATGCTTAAAACCGAGTGTGCACATTCGAGCTCAAAGTGGCACATTCCGATCTCGGGAAAATGAAGCGCGCCGCTCCGCGTCGCGCTTCATTTGCCTCCCTCGCTCGGAAATGTGCCACTTTTCGCTCGAATGCGCACATCCTCGTGTTTATTACATTAGTATAATTTACCGTGCGCTCCTTCAAATCAAAAATTTTAATTTAAGTTAGTACCCGTGCAGAAATTTACTATGGATGCCCTAACAGTGGTAGGGGCCTTTAAATGCTACTTTGTGGATTCCACGTTAAAACATTTTTCAGTGAATCCTTTTTAAAGCCAGTAAAGGGGCATTGTCGGGTTATGATAACGAAATCTTTTTAGGGGTTTTTCAGAGTAACCATTAAAGGGCCTTTTAATTTTTGTCAAGAATTCCTTAATAGGTTTTAGTTACGGTAAATATTAAAGGGCCTTTAAATATCTTTGTGGATTCCATAAGAAGAAAAGTCCATAATAAAATTATTGAATATTTTATTTATAACATATAAAATTATTTCTATTTACTGCAAGTTGTGAAGTTATCAATTAAATTATTATTTTTTATTTGTTTAACAGTTTACAATCATACATAATACTTTTTTTGTCAGCTAAAAGTAATGATTATTGATAAGTCTCTTTATGTACATTACTAAGAAGTCGTTCATAAATTACATAACAGCCTATTTGGATGGTGGCTGGGTGGGGGGGGGAAGGCTTTTATTTGTTAGTATTTGTTACAAGAAAGGGCTAGTTAAACATAAGGTCACAAAACCCAAATAAATTTTTCTTTCAAAAAATTGCTTTTTAGTTTGAAAAAAAAGTTTTAAAGTTATATACATATATCCTAACAGGTTTCTAAAAGCAAAAAGGGATTAATTATTTTTAATTTTAACAAATACAGAACTAACAATAGAAAAATATCTTTTGTTGTCTTTTACCTCAGCTAGATATTGCTTTATGTTTAACTAAGCTTTTGTAATATTCTAAGAAAATTTATTTTCTTATTATACACCAGGTAAAAAAAATTAAATGTAAGGGAAAACTTTTTCAGGACCTTATTACATTGTCCTTAAAGGCCCCCATTAATTAATTGCTATATTTTCAAATCTATTAAGACCTTACTCAAATTTTTGGCGAGAATTAAGTTTAGTTTAATAAAATAAACAAAACCTTTTACATTGAATTTGACAAATTTTAAATTTGTGATAAATTTATATATATATAACAAGAAATACAACAAAGGATTAACAGGGTTAAATTGATTTGTAAAATTTTTACAGAATAAAAAATACTAACAGTGTTAATGTTTAGATTTAAATCAACATTAAATGATTGAATTTTAAAGATATTAAAATAACTAAATTTAAAATAACTAATTAACAAATGAGATTCACGATTAAATCCTATTTGCTTATGAAATTTGATTAAAATATAAATTAGCTAAATTTGAAATGTGAATTAAAATGAGTTTAAATAATATTTAAATCAGAAATTGGGAATAATCATTAGGGAAATTTTTCTAAAAATATTACAAATATAAACTGAACATGATTAACAAATACATCTGAATTTAAACAAAATGAAAATAAATGAAATCAAAAATCTTTTTATAGATATACTAATAATAAAAGAAATCAATAAAATGATTCCGTCTTCATACGAGCTTTAAATCACCTCTCGAGTTGCTATAAAATCATTGTTACAAATAAAATTAAAGTTTAATATCTAGGAGACCTTAAAATATATTAAGAAAATGATACTGTCTTTACCTTCCGCATACTAGGTGACTAAATGTCACATGCCATACTAGGTGGGTTTGCCATACCCGAAAATAAAATGAAATAAAATCCACAAAATTTTATTTTATGACAGTTCAATGATCTTAATAATTAATAATGAATAGGTCTAAGTAAAACACATTGTATCTTCTCGCTCCTTTCCATTCATTGCTATGGTAAATACGTTTTTCGACTATAAAATCGATATTTACTAAATAAAATTAAAGTTTTTGATTTGAAGGAGCTTATGGAAATTATATTAATGTACGCAAATTGGGGGTTAACACCGTATGGAAATCCTTTTACAAATATTATTAAGCAAATTATGAATACTGTCTTTTACCTTCCGCATACTAGGTGACTAAATGTCACATGCCATACTAGGTGGGGTTTGCCATACCCGAAAATAAAATGAAATAAAATCCACAAAATTGTATTTTATGACAGTTCAATGATCTTAATAATTAATAATGAATAGGTCTAAGTAAAACACATTGTATCTTCTCGCTCCTTTCCATTCATTGCTATGGTAAATACGTTTTTCGACTATAAAATCGATATTTACTAAATAAAATTAAAGTTTTTGATTTGAAGGAGCTTATGGAAATTATATTAATGTAATAAATACGAGGATGTGCGCATCCGAGCGAAAAGTGGCACATTTCCGAGCGAGGGATGCAAATGAAGCGCGACGCGGAGCGGCGCGCTTCATTTTCCCGAGATCGGAATGTGCCACTTTGAGCTCGAATGTGCACACTCGGTTTTAAGCACCATTCACAATAATTTAGGCCGAAAAAAATAATTAAGCAATTTTAATCGTTCCCTCTCACTTGCACTTACGAGATTTTTGTATCTTTTCGCTCCCTTCCACTTATTGCTATTGTAAATACATTTCTTAAACATAAAATTAATATTTACTAAACTAATTTAGTTATTTTCATTTGAAAGAGCGTAGCATAAAGTAGACAAACTTAATAAGTACGAAGATGTGCGCATTTGAGCAAAAAGTGGCACATTTCCGAGCGAGGAGGCAAATGAAGCGCGACGCGGAGCGGCGCGCTTTATTTTCCGAGATCGGATGTGCCACTTTGAGCTCGAATGTGCACACTCGGTCTTCGGCACCATTCGCAATAATTTAGGCCAAAAAAATAATTAAGCAATTTTAATCGTTCCCTCTCACTTGCACTTACGAGATTTTTGTATCTTTTCGCTCCCTTCCACTCATTGCTATTGTAAATACATTTCTTAAACATAAAATTAATATTTACTAAACTAATTTAGTTATTTTCATTTGAAAAAGCGTAGCATAAAGTAGACAAACTTAATAAATACGAAGATGTGCGCATTCGAGCGAAAAGTGGCACATTTCCGAGCGAGGGAGGCAAATAAAGCGCGACGCGGAGCGGCGCGCTTTATTTTCCCGAGATCGGAATGTGCCACTTTGAGCTCGAATGTGCACACTCGGTTTTAAGCTGGATTAGCAAACGTGCCCTTTTAACAAGAAAAAAATTGGTCACGTTAGTTATACCCCACCTCGTACACGGAACGTTAATTTTAAGTAAATTGCAATATGTTCATAAAATTAAAGTTTCTAAAATAGAATCTTAAATAAGCTGTTAGTAAATGTTAATTATAAATAACCTACTTGTAATTCCAAACAACAATTAACACTACAATAATTAATTTTAGTCGTTTGCTATTTACACAATTTTGAGTGTTATTTTATGTCTGTAACTTTAAACAATTTTTTTCTTTAATTTCTCAACGCTAGGTCATTGGCCAGACTTGTGTCGAACTGGTAAAAATCAATCTCCAATTACTTTGGATCGCAAGCTAGCCAAAGAGCGATTTTTTGATAAATTTATTTTTAGTAATTACGACGCTTTCTACGAAGCCGTAGTTAAAAACAATGGTCATTCTGGTAAGAGGAAGCGCTTAATCTACACGAATTCTGTGAAACGTAAAAACGCACTTTTCAGTTCAATTAAAGATCAATGGTGTTCAACCTACATTATCGGGAGGTGGATTGGATAAACAATACTTCCTCGATCATCTGCATTTCCATTGGAAATCCGAACACACGATCGATGGTTACAGGTTCAGATTTAATACGCAACGATCAAATAGAATTTTTTTTAAATGACATTTCAGATATCCTTTGGAAGTGCATTTGGTTCACTTTGCTTCCGACTATGGTAATTTGCAAAGTGCTTTGCAGCACCCAGATGGACTTGCTGTGTTGGCGGTCTTATATGAGGTAATAAATGGTATTGATGCAAGAAACTGTTATGATTAAAATAATTACTTAAAATGGTTGTCACACATTGCTTTTAAATATTGTCCCCAAATTCTTACAACATTTTAGAAGAATTTCTTAAATAAAATCGACATAAACTTATATTATACAGGGTGTCGCATTGATGATAGCACAACGGGTAAGTCTACAAAAACAGTGGCAAAGAAAAGTGAATCAAGGCATCCCTATATCTTTATGATGCGCGACGTTATGTGGTTTTTACAATTTTGACCTTTTCGTCGCAAAACACAAATAAAAAAAAACACCTTGTCAATCGCGATAAAAATTTGGTCTTAGAGTTGAGCTTTATCGCTGAAACCGTTTATGAAATTTAATTGTGGGAACACTGACATACAGGGGACGGAAAAAACTAATTTAAATGCTTTATTTTATTATTTTTTTAAATCCTACGATAAAGATCGAGGGATGCCTTAATTGATTTTTCTTTGCCGTTTTTCATGAATATTTTAGATTTATCTGTTGAGCTATCATCAACAGGACACCCTATATACATTAGGGTGGTCCTTATTCTTAAGGAAATTTTTTTTTTCTAATTTCACGGGGCACCACATTATTTGATTATATAACATAATACACTATTTCACTAATTTTTTTAAAATTTTTAATTGGCATTTACGGGTCGCTACTAAGGGTTAAATTTTAAATAAAAACTCAAAATCTCTACATTTGTTAGATTCCTTTATTCGTAAGTCAGGATATAAGAAATACAAAATTATTGTTATTAGTGTAAAAGTACCGGTTTTAGATGCGTTAGACCCAGTTTTAGACACTTGAGTAATTTTTATAAATTAACTTGAAAAATACAAAAAAAACATCATTGATGTTTCTATCGTAGTTAAAGATACATTAATTACAAATATAGCAGTATCGATAATTCTTATATTTGACATTTGTCAAAATAAAGTGGAAAATGTCCACAACTGGTACAGTGTCCAAAACCGGTGTTTCTACCCTATTACAAATTAAAACATAGGTATATAAATATTTGAATCATTTACTTTTAAGAAACAAGGATTAATTTATTAGTATTAGGGTATTTTTTTCTATACGCTTTCATCAACAAAAGCAAATATTGCTTTTGTTCTTCATTGGTTGTAATCAATTAATTATAGTTAATCCTCCATTAAAGCAACACCACGCTCAGTTATGCTGTTCACTACTCACATAGAATGAACGACATTTTTGGCAGCTACATAATCAGCATCTTCGTTTCAAGTTTCCATGTCTTTATTCAAAAAATTTAATGAGATACCCATAATCTGAAAGAATCGTAAGGAGTTGCTACTCACGACGTTTTCTATATTTTCTTCGTGGATATATTTGACATCAATGTTTATTTTTTTTGGGAATTTTCTGTGCTTTCAATTTTTAATGCTTCTACCATTTTCTTCTTCTCTTAAACTAAAATTTCGTTATCAAAAAATGCAAACGACATCAGCTCTTCCGACAAATATCACAAATGGCATGGTATTTTTTTCACCACAACAGTAGTCATTTTTTTATTAAAGCTTTCAAAGACTTTAAGATCTTTCAATAATTGTAGGTCGTTTCTTGGTGCTGACCATCCGGTAGAGACTTGAAACCAATATTTAATATATATTATCACCGTGAAAATGCATATTTCCCTCACAGCTTTCTCGTGCTTTTTCGTTAGTTTAAATTAATGTTTAAATAGGTAAATTTTCAAGCAATAAATGGCTCTTGCCATGCCAGGGGGAAGTTGCCTATGCGAATCTGCATGTTCACCTGCAGTTAAAATGCTAAATAAAATCTTAAATAAACAATTACTAAGACTTTTATTTAAGCGGTCATACAATGCTTTCTGTTAAAGTTTGACGACTGGTAGCGATCTCTAAATCGTATACAAAAATTTAAAAAAAAATCTATTTTATATTTCGATGTATATAATCGAATGACGAAGTGCCCCGATGATAATTCAAAATTCGAAAAATAAGGACCACCCTAATATACATATTATTTAACAAACAACTTAAATAATTTTCTACCATTAAAATTGCTTTGGTACTTCATGGCAAGACATTTTTATGTCTTAATTCTTCTCGTAGAGAGGAACTTTACTATTAAATTATGCTATTTTGCTCGACGTAGCAGTTTTTGGTGGTTGTTGATTATAACACACTCAATCACCGAATTAGATTAAGATTTTCAATAATTTAAATAAAAAAGACCGAATGTGACAAGCATTTTGGGCCAGAGCCTGCATCTATTTCTGTGTCCTGTAATTTGTTATTGCAGCTATCACCTGATGATGATGTTAAATTTCAACCCCTCATAAGTGTGATAAAAAACGTGGAGGCAGAGCCTGACTTAACGAACATGATGAACGCTGTCCATCTTGATAGCTTTCTACCTCGAGATACAGCTGGTTATTATCGATACAATGGATCGCTCACCACTCCCAGTTGCGATGAATCTGTAATTTGGACCATTTTTACCAATACCATACCAATATCGCAACAACAGGTAATGAAAATGCTAAATTGGGCCTTCTAATCAAATCAGTTACAAAAAATCAATTTTTAGGTACATCATTTTGAATCAGTGCACGCTCACACTGGGATATTATCATCCAATTACCGTAAACTTCAAAGCATAGGAGATCGTACCATCTACAGGAAAATAAGTCCCATTCCACATGGAACTGCTGTATCAATTAATACTTTTTCTTCTACTTTATTTAATGTGTTGTCTGTGATCGTTGTCTTGTTTTCTTAAATGTTATTTTACTATTGTTCTCGTTAGAAGCGGACTTTAATGTATTAACACGTACCCATTACTTGCACAATTAATTTATTTATAACAAATAATCTTAAATAGAAGTAAATCTGTGTAAGTGGTATGGAGTATAAAAAACCATTGTTTTGATTAAGAAAATATTTGGTTACCCTTTAGAAACACTTAAAATTTTTAATTTATTTATTTTAATCGGTACACAATTTTAATGATCGATTTTTATATTAATGTCATCAGTATCTTAACACTTTCGAGAAGGAAAACTTTTGCAACTATTTTTCAGTACTAATGTAACAAAATGGTTTTTTTCTCTCAAAGTTGGGGTTCGAATAAGTGAAGTTCTACTGTATTTTATTTTCTAGTCGACAACCTGTAAAAAAGTTCCATGAGGTGGTTTTTGAGTAATGATAAAAGCAGCTTTGGTGTTTGATATCAGGGAACTGATATGATTAATAGTTGTTGACTAACGTTAAAACACCTTTTATGTTAAAATTTAGTATTCAGTTGTGAATGTAAAGTTAATGCGAACGCATTTGTTCTAACCAATGTCTTCAAGAATTTAAGTAGCAATCTTTGGATTATAAGGTGACTTGATTAGTTCTATTTCTACCTTTTTGCAGTACACAGTTAGGTAAAAATTCTGATCACTAATTTTGTTTTTCTTTTGCACAGAATACTACAGATCCATTCCTGTGTAAAATAACTTTTATGCAAGGTGATTTATTGTGTAATTAAATACTTTATCTGCATATGAAGTTTACTTGGGCGATATTATATCATCTATGATTAGTGGGTCAAAAATCTTTAATTATTGAGATACAGGTTATTTTATTGATTTTGCCTATTTCTTTTCTGAACCTTAACTTTAGAACCACTAGTTATAAAAATGCATTATCTTTGTTTCATTTAATCTACATATGCAGGTAAAGTATGTACACTTGCCAATGAAATCGCCTTGTATAATAAAGAATGACCGATTAATTTCTTTGGATACAAGAATCAATCAACAGTTTCCAAAAATATATTAAATTTTCAAGGTAGGTAAATAGACTTATTATTGCTTTATTCACTGCTCTCTTGAATATTTCGTATTACGTACCCCTACTAACTATAACCGGTGTCATTTCCCCGCGCTCCCCTCTAAAATAAAAATTTTCGATACAAACTAAATGATTAAAAATACGTACCCCTTGATTCACAAATAAAATCGTAGCGCCCTTATTTTCGATCAAATCATTACAACCGACACGGATTCGGAATCCTGAGGCTTTTTTACATAAGATACATGTAAAACATGTATAGGGTGCGACGTTAATTTTTCGAATATTCAAAATTGCGATTTTTAGTGCTCATTTTGAGCTAATTTTGAACTTTCAAAAAATTGTAGCGCCGTTATTTGTGGACGGATTTTTAAAAACTATTCAGAATCGGATTTGGCAGCCTTTTTGGCTTCGGATAGGCTTAAGAAACCGTAGGCGTGCTATTTGACAGCTTTGGGAAAACGTTTTGAAAATACAAAATCGATGGGTTTTAGTCCATGTATTTTTGATAAAAAATGAAAAAAATAGAATCGCTTTATATTGCGAGGGGACGTTCTTACGTACCCCTACTAACTATAACCGGTGTCATTTCCCCGCGCTTCTTCTCTAAAATAAAAATTTTCGATACAAATTAAATGATTAAAAATACGTACCCCTTGATTCACAAATAAAATCGTAGCGCCCTTATTTTCGATCAAATCATTACAACCGACACGGATTCGGAATCCTGAGGCTTTTTTACATAAGATACATGTAAAATATGTATAGGGTGCGACGTTAATTTTTCGAATATTAAAAATTGCGATTTTTAGCGCTCATTTTGAGCTAATTTTGAACTTTCAAAAAATTGTAGCGCCGTTATTTGTGGACGGATTTTTAAAAACTATTCAGAATCGGATTTGGCAGCCTTTTTGGCTTCGGATAGGCTTAAGAAACCGTAGTCGTGCTATTTGACAGCTTTGGGAAAACGTTTTGAAAATACAAAATCGATGGGTTTTAGTCCATGTATTTTTGATAAAAAATGAAAAAAATAGAATCGCTTTATATTGCGAGGGGACGTTCTTACGTACCCCTACTAACTATAACCGGTGTCATTTCCCCGCGCTTCTTCTCTAAAATAAAAATTTTCGATACAAATTAAATGATTAAAAATACGTACCCCTTGATTCACAAATAAAATCGTAGCGCCCTTATTTTCGATCAAATCATTACAACCGACACGGATTCGGAATCCTGAGGCTTTTTTACATAAGATACATGTAAAATATGTATAGGGTGCGACGTTAATTTTTCGAATATTAAAAATTGCGATTTTTAGCGCTCATTTTGAGCTAATTTTGAACTTTCAAAAAATTGTAGCGCCGTTATTTGTGGACGGATTTTTAAAAACTATTCAGAATCGGATTTGGCAGCCTTTTTGGCTTCGGATAGGCTTAAGAAACCGTAGTCGTGCTATTTGACAGCTTTGGGAAAACGTTTTGAAAATACAAAATCGATGGGTTTTAGTCCATGTATTTTTGATAAAAAATGAAAAAAATAGAATCGCTTTATATTGCGAGGGGACGTTCTTACGTACCCCTACTAACTATAACCGGTGTCATTTCCCCGCGCTTCTTCTCTAAAATAAAAATTTTCGATACAAATTAAATGATTAAAAATACGTACCCCTTGATTCACAAATAAAATCGTAGCGCCCTTATTTTTGATCAAATCATTACAAACGACACGGATTCGCAATCCTGAGGCTTTTTTACATAAGATACATGTAAAATATGTATAGGGTGCGACGTTAATTTTTCGAATATTAAAAATTGCGATTTTTAGTGCTCATTTTGAGCTAATTTTGAACTTTCAGAAAATTGTAGCGCCGTTATTTGTGGACGGATTTTTAAAAACTATTTAGAATCGGATTTGGCAGCCTTTTTGGCTTCAGATACACTTAAGAAACCGTAGGCGTGCTATTCCAGAGCTTTGGGAAAACGTTTTGAAAATTCAAAATCGATGGGTTTTAACCCATGTATTTTTGATAAAAAATGAAAAAAATAGAATCGCTTTATATTGCGAGGGGACGTTCTACGTAGCCCTACTAACTATAACCGGTGTCATTTTCCCGCTTTTCTTCTCTAAAATAAAAATTTTCGATACAAACTAAATGATTAAAAATACGTACCCCTTGATTCACAAATAAAATCGTAGCGCCTTTATTTTTGATCAAATCATTACAAACGACACGGATTCGGAATCCTGGGGCTTTTTTACATATGATACATGTAAAATTTGTATAGGGTGCGACGTTAATTTTTCGAATATTAAAAATTGCGATATTTAGCGCTCATTTTGAGCTAATTTTGAACTTTCAAAAAATTGTAGCGCCGTTATTTGTCGACGGATTTTTAAAAACTATTTAGAATCGGATTTGGCAGCCTTTTTGGCTTCAGATACACTTAAGAAACCGTAGGCGTGCTATTCCAGAGCTTTGGGAAAACGTTTTGAAAATTCAAAATCGATGGGTTTTAGTCCATGTATTTTTGATAAAAAATGAAAAAAAATAGAATCGCTTTATATTGCGAGGGGACGTTTCTACGTACCCCTACTAACTATAACCGGTGTCATTTTCCGCTCTTCTTCTCTAAAATAAAAATTTTCGATACAAACTAAATGATTAAAAATACGTACCCTTGATTCACAAATAAAATCGTAGCGCCCTTATTTTGATCAAATCATTACAAACGACACGGATTCGGAATCCTGAGGCTTTTTACATAAGATACATGTAAAATATGTATAGGGTGCGACGTTAATTTTTCGAATATTAAAATTGCGATTTTTAGCGCTCATTTTGAGCTAATTTTGAACTTTCAAAAATTGTAGCGCCGTTATTTGTGGACGGATTTTAAAACTATTCAGAATCGGATTTGGCAGCCTTTTGGCTTCGGATAGACTTAAGAAACCGTAGGCGTGCTATTGACAGCTTTGGGAAAACGTTTTGAAAATTCAAAATCGATGGGTTTTAGTCCATGTATTTTGATAAAAATGAAAAAATAGAATCGCTTTATATTGCGAGGGGGCGTTCTACGTACCCCTACTAACTATAACCGGTGTCATTTCCCGCCTTCTTCTCTAAAATAAAAATTTTCGATACAAACTAAATGATTATAAATACGTACCCTTTGATTCACAAATAAAATCGTAGCGCCCTTATTTTCGATCAAATCATTACAAACGACACGGATTCGGAATCCTGAGGCTTTTTTACATAAGATACATGTAAAATATGTATAGGGTGCGACGTTAATTTTTCGAATATTAAAAATTGCGATTTTTAGCGCTCATTTTGAGCTAATTTTGAACTTTCAAAAAATTGTAGCGCCGTTATTTGTGGACGGATTTTTAAAAACTATTCAGAATCGGATTTGGCAGCCTTTTTGGCTTCGGATAGGCTTAAGAAACCGTAGGCGTGCTATTCCAGAGCTTTGGGAAAACGTTTTGAAAATTCAAAATCGATGGGTTTTAACCCATGTATTTTTGATAAAAAATGAAAAAAATAGAATCGCTTTATATTGCGAGGGACGTTCTTACGTACCCTACTAACTATAACCGGTGTCATTTCCCGCTTCTTCTCTAAAATAAAAATTTTCGATACAAACTAAATGATTAAAAATACGTACCCTTGATTCACAAATAAAATCGTAGCGCCCTTATTTTGATCAAATCATTACAAACGACACGGATTCGGAATCCTGAGGCTTTTTACATAAGATACATGTAAAATATGTATAGGGTGCGACGTTAATTTTTCGAATATTAAAATTGCGATTTTAGCGCTCATTTTGAGCTAATTTTGAACTTTCAAAAATTGTAGCGCCGTTATTTGTGGACGGATTTTTAAAACTATTCAGAATCGGATTTGGCAGCCTTTTGGCTTCGGATAGGCTTAAGAAACCGTAGGCGTGCTATTCCAGAGCTTTGGGAAAACGTTTTGAAAATTCAAAATCGATGGGTTTTAACCCATGTATTTTTGATAAAAATGAAAAAATAGAATCGCTTTATATTGCGAGGGACGTTCTACGTACCCTACTAACTATAACCGGTGTCATTTCCCGCCTTCTTCTCTAAAATAAAAATTTTCGATACAAACTAAATGATTAAAAATACGTACCCTTGATTCACAAATAAAATCGTAGCGCCCTTATTTTGATCAAATCATTACAAACGACACGGATTCGGAATCCTGAGGCTTTTTACATAAGATACATGTAAAATATGTATAGGGTGCGACGTTAATTTTTCGAATATTAAAATTGCGATTTTAGCGCTCATTTTGAGCTAATTTTGAACTTTCAAAAATTGTAGCGCCGTTATTTGTGGACGGATTTTAAAACTATTCAGAATCGGATTTGGCAGCCTTTTGGCTTCGGATAGACTTAAGAAACCGTAGGCGTGCTATTCCAGAGCTTTGGGAAAACGTTTTGAAAATTCAAAATCGATGGGTTTTAACCCATGTATTTTGATAAAAATGAAAAAATAGAATCGCTTTATATTGCGAGGGACGTTCTACGTACCCTACTAACTATAACCGGTGTCATTTCCCGCCTTCTTCTCTAAAATAAAAATTTTCGATACAAACTAAATGATTAAAAATACGTACCCTTGATTCACAAATAAAATCGTAGCGCCCTTATTTTGATCAAATCATTACAAACGACACGGATTCGGAATCCTGAGGCTTTTTACATAAGATACATGTAAAAATGTATAGGGTGCGACGTTAATTTTTCGAATATTAAAAATTGCGATTTTAGCGCTCATTTTGAGCTAATTTTGAACTTTCAAAAATTGTAGCGCCGTTATTTGTGGACGGATTTTAAAACTATTCAGAATCGGATTTGGCAGCCTTTTGGCTTCGGATAGACTTAAGAAACCGTAGGCGTGCTATTCCAGAGCTTTGGGAAAACGTTTTGAAAATTCAAAATCGATGGGTTTTAACCCATGTATTTTTGATAAAAATGAAAAAATAGAATCGCTTTATATTGCGAGGGACGTTCTACGTACCCTACTAACTATAACCGGTGTCATTTCCCGCCTTCTTCTCTAAAATAAAAATTTTCGATACAAACTAAATGATTAAAAATACGTACCCTTGATTCACAAATAAAATCGTAGCGCCCTTATTTTGATCAAATCATTACAAACGACACGGATTCGGAATCCTGAGGCTTTTTACATAAGATACATGTAAAATATGTATAGGGTGCGACGTTAATTTTTCGAATATTAAAAATTGCGATTTTAGCGCTCATTTTGAGCTAATTTTGAACTTTCAAAAATTGTAGCGCCGTTATTTGTGGACGGATTTTAAAAAATATTCAGAATCGGATTTGGCAGCCTTTTGGCTTCGGATAGGCTTAAGAAACCGTAGGCGTGCTATTCCAGAGCTTTGGGAAAACGTTTTGAAAATTCAAAATCGATGGGTTTTAGTCCATGTATTTTGATAAAAATGAAAAAATAGAATCGCTTTATATTGCGAGGGGACGTTCCTACGTACCCCTACTAACTATAACCGGTGTCATTTCCCCGCGCTTCCCCTCTAAAATAAAAATTTTCGATACAAACTAAATGATTAAAAATACGTACCCCTTGATTCACAAAAAAAATCGTAGCGCCCTTATTTTCGATCAAATCATTACAAGCGACACGGATTCGGAATCCTGAGGCTTTTTTACATAAGATACATGTAAAATATGTATAGGGTGCGACGTTAATTTTTCGAATATTAAAATTGCGATTTTAGCGCTCATTTTGAGCTAATTTTGAACTTTCAAAAATTGTAGCGCCGTTATTTGTGGACGGATTTTTAAAACTATTCAGAATCGGATTTGGCAGCCTTTTGGCTTCGGATAGGCTTAAGAAACCGTAGGCGTGCTATTCCAGAGCTTTGGGAAAACGTTTTGAAAATTCAAAATCGATGGGTTTTAATCCATGTATTTTGATAAAAATGAAAAAATAGAATCGCTTTATATTGCGAGGGACGTTCTTACGTACCCCTACTAACTATAACCGGTGTCATTTCCCGCGCTTCTTCTCTAAAATAAAAATTTTCGATACAAACTAAATGATTAAAAATACGTACCCTTGATTCACAAAAAAATCGTAGCGCCCTTATTTTCGATCAAATCATTACAAACGACACGGATTCGGAATCCTGAGGCTTTTTACATAAGATACATGTAAATATGTATAGGGTGCGACGTTAATTTTTCGAATATTAAAAATTGCGATTTTAGCGCTCATTTTGAGCCAATTTTGAACTTTCAAAAATTGTAGCGCCGTTATTTGTGGACGGATTTTAAAACTATTCAGAATCGGATTTGGCAGCCTTTTGGCTTCGGATAGGCTAAGAAACCGTAGGCGTGCTATTCCAGAGCTTTGGGAAAACGTTTTGAAAATTCAAAATCGATGGGTTTTAACCCATGTATTTTTGATAAAAATGAAAAAATAGAATTGCTTTATATTGCGAGGGACGTTCTACGTACCCCTACTAACTATAACCGGTGTCATTTCCCGCGCTTCTTCTCTAAAATAAAAATTTTCGATACAAACTAAATGATTAAAATACGTACCCTTGATTCACAAATAAAATCGTAGCGCCCTTATTTTCGATCAAATCATTACAAACGACACGGATTCGGAATCCTGAGGCTTTTTACATAAGATACATGTAAAATATGTATAGGGTGCGACGTTAATTTTTCGAATATTAAAATTGCGATTTTAGCGCTCATTTTGAGCTAATTTTGAACTTTCAAAAATTGTAGCGCCGTTATTTGTGGACGGATTTTAAAACTATTCAGAATCGGATTTGGCAGCCTTTTGGCTTCGGATAGCTTAAGAAACCGTAGGCGTGCTATTCCAGAGCTTTGGGAAAACGTTTTGAAAATTCAAAATCGATGGGTTTTAACCCATGTATTTTGATAAAAATGAAAAAATAGAATCGCTTTATATTGCGAGGGACGTTCTACGTACCCCTACTAACTATAACCGGTGTCATTTCCCGCTCTTCTTCTCTAAAATAAAAATTTTCGATACAAACTAAATGATTAAAAATACGTACCCTTGATTCACAAATAAAATCGTAGCGCCCTTATTTTCGATCAAATCATTACAAACGACACGGATTCGGAATCCTGAGGCTTTTTACATAAGATACATGTAAAATATGTATAGGGTGCGACGTTAATTTTTCGAATATTAAAATTGCGATTTTAGCGCTCATTTTGAGCTAATTTTGAACTTTCAAAAATTGTAGCGCCGTTATTTGTGGACGGATTTTAAAACTATTCAGAATCGGATTTGGCAGCCTTTTGGCTTCGGATAGACTTAAGAAACCGTAGGCGTGCTATTCCAGAGCTTTGGGAAAACGTTTTGAAAATTCAAAATCGATGGGTTTTAACCCATGTATTTTGATAAAAATGAAAAAATAGAATTGCTTTATATTGCGAGGGACGTTCTACGTACCCCCACTAACTATAACCGGTGTCATTTCCCGCGCTTCTTCTCTAAAATAAAAATTTTCGATACAAACTAAATGATTAAAAATACGTACCCTTGATTCACAAAAAAATCGTAGCGCCCTTATTTTCGATCAAAACATTACAAACGACACGGATTCGGAATCCTGAGGCTTTTTACATAAGATACATGTAAAATATGTATAGGGTGCGACGTTAATTTTCGAATATTAAAATTGCGATTTTAGCGCTCATTTTGAGCAATTTTGAACTTTCAAAAATTGTAGCGCCGTTATTTGTGGACGGATTTTAAAAAATATTCAGAATCGGATTTGGCAGCCTTTTGGCTTCGGATAGGCTTAAGAAACCGTAGGCGTGCTATTCCAGAGCTTTGGGAAAACGTTTTGAAAATTCAAAATCGATGGGTTTTAACCATGTATTTTTGATAAAAATGAAAAAATAGAATCGCTTTATATTGCGAGGGACGTTCTTACGTACCCTACTAACTATAACCGGTGTCATTTCCCGCGCTTCTTCTCTAAAATAAAAATTTTCGATACAAACTAAATGATTAAAATACGTACCCTTGATTCACAAATAAAATCGTAGCGCCCTTATTTTGATCAAATCATTACAAACGACACGGATTCGGAATCCTGAGGCTTTTTACATAAGATACATGTAAAATATGTATAGGGTGCGACGTTAATTTTTCGAATATTAAAATTGCGATTTTTAGCGCTCATTTTGAGCTTTTTAACTTTAAAAAAGGGTTTTTTACCTTTAAAAAAAAGATTTGGCACCTTTTCTTTAAAAAATTTAATTAAGCTTTGGGGAAAAATTTTAAAAGTTCAAAATTGGGGTTTATCCATTTTTTTGATTATAAAATTGAAAAATAGTCGCTTTTATTGCGAACGTTCTCGTACCCCTCTAAATAAGGGTTTTGCCTTTTAAAAAAAAATTTTCGATACAAACTTGATTAAAAAAATTTTAAAATAAAAACCCCCTTTTTTTAAAAAAAACCCTTTTCATAAGTACATGTTAAAATTGGGTTAATTTTAAAAAAAAATTTTTTTCATTTTGAAATTTTGCTTTAAAAAATTTTCGCCTTTTTGTGGACGGTCTTTGAAATTTAAATACGGTTTACCTTTTTTAAAAAAAAAGCGTGCTTTCCAACTTTAAAAGTTTTGAAAATTCAAAATCGATGGGTTTTAACCCATGTATTTTTGATAAAAATGAAAAAATAGAATCGCTTTATATTGCGAGGGACGTTCTACGTACCCTACTAACTATAACCGGTGTCATTTCCCGCTCTTCTTCTCTAAAATAAAAATTTTCGATACAAACTAAATGATTAAAAATACGTACCCCTTGATTCACAAATAAAATCGTAGCGCCCTTATTTTTGATCAAATCATTACAAACGACACGGATTCGCAATCCTGAGGCTTTTTTACATAAGATACATGTAAAATATGTATAGGGTGCGACGTTAATTTTTCGAATATTAAAAATTGCGATTTTTAGCGCTCATTTTGAGCTAATTTTGAACTTTCAAAAAATTGTAGCGCCGTTATTTGTGGACGGATTTTTAAAAACTATTCAGAATCGGATTTGGCAGCCTTTTTGGCTTCGGATAGACTTAAGAAACCGTAGGCGTGCTATTCCAGAGCTTTGGGAAAACGTCTTGAAAATTCAAAATCGATGGGTTTTAACCCATGTATTTTTGATAAAAAATGAAAAAAATAGAATCGCTTTATATTGCGAGGGGACGTTCCTACGTACCCCTACTAACTATAACCGGTGTCATTTTCCCGCTCTTCTTCTCTAAAATAAAAATTTTCGATACAAACTAAATGATTAAAAATACGTACCCCTTGATTCACAAATAAAATCGTAGCGCCCTTATTTTTGATCAAATCATTACAAACGACACGGATTCGGAATCCTGGGGCTTTTTTACATAAGATACATGTAAAATTTGTATAGGGTGCGACGTTAATTTTTCGAATATTAAAAATTGCGATTTTTAGCGCTCATTTTGAGCTAATTTTGAACTTTCAAAAAATTGTAGCGCCGTTATTTGTGGACGGATTTTTAAAAACTATTCAGAATCGGATTTGGCAGCCTTTTTGGCTTCGGATAGACTTAAGAAACCGTAGGCGTGCTATTCCAGAGCTTTGGGAAAACGTCTTGAAAATTCAAAATCGATGGGTTTTAACCCATGTATTTTTGATAAAAAATGAAAAAAATAGAATCGCTTTATATTGCGAGGGGACGTTTCTACGTACCCCTACTAACTATAACCGGTGTCATTTTCCCGCTCTTCTTCTCTAAAATAAAAATTTTCGATACAAACTAAATGATTAAAAATACGTACCCCTTGATTCACAAATAAAATCGTAGCGCCCTTATTTTTGATCAAATCATTACAAACGACACGGATTCGGAATCCTGGGCTTTTTACATAAGATACATGTAAAATTTGTATAGGGTGCGACGTTAATTTTCGAATATTAAAAATTGCGATTTTAGCGCTCATTTTGAGCCAATTTTGAACTTTCAAAAATTGTAGCGCCGTTATTTGTGGACGGATTTTAAAACTATTCAGAATCGGATTTGGCAGCCTTTTGGCTTCGGATAGGCCTTTAAAAAACCGTAGGCGTGCTATTCCAGAGCTTTGGGAAAACGTTTTGAAAATTCAAAATCGATGGGTTTTAACCCATGTATTTTTTATAAAAATGAAAAAATAGAATTGCTTTATATTGCGAGGGACGTTCCTACGTACCCTACTAACTATAACCGGTGTCATTTTCCCGCTCTTCTTCTCTAAAATAAAAATTTTCGATACAAACTAAATGATTAAAATACGTACCCTTGATTCACAAATAAAATCGTAGCGCCCTTATTTTGATCAAATCATTACAAACGACACGGATTCGGAATCCTGAGGCTTTTTACATAAGATACATGTAAAATATGTATAGGGTGCGACGTTAATTTTCGAATATTAAAAATTGCGATTTTAGCGCTCATTTTGAGCCAATTTTGAACTTTCAAAAATTGTAGCGCCGTTATTTGTGGACGGATTTTTAAAACTATTCAGAATCGGATTTGGCAGCCTTTTGGCTTCGGATAGGCTAAGAAACCGTAGGCGTGCTATTCCAGAGCTTTGGGAAAACGTTTTGAAAATTCAAAATCGATGGGTTTTAACCCATGTATTTTTGATAAAAATGAAAAAATAGAATCGCTTTATATTGCGAGGGGACGTTTCTACGTACCCCTACTAACTATAACCGGTGTCATTTTCCCGCTCTTCTTCTCTAAAATAAAAATTTTCGATACAAACTAAATGATTAAAAATACGTACCCTTGATTCACAAAAAAATCGTAGCGCCCTTATTTTCGATCAATCATTACAAACGACACGGATTCGGAATCCTGGGCTTTTTACATAAGATACATGTAAAATTTGTATAGGGTGCGACGTTAATTTTCGAATATTAAAATTGCGATTTTAGCGCTCATTTTGAGCCAATTTTGAACTTTCAAAAATTGTAGCGCCGTTATTTGTGGACGGATCTTTAAAACTATTCAGAATCGGATTTGGCAGCCTTTTGGCTTCGGATAGACTAAGAAACCGTAGGCGTGCTATTCCAGAGCTTTGGGAAAACGTTTTGAAAATTCAAAATCGATGGGTTTTAACCCATGTATTTTTGATAAAAATGAAAAAATAGAATCGCTTTATATTGCGAGGGACGTTCTACGTACCCTACTAACTATAACCGGTGTCATTTCCCGCTCTTCTTCTCTAAAATAAAAATTTTCGATACAAACTAAATGATTAAAAATACGTACCCCTTGATTCACAAAAAAATCGTAGCGCCCTTATTTTGATCAAATCATTACAAACGACACGGATTCGGAATCCTGGGCTTTTTACATAAGATACATGTAAAATTTGTATAGGGTGCGACGTTAATTTTTCGAATATTAAAATTGCGATTTTAGCGCTCATTTTGAGCCAATTTTGAACTTTCAAAAATTGTAGCGCCGTTATTTGTGGACGGATTTTTAAAACTATTCAGAATCGGATTTGGCAGCCTTTTGGCTTCGGATAGGCCTAAGAAACCGTAGGCGTGCTATTCCAGAGCTTTGGGAAAACGTTTTGAAAATTCAAAATCGATGGGTTTTAACCCATGTATTTTTGATAAAAATGAAAAAATAGAATTGCTTTATATTGCGAGGGACGTTCCTACGTACCCTACTAACTATAACCGGTGTCATTTCCCGCCTTCTCTCTAAAATAAAAATTTTCGATACAAACTAAATGATTAAAAATACGTACCCTTGATTCACAAATAAAATCGTAGCGCCCTTATTTTGATCAAATCATTACAAACGACACGGATTCGGAATCCTGAGGCTTTTTACATAAGATACATGTAAAATGTATAGGGTGCGACGTTAATTTTCGAATATTAAAATTGCGATTTTAGCGCTCATTTTGAGCCAATTTTGAACTTTCAAAAATTGTAGCGCCGTTATTTGTGGACGGATTTTAAAACTATTCAGAATCGGATTTGGCAGCCTTTTGGCTTCGGATAGACTTAAGAAACCGTAGGCGTGCTATTCCAGAGCTTTGGGAAAACGTCTTGAAAATTCAAAATCGATGGGTTTTAACCCATGTATTTTTGATAAAAATGAAAAAATAGAATTGCTTTATATTGCGAGGGACGTTCCTACGTACCCTACTAACTATAACCGGTGTCATTTCCCGCTCTTCTTCTCTAAAATAAAAATTTTCGATACAAACTAAATGATTAAAAATACGTACCCTTGATTCACAAATAAAATCGTAGCGCCCTTATTTTTGATCAAATCATTACAAACGACACGGATTCGGAATCCTGGGGCTTTTTTACATAAGATACATGTAAAATTTGTATAGGGTGCGACGTTAATTTTTCGAATATTAAAAATTGCGATTTTTAGCGCTCATTTTGAGCTAATTTTGAACTTTCAAAAAATTGTAGCGCCGTTATTTGTGGACGGATTTTAAAACTATTCAGAATCGGATTTGGCAGCCTTTTGGCTTCGGATAGGCTAAGAAACCGTAGGCGTGCTATTCCAGAGCTTTGGGAAAACGTTTTGAAAATTCAAAATCGATGGGTTTTAAACCATGTATTTTGATAAAAATGAAAAAATAGAATCGCTTTATATTGCGAGGGGACGTTCCTACGTACCCTACTAACTATAACCGGTGTCATTTCCCGCGCTTCCTCTAAAATAAAAATTTTCGATACAAACTAAATGATTAAAATACGTACCCTTTTATTCACAAATAAAATCGTAGCGCCCTTATTTTCGATCAAATCATTACAAACGACACGGATTCGGAATCCTGAGGCTTTTTACATAAGATACATGTAAAATATGTATAGGGTGCGACGTTAATTTTTCGAATATTAAAATTGCGATTTTAGCGCTCATTTTGAGCTAATTTTGAACTTTCAAAAATTGTAGCGCCGTTATTTGTGGACGGATTTTTAAAAACTATTCAGAATCGGATTTGGCAGCCTTTTTGGCTTCGCATAGGCTTAAGAAACCGTAGTCGTGCTATTCGACAGCTTTGGGAAAACGTTTTGAATATACAAAATCGATGGGTTTTAGTCCATGTATTTTTGATAAAAAATGAAAAAAATAGAATCGCTTTATATTGCGAGGAGACGTTCCTACGTACCCCTACTAACTATAACCGGTGTCATTTCCCCGCGCTTCCCCTCTAAAATAAAAATTTTCGATACAAACTAAATGATTAAAAATACGTACTTACTAGGGGTAGGTAGGAACATCCTCCTTCAATATTAAGCAATCTATCTTTTTCAATTCTAACAAAGGGTTTAATCTCTGCTTTTTCTCGACTTTTGCCGATTTTGGAAGTTTTGAGTTAGAACTTTTAAATTATTTTACTTACAATTTCAGTTTTTTTTTATGTAAATACATATATTTTTTTACTCTTACAACTATTATTTAATTGTACATAAAATTAAATAATTACCGTTCTTTTTCATTTGCAATTTATTTTAATACATCTCTTTTTATTTAAATTACTTATATTACTCATATTTCTAAATTATTTTTACGACAATAATAGAATTTAAGTTACTTAGGCTTCATCTTACATTGTTAAACTATAACAATTTATTCTTATAATAAAAGTGTTTCTAATTAATTGTTTTTTTCAGGATTACACTACAGCAGAAAGTTGTAACAATACAAGACCGGAAATTTGCAGCTGGAACTGTGATAATATCTTTAGTAACACATCAATTTATGGTTTAGGACATACTTATTGAAATTCAACCAAAAATAACTCCAGCACCAGGATATGTTTCCACGAAGAAGATATCAAATGCTCATCTCTTTGTAACATAAATTGCGAAGAAGATGTCGAAACATTCAGAACTTTTTTGTATTAATTTTTCACCTTTTCACCTTTTGGAGTTTTATTGTTTTGATGTCATTGGGAACAATTGGATTTAATGTTCTTAATTCAATTAGTGATGCGATTTGCTTTGATATAATTGGTAAGTTTCATTCACTTGAAAATTAATCTTTGTAATAGTTATTAATTAAATGTGTCTCAACTTTGAACCTTTGAGAAACGGTACTTGTTTAAATAAAATATCTGTTTTTAAATACCAAACAAAATTAAGAATTTTTTTAATTTTAAATTAGTAATCACTATGACATAATATTATTTGCTTATTCGGATACTTTCTTTACACAACAGTACTTTATAATTAGAAAAGATAATTAATTTTCCTTCAGTTGTTAATATGTACTTTAGTTTTTTTACATTTATATTATTTTAAAATTTAAAATTGATTAACTATTTAATATCTATTTTTTTGTAGGGGACAAATATGACTATAGAAAACAAAGAGTCTGGGGTACTTTGGACTTCAGTATAACAGCTCATATATCTGGATACATCATAGATATATTTTCTGCTGGAGAATTAAATTATGCATCTACATTTTTCGTAATGGTAGTGTTTACGATTTTGGACTTCTTGACTTGCATCAAGCTGAAGGTACATATTAAATACATAAAATCAATCAATTTAATGCAACTAATTTTCTTTTAGTTACCTGCAATGGAATCTCCGAAGAACATTTTTAAAGATTTAAAGCAGCTATTAAATAATAGACATACAATAACATTTATAGTGTTTGTCACAATGGCCGCAGTCGTGGATAGTTTTGTTATTTATTTTCTATTCTGGTATTTGGAAGATTTGGCAATAATGACAAATACTAATAATATAAAATTGTTAGAAGGGCTCACTGTAGCTGCCGAGACACTTGGAGCTGAAGTTATATTCTTTTATATATATATCAGGTATGCTATATTTAATTATCAAGATTTAATTAAATGTAACAAGTTTTATTTCAGGTAAAATATTGTATCGATTGGGTCATGCCCTTTGCTTCAGCCTGTGCTTTATTTGTTACGAAATAAGATTTGGTCTTATATCTGCGATACTATCTTTCTGGTGGGTTGTACCCATCCAATTCATCATGCAAGGACCCACATATGCGCTAACTTACACCACAATAGTCGCTTATGCGAATGATATATCACCTCCTGGGATGACTGCTACGATGCAAGGGATTGCTGAAGGAATGGACGATGGTTTTGGTAAGATTCAGCTCTTGTTATGTACTTCCATAAATAATATAAAATTATATTTTAGGATATGCAGTTGGAAGTGTTCTGGGCGGTTTTCTGTATAGATACGTTGGTGGTAAATTTTCCTTACAAATCTTCAGCACCATCAGCGTTACCTGTGGATTGCTCCATTTTGTACTCCATAAAACGTATCTTCATCACCAAGAAAATCCAAACACAAATAACAATAAAACTAAATACCTACCTACAGAAGATATCACAGAAACCATGTTAAATAATCAGTCAAGCAATGATGAAAAAACTTAATTAGTTGTTATTTTCAAGTTTAATGTTTTTCAATTAATTACTTAAAAATGTGTAATTATTACTACTTGTTCGACTATGTCTATGTCTTATTATGTGTTTACATTGTAAATAACCAATTCTGTTTGTTTTTATTTGGCTTCTTCTTGAATGTCTTTGAAACTTTTATTTCTCTATAAGTTTATTTGTAAATGTGTTTATTCTTTTGAATTTAACTCTTCTCATTTAAATGGAGATTAAATATTTTAAATACAGTTCCGAAAGTAAGTTCAATTTAAAAATATAAATCAATGCTACTTACTAATACAAATTTAATAACTATTCACAGCGTATCGGCTTTATTTGAATATTTAATCTTTCAAATCTTTATAAAGAAAAATTGTAATTGATCTTATTGTATTGCTATTCCAGACTTATTTAGATAATTCTATTGTGTTTTTCATTAATTATTGTCTATATTATCATTAGTTCGTTTTGTTTTAATATTTTTGACTAAAAGTAGATTGAGTCTTCTTGATAATCTTTTTATTTTGGTAACTAATATTAATCTTAATATATTAAAGTAAAATAGTTATAAATTTACTATTACTAATTCTACTGCATGATAAATAAAGGAACATAATTGTTAGTGGTTGTAAGTTTCTTCTACATGTTCTACACATTCGATATTTCAGTTGGTGTAACTCGATTTGTATTGCCTTTGTAAACTTTTTTTATTATTCGAATTAGCTTATTAACAGCTATTGTTTAATACTAAAATCTATACTGTAGTAGCCTCTTAGTTTATTATTTACAATTGTATTTTATATTTGTAATAATTTTATCGTTAGTGAGTAAGTTGATTTTTGTAACTGTGTCTTCCTTTGTGTGTCAACGTTATATTTATTGAAATTGAAAAAGAGCCGCGGTTAGTTTTATAAAAATTTGATTTGAAATCGTTTAAGACAAGGTAATTTTATTTTAACTGAAGAAATTGTATAATGCGGTATGTAAACAAGGTCATGGTATATTCTTAGATGTTGTTTCTCCTTAGCTGAAGACAGTCGTGGCTACCTGTGCTGTGCACGGGGGCTCGGCTGTTTGACCCAATGTTTTAGGGTATTTCATAAGTTTACACACTACACTTCTCAAATACTTTTCATTATTTTGGTTTTATTTTATTTTTCTAAATTGTTTTCTTTTAATTGAAAGTAAACGTTTTCTGTAAGCATTTGAAATTAATATAAATCTATATTCAGTTTAGAACTTATTTAAAAAAAATCTTATTACTAAAAAAATACAATTTTATTTCAAATTAAATACAATACACATCGCATACAGTGGGGAAAGAATTATAACAGTTGTAATTAGAAAATATAAAAATAAATAGGAGGGTCTCTTATTTTAATTTAAGTATTATGAAACAATATCTAAGAACTATCATGACCTCTGACACGCAAAGGAATAATGCGCCCTCAAATATGGGGCAAAGATCGAAGATCCAGTAATGGTAAGATGAAATCCACACGTTCTTTCTACACAAACACGCACCTCCACATACACATTATAAATTAGAGTAATTCGTCTACTTTCGAGACACACTTTAAATCACGTCCTTTGGGTGGCTTTAATTGTTTTAAGATTTGTTAATTAAAACGTTTTAGTTTATTATTTATTTTAACTTAGTTAATTTTTTAGAACTTACCTCCGTTTGCTCTATAAATACCCACCATCATTTTTGAGCTTACTTTTGTATTGTAAATATTTAATTATTCTTAAAAATATTAAAGTCACTCTTTCTTCATGTAATTATCGGACCGTGCGTTTTGGATGTTTTTATTTTTAAATATTAATTTTTCCCGTCTTGTTTATTCTGCAAACTTTCTTTAACTTTTGAATTGTGTTGCAAAATTATTTCATTTTTACTTAGATTTTTTTTGAATTTGTTAAAAATTACCACTTCATATACCTTTCATTTTTTTATTATTTTTTGGACTTCCTTTTTTAATATTTCAGTTCTTTGTCTTTTAAATAATCACCTTTCTTCTTTGTTGTCTTTCTTTTGGTTTTGTAGGGCACTTAATTATTATTTATTAGTACTTTTATAAAATAACACAGTCACTCCACCCTTATTTTATATTTTCACACACACACTTAAAACATCTTCCCTCCTTTTATTTATAGTATTTAATTAATAACTAATTGTAAAAAGAGTTGCAGTCTCAAGATTGTCGTGCAAATGAAACCACGCTTAGTTTTCACATTGCCTATAAGGTTTCTTTTTAACTTATAACAATAAAAACAATCTTATGGGTTGCAGCTTTTTATTATATTAAACTTGTTTATATTAATAATGTATAATTTCTGTATTTTAAAATTGTATACCTCTTGCAGCTTACATTATGTTTCTCAGATGCGAAGGGATTAAATTTTTCAGTAAAATTTATGCCTTCGTTGTGTTTAAACATTTACTACCCTTCGCATCGGATACATAATGTTTTGTAAGTGAGAGGGTGCTGCATTCGGGTTCACAAACGTTTCAATTTCATTTCTAACGTTCGCCGTCGAATACAATTAAACACACGCGTGTTGGGGTTGTATTTTGACGAGCGAATTTCGAATAAAACTTAAACGTTTGACGAACTCGAATGCAACTTAGTCTGTCGACAAATGAGGTATTGGACTCCAACGTTGTAAGAGTGGCAGGTCTGGGGGTGAAGTAGGTGCTTCACATCTACTTCTCCCATCAGAGGCGGTTCAAGACCGCAGACATTCAAATCCGAATGTCCGCGCTTTCGATCAGACAACGTAGACTTAGTTAGATGTAAAGAACGTTACGTTCAAAGGGCTGTAAAGGGAAACTGGAAAATAAAATAAACTATTCAACTTATACATAAGTTTTATTAAGAGCCTGGTAGCTCAGTGGTGGGCAATATTGATGTTCAATTCAACGGTCTGTGTTTTGTGGTTCGATACCCAGAGAGGTCATGCAAATTTAAAAAAAATTAATAATTGTGAGAGCAACTAAGTCAGCTGGACTTCTTACATCTACTACTTGAACATTGAAAAATAATTTTTAAGTTAATAGTATAGGAAAGTGTACGATTTATAGAATTTAAAACGCAAATATTTACAACACCTTGGTAGCTCAGTGGGAAAAGCTCGGTTATTTGTTCGAATGGTATATGGTTCGATCCCCATGCCGGTCAGAAATTTTTAAAAATATTTAAGAAAAATCCAACGAGCAACGAGCCGAACGAGACGAATGACGAATGACGAATGACCGTAGGATGGATACTCGTGATTTGAAAAATATTTTTAAAAATCTCTAAGATAAACCCTCGGCCGACTCGGCCGACTCGGCCGACTGTAAAAAGCGATTTGTGAAATTATATGTTTGCAAATTTTCTTTTATGCCCCTGTTACGAGTTGACATATTCCTCTTACATTTTTATTGAGAAAAGAAACAACAGTAATTTATTTTTATTTATCATTGGAAGAACAACTAAGTACTTTACATTCGAAAATAATTTTTAAGTTAATAGTATAGGAAAGTGTACGATTTATAGAATTTAAAACGCAAATATTTACAACACCTTGGTAGCTCAGTGGGAAAAGCTCGGTTATTTGTTCGAATGGTCTATGGTTCGATCCCCATTCCGGTCAGAAATTTTTAAAAATATTTAAGAAAAATCCAACGAGCAACGAGCCGAACGAGACGAATGACGAATGACGAATGACCGTAGGATACTCGTGATTTGAAAAATATTTTTAAAAATCTCTAAGATAAACCCTCGGCCGACTCGGCCGACTCGGCCGACTGTGAAAAGCGATTTGTGAAATTATATGTTTGCAAATTTTCTTTTATGCCCTGTTACGAGTTGACATATTCCTCTTACATTTTATTGAGAAAAGAAACAACAGTAATTTATTTTTATTTATCATTGGAAGAACAACTAAGTACTTTACATTCGAAAATAATTTTTAAGTTAATAGTATAGGAAAGTGTACGATTTATAGAATTTAAAACGCAAATATTTACAACACCTTGGTAGCTCAGTGGGAAAAGCTCGGTTATTTGTTCGAATGGTCTATGGTTCGATCCCCATTCCGGTCAGAAATTTTTAAAAATATTTAAGAAAAATCCAACGAGCAACGAGCCGAACGAGACGAATGACGAATGACGAATGACCGTAGGATACTCGTGATTTGAAAAATATTTTTAAAAATCTCTAAGATAAACCCTCGGCCGACTCGGCCGACTCGGCCGACTCGGCCGACTGTGAAAAGCGATTTGTGAAATTATATGTTTGCAAATTTTCTTTTATGCCACTGTTACGAGTTGACATATTCCTCTTACATTTTTATTGAGAAAAGAAACAACAGTAATTTATTTTTATTTATCATTGGAAGAACAACTAAGTACTTTACATTCGAAAATAATTTTTAAGTTAATAGTATAGGAAAGTGTACGATTTATAGAATTTAAAACGCAGATATTTACAACACCTTGGTAGCTCAGTGGGAAAAGCTCGGTTATTTGTTCGAATGGTCTATGGTTCGATCCCCGTGCCGGTCAAAAATTTTTAAAAATATTTAAGAAAAATCCAACGAGCAACGAGCCGAACGAGACGAATGACGAATGACGAATGACTGTAGGATACTCGTGATTTGAAAAATATTTTTAAAAATCTCTAAGATAAACCCTCGGCCGACTCGGCCGACTCGGCCGACTGTAAAAAGCGATTTGTGAAATTATATGTTTGCAAATTTTCTTTTATGCCACTGTTACGAGTTGACATATTCCTCTTACATTTATATTTATTTTAATATAATCATTTGCATTAAAATGCAGAAGAGAATTAAAAAAGAAACAAGAGGTAAGTTATAATTTTATTTATTTCCCAGGCCCCCTTTACATCCCAATGGACTTAACGCCCTTTACAACTAAGACTAAGTCTACGTTAACAGGTCAAAGGCGCTGACATTCCCATTTGAATGTGCGCGGTCTTGAGCCACCCCCTTTCCTTACACTTTTACAAAGGCATGTTTTAAGGCCTCACAGCCTTACAACACCCTGTCATTTATTAAACGTTATGTGTTCCGATGTGAAGGGTAAGGAATGGTTAAAACTAAGAAAGGCAAAAATGCTAATCAAAAACATAAGCCCTTCGCATTGGAGACACATAACGGTGTCTTAAAATGTCTGTAAAAGATGTATAGTTTCTTACAAATTTAAGTCCAATTCCTGTTAACATTCATTAATATTAAAACATATTGGACGTGAACATTATAATTAATATAATAAAGACTTAGATTAAATAAATAAAATAAAAGTTGTTACAAATTTGAAAAATTAAAAATAATGACAAGACTACAATTTCTTTTTAATTATAATTAATTAAAACTAAGGGCCTTATGAAACAACTACAGAGGCAAAGAGGAAGTGAAAAGGCAAGAATAAAATGTAAGTATTTAAAATAACAGGGCAGCATTTGTTGCATAGCAATCAGGCGCCAAAATTTACAAAATAAATTACGCAATGACGTGGCCCTAATATAATGTCGTCTTTAAAAACACACACTTACATTATTAATAAACTACAAAGTACTAATTATCTTAAAAATATTCAATTTCCTACAATAAAATACATATGTGTTCACTTAACCGATGTCGGAATAAAACTAAAAAGTTGATGTCTAATATCTGTACTCTTCGTAGACATCAATATTTTGAATATTAAGGGAAAATGAATGTGTATTTTAAACAAATTAAAATAAAATAAAGTAGAAGCATTAAAAAGTTTATGAAAGTTGTAAAAATAAACATTATAAACACAGGATTCAATAATTAAATGAAGGTAGCGTGGTTTTCATATTTTTAAGAATAACTAAATATTTACAAGTGTACACGAAATGACACTACATATAAAAGTATCTACTTTTAATTAAAAGAATAAAATTTAGAATAGGAAATTTTAAGTCAAAATAACCAAAGTATTTGGAAAAACTACACTAAAACATGGGATCAAACAGAAAGGCCCCCCGTACACAGTACAGGTAGCCACAACTGTCTTCAGCTATAAAACAATCTTACCGACACAGAAAGGAATGAACACTTGCAAAGTATAACAATCCACTTATAAAATAAAACTAATCCTTCTCCTTTGGCTGGTCCACCCAACTGATATCCTCGATAATCCTCGACAAAAAGTATTTCTAATAAATGCTTAAACTATATATTGTAGTACCATCAATTCAATTCCATACCCTGCAAAAATTAAATTTATTAATACTTTAATACATCTATTATAAACACTTTTATAAAATTCAAATATTAAGAAAACAACAAACTCCTTGAAAATAATTAAAACCGGAAGAATTACAACGTTAAGTATTGCCAGAATTATTTGAGATCATCAGATGTTTTTACCTACTCTCGCTACAAGGCTCTCTAAATTTTTGGGGCAGTAAACATACATTTTATATAAATTAACCTATGATGGTGAACCTACAAAAAACAAATGTCACCCGCTTATTTGTCATTGGTTATGACATGTTAGCTTAGGTTATTAATCACCAAATACAGATTTTTAAATAATTATTAATTTTCAATAGTATATTAAAGCAATTTCTATTTTTGTAATGAAGGAAGATTATCAAAAACGTCAGTTATTGTAAATTTAGAAAGTTATTTGCAGATCGTAATGGTCAGACTTATTAATGAACGGCAACAATTAAAAAGGTATGTATATCTTTATTTTCTTATTGATATATTGCAAACGCAATAATAATAATGGTGATAACAAATCAAGGGCAAAAATACAAAGGTTTTTAATATGTGTTTGTAAATACAAAACTAAGGCACGATATTCACGTACTTAGGTCGACCTACGTTAAAAAACTGCAAATTAAAAACTCTTGTATTTTGCACTTGCTTTTTTTTCACCGTTAATATTATTACGTTTGTAATATATCAACATGAAACTGATGAAATACATACTTTGTAATGGTGGCCCTCCATTAGTAAGTCTGATTGCAATTACGTTTAGACTTAGTATGTAATTGGATAATTTATTTCCTATATTTTCCAGGATGCAGAAACATGACTACTTAATAATATTCGAAAATAAATATCCGTAAACGGTGATAGCAACTTATTCAAACTCGATTTATAATCCTTAAAGCCTTTGTAAAAGAGTCAAAAATGATTATTTGGATTTGAACATCTTAATAAATAACGGTAATAGTAATTAATGAACATTAAATAATTTTAAACAATGAATGAATTGATCCTTTTAGCTGGTACGATGTTTAGATCCTATTTTAAATGGTTTTGAATCATAATTCGCAACTAATTGCTTGGAACATTTTCTTTAAACTCTTGCTACTCGCTCAATTGATTGCCGGTTAGGGAACTGGAACAATTGTTAATATCTAATTTATTTTGGGACATCTACATCAATGATATTAATTTCCTATAAATTTATTTATATTTTGTTTGTAAATATAAATAACTAGAACTTTTCATTTTAGGAAACAATGTATTCTATCCAAAGCCCATACGAGAATGTCGCTTTATTTACTAATTGATTGAAACAACAAAAGTTACTAGTTTGTGTGTATTTTGAACATCCTGGAATTGCTGATTCCGATTTACTTTAAGAATATGTTGGGATCTTGGATTATTAAATAATTATTTAGTGTATGGAATGTTAGTTATGTTTATGTAATTTATAGAATTTTTCAAACCATGTTCAATTAGTATTCTCGCATGCAAGTGCCTTCCACTTATGAAAAGGAAAAGGTGGCCATTATATAAGTAATTGCCAAATTAAGTCAACAACTAAAATTGCCCATTACAAACGGTTGCTTTTACAAATAGTACTAGGCATTAATCAGTTTGAAACTTGTTAAAAGCACCTTTATAAAGCATTTCTCTTAAGTTTTTATTTAATTTATATGTTTAGTTATGTTTTATTATTAATTTAATAGAAAACTAATTTTAAAAACTAAACTTTTGTAAGGAGATTTTGATCTGTTATTTGAACAATTTAACGTTAATTGATAAGCATATCGTACTGACTAACGCTTGAAACTGATTATTATATCTTAAGTTTCTGTAATTACACATGGTTCTTTGCTTGAATTATTAAAACCTATTAATTTCTATCAAAATGAATTGTGTTTTATTGCATTACTAATATTAATAATTGCAGTTTAGATAATATTAGATGAAATCGCAAATTAGAAATGAAAGAAAATAACTCACACCAAGCGTTGTTTTTAAAAGTATTCCCCAAAAAATTATTAAGAAACCGTGTGTTAATTGATTGACAACTATGTACAGCACAGAAATAAAACCGTGTGTTCTATACGAAAGTTGATTTACAACTAATAGCATTAAAATGCTATCTCTAAATTCGAAAATAGCAAAAATTACCATAAGCGAATCAGATGATTCATAAAACTTTTTCCAATACTGTTCGCTTAATTTAAAAAATAATTACAACTTTTGGATTTTGACTTTGGCTAAATTTTCTGCGGATTATCTTTCAAAATTGAATAGCTTAACAAAGGAAAACTTTTGCCGTACAGAGATCAATACTGCATTGAAGAATTTTAAAAAATAATTCAATTTTGCCACCACTTTAATTTCCGATTGAAAATATTTGTTATGAGTGTTGGACTTCTACCCAATTACATAGTATTGAATTAATAATCAAATTTTAATTAATTAAAAATTGTTTAGCAGTTTATTGTATTGATAAAATTAAGTTAAAAGCAAAAGAAAATGACTAACTCTTAATACTGATTATTATATTGTACGATTATGTAACTGCCTTGGTACTTTGTTTAAATTATTCAAAATCATTATTAAAGACCGTTCGTTAAAGTTAAATCAATGATAGTTTGTTATATTATTAACATTATTAATTAATAAAACTAGACAAAAAGATCAAACGAAGTAATTTGGTTTTTGAATTAATTTTAACATGTTTAAATCCAACGGAGATGGAAAATAATCTTTTTATTTTATTATCTTGTTTAAATAAAACATTAAAAACCACTTTAAAATAATTAAACCATGAATTTAAATAAATTACTATTAGATTTCAGATTTTAACTTGTAGCTCTCTTTGCCTAACTAAATTTAATTTGGGGCGGCTGAGGAAAATCAAATAGTTCAAACAAAGGGGGGCAGTTCTAAATACATAAGTAATTACAAAAAGTATTCAAGTTTAACACAATTCAAATAAGGTGGAGGCAAAATGTTTTAACAATTATTTCTATTTCTTAATGCTTTTGATTCATCTATTGCTTCGGTCAACGGGCTTTCAGTATCTAGAAAGTTTTTAAAGATACGGTCACAAATAACAAATGTTCGAAAAATTATAATATACCTAAGTCCGAGTGTCAATGTTAGAAATAAAGACCATAAGCAAAAACAATTACAGAAGACAAACAGATATTAACAAATCCAACTAGCTGGGACCTACCCTTAAGTTGCATACACAGCTGAAAAATATCGTCCACCGATACGACTGAAAGAAGTCCCTCGAACTATTGACGGTGAACTTGGGTGTCTCCTAAACACATAAGAAAATAAAATTAATTAGTCAGAGAGCTGAAACTAAGCTTTTACGAAATGTGTGAATTTTAAAAGAAATCGTTAGAATTACTATTTACCTTAAAGGAATGATTGTAATGAGAATTAGATGCACAAATTTATAATAATAAATAAGACACTACCGTATGGCTTCACTGTACATTGAAAAATGATTCAGAAATCGAAAGTTTTATGTAAGTGCTGATGTAGCTCATATCCGCAGACCCCAAAGCTAAGTTACCTGATATCAAAAGTGATAACGCCAACGAAAAGAGCCTCGATTATTTTAAATAAAATTATTGATTAATTTTTATTAATTTTTACGTTATGAGCGACAAGGGATTAGGATTTCAAAAAGTACCAAACGATCAATTACCTATCGTAACCGCTTTATTCAAAACTGTTTATCATCATATTATCCCTAGTAGTACGAAAATAATTCTCAAAATAAAAAACAATGGCTGCAAGAGATACAATCAAAAATAAACAAATTGAAGAAGAAAAGGTAGATGCAATGGTTTTGCAAGAAGTCATGGTAATACAAGACAAATCTGAATTTTCTCATGCCGAAACTCTAATCTTTAGTTTTAAATCTGAAGATATTTCTAATATAAAGTAAGTACTATAAAAGAAAAGGATGATAAAAATTCTTATAGTTATTTTGTGGAACATGAGGAAGAATTAGCTTGCCCTGCATATATATAAATAATTGAACAAGAACAAGGAAATAACGCGAAATAAGTAAAGAGTAAAGTATTACAATTTTGAAATAGATGTATAAAAAGCAAAAGAATTTTAACGGTTAAATAAATAATTAATGTGATTGTGAGTAATAAAATTTAAAAGAATAAATAAATAATACATTTTTTATAGCAAAAGAAGATGAAAATTATTTAAAGAATTACATAGTAATTGCAAAAGTAAAAGAGTTCAAATATTTAAATAAAAGAAGAATACAATTAAAGCTAAAACTAATTTAGAAGTAAAAATTACAGTAAACATAAACAAATAACTTACCCCAAGTCATAAAGCAACTTCTTAAGTGTTGTCCTTCCAACTTTTCTCATGGGCTGGATGGTCATCATACAATCCCCACATCCAAGACTGCAAAGTGTTTCACCCAGACCTCGACTTGCGTTGTTCTAAATTGCATGGTAAAAGGATCTAAATATGCAACCACTCCAGAGCTGATCAAAATGTCTCCTAAAATCAAACTTCAAATTATATTTCATTCGAACCAATGATTTAATAATTAGTACCAGTAAGCAAAAAATGAAAATAATAGCATTGCTTTATATTGCAAGGGGATGTTCCTACGTACCCCTAGCAACTATAGCGGGTGTCATTTCCTAGCGCTCTCGCTCTAAAATAAAAATTATCGATAAAACTAAATAAATAAAAAAAAACCCTTGTTTCACAAAAAAAAATCGTAGCGTCCTTATTTTCCATGCAATCATTACAAGCGAGACGGATTCGGAATTCTGGGACTTTTTTACATAAGATACATGTAAAATAAGTATAGGGCGCAACGTAAATTGCTTTATATTGCAAGCGGATTTTCCTACGTATTAGGTACCTGTTAGATTTTGACCAAAATTTTCTTGTTTATTAAATTAAAGCACTTCTGCTTTTAATTTTTTTAGCGCCTATTTTCCAATTACCCTCAAAAAGATTTATCGAAACGTTATGATTTAAAAGGTTTAAGATGGTATTTATTGTAGTTTATTTTACACCCTATCATAACAAACTTAGTTTATAGAAACCAATATATTTAAACGACTACAATAATCTAAAGTTTAACAATAAAACGTCGTAGAGATGTACCATCAATGTCACAATAAAATTAGTGCATAATATGTAATAAAGGATGCTACATAAAAGGTGAACGTTAGATTTTGACCTAATTAGTCATAAAGATAAAGCCCATAAATAAAGTATTAAATTGCTTTAATTCAGTGCATTAAATTTTGACCTTTGAAAACCAAGACAAAATATATAATTTAAATCAAATCCGAAAAAGCCGAATTAATAATTAACAATACTTATAATTTTTTAAGGTTCCTTGTAAGAAACTATAATTATTGAATATATAGGTATACCTACCCATAAAAAATTGTTGTTTCTCTGGCATGGCTAATGTAAAATAAAATCAAAATACGAAGGGGTGTTTTAAAAAGGCCTCCCATAACGAATCTGTATAACAAAACAGAAAATAGAATTATTAGCAACAATTTATTCTCAGAAGTAGTGGATTTAAAAAAATATAAATCACAATTCAAACATAACTAAGGGTAGCTAAGAGTAACTAAGGGTAGCAATTCCAATTTTAAGAAATTGTTTTAAATAGGTATGCTTGCTTTAATAAACAAATTGATAATCAATAATAAAATGGGAAGGAATTACGCAAATTAATATAGTTGAGTGTACGCCTATTAAATCAACCCTTATGTTTATTAAGCAAAGCATTAAAAAACTGATAAAACCCAATTTTTATACATTAGCAAATTTGGCTTTGTAAACACATTTCTGATTCTAAATAAAATTTAAACTACCCTCTGAAAAATAAAGGAGGGGTGTACGGGAATTAATATAAATAGTTGAACGCCTATCAAATCAACCCTCATGATTTATTAAACAAATTATTAGAAAACTTCCTAAAATCTAAATTATAGGGTACATGTAACGTATTAGCAAATTTAGCTTTCTTGAAATGTTTTTGATTTCAAATAAAATTTAAACTACCCTCCGCAAAATAAGGAGGGTGTACGCAAGTTAATTTAGCTGTGTGTACGCTTGTTTAATCAAACCTTTTTTTTTTATTAAACTAATTACTTGAAGAACTCATAAAAGCTAAATTTTATACATGTAATACATTAAGAACCATCATTTCTCATGCAATAAAATATGCAAAAGAAGTCTATCGAAACAACTTAATTGAATGCTAGAATTGTGATTTGACTCTTACTTCCCCACCTTTTTCTTAACATACCACACTCAAGTCATTCTAAAATTTTGATGCACCCCCTATGTAACATTAAATATTTTTTTATATTTAAAAATTGAATTAATACATAAATTAAATCTAATTACAACAGTGTATACAAAATGTGCCTTAAAACTAATTTGTTTATAATTTTTACAAAAATTAAAATTACCCAAAAATATTTGGAGGCATTAATTTTGACATATAAACCTTCAACAATCTGCAAAAGATGATATAAAAATAGGCTAGTTGATTTTTAGTGGACCACTCCAGAAAATTTGATACATATACAACTTTAATTAATCAAAAATGCGAATTAGCAAACATTCGAAAGTACACCTGGAAATATTTTTATCAAGGTCGCTACAATTAGGCGTGCGAAAAAGCACCATGATAACTTATCAAAAGAAATAAAATATCTAACCTTTTTCGAACAAAAATTGATCTAATGTATACGACTTTTAATTTTTTGAATTGAAGAATAAAATACTAATATAGGCAAATCCAATAAATATGAGGATGTGCGCATTCGAACAAAAAGTGGCACATTTCCGAGCGAGGGAGGCAAATGAAGCAAATGAGAAGAATGTGCACACGCGGCTTTAAGCACTATTAACAATAATATATTTATTAAGTTGCACAACGTGTTCATTTCATTAAAAGTTAAATACAGTCGAACCTCAATACGTCAAACCTGCGAAGAAACCAAAAGCTATTCGAGTTAGCAAAAAATACCTAACAATTAAATTTAAAAAATCCGCTTTAAATACACCACTGTGGTTGGCTCATTTTTGATACATCATCATGGCCGCTAAATAATTACCCAATCAGAAGGGTTTATTTACTTCATTGCCATAGTTATATTATTAAAGCATTGAAAGAAGTTTAATAAAAATAATAGAAGTTTTTATTATTTATTTATAATTTATCAAAGAAGTTTTTTAATTTACAAATTAATAGGAAGCCGTAATATCTCCGCATACACCTTTTAAAGCATAGCCGCATTGTAACCAAAGAATAAGCAAAAGTTGTTAGGCGGCAAAGAGATTATTGCAGGGTGCAATTTTTAACTTATTGGACTAAATTTAATAAAAAGAGAAAATAAAGAAATCCGATGAATACGAGGATGTGCGCATTCGAGCGAAAAGTGGCACATTTCCGAGCGAGGGAGGCAAATGAAGCGCGACGCGGAGCGGCGCGCTTCATTTTCCCGAGATCGGAATGTGCCACTTTGAGCTCGAATGTGCACACTCGGTTTTAAGCACGATTACGAAGCGTCCCGTTTTAACAGGAAAAAACTTGGTCAAATTGTTAGGTATATGTTTACAAAAAACGTTATTAATAGCACTTACTTTTTAAAAATATAATTACAGATATTTTCGAGTTGTGGGCCCATTTTCTTCTTTAATCATCAGAATTCCATCTTCACGTTGTTGTTAAGCACGTTTTTCAGAAATTTTTAAACGCACGATTTCTTTATTTAAGGGGTTCATTATTATTTAACACTGGGAGGAAATTAAAACGGTTTTAAGACTACGAATAAATAACATCGGAAACGCGCACACACAGTCCCGCTTTTTCCTCAAGTTCTTGTACACTTTTAAACTTTTCTATTTATTATTAACTCTGCCTAAAACACGTACGTTTGAACCAAAGTTAAAATCAAAACTGACTCAAAAATAGACTGGTTTTTGTTCCACAGTTATCTTATCAAAGCCCCAAAGCCGTTGTTCTAAATCGAAAAATCAATATTTAACAGCCTTGAATTTATATACTAAACAAATTCAAATTGTTAGAGCACGAAAATAAATTTAAATTGTCGTAGAACGTAAACATAATTTGGTACAACGCATTTCTAATGCAATAAAATAAATTTAAAAGAACAGCTTGTGTAAATTTTGAAATTAAAAAATCGGAATGATGTAAAAAACAATTTTGTCCCGATTGTAATTAAATCTTTTTATAGCGAATTTAAAACTTACAATTTAGTTCTAAACATAATAAATGGCAAATTACCGTACTTTATCGTACAAACTTTAAAATATGTTAGGTTCATTTCCTACTTTCTATTGTTGTTTTAAATTGTGTACTTTAGCTATTTATAAACACGTATTTTAATTATGTACGAAAAATCCTTTTTTTTAGAAACAAAGTTGCAATTAATTATTAGGTACTTTGACTTTAGTTATCCCAATTTACGTCAATATTTATATGATAATCATTCTTTGAAAAAAAGACAACTGTTAATTACTTAATACATACATACAAATTAATTAACTAATCTAATTCGTATCTCGTTTTACGCATTTCGTTTTATTTCGAATTCGTCATAGACTTTTTAACGAAACAATATTTTTGCTTTACTATGTTAGACTTTGGGACCTCTATCTTTTGTATTGACGTTAGTTTTCATAACTATCACGTGTTTATAAGAGTAAAATTCTTTATTAGCCTATAATACCGAACAAAATATTATAATACTCTAATACAAAGAAATGTGGCAAAATGCAACAAAAAATTTGTAGTATTTAATGCCCGAAACTGACAAAAAATTGAGGCAACTTTCCCAATTTTTTTAATTATGTGAAACAGGCGTAAGGTAAAAGTACCGGTTTTGGACACGTTGGGTCCAGTTTTAGAACACTTGAGTAATTTTGATAAAATACCTTAAAAAATACAAAAAAACATCATTGATGTTTCTATCATAGTTAAACATACATTAATTACACTTATAGCGAGTAGCGATAATTCTTATATTTGACATTTGTCAAAATAAAGTGGAAAATGTCCACAACTGGTACAGTGTCCGAAAACCGGTACTTCTACCCTATGTGTATATATCTTTTTACACAAGAGCCTACGAAATTACTTAACTTTAAGACGTGTGTAAAATAAATTAAACAAACTAGATACAGTAGAACTTGGATAACTCGAAGCTCGTTATCTCGTAAATCTCAGTAGGACGCGGAAAAAAGCCATTCCCTTCCGTTGAAGCCCTAAATACACGGTATATCGAATAAATTTAGACTTTGTAACTCGAACAAATTATTATTTCGAATTATATTCGAAGTTCAAAAGGCATTGTGCCCTTGAAAGTCAAAATTGTAGTTGTAAAATCTTTTTTATTTCCAAATACTCACTAACCTGAAAACTCATTAAATTAAAATTTTGTATATCGAGTTATCCAAGTGCAACTATATAAATAAATAAAAAATAATAAATAAATACATACAAATGTTTAATATAAAATTGAGAAGCCCCTAGAAAACTAAGGGCCCACGCTTTAGCTTATGAAACTTGATAGTAAACCCGGTACTGAGTAAATTAGTTGCAATCTTAAAAGGAAAATTTTACATATTTATTGTATTGATAGCAGGAAAACTATAATTTATATTTTAACTTAATTAATCAATTCTGATTACAGTATGTAATTATTATAAACGCTGTAATACGAATAGTTAATAGTAGTTGTAAGATCGGTTAACATGTAGACAATACCAATACGGATTTAATTATATGAAAAATAATCAAAACAAATTTAGAAAGTGAAAACAATATTTCTTTTAAATTTAAAGTACTTGATTATCGTTCTTTATTTTTTTTTTTTTGAGGGAATTGCTAAATACTTGATTTTTCGATACAAAGACAAATCAATTAAAAAGTTATAGTGAAGTAATCCAAATAACTGTAATTGTTTGATTATACCATTAAACAATAAACGCTGACAAAGAAGTTTTCATACTCTTTAAAAAGAAATAACCCACAATAACTTAATAAGCTTCAAAAAAACTATTTTTAAATGTAATAGGAGTATTATGATAAAGAAAAAACCAATTTATATAAGTGAGTTGTTGCAGTAAATTTAGTAGTTGTATTAGTTATTTTTTCCTTGTACGACATTGCTTTTTAAATATGTTTCTTTATTAATGTTATTATTAAGTACTGTCAATAGAAAATAATACTTTATTATGGAAAATAAATTGCTATTGATTAGGTATATTTCCGAAATGCTGCCGTAGGGAAACTTCTATATACACCCGATTTTCCTTTTACACGGAGGATACATTCCCGAACACCGTGCAAACAAAACCATACAAAAAAAATTATAGATGGACGTGTTTCATGCAAATATGGTAGTAAAGAAAATAAAAACTAAATATCTTAAGTAAACAAAGCATAACAACAATTAAACTCAGATTTTCTGTACAAATTCTCAAAAAATTAATTATTATTATTTTTCGCTGTCTTAAGGTATTAATTTTAAAGTTATTCAACTAATTTATTGGTCTAAGTTACTGTGAATCATGCTTAAAACGGAGTGTGCACATTCGAGCTCAAAGTGCCACATTTTCGAGCGAGGGAAACAAATGAAGCGCGCCGCTCCGCGTCGCGCTTCATTTGCTTCACTCACTCGGAAATGTGCCACTTTTTGCTCGAATGCGCACATCCTCGTGTTTATTATATTAGTATAATGTATCGTGCGCTCTTTCAAATCGAAAATTTTAATTTAATTTAGTAAATAATGATTTTATATTCAAAAAATATATTTACTATAGCAATAAGTGGAAGGGAGCGAGAAGATACAATAACCTTGTCAATGCAAGTGAGAGGGAACGATTAAAACTGTTTAATTAATTTTTTTGGCCCAAATTATTTTGAATGGTGCTTAAAACCGAGTGTGCACATTCGAGCTCAAAGTGGCACATTTCGATCTCGGGAAAATGAAGCGCGCCGCTCCGCGTCGCGCTTCATTTGCCTCCCTCGCTCGGAAATGTGCCACTTTTCGCTCGAATGCGCACATCTTCGTGTTAATTGGATTCGACTATATTAATAACAAATCCTTCAAATCCAAATTTTCGATTCGGAAAAAGTTTTCGGTTGTAAGTGCACATACGCCTTAATAATTGAATTTGCCTATCTTTTCTTCTCTCTTACAAATAATAATAATTAAATCAAACTGAACTAAATGTACCACTTCTCGCCTTTCTTTTAATTAAAAATTACAGTAGGGTATTTTTATCCAAAACTACATTTCTAATTTAGTACTTTTAAAATAGACTAGATGGGAGACTTCATCGTACATGAAAAAAAAATACTTTAACTTTTTTCGAATTTCGACTCTTATTTCCTGACCTTTTTTTTAACATACATTACCCAAGTCATTCTAATATTTTGATGCACTCCCTATGTAACATATAATTTTTTTTTTATTTAAAAATTGAATTAATCCATAAATGAAGTCTAATTACAACAGTGTATACAAAATGTGCCTTAAAACTAATTTGTTTATAATTTTTACAAAAATGAAAATTACCCAAAAATATTTTGAGACATTAATTTTGACATATAAACCTTCAGCAATCTGCAAAAGATAATATAAAAATCAACAAAATGATTTTTAGTGGCCCCCTTCAGAAAATTTGACTCATATACAATTTTAATTAATCAAAAATGCGAATTAGTAAAATTCGAAAGTACACCCGAAAATATATTTATTAGGCTCGCTACAATTAGGCGTGCGGAAAAGCACCACGATAACTTCTCAAAAGGAATAAAATATCTAACCTTTTTCAAACAAGAAATAGATCGAATTTAATTTAATTTTAATTTTTTGCATTGAAAAATAAAATAATAATATAGGCATATCGAATAAATACGAGGATGTGCGCATTCGAGCGAAAAGTGGCACATTTCCGAGCGAGGGAGGCAAATGAAGCGCGACGCGGAGCGGCGCGCTTCATTTTCCCGAGATCGGAATGTGCCACTTTGAGCTCGAATGTGCACACTCGGTTTTAAGCATCATTCACAATAATTTGGGCCGAAAAAATAATTAAGCAATTTTAATCGTTTCCTCTCACTTGCACTTACGAAATTTTTGTATCTTTTCGCTCCCTTCCACTCATTGCTATTGTAAATACATTTCTTAAACATAAAATCAATATTTACTAAACTAAATTAGTTTTTACTGTACCTAATTGTGTCCTATTTATATAAATTTCTTCTCTAAATAATTATTTTTTTGAAATTTTTAAACCCTGTTAAAGTAAAAAAAGAAGAAGCAGTATAAGACATAATTAGCTCTCTTTCTTAGTCCTCGTTATGCCAAAACCGTGCAAAAAGAAAATTGAGTACAGATTTCTGTAGACTTTTAGCCGGCAAAAGCCGTTGCCCAGGGTGTACCAACGAGGAGGTAGTCTACGCACACACCCCATCGTCCCAGAAGAAACGGCTTCATGTAAAAAAAAATGCATAAATGTAAAAGAGTATTAATGTTTTTAATATTGCATATTATGACTTTTACTAAGATTCACAGAAAAATCTTAATACTCGCTATAATACAATACAATTCGCTTAAATCTATAAGAATTAAGTAATTGTTAGACAAAAGTCATTGTTAATAAATTAGTGACAGATCCTTAGCTGTACATAAATAAATTAAAAAAACTTAAAACTAAATATTTTTCATAATAAATAAATAAGTTAAATATCGTTTCAACGGCGCCTAATTAAACCTAACACTTTTTCACTTTGAATCTGTGCTGGCGGAGGAACACTTTCTCTGGCGTTTCCAAAATTGAATGTTTTGGATACCTTCAACATCTTCTTGTTGGGTGCATCACTGGACCTCCAATATACGGTTTGGACGGCGTTTCTTCCAGCAATATAACGAGTTGCGGTTCCAACGAGAGCTTTGGGATACATCTTGTAGTTTTATAAGTTTTTATGGACGAAGAACTTCGAAACTTGGAATAACTCCAAATAATATATGTAGAAACTTTGAAAGGCGACTGTTACTAATTGTCGAGTCGATATTGAATGATTTGAGGAAAAGCGGTTGCTCTATTTATACTGCTCACGAATCTTATCAGTAATAAACCATTGACACAAAGTCGAATACACTTGATCATCGCATGAAAGTTTATACTTGAGGGCGTGTTTCAATGATAAGTTATTTCACCTTTATTTTAACATCGTCCTAAAGATAATGATAATTAAAAATCTGAAAATCACCGATCAATTAAAAGTAGTACTTGTGTTTTGAATGCCCCACAAAAGAAAAAAGCGCCTAGGCACGTTTAAGTTATAACAAATAATGGTATACAAAAAATAATTAACACCAAAGTACAAAATTACGTTTGCCAAAAGCGTTTTGTAAATAACAAGATAACAAGCAGAAATTTCCAGAAATTTCTAGCGAAAAGGACATAGAACTACATATTAAAATTTTCTTTTGTTTGAAAAGTCCTTCGATTTGTAAATTTATGCCATCGATAATTAGTTTTTAAATGTAAAAGCGTTAATTTGTTGTTTTCCAAAAATTTTCCTATGAAAGCTATTACAAATTTCGCTTCGGCCAACTGATTGCGTAAGTCATAGCGTAAATAAATAAATAATTTCGTTTTGCTATTATCTTAACTGTTATGTTTATCAATTTGCGTCAACTTTATCACGTTGAGACTTAATTATTATTATTTTTCCTTTTTGGCAAGATTTTCACAAGCGTCAATCAAACGAAAAATAAGAAAGTTGTGTAAAAGTGTCTCTTTTTATACTGATTTAATAAAAATTTGTAGTTTGAAGAGAAAATATTAATAATTTAGACGATTAGAATATTTAATTCTAATATTTTAATTAAATAAATATAACATGTTTACAAAAAATTTGAAATAGATTTTTCTAAAATGTTATAGGTAATAAACATACTAATTAATATATTATATACTACTCATTATATTTTTTATAAATTTTTGGAAAATTTATTTATATTTTTAAATAATAATAATGCAAGTTATGATAAATTAATTTTTATTGATTTCTTAATTTCTAATATAGAAGCTAAACATCGAAGTTATTAAAAAGTAAATCATACCAAAAATACATTAAATAATACAAAAGAAAATCGATGGGAAACAAAACCGTTTTGATCTATTTAATTGTTTATTTTGATTTATCTTATTTTAAATTGTTTGTTACTAATTAAATTAATTGCAGGTTTTTATTTAATTTTATTATGTAGTTTTAATTAATGTATTTGTACTACTTGCTTATCGAAAATAACTTCCTTGTATAGTTTTTTATTGAAGAAATTAACAAAAGCGTTTTGTATTAATTATCACAAACTACAATTTTAAAAGACCTACATTTAACAGATAATTGCACTCAAAGATATTTTATTATGTCAATGTTTATTTAAGCGCAGTACTATCTAATAATATTTATTTAGTATATCTTCTTCGTGTGTGGTATTCCATCTTTTTAAAATAAGTACAATTGTATTTGTAAATCAAAATACGCGTATTCTTATTTTGATTTAAATTTAATTTAATGCTTGTATATTTGTAAGTAAAGTATATGCACAACTGTATCATAGGTATTGTAAATATAATTATTGCATAAATACTAACAGATTAGTGCATCGTTTTATTAAATGTTTGTAAAACTTGCCATTGTTAGTTCATAGTGTAGCAAACGCGATAAATGAATGAAGCGGCCTCGATAGATTTGCTTAATCACCCGCGAGATACCTCTATCTCACACGCGCGACCGTGAGATATTGAGTAAGCGTGGATATCCCAATAATCTCTTAACACACAGCTAACTAGAGTTTTCTATCTACATTACCTTGAAATAACTGTATCGCCAAGGCCCAGATACTTCTCGAAGCTTCCGAATAGATTAAGCAACACATATATAAACTCCGAAACACTTCCACACTTTAGTTACGACCGAGTCTGTTATTGTGAAGTGCCAACGCTCTAAGTCCGTACTTTTGGTGAATCTACGAGGTAAGCGCTATCGCTATCTGTATAAATAAATGTAAATAAATATACCAGTGACAATCGTTTAAATAAATATACGAGTGTAAATAAATTAGTTAGTGAATTAGAACCGTAAGTTAGTTAGTTAGTAAATAAATAATTGTTAAGTGCTAGTGTTTAAGTTATTGGTGAAGGAGAATTTGTTGATTATTTGTGTTAATAAATCGTAATTGTAAATTTAGTGGCCAACTCTGTGTTATTATTCACAACCCGAGTACGAACCGCTTTTGCTCTCGTTGGATGTTGGATTTGGATTGGGAAATCCGTTACAATTGGTGTCAGGTGTGGGGTTGTGACCAAGTGGGACATAGGCAACGCCAATGTAGGAAGTGGAGGGGTGGTACAGCCCCATCGAGGTCGACCACCAAGGCGTCGGAAAACTAGAAAGGGTCAACGCGAAGGGGCAACCGTCGACCTGCCAGCAACAAGCCCCACAGAAAATAGTACAAGTTACCTCTAAACAACATCCGTCCGGCAGCATCTTTATAGATGGGCTAATTAATAATAAAGTGCGTGCTTTGTTGCTGGACACAGGTGCAACAAAAAACCATCATCAGACCAGACGTTGTATCCTCCAAAACCAAGATAAGACCCACTAAATGGCGCCTGCGCACTGCAACAGGTGACTCGGCTACAACACATGGTGAAGCCAATATCCGTCTAACTATAGGAAACACTTCTTTTACACATTCGGCAATTGTGGCCGAGATTGAAGATGAAGTTATTATCGGTATGGACATCATGAACACCAAGGGATTCGAATTGAACCTCAAGAATGGTGTTGTAAAAATAAATGGCGAAGAAAGTGTGATACATAGGAGAGATGAAACTACAATTCGAGCGTTCCTAATCGAAGATACTGAGATACCAGAACGCGCTGAAGTAATCGTCGAAGCGGTCTTGGAAAATAATGGAAATGATGGGAGCATCATGATGCTTGAGCCAAGAAACGACGATGAAAAGGTGGCAGTCGGAATTGTAGTGGGAAAAAGTTTGACGCGTGTCGCAAACACTGTCCCGGTACGAGTGGCAAACATGAACTATCACACGGTCACCTTACGGAAAGGGACGAATTTAGCTGATTGCTGCTCTGTTTCCTCTATTATTCGAGAAGTGAAAGTCTGCGATAAACCATTGTTGGAGGAATCAGAACCTCTTAAGGATTTGATCAGTGCTTCTTCTAAGGGTTTGAGCCGTTACGAACGAAATGGGCTCGAAAATTTAATCAATAAGTATTGGACTATATTCGAGAGCAGGCATCAATCCAAAGGGAGGACCAACATGGTTCATCACAAGGTCAACACCAATGGTGCTCAACCCATCCGCCAAACAGCTAGAAGATTACCCTTAGCCAAACGAGAAGAGGTCGACAGAATAATCCAGGAAATGGAAAAGGAAGGCGTAATCGAACCATCTACCGGCCCTTGGGTGTCACCTGTCGTGCTGGTAAAGAAAAGGATGGCTCCACCCGGTTTTGTGTAGACTACCGGCAATTAAACAACGTGACGAAGAAGGACAGCTACCCTTTACCAAGAATCGACGATACCCTGGACACACTTGCGGGGCAAAAATCTTCTCGACGCTAGATTTAAAAAGCGGATACTGGCAAGTAGAGATGGCACCAGAAGATAAAGAGAAAACAGCATTCACCGTAGGCACGGGATTATGGCAGTTTAAGGTCATGCCTTTTGGATTGTGTAATGCACCAGCAACTTTTGAAAGACTGATGGAGACCGTTCTAAGGGGTTTATCGTGGAAAACCTGTTTAGTCTACCTCGATGACATCATCGTAATGGGTACTTCGTTCGAGGATCACCTAATAAATTTAGAACAGGTGTTTCAAAGATTACAAAGTTCCGGATTGAAACTAAATCCTAAGAAGTGCAATCTCTTTCAAAAGGAAGTTAAGTATCTGGGTCACATTGTTTCAAGCAAAGGCGTCGCCGTGGACGACAACAAAATAGAGGCAGTTCGTGATTGGCCAGTACCCAGGGGCAAGCATGAAGTTAGAAGTTTTCTGGGTCTCTGTACCTACTATAGGCGTTATGTATCGGGTTTCGCCAATATAGCCAAGCCCTTGACACGCCTTACTGAAGAACTACGCAAGTTTCAATGGGACAGCAGTTGTCAAGAAGCTTTCCTTGAACTGAAAAAAGCTTTAACAAACGCCCCTGTGTTGAGTTACCCTCTACCACACGGAAGGTTCACTCTAGACACAGATGCCAGCAACGTGGGGATAGGAGCAGTCCTTTCTCAGGAGCAAGACGGACAGGAGAAAGTGATTGGCTATTTTAGTAAAACCCTGTCCAAACCAGAAAGGAACTACTGCGTTACTCGACGCGAACTTTTAGCTGTAATCAAGGCCGCAGAACACTTCTACAAATATTTGTATGGGCGAAGATTCTTGTTGCGAACTGATCACGCAGCATTACAGTGGTTATTGCATTTTAAAAATCCAGAAGGGCAAGTCGCCAGATGGATCGAAAGGCTACAAGAGTTTGATTTCGAAACCCGCCATCGAGCTGGTACAGCTCATCGAAATGCAGATGCCCTATCTAGAAGACCTTGCCTGGACGACTGCAAACATTGTAATCGCGCTGAAGAGAAGGATGCTGTCATCAACAGGACAACCGTGGTGGATGAACACTGGAACGGAGATCAGCTAGCTAAAGATCAAGAGGATGACCCCGCATTGGGAATATTGATCCGGTGGAAGAAAAACGGGCAGAGACCTAGCTGGGAAGAGGTCGCCAAGTATTCCCCGGATGTGAAATCGTTATGGGCACAATGGAATTCCCTCATCCTGGATGGAAACGTGTTGAAACGTGTCTTTAAAGGCTCAGATGGTCAGGAGGAAAGACGGCAGGTCTTGATTCCGAATGGAAGGATTTTTGAAATCCTGGAAGAAGTTCATGGTGGAACTTCGGGAGGGCATCTGGGAGCAGCAAAGACGCTGGAGAAAATAAGGGATCGTTTTATTGGATGCGATGTAAAAGGATGTGAAGGAATGGTGCCAAAATGTGCTGCGTGTGCAGCGGCGAATGGTCCTGGCAGAAAACCCAGAGCTCCAATGCGTCAGTACAACGTCGGTAGTCCATTTGAAAGAATCGCCATAGATGTAGCCGGTCCTTTTCCCCAAACCGACTTGGGAAATAAGTACATCATTGTAGTAATGGACTACTTCAGCAAATGGGTAGAAGCTTACGCTGTACCGAATCAAGAGGCCGTTACTGTGGCTGACGTGCTGGTAAAGGAATGGATTTGTCGATTTGGCGTACCCATGGAACTACACTCCGACCAGGGAAGAAATTTTGAGTCCGGAGTATTCCAAAATTTATGTAAATTGCTGTCTATCAGAAAAACGCGAACTACTGCATTACACCCGCAGTCAGATGGCATGGTAGAGAGAATGAATCGGACAATCAACCGCCACCTAGCAAAAGTAGTCTCCGACCATCAAAGAGACTGGGACTCTTGTCTTCATTTGTTCCTGCTGGCTTACCGCTCAGCCGTCCACGAAACAACTGGTCAATCGCCGGCAAGCATTGTCATGGGACGAGAGTTACGATTACCCTGTGACCTAAAGTTCGGCTGCTTACCAGGGGAAGATGTTGCTGGGGAAGGTTATGTCGATAAATTGCGATCCAAAATGGACAGCATTCACCAACGGGTCCGGCACAACATCCAAGGAGCTAGCGACCGCATGAAAGAGTCCTACGACATTAGGGCTCACGAAGGAGGTTACCAAAGGGCGCTTTAGTTTGGCTATACAATCCCCAGAGACGTCGTGGTTTAAGTCCAAAGTTGCAAACATCGTGGAGGGTCCCTATGAAGTGCTCGAACGAATTAACGACGTTGTATACCGAATAAGCAAACAACCGCGAGGAAAGCCTAAGGTGGTGCATTTCAATCGGCTCGCCCCTTATGCTGGTAACAACGACGCAGAAGTACGACCTGTAAAAACGACACAAGAGGCCAGCGAGTCGTTTGAGAACTTTATGTCACTGTATTCGGGGAGCAGTAAAATTCGTCACGGGATAACCAGAGAGGAAAACTGCGATCTCTTCCAAGTTCCCACCCACTATGCCTTAGCGTGTTCAGTAGCACAGGACTTAGAAATGCCAAATGGGGTTGCTTCGGTGTTCAGGAAAAAGTTCGGGGAAATCAAAAACTTCCACGAACAAAGGGTATGCGTAGGGGACGCTATTCTACGCCGTTTAGGAGAACGCAAACTCCTATATTTGGTGACCAAGTCAAAAACATCAGACAAAATGCAGTACAGCGATATATGGACCGCCTTAAAGCAGTTAAGGGATGTGGTGACTTCCAACAACATCACAAAATTAGCCATCCCGAAGCTGGTTGCCAACTACGACGAACTCAACTGGAGGACTGTTCGAAATATGCTGGAAGTCCTCTTTGCGGGCACCAACGTAGAAATCCTGGTATGCTGTTACAATCTTCAGAAGACAATGGAGAAACCGTCGATTGCTACTTCTTTCAAACATCGCATTGCAACCGGGGACAAAGTTGCCGATATCGACACAGCCAAGATGTACATTTCGGGACGAAATGGAGCTAAGAAGGGGCAATGTAGCAAACGCGATAAATGAATGAAGCGGCCTCGATAGATTTGCTTAATCACCCGCGAGATACTTCTATCTCACGCGCGCGACCGTGAGATATTGAGTAAGCGTAGATATCCCAATAATCTTTCAACACACAGCTAACTAGAGTTTTCTATCTACATTACCTTGAAATAACTGTATCGCCAAGGCCCAGATACTTCTCGAAGCTTCCGAATAGATTAAGCAACACATATATAAACTCCGAAACACTTCCTCACTTTAGTTACGACCGAGTCTGTTATTGTGAAGTGCCAACGCTCTAAGTCCGTACTTTGGTGAATCTACGAGGTAAGCGCTATCGCTATCAGTATAAATAAATGTAAATAAATATACCAGTGACAATCGTTTAAATAAATATACGAGTGTAAATAAATTAGTTAGTGAATTAGAACCGTAAGTTAGTTAGTTAGTAAATAAATAATTGTTAAGTGCTAGTGTTTAAGTTATTGGTGAAGGAGAATTTGTTGATTATTTGTGTTAATAAATCGTAATTGTAAATTTAGTGGCCAACTCTGTGTTATTATTCACAACCCGAGTACGAACCGCTTTTGCTCTCGTTGGATGTTGGATTTGGATTGGGAAATCCGTTACAATAGTATCAACACATAGCTTTATAAGCTTTGATTTATTATTGAAAAATAATAATAAATCTAGCAATTATTGTTTGTGTGTCTTAATTGTGAAAAACATAAGTATATTTTCCAATATACTGAAAATTAAGTAGAATAATAGAACGGTGGTTTTCCCCAATAACATATTTCATTTTGAGAGGATATATCCGGAAATGATTAGAAAATTTGTAAATAGGTACATAGTACATTGCTAACTTGTTGTGCCCTTCTAATAATTCAGGTATTTGAGTAACACATTTAAGTATTAATAGGCAATTCTAAATTTAAATTGGCCATAGCATTCAGCAAATATATAGAATAATACATCAATAAAATAATATACCAATGAGAAACAATTTTAAGTTTTTCTGAAGTTACTGCGTTTTTAATTTCTTTACTTGTGAAATAGTCTAATAAATAGCGTCATTGGACATTTTGCAATTCTCGAAACAATTCATTAGTATTCGATCAAGATTAGAAATACTTATGTAGGTGTATATATACACATAGAAACACGTCTTTTAAATCTATAAGAGGCACTTGAATTATTGTCTAGAGGTATTACGATTGATAATAATATTATTTTATAGTCAAAATATAAGTGTAGACGAAAGCATCCAAAACGATAGCATCAAATTTAATAAAATTACAATCTCTTTAAATCGAAATTACTATAGGATACAATTACTTCAAAATTGATTAATACAAAAATCATGAACGAATGTTAATAATAATAATAATCGATACTTATTTATTTGCAAAAATATAGACAATCTAAAGTTGAAGGCTAATTTTATAAATTGCGATATGTGTATCCGTTTTGACGCTGTCAATGACGTATGTACATTCTACAATATTTGGAAAATTTAAGTACAAAAATAAAGATCAACATTGGTGACATTATAAGATTTTTTATATATTTTTTTCATTGATTACTATTGATAAGAACATTAACTTTAGTATAACAGATATGGCACGCGTGATATTAGATAAGTTCGATGAAAAATCACTTCCCTCTTATTAGAGGTCTAGGTTCAGTAGACTGATACATACATTAATATCAAAATAAGTGAAAATATTCTACATATATAGAATTTTTAAATGTACTTTGACGTCAATTGACTTTGAATCGCAGAATATATAATTTCAGTACTTGGTACTTATTTTTAAAAAGAAGGAAACCTTTTTTAATGTTGTACTGCTAAAGCAATACCTAAGTACATATGTCGGTTTAAATTAAATTTTTGTCTATTAATTTATCTACAAATGTTACTTTTATAGCGCTTCTCCTTTACAAACATTTTTTTAAATTAGAAAACTAATAAAACTCAAAGTTTTCACATGTAAATTCATATTTGCTAGTAACTCTATTAAGAACATACATGTCTAAAATGTATTTAGTAGAAATACATATGACTTATAATAACATTCACCAAATTGAGCGTATAGCCCACTTAAAAAAATAAAATTTTCTAAAAGTAGATAATAAATAATAAAAACAAATTTGAAACGTTTTAAGATTAATGTAGAAAAAATATAATTTATATATCAAGAAAAACATAATCGATACTTTTCTAAATGATGGGAACTACAAAGTATTAAAATTTTTCCAAAGGATTGTTTCAGAGATATAAAAGAAAAGAGTGAAATGGATACACCACCATAATGGCTTTAAAAACTGCTGATGTAAGTAAAAAGTAATTGTATGCTATTTAATTAATACGAATACAATTAAAGAATAACTGTTATTAAAAATATATACTTTAAAGTTTAAACCATGCTTATAATACAATTTTAATCAAAACATACTACATATTTATTATTATTTTGTATTTTTTAATAAAAATGTTAGTAAACATCTTTTAAATTAGCCTTAATAAAATATCTCTTCCTCAATCTTATAATAATTGCTAAAATAATAAAGAAGTTTTAAAACTTTTCTGTTTTTCGCTCCCAATTATGTTCTATTTAATCTCATGCATATCTGTGTAGCCACTTAATGGATTTAAAAACAATTATAATATTAAATAGGATAAATCACAGTGGAATTGTCCAGTTTGAATAATCTTGAATGATCCAGCAACACAGGCTGAAGCCTAACACCAACAAGAAGAAGAAAAAACATTATTTTGTATTGTGCAACTCAAATTATTGTTTTTTTTTTCTTAAAGTGAACAATTACTGTCAGTGAGCAACCACTCTCTGGTTTACCCTACTTGCATTTTATTATAATTATTAAAAAGATAAAATTGATAGGTTCCCACACCCATTGTTCATATAAAATTTAATGTGTGGGCATGTGCATGGGCATGCGTCTCACAAAAGTATTAATAGATAATTTACAAGTTGTGGTACACGTGCAAAAGTGCTTCCACCTACAAAACTAATTATTATCTTGGTACAGGTACAAAAAGGCATTTCAATCAATTCGTTTTATTAAATAGTACAAAAGAAATTGTTTAATCCATAGGTACAATCAGCTGACCATGCAATTTGCCGGCAAAGTAGTTCTAATAACGGGCGCTAGTTCCGGAATAGGCGCTGCGACCGCTAAAAGATTTGCAATTTTAGGCGCTAGTTTAGCATTGGCGGGAAGGAACATTGAAAATTTACAAAAAGTGGCTTCAGAATGTTCCGAAAATAAAAGCATTCCTAAACCATTGATAGTTACAGGCGAACTAACTAATGAAAAAGATACATTAAACATTTTAGAATCCACAATAAAACATTATGGCAAGTTGGACGTTTTGGTCAATAACGCTGGTATTATCGAAACGGGCAGTATTGAAAATACAAGCCTCGAACAATATGACCGAGTTATGAACACAAACGTACGTTCGCTTTATCACTTGACATACTTGGCTGTGCCCCATTTAATTAAAACCAAAGGAAATATTGTAAACGTTTCGAGTGTAAATGGCATTCGGGCGTTCCCAGGAGTTTTAGCGTATTGCCTTTCCAAAACTTGTGTCGATCATTTAACCAAATGTACAGCTTTAGAGTTGGCTTCTAAACAAGTTAGGGTCAACTGCGTTAATCCAGGCGTTACTGTTACAAACTTGCATAAAAGCGGAGGAATGGACCAAGAACAATATCAGCAATTCTTAACTCGCAGTAAGGAAACGCACGCTCTAGGACGACCTGGAGAACCAAATGAAGTTGCTCAAACCATTACATTTCTCGCAAGTGAAGACGCTAGTTTTATTACTGGAGCTTCTCTGCCTGTGGATGGTGGGCGTCATGCTATGTGCCCCCGTTAATTTTTCTTGTATATTCACTATATCAATGTTAATATGATTATAATTACTATTTTTGTAAACTTTTATTAGGCATTTAAAAATAATCTCAATGGTATTTAGAACACTAATACAGGATTATTTATTGTGTTCAACTCAACTGATATTGTTACTTATTCTTTGTTTAAGTTTTAAGTTAATATCTAAATAATACTGTTGGAAAATAAATCTAATTCAAAAAAAATATTTATCTTGATAAATGGAATAATTAAGCGATTTAGAAAAATCTGTTACTAACTTTTATTTCAAGTGATGTTTACCATATAAATCCATAGGAAATTTAAAATATATTGTTATAGCGTTTTTGATTGGAATCTAATATTTTGTACTCTTCAAGAATAGAAGTGAATTTAATTAAGTTTATTTTAAATGCGTTCTTCAGCCGAACACAGGCTGAAGAACGCATTTAAAATAAACTTTTTTTTTTAGGTTTTTCTGGCAGTTCTTATCCAGTTTTTTTCAGCAATACTTCTGATATTATCAGACCATCGTTTTTGTGGTCTAAATCAGAAATTTTTCGTTGCGGGGACCGATATATTTCTCTTATTTAAATAGTACCAAAGAAAAAGGATTATTTACTATTTTTTTCGAATCTAATATAGCAAATAATATTTACTCAACGAAAATTAGATTTAATATATAAAATTTTGAATTTATAGGCAAAAAGAAATCAAAAGGGTTCAAAATCTTTCACCAACAACCACACTATTTCTGATTGCACATAATGCAATATAACATTTTGAAAGAGTTTAGTTATAACAGTTGTTGTTTTTGTAATTATGTAGATTTTTTGGCTATATTGAGTGTATTATAATGTCAAATAACTCTAATTTAAAAAAAATGTCAATTAATAACTCTAATTTAAAAAAAAAATGACAATTAATAACTCATGTCATTCAAAATTTTTCAATAACATATCCTGATTCTTGAGTTCCTTTTCATACCAAATTTCTAGTCTTTAAAATTACAATTTGTAACAATTATCTTCCGAAATAATAAATTTCAGTGATGCCAGGAAATGTAAGTAATCCTTAAAGAAACGAGTACTGCGTCTTATTTAGTTACCATTCTTATCTTTTTCTTTAAATATTAAAGTGATATGTTCCCATCTCATATATTTTCAAATTTTAATTTTGCTGGCTTTCTCTCCTTTTTTGACCCTCCTACCCTTCTTCGTCTTTTGCTTTATTACTAGTCGTTTTAAGACGTAGTTTTCCTTTATTCTATTTTTTCAGTCATTTAATGTTAAATCGCAAATTTAATTGCACTCTAAATTATAAAAGCATTTTTTCTAGCGAGAAGTTATTCAAATACATATAGGGCAAGCCGGTGTACAAATTGCAAGTGCATGTTGGGAATTATATTGTTTAGAACACGCTATTCAACCAGACGGACATCTCTACGAAGGATACAATTGTAGTAATTCGCATGACGGCTACAATGCGTTTTTTAGCACTTCTGCATGTGGTAAATGCGTGCCCAGATTAGTAATGATTGATTTAGAACCAACTGTTATTGGTACTTTTATAAAATGTTGATATACACATAAAAATGCAATTCAAATTTTAGATGAGATAAGAACAGGTCATTACAGACATTTATTTCATCCAGAACAACTCATAACTGGAAAAGAAGATGCAGCTAATAACTTTGCAAGAGGCATGTATTCAATCGGTCGGGAAATGATTGATATAGGTTTAGATCGCATAAGAAAAGTAGCTGACGATTGCAACGATTTACAAGGATTTATTTTATTTCGTGCGTTCGGCGGAGGCACTGGCTCAGGATTCACTACGTTACTCTTAGAAGAATTATGCAGAGACTATGGAAGACGAAGCAAAATTGAATTTGCAGTATATCCTGCCCCACAAGTTTATACATTTTAAAGATTTTCCTTTGTTATATATAATATTTCAATTTTATAGATTTCGCCTATCATAGTTGAACCTTATAACGCGGTTTTGACTACTCATGGTACCTTAGATTTTGAAGATGTTTCATTAGTAATAGATAATGAAGCACTTTATGAGATATTAGCAAGACAATTAGATGTTCCGAGACCTACGTATACAAATTTAAACAGACTTCTTGGACAAGTACAGATTATTAAATTAGGCTGGTCCCAACCATGGTACCCGCATGGAAGAAAACTATTTTATAAATTTGTAAACAAGTACAATCGTTCTAAACAAAAAAGTTTGGCTCTTAACTTGTCTTTAATTATTTAAATTTGAACACCGCGGATACTGAAGTTGGACCAGCCTAGTTTCAACATAAAAAATATTTAATTATGTACTCTGGCACGCTTAAATTTAGGTTGTATCTACTGTAACTGCATCTCTTCGATTTGAGGGTGCTGTAAATGTGGATCTGATCGAATTTCAAACTAATTTGGTTCCCTATCCTAGAATTCATTTTCCACTTATTACTTATGCGCCATTTGCTCCCGCCACTAAAGCCTTTCATGAACAATTATCTGTAGCACAATTAACCAATTCATGTTTTGAACCTGATAATCAAATGGTAAAATGTGATCCTAGAGCAGGAAAGTATATTTCTTGCTGTTTATTATATCGCGGGGATGTAACACCGACAGATGTAAACAGCGCCATCGTAAATGTTAAATCAAAGCGATCAATTTTATTTGTAGACTGGTGTCCGACTGGATTTAAAGTACATGCAATTTATTTCAATCAAATCTTAAAAATGATTTAAATAAAACATTTGTAGGTAGGAATAAATTATCAACCACCAACGGCAGTACCCGGAGGTGATTTAGCACGTGTTCACAGAGCAGTTACGATGTTATCGAATAGTTCAGCCATAAAAGACGCATGGAAACGTTTAGGATATAAATATGACTTGATGTATAGAAAAAGAGCGTTCGTACATCATTATGTAGGAGAAGGCATGGAAGAAAGTGAATTTCAAGAAGCCCGCGATGACTTAGCAGCATTACAAATGGATTATAAAGAAGTAGAAGTAGATAGTTATTAAAATAATTCTTATTAGTAATAAAAAAATTGAAAAACAATTATATTCATCCTGCTAAAGGATTAGCATGAATTGTTACGCTATTTATTCTTGTGTCGCTCAACGGCCTGTAGTTTTTCGAATGTACTGGCGCCTTTTCTAGCTCATCCAAAGCTTCCAATCCATCTATCACTCTACAAAATTAGACTTTATAGAAATTGTTATATTTAGTAACTTCTACATACTTTCCAAAAATTGTGTACTTTAAATCTAGGTGAGGATGTGCTGCATAACTTATAAAAAATTGACTGCCATTTGTGTTAGGGCCGTTGTTTGCCATCGAAAGAGTACCTCGATTGTTATGCTAAAAAATTACATTTTAACTAAATATAATTTATATCAAAATTTATAAATATTTTTCTAATTACTAAATGCATAGTAATACTTTCATTCTGATTTATTTTATAAAGAAGAAAATATATATATGTACTTTTACATCTTCTTTGAATTCATCTTCAAACTTTTTTCCCCATATTGAAGTGCCTCCTTTTCCAGTACCAGTAGGGTCTCCTGTTTGCACAATGAAACTCTTGATGTTTCTATGAAACAAACAACCATTGTAGTAATTACTGGCACACAGAGCAAGAAAGTTTTCACAAGCTTTTGGGCACTGTTCGCAGAACAATTCAATTTTTAGATCTCCAACATCCGTGTGTAACGTAACTGACTAAAACAAATGTATGGAAATACAGATCCTCAAATTTAGATTTTATACAAATACATACCATAATTAATTAGTTGATAATCACTTTCATTATCTTAAATATTTGTTTGGTTAGGTTAAGTTATAATATTGTTAGAAGTCTTTTTAGAAGTGGAATGTAACATTTATGTCTGTACAATTCGATAACAATTTTGTCTAATTAAATAGTATGTTATAAAACTGATTAATTTATTTTATGAAAATATTTTATGGTAGATATTGATGAAATTTAAATAAATGTTTATTTGTGTTTTTAACAGATGGTTCTACTGCTTTTAGAGTTAAATTACATTTTCGATGTTGGTATTTTAAGTTGTGTTTTGACTCTAACCTTTATTGTAATGTTTAATGTAATGCGCGAATACATTACCTATTTAACAATTATTGTGATAAAGAAAAAGTTTTAAATCCTACGAATTCAAAATTGCTCAATAATGTAAGTTTTAGAACGTATTATCTTAAAGTACGATTAAAAATTATTTCATGTAGTCAGCATTTCTTAACCTTGCTATCATTGTTAAAGGTCTTAAACTAAATGAAAGAATAAGTAATTATTTCATAATGACTTAGAAAAAACGTATAGTTTTAGCTACGATAAAGTTGTTAAAAAGTCAAAACAACTCACTGATTTTTTTTGGTTTGTTTATTGTCAATACTTTAAAGTTTAAAGTTTCAAATTCATTATTTTAGATTACTACATATAGAAGTGGTGGATGCAAGAATAATGACTGAACAACGGCTGCGACTTTTGAAAGATATTAGTAAGCAGTCGATTTGTGGCGGTGCCTCAAAGAAACTTAAATTATCTACTTCTAAAAACACCAGTGATGAATTAATTAATTCCGATTGCAATTTAAACCATTCTATGACAAGATCATCTTCTAGAAGATTACACAAACTGTTTGACACAACACCACCAATTATAGAAATTGGGGATTCAGGTGATAGTTTTAATACTACTCTTGAAAGTTTAAATATCTCACAGAAACCAGTTATAAAAAAAAGAACAGTAACTAAAAAATTATCAAAAAAACCTACGGTTTCGCATACTAAAAAAACAAGAACTGCAGAACATACTGATAAATCTTCGTTAACAAGAGGTATGTAATCAAAGTAAGAACTTGTCTCATTCATCACATTCATTTTCATCCTAAGAACTGAAATGTGTACAGATTTTAAACAATGTTCTGTGTACATATAATTTGTATTATTAGATTATAAATAAGTTTATTATTTTACCAGAACAGCAGTGTAGTTGTTCATTCATTTCTTCATATTCAGCATAAAAATTTATGTAAGTAAATAAAATCTCTTATTTTACAGTAATTATTTATGAAATGTCGACAATTTTTACGTCTAATGCAAAAGTATCATAATCCTTGTATTATTTTTTAATATAAGATCTGTGTACTGGTCGGAAACAAAGTCTTGTATTAATTTAAAATGCATTGTTTCAAGTATACCTCCATTAAATAAACTATATTTTGTAATATATGTAATGTTTTTTTAAAATTTGAAATAAAATTATTTTAAATTGAAATATTAACTATTAAATGTTTTAGATGTGGGCTTTAAAAAAAACATTTTATCTGTGACTTAGAAGTATTTCAATAAGGGCTTGTACGTATTTTATTTAAAAATTACAAAGAATTCTATTTTTGTAATCAAATTAAGTTTTGGACTGTTTATTTTTCCTTAATAATAATATAATTTACTTATGTTTGTACAATTTAGCATTTCTGTAAAATGTAATAAAACCTGCATTATAGAATCTTTGTTTAGTATTACAAATCAATATTGTTTTTATTAACTTTTGATTTTAACGTACTAAAATAGTTTCTTAAAGAGTGAAATAATATTTAAAAGCTTATGGGGAGTTAAAAGAATTATTTTATTTAAATTACGTTTGAACTTTTATCAAACATTTCAAAAGTAATACAAAAGACATTTGGACCGTTGCTTTTATTTAAAACCTTTTCTGAATTTGGTATTCGCATGTAAAACCAGTGGTTTTTATGAAACTTAAAGTTACGTTTTGAAACAACTCAAGTGCCAGATATTTCAAATTATTTCCAAGCCAAGTTATTATTAAATTACTTTTAGCAACTTTTGGAGATGATAATCAAAAACTTATGTTAGTTTTTAAAGCTAATTTTTGAAGATAAAACAGAAAAGTTGCTAATAGGATTTCTTATAAATTTTTAAATGAAGATATTTGTGGGAACATTAGTTTGTTCAATTCATTAGTTTACTTATAGATTATTCTTTTACATATCTTACATTAAATATTGTAAAATAAAATGGAAATAATAAAACAAAAATTGACCGTTGAAAATGGCAGTTATAAGGAGATAATCATTATTCAATAGACTGAATAAAATAAGCTAGTTATTATTGTTACTTTCATTAAAATAAATCTAAATATGTATTAAATGAAACATATGTCTATGTGTGGTATAAGTGTAAAATATAAAAAGTATGCCATATAAAATAAAAAATGTATTGTATGAACATCAACCGCAATATTTTTTCGGCTCAGTTTGAATCACATTTTGTATCATCTAGTAATTCACTTATTATTTCCTGTATTTCAAAATCGTTCATTTTTAGAGGTTTTACTGTATTCACATTATTCATTGAACATTACATTTATACCAGCTTTACTTTTACAATTTTAAATACAATGCAATGTTTTGTTTTAGCAAAAGGAAAAGAATTAAATTTAGTATGTTCACCAAATCATATTGAAGAAGTGATAGAAAGTGTTATAAAGAAAAGTGCCATATATGGACATAAACAGGCAGAAAAAATCAATAGGAATCTAGTTGAAACGATTAAGTCTGTAGCAAATGGTGTTTATTTAAAAGAAACGGAACCAACAACACTCCATCAGGCTAATTCAGGTTTTAATGGTATACCAGAAGATCTACTTATTAATTCTAAAACTCTATCTTTATTACAACCTTATATACGTTTAGAATTATTATCCAATGAAGTCATATGCAATAATACTCCTAAAATATATAGAAAACAAGTTGTTCCCAGAAAACGAGACGGTCCAAGGAACAAAAATACTACACTAAAAAGAAAAATTCTTCAGAAATCTAAATGCTTGCGGTTGGGAATGAACCAAAACAGAAAAATCCGAAAGAAAGTATTAAGAGACGGTAACAAAAACTCTATTCCTGTTCTCGAAACCAGTACAGATAATGTAGGACCTAAGGTAAACGGTGTAAGTGAATATTAAAAAAAAATCTTTTTAGGAGTTCATTAACAGCAGTTCAGATACTTTCCCAGAAAAAATGTTAAGCTCACCGGAACAATCCTCTAAGCCTTACTTAATTCAACTTTCCTTTGATACAACTATGAGGGAAAAATCTGGATATTTGGCGGATTTAAGTGTGTCCTCAATAGAGAACAGTTATGTTAATTCATCAGTATTAGATGGACCTCATGACCAAGCACATTCCAGTTGTGAGACTCCACCAAAGAATAGTTATGCCAAGCAATTATTTCCCTTTAATATAAAGATTGTTAAAAATGTTGGCAGTGGAGAAAGTAGATCAATACAGTTTATGCCTTCGTCTACGAATTATATTGAGCCTCATGTTAAAACGAAAACAAATTATAAAAAAGTTGAAAAAAGTTTTGAACAATCTATGAATCGTACCTCAGTCCCGCCAGTCAGCGCCACGTTGGAATATGTCGATACAAATTGGAACGCAAATTATTATAATTTCTGGGACCAGCCACTAAAAACTTTATCCACCGATTTAATGTTTAGGGAAGCTAACTTAAGTAACGATGGAATATCAGAGAGCAGTGATACTTTTCATACAAAGGACATTTTGGAAACTAATATAACTGCAAATCCAATTGCCGATTTTAAGGAACCCTTATTACCACCTGCGAAAAGACCACCAACAAGAAAAAAGACTAGCAATTCGAGCTTAACTTCAGAAAAATCATATAGTAGCTCTAATTCTAGTGTTTCAACGCCGAGTAACCAAAATTTAAATGAACACAATCGGGACGATGATGCAATATCAGTATACAGTCATTGGTAAGTCTATTAATGTGTTTATTCATAAATTAAAATTTCTTAAGGAATGGTAATTTAAGAGGAAAGGCTTTTATTAGGATTCGAAGGCTGCTAATTTATAAAAGAAAATATTTTTTATTACTTTATGAATTATTATAGGCTTTTGAGAATTGATAAGTTATTAAAAATATTTTAAAGTATCCTAACACAAATTTTTAACAAATATATTGAATATTTAGGAAATAATAAAACAAAATATGGTGGCTCATAAAAAAATGTACACCATTGCATGGTACATTTAATAACTGGGTTCATCTAATAAAAAAACAACTATAATTTTTTTTATTCTGTATGTAACTATGCGGAGCCGTTTTATGTTTAATTAATTTTTGACAAACGATGAATAAATTTTTGGTCATTTGAGAGACAGTAATTTTTAAAATTAAATAAAACTGATATAGACCGAACAAATAATACATGTTTGTGTTCTTATGAACCACTTCTGAGATGAATGTACTATACCTAGATTTTATTATGCTATTTTTTAATACTTTTAATAAAAATTTGTGTTAACATAGTTTATAGTATTCTTATTAATGTATGTCGCTCTCAATTCTATGCCAATTAATTGAATAACAAAAAAATTATAAAAGTTATTAGTTTTTTCGATCCAATCAGTGGTTTTCTCTTTTAAATCTATATTTCTATCATATTTTTTGAAACATCTTAATGTATATGTGAAAATAACTATTTTAAAATTGAAATTGAAATTTATATTTTATATTTATTTTGTGTCCGCCTATTTAACACCATTGGTATAGTAGCATGGAAATATAAGTAATCTAATTTTTTAGTTCGTTGGGTATTTTGGAGAATAATGGAGCTAATTCACCATATCAAGAGGCGTCATTAATTGATTCAAAAAGTAAATCGTTTGAGCAACTAAAAGAGAAGTATTCTACCGAAGAACTCCAAAATCATAGAAATTTTGAAGCAACACAACAAATTAATTGTTCATCTATGAGAACTGATACAAAACATAATTCAATAGTACAAAATAATTATCAACGCAATTCATCTACAATTTTCAATTGGATTGAGAGCAATAATGATCTAACAAAGCGTTCGTGTCATAGATTTCCGTACCCGCTAGAAAATATGTGTTATTTTTTTTACTATGAAGGTAATTGTACTAGGGGTAACAGATGCAATAAAAAGCATTATATACCTTCGTACATAAAACAAGACATCAAGCTTGTCGACTATAGATCATTTGTTGAATTGTATAAAATTATAAAAATTAACGAAAAGTTCTTTGTCAACTTAATACATGCTTTTATTGAAGCATTTCAGCAATTCCACGATCAATCCTTGCTCTCCATGATCGTGAAAGATATATTACGTTTAGAAAATTATGATAAGACACCGTATATAGAGAACCTCGTCAAAGTATTGCAAAATAATGGTTGCTCTTTCGTTAATGCCGTTGATAAAATTATTTTAAGTCAAGAACACATTGGCCGTTGTTTATTGGATATTTTACTATACATAGTATGTATAAAATATAAAACCACAATTTTGGAAAATTGGGAAGCCTTAAAAAGAATTTGCGGGTGTCGTAAAGAATTTTTTTTAGATTCTGGTGTAATAGAGGATCTAGTTATATATAGCTACATGACGGCCAATACTGTATTAGCAAAAAATATTATTGAAGATATTGTGATACCAAATCATGTGGTCATTACCAAGTTGAATTCAAACATTATAATGGAGTTTTACCACTTTCTAGAAATCTCGGCAACTACAAAAAGAAGCCGATACATGGAAATACGTTACTTCCTTAAATATAAAGCCTGATCAACAACGTAATACAAGGAATGAATTTGAAGAAAATGCACATTGTCAAAACAATAACGATCAATGTAAAACTACGTGTCACTTAGCCATACCTAACAACCTTCTTAATGGCAATTTGATCAACGAGTCAAATATTCAATATTTGCCAAACCAAACGGAAAATACTTTAAATAATATGAATGGTAACGTTGAATATGAACCTTCGACAAAATTACAAGATCAAAGTATTTACAACTTTTTTTCTTCGCCTTCAAAAATTATCAGCAACTTAAATCCAGCTTCAGAAGGTAACAGAGATGATAACAGTATGATTAGCAGTATAACTTCAAGTGATTCATCTATTCTCAAGAATGGTACGGACAACGAAGATACAGATGAACCCTTCTCAGAAACTGGTTTGAAAGAATTATCTAATATTATAGAGGTTGAAAATATCGATGAATTTATACAAACATTTATTAAACTGTGCAATACGTCGTTGGCGAAGAATTTTATTATGCATTGTATTGGAATATTTAAAAGGAAAAGTCTGAATAAACTTCATGATATGATTATTAAATTTGTGGAATCTATTGGTAAGTAATCAATACTTTTTAAAATCTATATTGAGAAATACAACAAAAGCTAATAATCATAATTATCTTTGAAATTAATTTTTTTGCTAAATACAATAGGATAATTAAAAAAATAAATAAGTAAGAGATTGGAAAATCGTTATAAAAGTTACTCTAGAAAAAAATTTATATTTCAGAAAAGGAAAACATATATAAAACTAATATTAGTATGAAAGATGAATATTATATGCTAATTATTAACACAGTGGCATTATTTGTCAATTCAAAATCGTATACTCATGCGGCTCATATACTTTCATATTTTTTTCAATATTTAGAAAATTTGGTGGCTACTACAGTAAGTTTATTATTAATATATGTTTTTATAGTAGTATGTGTAATAATTGGTTTTTTATAGTGGATTAAACGGCTTTTTGCATATATTTATTCCGATATTGGTAAATATATATATTTTTGTAAAATATTTAGTAAAGGTGGTTATCTTCAACAAGCTGTGAGTCTTTTAATGTCACCAAGTAAGTAATTTTAGCGGATATTTGATTATGTTTTCGACGACAAAATAAAATTTCCACTTTAACATTTCGGTTAGAGTTCAATTTCAAAATTAACCATGCCTCTGCAAAACTTTTTATTTCACGAAATTTTGTCTTGTCGCTAATAATCTCAAAGTTATATTATTCAGTAATTTTGTAGGACTAAAGTTATTGAAACCATACACTTTTTGGACATTGAGTCATCATAATAGATTTGATACCGATTTTCGAAATGATGTCGTCGAAAGGTTAATTTCTATTACACTTCGAAGTGATATTGGAAGAGCAAAACTTATAATATTGAGTTTACTTACAGACATAGATCAACTAACAGAAATAAGTACGCATTAATTATTGTAAATATATTTAGTCAAATAACGATTTATTTTTATAGAAATATGGAAATATTTTAATGTTCTACTAGTGAAAATGTTGGATGGAGAAAATAATTTTGCAGAAGATATAAAGGGATTTCTACCTAATATTATACAAGGCTGGTATAAACATCTAACAAGCTCTGTTCTTCGGGGTTTATTAATACAACTAGTTTCATCAAAAGTTCCAATTAATGATCTAATTGGTTATTATAGAAAATGTTTTAAGCAACAAGTTTATCACCGAATTAAGGTAAGGTTTTTTTTAAATAAAAGCAAACATATAATTTCTATGATATAGTGGTAATAATTTTTGTTCAGAAAACTAAGTTAAATTACATTAAAATAAGTGAACTAAAAAAAAACACCTAATTTAAATAGTACTTTAAGATAAGTAAAATGTTTCCTTTGTTTTAGGGTTCAGAGAACTTTTTTGTAATAAGAACTTATATGATGCATGAAGAAATATACATGATATTACTATATTACTTTTTTAAATTAGCTAAATATAATATGCCAGTTCAAAACATCGCATTGCACTTGAAGATGACTAATACAGCAGAAAAGTGTCCAAAAATAATTCTTAATTCTGATCATAGCTTGTCAGCATTGAAAAACAGAATCTTAAAAGTGTTGGCGACATGTTTTCCGTTTGCTATAAATATAGATATAAATGCACAGGAAAAACAAATTACGATTCCTGCAAATCAAATGAAACCTGTAGTAACGTATTACAAAAAAAAGGAATTAGTAAAGTATTGGAACTAGGATAGGTACTTTGCATCATCATTGCATCCATCTACAAGAAAGTTGCCTTATTTTGTCTATCTTATATTATCTTTACAGGCAAAAATATAGTTTTGGATTATGAGAAGAATAAGGAACATGTTACTATTTTTTTGAGCATTCAATGGTTGATTGATTTACAATAAGACTTAATTTGTTACCATAATTAAACTTGCAATTTATGGAAAAATGAAAAGTAAGATACTTTTCATTTCCATAAATTTGATAACGCCTACGATGGTAAAAATTTGTTTTTAAATTATCTTTAATAGTTACTTCTATTTACAATACGTATAAATTTACTCAGAGCAAATAAGACTCATTATTTGGAATTTTGTAAAATACTTATGTATGTACCGCTTTCTGTGTAGACAGAATATTATTTATGCAGACTCGTGATAAATTAAAGAACAAATAGTTATGAATTGCAATTTACTTATATTTATAAATTACTAAAGATCTAGAAAAAAGAAGATGTCTTCTTTTTCATTTGTAACGTTTAAATAGTTTTATTAAATATTTGTTAGAATTTTGAAAGTACTGCAAAGTTTGTGAGAAAATTTAGGTTTAGTTTAATTAAGTGTTATGAAAGATTCTTTATTTTAGTTTTAAAATTTGTCGCATATTGCAACATTTCAATATTTTTGTATAAATATTTTGTTATTCTAGTATTAAAATGTATGTATATTTTAAGACATAATGTTTATATACATATATATTAATACATTTTATAAGAAATATAAGAGCATTTTTATTTTTAAATAAGCAGGTCCTATTTTCAAACCCTTTTTAGACTATCTACAACTTAAGTACCATTCACTCCTTGTTAACATAGCAAGGAACCGGAAGATAATAGTACAAACTATATAAGAATAATAGGAGAGAAAGACCATGAAAGGAACAATTTTCTAAATTTATAAATTCCAAGTTGAAAAATAAGTAACTTTTAGGAGCCAATTCTGCATAAGCGAAAGCTTTTGATCCTTACCCGTAAAGGAAAAACGACATTAAAAAATTCCACTACCGCAAATGATATACAAAAAAAATTATTTTAAGGAGATGACTTTTTCAAAATTATTAGTAAAGACAAGGATAATCTTTTTTTAAATAACTTAAAAACCAAAGTTATTGAAACAACTTTACTTGTTAAGTGCTTATTTTTTAAGAAATAGTCAAATATATTAAAAATAATACTTGGTTAATACCTATTACTAAATACCTGATAACAATAAATAATGATTCATTATAGCTAACAATAATAGAATTGACTTATTGTGTAAAGTTAATCAAATTCAGGAATATCATCAAAAGAATACCCTGGAATTTGTCTATAAGCATAATATGCAATACGAACATGATATGCACCCGGTATAAACATCAAAACTCCTAATATAATCATAGGCCACATTCTATCGGAATATTTTGAATCAATTCGTCCACTGACCACCAAACTACCCACTACTAACAATGCACCACCCGCAATAAATAATAGTGCAGCTAAGCAAACTGCTTTCCAAGGTATTTTTGCTGGAGGATGGAAAAACTGTGCATCCACAAATCCAGTACTATCAGTCTGTTTTAATTTAGTGTAATCGACATTTTCATACTCTTTTCCTCTACGTCGAGACATTTTAATGTCGTCCAGATAATCTAAAAGATAAGTGTAATGCAAAAATAGGTCCACAATATAAGAATTTATTTTAAATAATCAACATATTATTAATATCACCTGTTATGGAATGTAAACTCATTATAATGTATAAAGAATTCTGATCAAGTAAATTTTGTCTATATCAAATGAAAACGGAAGATGACTCTGGGAACATAGACCCAATTTTAAAGTTTAAATGCGCTCATAATAAAAGTATTAATAATAGTAATTTTACAAGTTACAACAGATATTCATAAAGAGGGACGTTTTCGTATAGCTCAAAAGACCAGTTAACACAAATATATTTGTTGGAACGTATGAGGATACCGTTTGTAAAATAAAGTAAATTAAAAACAATAAAGAGGAACCGTAAATATTTAATAATGTATTTTTAATATTTATTCTACGAATATTTTTTGGTATTTGTATAAATTTTTGAAAGAAATGGAAGTGAAAAAAAGACCTAAATAACTACATTTGTAAATTTGCCTAAAACATCATTATTTTTAAAGTTAGAAAGATGAATTTAAAAAGGTCTCTTTATATTTTTGTCTATAATGGGGGTAAAATATTATTTAAATTCAACGATGAGTTTTTGAGATAATTTTTCGCTCCCTGATAAAATTACACTAGAAAAACTATGGCTTGTTCAAAACGACTTAGTCATGAAGGAGACATTGGTAATAATTTGATTAAGTTTAATTTATGGTTACTGCTGCAAAAAAAAAACTTTTGGAAATCTGAATAAATACATTTGCAATTTATCTAATAGACCACTTTATTACTTTAGAAAATTGTTCCCTTTATGGTACTTCTTTTTCATTTTAAATAACAACCCCGACTGAACTAAAACTTGGATGCAAAGAGCGCACATCAGCTACGTTCCAGGGCCCAGTGAACGTCACCAGGTCCCAGTAAGAGATTTCTTTAAAATTTCCTCGCATAAGTTCAATAAACCGGTAGAAAACTTTGTTCGCGCAAAAAGCGACCCTGAATATTATTTACTAATTACCTAAAAACTTGATTTTTGGATTAACATATCGTAAATCAATGATATGTATGTATTTCAGGAATTTTACGTCCTTTGCGCAATGCTGGATTTTGATTTTGCGCTTGACGATGGAGCAACCACTTGTGCTTGGTGGTTGTCGCAGTGCAAGGGGAGCGCTTAGGGGCTGCAGAGCTTTCCGCGCCCTGAAAACCGATCGAAGAGCTTTTTATTCATTATCCCAGTACTGAAATAATACTAACAAATTTGCCTCTGTGATTTACTATTTGTTTTATTAGTGCGGCAAATACGTCGAATATTTCGTAAACTGTTGATAAAAAGGTACAATAAATTTCTTTTCGCTATTTTCATTTTCAACAGAAGACCGGCATAATGAAAGAGAATGGTTTACAATTGTTACTGTACAGAAACAGATAATATATGTATACCACTTAAAAATGCTTTTAAATTGAAAATGTTTCTACTTTTTTGCAGAAATGGAAGTGTTGCCTGAAGGCAAAAATTTCAGATTGGTACAAGAAGAAGAACTTCCAGCAATATTAGATTTTCTAGGGAAATATTTGCCCGATTCTATAAAGGTACGTAAAAATATCTTTTTAATTCCATTTTTGCAATTTTTGTTATTAATTATGTTGTATTATAGTATGCCGACAATTATAAAAGTTTTATAACACCTAACTAAACTAAGATTTGAAAATAATTTAAAAATTTCAATCCTTATTTGCATAGCAATCAATTCTGAAGAATTGCTACCCACACAAGTTCGAAAAGATTAAAATTAATATAAACTACAATTAAAGATATTAATTATTAATAAAAATGTATAAACCGGCAAAATTGAAAGCTCTAAAGTCTAGATTTTTTGCGTTTAACTTTATGCTTTTCAAGTCACTGATATCTTGTATAACTTTAGTTGAAAATCATCCCCCATCCACAATTTTCTTCTAATATTATAAGAGGCTTTTTGTATAAATTACTCAGGGCTCGTTTATTTTGAATAAAATGCTTGCAAACTTTAATTCTGTATTTGTATGTATAGAAGTTATTATAAAATATGTTATTCGTCAAAAAAGTTTATTTTTGAGTAAAATTGAGCGATTAAAACGAACCACTAAGCTTTATACAAAAGCTTGCTCTGTTCGATAATTCGTATGGACGTAATTATAAAAATAATTGACTGCTGAACTTTTGGAGATGAAAAGATCGAGTTTAACTTATGTAAAAAAGAGCGCGCTAAATTATCAGAAAATTGTGGATGAAATACAAATTCGTTAATTTAAAGTTTAGCACAGTCAAAATCGAATTAAATTTAATTTTCTACGAATAGACGTGTTTATTGTTATCAGATTTGGAGTTGAAATCGTTAAAATAGCATCCTGAACAGGGGAGTATTCATTAAGGCAATAAAACTAACTTTTGGGACTACTGTTTTAGCTTAAAAGCTCAGTTTTGTATTTGTATTCTACTTTTACTAGTTATGTTTTATTGATCTTTATGAAACACAGCAGGTGCAGTGTCAGTGTCAAGGTTCACCGACAAAGTTTGCATGCATGCAAATTTGTAATTCATTATTGGAAGATAATTTTAGTTCAAAGTATTCTTATTTTATTATTTAGTGCCGTTCGTCGATTTTCTATTTAAAATTGCCAAAATTTGAAACAAGCTTCTGACTTACCCCAAGACAAAGACGAAGAAAAAAAAATGAAGCAGTTCTTAAATTTAACAAAGCTAGTTTTAGATTTATTTATTATTAGATTAAAAAATAATTAGTTGATAATTAGCAACGTAAACTATAAATTTTTTGGTTTTTCGAAAATATATTTAAAAATAAAAGAGGACACTAAATCAGATGGAAATTAACATCCTTATATTAGTGTGTATTCATTATATTTATTCTACCCAAAAAAAACAAATTAATTTTGAACATAAAAATTGAAAAAAAAAACATAATTTATCTATAATTAAAATTTCAGAACTTAATGAACTTAATAAAATTATTATTTTAAAAGCAACTCTATGGTGACAATATATTTTTTTAGTTATTTTATAAATAAAGTAATAAAAATTATTTAGTAAAAGTGATTCTAATTCTTAGTTGAGTAATTCGTACATTTTCACTTTGTTCAAATTAGAATTTAATAATGATTAAGTACGGATCTTCTATTCAATCTTTATATTAAATCAATTTGTTTAAAATGTTGGTACTTTTAATTTAATTATTTAATACAGCATTAAATTAAAGCAGGATTTAACCCGAAACTAATAATAATTTTACGATAGACATGTTAATACAAAATTAATATTTTTTAGCAAAATACTTGAGTACATGGGCGTAGATAGAGGGGAAACTCGTTGTCCACCCTATAAAAATCGACACTATTCAAATTACCGAAATTAGATAATTAGCTGATCGGCTGCCCCCACTAGAAAAGGTCCCTAGTTACGCCCATGGTAACACCGACAAAACCAAGATAAAAATTAAAATATTACCTCTAATAAATCTATAAGCAAATCAATTCTCATCTAAATTATAAACATTTTTCATAAAAAATACATTTTTAAATAAAATAATCTCCATACTTTGCCCTACAATTATTTTTTTTATATTTTAATTTTTGGACCAACCCTAAAATCTAATTTTGGTTGGTACCTATACAGATACACATAAAGCCTTTTCTGCTAAAAAGTTTAAGAAATGATTTCCTTAAGTAACCTGTTGCTGGCTTCTTTATTACCTGAAGCTGGTATCGAAGTAATGCAGAAATATTTAAACGCAAGTAATAAGAGTATTTAAAAATAGTGAATGTCATTGTTAAGGTATAAATCAAATCATACATTTTATAAATCAGTGTTTCCCAACATTTTTCCTATCATACATTTGTTAAATACAATGACCCATATATGGTATAAGTATATTTTATCATTATTATATTAGATTCGTTTTCAAAAAATTTTCAAAAACGACAGATGCAGGGTTTAATTTTATTAATTGTTATTTTAATTAGTTTGATTTTGTTATGTGTAGAACATCGGTTGAGAAACACAGGAATAGAAGAGATTTGGGTACAGTAGATATGATTTTAATAAATTGCTCATAGATATTTGTTTAAATTGATTATTTTGAGTAGACATAGAAGTTACTTTATAACCTGTCGCATAATTACTTTGTATCACAATTATTAACAAAGTACACATTTTTAATTTTTAAACCATTAAAATTTTCATCAACAATTAACTTGGATCGATTTTACAAAATTTATTCAAAAAACTAATATTGTGTTAAAGAAATTACATAACGTCACGAACATGCGATTTTATAGATTGTTCAAAAATTTTCTATGTAGCTTATTGTTTCTTGGACTAAAACTGTTGAGCACATGCAATCGATACGTACGTGCATTGCTTTTTTACATTTGCTGCATTACAAACCTCTTTTTCTTTTGCATTTAAATTAATACAGTTTACTTGAGCATATTTAAGATAAATTAAATTTTTCTAATAAGTAATCGACTTATTAATTTATTTTTCAGTTTCATCAAACTCTCAAAACCTATTTAAACAACAAAGTATGGGATTTTTATTTTTATGTATCCAAATCGTGGCCTGAAGAGCCAGTTATTTTACATTTTCCAGGAGTGACTAAAACGGTAAGAATTTATAGCATTAAAAATTCTTTTTCATTTTGAGATTATTGGTTGGTTAAAAAAATCTAATTTATTTAAAATGCCAAATAAACATACTTATTTTTTTTGTACACGTCGACACGAACAGGCTCTGTACGAATAAGTGCTACTTCCAAAATCAAATTTAATATGGTATAAGTTATTAAAGTGCTATAAAACGTTCAATTTATTAGAGTTGTTTTTCGATATTTTTATATTGTTAGTATAGTTGTTCAATTAATTAGGTATGGCAATATTAAAATATATTTATAAGTATAGCAATGCTCGAGTAATATAAACATTTAATAATTTAGAAGTTATGGCCAAAGATTAAATTTTAACATTGTGCATACCGTAAAACGAACCAATCGAAAATCCCATAATTTTAATCATACGAAGAGAATGGTGCCGAATTCAATACCTTGTCAATATTAGAAATGCAGCAGCATTCATCAAGCGAAATTGCGAATTTTTGTAACGTTTCAATTAATTATTTTAAGTCTAGTTTTGTAAGGTTTTTATTTTAGTTAAACATGCATCTATTCAGAACCCAAATATAGGGTGAACGAAACAAATATTTCTACATACGTGGGACGTACAGAATTTACTGATCTTATAATAAACAAGATGTGCAATAATTTTTCCAAATAATGGCAAGAAAACATGCTCCAAAACCATTCATGCCAGAGACAATAAATATTATATTGTATAGTAGCTTTCCTACTAAGTATTTATTTAAAATTTTTATTTATAACTAAATTAAATATAAAAATTATATTTTTGTGTAGGTTTAACATACAGAATGTTAAATTTGGTATCCATACATTCCTTTTGTACACCCATACATCGCTTTACGACCTAGATACGTTTGGGAAAAGTTGGCCGTAAAGCGAAAAGCCGTATAACGAATCAATTATTTTGATAAAAACCCTAAAAGAAGAATCTAAATCTAAACAGTGCGGTGTTTTCCTTTTGGTCATATAACAAAACATTTTGGGCCGTAAATCGAAAAATGGTTATAATTAAAAAAGACCGTTATAGCAAAAGGCCATATGGCGAAGTATAAGTGTACTTCTAAACAATTATTCTTTTGCCCACTTAGACATTCATTAAAATCGTTTTCTATGTTCAAATTGATATTCAAAATGTATTATTGATGATATAAAACGCACATACTATCAATAAAATAATTTACAATAATAACCATAAGTTGATAGTAAGAGAGTGAATTGCTATTGGACTTATAATAACCACTTTAATTAAGTTTTGCGCATAATTAGTGTTTAGTAGACTATTATATTAATTTCGTGTACACAAGAAAAGTTATTTCCATAAAATGGCGTGAAGAAATAAAACAGAATTTAAAGTTATGGAAATCGGTCACGTAACTCATTGGATAAGAGTTGTGCATCACGTGATTAACATTACATTTTGTTATATTAAAACTGCTTAAATAATTTCATCAACTACTCAAGGGAATTACTCAAAAATATTCATGTTCAATCTATTATATATTATTATTGTTACTTATTTGTTGTTTTTTTTACTTAGGTCACTCATTGGATATTCCGTTTATACCTAATTAATTTTTTTTTAAACTAATACGTCAATGGGGACTCACTTCATTTGTATAATCGTTCTAATTATTAATATACAAGTCAAACAAACTTTTTGGTTTATTAAAATTAACAGTATTATAAAATAGATGTTGGTCAGCGATCCTCAAATGTTTTTCCCATGCCCAACAAAACTTATTAGAAATTGTAAAAAACGCAAAACATAAAGCTAAAGTAAACATTATTAATTATTAAGCATAAATTAAATATTAGATCGAAATTTAATTAAAACAATTTAATGTCATTTTACATTTAAAGTTAGTTTAATGAATATTCACACACGTCAGCTCTCCATGAAAAATTACATAGCTCGGTGAAAAGTGAAGGTACTTTGTCGTTTACTCGGGAAAAATCTATACCGAGAAAGTTTTCTAACTTTTGTATATTAATTAGATGCAATTAATGAAGTGAGCGTTAGGATCCAATAAGTTGGTTTATAAAATGTTACTTCTGCAAAAAAGTTTAAGCAATAATTTGTTTTCTCGATAATCTTAATTGAATCTATAATTAGTAAAATGGTATTACGTAAAACAAGATTTTTTTAAAGTTAATTGATAGGATATTATCAAAAAGGTACATGAAAGTCCAAGAACTGCCTGACCTAACTGGCACATTGCCAGTTCAGGGTCATGGTAACCTCTGCAGATATCCCTAACGTAACTTTTTACCGACTTTATTTTTATATTTTGTTCTTATAGTTCCTTTAAAAGACTATCGTTTTCCTATTTCAGAGTCACGGAAAATTGTACGAAAGCTTTAACGTATTTTGCCCTTGTGATCAATTAGAGCACTTGGAATTGTTACAAACCGAAGATTTGCTATTAGAATGGAACGAGCCGTTATATCTTAATTTTATTCATAGTTTAATGTTTGAGCGAATAGAGGAATTCTATTCGGATAAGGGAACAATTGAGAAAGTATTTGGTGAAGTATTTGCTCTTACCGATCGTCCAGATGAACAAAGTGCCGATGATTTGTGAGTATTTTATGAATTTTCAATTTTGCATTCTTTCACTCAATTAAAACGATTTTTCTATTTAGAATAATAATAAAACTTGTCAAATGAATTTGTTTATTGAATTAGCATTTATGGGGATGATGTTAAAAAGACTGTTTTAAAATTCAAATGTGTCGATAGTCGAACGAAGGTTTTCATTTCTTAATCCACAAGAACAGAAGCGATTTTAATTTGTTTAAAATGTTTGTTGTTATTTTATTTGAAATCAGAAATATTCCAGTAGAGGGACGTAAATATTTAATATGTGTTTAATAGGGTGGGTCAAAAAAAATTAATATTTTTAAGGGTCCCACTAATTTTTAAAATTGATAGTTAAAGTACATTTTTAATTTGAAGCAAAACTAATGTTTAGAAAAAACTAAAAATTGCCCAATATAATTATTTTTAACTCGTATTTGACTCTAATTAAAAAATAGAAGCATGTTATTTTGATATATTTTTTCCATATTGCAATAATTATGAAAAAAAAGTCCTTTTTAAATATTTGATTGACTTTAAAGTGAACACGTTGCATTTTCTAGAACAAAATTTATATTTAAATTCATTATTAATTTAAAAAATTAGTGGGACACTTAAGGATATTATAAAACTTTTTTAACGCACCCTAATGTTTAAATAATATTAAGAAAATTATACACAATTCTTTTTCGAAAGTGTTTAATTAAAAGCAAGTTTATTTCGAATTCGGTTTAATGAATAATATTTAACCAAAAAAGTTGTATAATTTCGATTAAATAAATCAATTTTGAATTATTTTGGTGTAAAAAGATGACATCGTATAGAAATGTATTATAGACATAGAGATTTGTTCAAAATAATAGCAGTGATTAAAATTTATTTATAATTATTGTTAGTCAAATAATAAAATTAAAAGCCTGTGAAAATATTTTTCTATGAAGACTTCAAACTTTAATAAGTTCTATATTAAGAATTTGAAAAGTAAAGGTTGTACGACCAAATGTAAAATAATACTGTTTTTTTTAAATTTTTATGGGTTTAAATGTTGTTAATTAAAAGCAAGCACTTTAAAAAACTATTATATGTTGAACTACTAAAATATTGTTAATTTTTGTTTTTTAGTTTCTCTTATTTTTTTTACACAAATTTAATACAGTAAAATCCGCTTAATGAGATCACGTATAATGTTATCAGTCGGTTATTATTATCCCTTTTAAGGAATTGCGAACACAATAATATCTTTTTCTGAGTAAATTTACCATTTCACTAAAGCGATGAAGACAATTTTCAAAAATTTACTAATCGAGAAAATTTTATTAACAAATTTCTCACTTAGGTATAATAAACAATCAACTGTAGATTATTTTTTCTGTGAATGTAAAGTAACGTAATGTACAACTAATGTATAATATACATAGTTAATTATGCAATAAAATCATTGTAAATTAAAATTTCTAAAATTGAGACATTTTTTTCCAAAATCCCATTATTTTTATCAGTCGATTGATGTTATCAAAAGGTATCTGGCCCAGAGTGATCACATTAAGCGCATTTTACTGTATTTTATCATTTAAGAGTCTTCTGTTGATTTATTATAGTTTTAATTGTTTTAACATCAAATATTGTATAAACAATTTATTAATCATTGCTATTATTTTGTTCAAAACTGCATACAAATATTTTCAACCAAAAGAACAATACTATCACAATTATATAAATGCAGACATACAAAGATAATATTTTTACAATTTTACACACGTTATTTGCGTTACTTTTTATTCTACACATTTTGCTCTGAAATTTGTTGTGCTCAAGACAATAAACGTTTGTCGTTTTGCTATCCTCCGATTTTTACTAAATTTTCTATTTATTTGAGTTGTATTGACTTAACGATGCTGGAAGGCTTTTAAATATAACGTTTCCCTAGAATTTTCCGAACTAAATTGCTAGCAAAAATTGTTTACTGAAAAATTTGTTAAAAATATCTTCAATGTAATGAAATTTTTTTAAAATATATATTGCGTTTTCAACTATTTTCCTCCCGGAATTTATCCTCATTCCAACTATAATTTTATTGAAAAATTCCGGGAAAACTTCTGATTTCGACAACCCGTTCGCAATCAGCGACCCCAAAAACCATACGAGCAATATTTTCTCGTCGAAACTCGGATTTAATTTCTAAAATTTATTTTTACAAAAAGAAAATGCAATTTATTTCGTAAAATCTTCTGGTTCAACCGTTACCGTTTTCAAACAATGCAATTTAACCTTCGTGTACTAGATGAACATTTTTTTTGTTAAAACGGGACGCTTCGTAATCGTGCTTTAAACCGAGTGTGCACATTCGAGCTCAAAGTGGCACATTCCGATCTCGGGATAATAAAGCGCGCCGCTCCGCGTCGCGCTTCATTTGCCTCCCTCGCTCGGAAATGTGCCACTTTTTGCTCGAATGCGCACATCTTCGTATTTATTAAGTTTGTCTACTTTATGCTACGCTTTTTCAAATGAAAATAACTAAATTAGTTTAGTAAATATGGATTTTATGTTTAAGAAATGTATTTACTATAGCAATGAGTGGAAGGGAGCGAAAAGATACAAAAATCTCGTAAGTGCAAGTGAGAGAGAACGATTAAAATTGCTTAATTATTTTTTTGGCCTAAATTATTATGAATGGTGCTTAAAACCGAGTGTGCACATTCGAGCTCAAAGTGGCACATTCCGATCTCGGGAAAATGAAGCGCGCCGCTCCGCGTCGCGCTTCATTTGCCTCCCTCGCTCGGAAATGTGCCACTTTTTGCTCGAATGCGCACATCCTCGTGCTTATTATATTAGTATAATTTACTGTGTGCTCTTTCAAATCAAAAATTTAAATTTAATTTAGTAAATATTGATTTTATATTCAAAAAATGTATTTACCATAGCAATGAGTGGAAGGGAGCGAGGAGATACGATAATCTTGTCAGTGCAAGTGAGAGGGAACGATTAAAATTACTCAATTAATTTTTCGTGTAATTAATTGGTCTAAATTATTGCAAATCATTAAGAAATTGCCGTGAAATTAATTTGTATTTAAATGAAGAGACAAGAATGAAATTTTGTTAGGTTTTTTTAATATTCGGTATCGTAATTGACACGAGCCATTGGAATTTAGTACTCAATAAAAACCAATAGTTTATAAGTTGAAGAAAAAGTTAAATTTTGTATTTTTATTAATAAAAGTCTATTCGAATGCATAAATAAATACGTTTTTACTTAAACCTTTTTGGTCATGACGTCCTCTCTAGAATTTGACAACTGATTCTGGGGTATTTTGATGCGCTGATTACAAATATGAACTCGGTTTTTCTTCATCACCCACAGATTTTTTGGAAAAGCTACAAATAGAATTTCGAGAAAAAACACGTTTTCTCACAGAAAAATATATAAATAAAAAAGTAGCTGCTTTCTAACTTTGAAAACTATTAAAATATAATTAAAAGACATTGTTAAGCCACAACGTGTTTAATTTTTTTTGTGGAATCTGCTCCTTTTCCCCCAAAGCTTCTGTTGTGCGATTTTCTTTTAAATTTCTTGTTTGGATAGTCGCGCTTCAGTAACCAACAATAGTCCGCCATCATGGTAGAATTCCATCTCCCTCGATACCTACCATCAAGTTCTTTTAAATCTTGATGAAACCTTTCGCCTTGTTCTTTGCTAACAGCTTCTAGATTTTCTGGAAAGTATGTACCTAATATGCGAATTTTCAAAATAAAGCTTAATGCTCATATTACAGCCCATGGGACCTAAATTTGATATCATTTTGCTTACTATTTCTTTATAGTCGTTGTGTTTATTGATCCCCAAAAAGTTTTTCACCACTTCTTTAAAAGATTTCCACCCTTGTAACTCGACATCTTTGAGTTTTTCGTCAAATGGTCAAAAGGGCAGAAAAATATCTTCCCCTGGTGTGAGGACCCATAAAAACTCCTACTATAAAGAAATAGTAGTCAAAATAATAACAAATTTGGGTCTAATGGGATGTAATATAAGCATTAAACTTTATTTCCAAAATTCGCAAATTTAATACGTACCAGAAAATCTAGGAACTGTTGGTGAAGAACAAAGTGAAAGGTTTCACTAAGATTTGAAAGAACTTGAAGACCATGATGGTAGATTATTGTTGGTTACTGAAGCGTGACAACCCAAACCGGAAATTTCAGAGAAAATCGCGCAACAGAAGCTTTGGAGAAAAAGAACCAAATCCCACAAAGAAATTGATATGTATTGTATCTTAACAATGTCTTGTAATAATATTTTAATAGTTTTCAAAGTAAGAAAGCAGCTACTTTTTTATTTATATATTTTTTTCTGTGAGAAAACGTGTTTTTTCTCGAAATTCTATTTGTAGCTTTTCCAAAAAATTTGTGGGTGATGGGGAAAAATCGAGTTCATATTTGTAACCAACGCATCAAAATACCCCAGAATCAGTTGTCAAATTCTAGAGAGGACGTCATGACCAAAAATTTGCAGCCTGTGTTATTGGTTATTAAAATATATTTCTTCTCATTTAACTGTCATAAAGTACAATATTGTGCATTTTATTTTTGGGGTATGGCAAACCCCACCTGGTATGGCATATGACATTTAGTCACCTAGTATGCGGATAGTTAAGAGAAATACTATAATAACAGCTTCTGTACTTGAAGAGTAAGATTTTTGAATTTGATAAACTAATTAAAATTACATTCAAAATCATTTGACTAAGAAAAAACAAAGTGTTTCCATGAGTAATTTTTTCGCTATGGTGCCGATAGTATTTTTTGAGAGTGTACAATATCAATTAATAGTTTTATTAAAATTTCATTTGCAGACCTTGCCCAGAGGACGTCGAAATTCAACAATTAACGCCCGAACACGCACAAATAATTCACGATTTGTACCCAGCAAATCACATGGAATCCATAGAAGTGTTCCAGAAGCTCTTTCAGAACTTGCCGTCGTACGGCATCGTCACGTCGTCAGGCGAATTAGCCGCATGGATGGTACAATCCTACTACGGAGCAATGTTTTCCATGCAAACTCGTCCAGAATATCGTCGCAAAGGTTACGGAATGTATCTCGCCAAGTACCTGACCAACATGGTGATAAAACGCGGATACCTGCCGTACGTGATAATCAGGCCGGAAAACGACGCTTCGAAAAGTTTGTATTCGAAATTAGGGTTCAAAAAACATTTTCAAACAGTTCGAGCTATTTTGCGGCCACGCGAGATAGATAATGATGCACAGGGCGGAGGAGTCAGCAGTCCTTAAACGCTTCCTACGCTGCCTCTGCACAATTGCGAAGTTTCAAGCTTTATCTGGTTCCATTGCTTCTCCTACTATTTTAGCAGTGATCAAAAGACGAGCCACCCATTGTATTCGTTCGAAATACAAAATTTCGTATTTTTTCTTCTTCTCAAGCGACCGAAATTGCTAACCGGGAAAACGTTTCGTTTGGAAAACTTACAGAGAAAGATATTCGCAGTATTAAATTAGGCTTCCAATGCTTTGGAATGCGCAAAACGTTTTTAATTGTTCGCCAGCACATTTGGCTGGATGAAGTTTCAATTTGAAACCTTGTAAATGGTGCTATAAATAGATCGAAAATCAAGAACATTGCTTGTATTAGTAAACCAAGGTTTTCTTTAGACCAGTGTTTCCCAACGTGGGCCCCACGCCCCAGATGGGGGCAATTTAAATCTTTCGGGGCCAAATATCATTATTCAAGGGGACAATTTGAAAACGTACGTGATTTTTAGTTATCTACCTATTATATATTTTGAAAATTTATATAACCACGTGCGAAGATAAATTCAATAAATACGAGGATGTGCGCATTCGAGCGAAAAGTGGCACATTTCCGAGCGAGGGAGGCAAATGAAGCGCGACGCGGAGCGGCGCGCTTCATTTTCCCGAGATCGGAATGTGCCACTTTGAGCTCGAATGTGCACACTCGGTTTTAAGCAAATTCACGACAATTTAGAAGAAAAAAATAGACACAAAATTAGTTGAACAATTTTAATCGTTCCCTCTCATTCGCATTCACGAGATTGTCGTATTTTTTCGCTCCCTTCCATTCATTGCTTTGGTATATGAGTGATTCCTAGATAACTGTGATTTTTATAACTAAAATTTTTTTGAAATTAAAAATGTTTTAAAACGCGTGTTTTGGGTGTTTTCTGTCTTCAATTATACGCAGAATTAAGCCTGTGCTGTAGTTCTACTACAACTACAACGAAGCGAAAACTATGACAAAATTTGAAAATTTTAATGCCACGGTACTGACATATAATAGTCCAAGCGGCGAACGTTAAAAGGGTGGTGAACCAAAATAAGTACAAAATGGACTTTATTACTTTTTAGATATTCGACAAAAAATAAACCAACTGTCCGGCGATCTGTAACTTGTCCAACTGTTTTTTTTTATAATTTTTTTTTCCTAATTTTTTGTAAAAATGATGTATAAGACATAAGTACAATGTTTTACTATTCGAAGAAGTTTCGATCAGTAGAATATAAAAATTTAAGTCTGGCGCCCTATTCTTGACACAACTGTTTGCCAGACTACCCTCAAAATATTTATTGCAATGATAAATTTTCTATATAAGGTATAAGAAAAAATTAAACGTCAAAACTTCTGTTTTTTATCCCTCTTTTGAATAGAATTGGTCTGGTACATTAATACTTGACCAAAATTCTGCTAGACCACGATTTAGAAAGTCCTTTGTTGCTACTTGTTGAGCGCCAGTTTTTTTGTTTTTTTGCAAAATTTACATTCAATTGTTATTCTGTCAAAAATTTTTAACAAAACTATAACAAATAAATACAGAAATAAGTTAAAACATTGAGGAAAAAATAAATTAAAAAGTTATTTCTTATTTTTGCCATGGTAGTGACATCCACGGTTATGACATTTGAATTTAAAATGAACCTAACTTTATAATGCAGATAAATAAAATAATTTCCTAAATAATTTCGATTATTTACGTAAAAGTAAATAAAAATTTACTATAATTGATTCAAACATCGTATTAATAACCGTAAATTTCAATACCACGGTATTGACATGTAATTTTATGACATACCTTTTTCAAAATAAAACAAATTAATTTAATTATATTTTTGAAACTTCAAAATAAATACACAGCTGTAAACATTGCACAAATAGTCCCTCCTGAAAATGCTGCCAGAAGGAGTGGATGAAACTAAATTAAGATGGCGATTAGGCGGCAAACATTGCAAATTTAAAAATTGAATAAAATTCCGGACATAAATCAAAGACGATTATTTTTTTTACCAAACATTATTTTCGTATAATTGCAATATAATTTAATGGAGTATATATTAGACTTAAGTTATGAGAAGTAACTTTTAAATTACAAATCGAATATCGATAGAAATTTATACATTTAGTTTGAAAAATGAGAATCGGACATGCCACGGTAATGACATTTCGAGTATATTTTCGTAAGTTATGAGTAATCCAAGATCACTTATGTTCCAAAACCTAATGTAGGTTGAAGATAATTATCAGATTTATAATATTAACGATTTCTCAATAAGAAAAAACTATGTTGGATGATAAATAAAATACTGGACATAAAAAATCACAGTTATCTGAGAATCACCCATATACGTTTTCGAACACAAAATCGATATTTACTAAACTCAATATAAATTTATGATTGAAAGAGTAGAGGATAAAGTAAACAAATTCAGTAAATGCGAGGATGTGCGCATTCGAGCGAAAAGTGGCACATTTCCGAGCGAGGGAGGCAAATGAAGCGCGACGCGGAGCGGCGCGCTTCATTTTCCCGAGATCGGAATGTGCCACTTTGAGCTCGAATGTGCACACTCGGTTTTAAGCACTATTCACAATAATTAATTTACTTTCTAAATAATTTTAATTAAAAATTATAAGATTGTGCCGAATATGCAATTTGTTCTAGGGAAAATGTGCACATAGGTTGTTATATTTGGACAAATTACTATTTTCTTTTAATTTCAAAAAATATGTGCACACGCGCCAAAAGAAGTATAACTTCAAAAATATTTATGTTACATAGGAGGGCATCAAAATTTTTGAGTCACTTAGGTGGGGCATGTTAAAAAAAAGGTTGGGAAACACTGCTTTAGACAGTTCATTTTATAAACTAATTATACCTATTCGGTAATTAGTGACTAAAGCTCCTAAATCGAATTATTTCGTTAATTTTTATCCTTTGAATGTCACACGTACTAAACTGATTAGGTACAATGTTTCTTTTCCAGAAGCGCCTTTTTTGCGACACTTGAGGCTGTAATTGCGTGTAAAATGAAAAAATGAAAAAAACTTTAGGTGCGACCGATGTAAAGTTTTTTGCTAACCAATGTAAAGTAGAAATCGATAATGTGATATTTAGAATTTTATTCATCTAACATTTAGGCATTAAACAAAAAAGTAAAATGTGTACTTCAATGTGATTAATTAGTTTAAAATCAGTGGTGTTAAATTGGCGGTCGTCGGGCCATAGACAGCCCAAGGCTCAAAGTTCAAATGGAAAATTAACTCATTCACGAAGAACACAAAAGACATATTTCGCTTTCTGCGGTTTTTGGGAGATTCGTTTCTGTCCGGAGCCGAGTTTCGTACTTTTTATTTGTTTAGCACCGCTGGTTTATATTATTGATGTTTAGAAAAGGCGCTTGTTAAGGCTGATTTAGTCAAATTTCGATTGTTGTAACGTTATTTATAAACGAGATTACCGTTTCGTTTTGTTGCTATTGCTTTTCGTGTCGAAGGAGTTGATAGGGTAATGAAACAGAAGTAAAGGTGACAGGAACTTTAAATTAAGTTATCCGAATGCGTATGTGAGTTAAAATCAATACCCACCTAGTTACATGGCAAACAGGTGTTTAAATAAGATTTAAAACGAAATTGCGTTTTCTTTCCTAAATTCGAAATTTGATTTTGGCTAAGGCTTTGTCGTACAACGAAATAGCTACGAAGACAACGTCGGCATTCGAAAATTAATGAAGATCTTACTTAAATTGTTTATTTTTTATGAACTTTAAAAGTTTCGTTCGCACTATTTAATAGTATAAAATTTTATTGTTATTAATGACTGTATAGTTTTGAATTTTGATAATTTTTTTGTAATTGTATGAGAAGTTTAGTTTGATTTTTGAATTATTGCATCGATTAAAAATGTAGAACTTTGATAAAAATCGTTTTTTACTTTCTATTAATAGACATACAAAAAGATGAAAGAAATAGAGCAAAAGTTGCTTATAACGACTTTGAACTATGTAATTAAATCTGATTTAGTGAAAAATTCACTGATTCTCAGCTAAAATCCGCTGCTTTTGAAAGTTATGAATCTTCCACACACGATTATTGATATTTGGCTTTTGCACTAATGGAAATTCCTGATTAGTCAGTGAAAACAAAATCGTGGACCGATCCTTAAGAGACATTCACTGAAAATCAGAAAATCCAGTGATTCTTTGGTGAATGGACCATTATGGATTTCACTGATTCAGATTTAGACAAAACAACGTATAAAAATGCATGAATGTACAGTAAAACCTCAATTATCCGGACCTCAGTTATACGGATTCGCGATTATCCGGATTGTCAACCGCGTTCGTTTTTTCCTGTTAAAACGGGACGCTTCGTAATCGTGCTTAAAACCGAGTGCGCGCATTCGAGCTCAAAGTGGCACATTCCGATCTCGGGAAAATGAAGCGCGCCGCTCCGCGTCGCGCTTCATTTGCCTCCCTCGCTCGGAAATGTGCCACTTTGAGCTCGAATGCGCACATCCTCGTGTTTATCGGATTTGCCTATATTATTATTTTATTGTTCAATTCAAAAATTAAAAGTCGAATAAATTAGCTCTATTTTTTGTTTGGAAAAGGTTAGATACAGTGGAACCTCGATAAGTCGAAGTCGAAGGCACAGCAAAAATAATTCGTCATATCAAAATTTATTTACAATCATTAACATTATTTATTTTTATTAAGACCCTAGTAAATATAGTTATTTACATATTGTTTACTGTTAAATTGAAAGTTATCTAAAATTGTCTTTTTCTTTATTGCTCCAAAATGTTACGTTTCTACAAATTTTTCCAATAATCTTACCGATAATAATATATCTGTAGGAACATCTTCTTGAGCACATAGGAATAGAGAAATAGTATCTATTGCATTGTAAACTTAAGTTGTTGAAGGGATGTTTACTGTAACATCTGTATCACTTTCATATTCACTTTCACTTTCACAGTTTTTCTTATTTTCTTCTGGCACTTTACTTATAATGCTTTCATCGCTAGGAATTTCAGCAACTTCCAAATCATTATCAACGTAGGCATTTGTCATTTGTATCTTCATCAGCTACAATTAGGTCTCTGTTTTTTAGAATGGTTGATAAAGTGTTTGCGGGAATACCAAAATCTTTAGCTATATCCTTTTTTCTTTTGAGTCCACGTTCCACTTCTTTTATAAGAGTAATTTTCTCCCTTATGGTTAAACTTTTTAATTTTTGTTTACACTCCATGTTAATACGTAAATAATTTTAGAAAAAGTATTAAACTTTTTTAGATTTTCTGTTATACTCTGTTACAAACTATAAAGAACGTAAAACACATTTGTTAGTTTTCGTAGTCGACGAATAACTAGCAAATTGAAAACTAAAATGCAAAAATAGTTTCTTTTTTTGTAAAATACACGGTAAAACCATCTCAAAAATTTATAACTGTTCATAACGCATTTAAACATAAATTAGTTTTTAAATCCAATTGAAGTGCCGCCGTCAAAACATTCTTGTAGTATAAACCTTTTATTCGTAGTTAACAATAGAGCTTTTAAAGCATTAATAACACCAAACCAAGCCGTCGTTAATCCTCTCTCAAGTAGAGAAATTTTTAGAAAAGTTGTGTTTTAACTTCGAGTCATCGACCTATTTACTAATGGAAACTTGAATTTAATGAATTGTAAAACGCTTTGACTAATTAAATAGTTCGATTTATTAAATTTCGAGTTATTGTCATAAAAATATTAACGTTGAGATAGGCAAGTCCTAGGGAAACTCGTTCGAGTTCGAGCTATCAAAAATTCGGCTTATGGGCGTTCGACTTATGGAAGTTCGACTGTATTTTATTCCTTTTGATAAATTATCATGGTGTTTTTCCGCACGCCTAATTGTAGCGAGCTTGATAAAAATATTTTCAAGTGTACTTTCGAATGTTTACTAATTTGCATTTTTGATTAATTAAAATTGTATATGAGTCAAATTTTCTGAAGTGGGCCACTAAAAATTAACTAGTTGATTTTTATATCATCTTTTGCAGATTCTTGAAGGTTTATATGTCAAAATTTATGTCTACAAATATTTTTGGGTAATTTTCATTTATCTGAAAATTATAAACAAATTAGTTTTAAGGCACATTTTGTAGACACTGTTATAATTAGACTTCATTTATGGATGAATTCAATTTTTAAATATAATAAAATATTTATATGTTACATAGAGGGCGCATCAAAATTTTAGAATGACTTGGGTGGGGTATGTTAAAAAAAAAGGTTGAGAAATAAGAGTCAAAATGCGGAAACAGTTAAAATATTGTTTTTTCATGTACGATGAAGTCTCCCATCTAGCCTAGTTTAAAAGTACTAAATTAGAAATGTGGTTTTTGGTAAAAATATCCTACTGTAATTTTTAATTAAAAGAAAAGCGAGAAGTGGTACATTTAGTTCAGTTTGATTTAATTAATATTATTTGTAAGAGAGAAGAATAAGATAGGCAAATTCAATTATTAAGGAGTATGTGGACTTTCAAGCGAAAACTTTTTCCGAATAGAAAATCTGGATTTGAAGGATTTCTTATTAATATAGTCGAATCCAATTAATACAAAGATGTGCGCATTCGAGCGAAAAGTGGCACATTTCCGAGCGAGGGAGGCAAATGAAGCGCGACGCGGGCGGCGCGCTTCATTTTCCCGAGATCGGAATGTGCCACTTTGAGCTCGAATGTGCACACTCCGCTTTTCGCCACGATTAACAATGATCAATTTACTTTAAAAAAATTCAAGTAATTTTAAAACCGTAGTTGCGCTCTCAAAATGTCACATTATATATAGCTAAAATTGGTTTTTTTTCCTATACATCCGATTAACCGAATTTTCGATCATCCGAATGAGCGACAACAATAATTAGTCCGGATAACCGAGTTTCCACTGTAATTGTATTTTTCATAAATAGTTACATATATACTTTAGTGTGTCTGCAACGATATAAGCAAACCATGCAATGGCCATATAAAACATTCTCAGGTGTTAGCATGCAATGCTCAAATCTAAAGAGCAGTACGTCCTACCGAAAATTACATTAATTAAAAAAGAAAAAATTGTGGGTTCGAGAGTAATAATAAAAGTAAGCGTCGGCTGACGGAATGCTGAATCAAAAATTTCTATTATTTAGTTGATGTGCAAAGATGTGGAACATTGGCGATTTGGAATTGACTTTTTTAAGAGAGAATAGCATTGTGATTGGGTCGAAAACTGCTCAATTGTTGCGTTATTCTGTAAATTATTGTACGATCGAAAAAAGAATATGTTATTAAAAATACTTTAAAGCACGTTTACAAAAAATTTTTATTAAAAAATGATAAATAGTCAGAAAGTAATAAAATCAATAATATGGCAGGCGATGAAAAGAAATCGTCTCTTCATGGTACACTCATATTTCTATGGTGCTTCGTCTGATGAAAAAACTACCATTTCTTCAATCTGTATAAAAATAACTACCTATCGTTTTGTGAAGGCGCATTATTATTTTTTAAAATGACTATTTTTTAGATCTCTTGAAGGAACAAAAATTACCAGAAATATGCAATTATTTATGAAAGTGTCATTATTTTATTATTAATCGATTAAAAAAAAGTTTAGGTATTAATGATAGCTACATCAATACAGATCAAAGTAAAATAGGGTCTTTTTTCATCCGATGAACCAACACCGAAATATTCAATGCGCTATCCCACTTTTTATTTTATTACTTTGTGTTTTTTGGTATTTTTTTAATAAACATGTGTATAAACATAGTTTACACAGTGAAAATTAATTAATTAATTAAATACAAAAAAATATTGTGTTTAATGTCTCTTAAGTAGTATATAGTATCAGCTAGGAAAGGTTTCGTCCAGTAAAATAAAATTGTCCTTAAATTTATGCAATTAATATATATCTTAATTTTAATTAAGAGAAAGAGTGTAATTTTTCAAAGCAGCTACGTTAACACTTAAATTGTATGGACATTTGCTACCCCGAACCCTTAATTCTGCAATTTTTCGACCCATCACAGTGTTGTTCCCCTTTAAGTAGCTAATGGGGTAAATCTAAATTTTACCAATTGGATAACTCTAGTCTTAAATAATATACTTATAAAATTAACTAAAGCTGTAAAAAGACATCGTTATAAGCGACTTCTTCTATATTTTGTAAGAATTCAGGGCAATGGCTTTTTTAAGATACTACAAAATCAAGTGTAAGCAATTTAAAAAATATAAGTACCCATAATACCTATCTTATATTGACCACAACGTGGTACATTTTTGAATAATTGAATAGTAATGTTTTTTATAAATACATGTTATTAAACTATTAATTTCTAAATCGTTTTATTCTTATTACCTATTTTAGAGCGTTGACAAATATTTACGAATGATATAACACTATTACACTTACGAAATAATGTAAATTCTTTCAAAATTTTATGGGTAAAAATAAATCGACCGTTTGATACTGAGAATTTCTAAAATTCGTCTTCTGTTCTCTGCTAACATTTTTTAAAAATATAACTAACTACAAATCTGTTTCTAAAGTACAATTTAAAAATTGCATTTGCATTATTGCTGTTTCTAAATTCGACTGAGATAGTAGATTAGAAAAATGTAGAGTACATTGAAATACTTAACATTTGTCGATTCGCCAGGCGCATTAACATCGAGCCCTACTACATCCTAGATTTTAGATAAATCTCACCACAACTGAAAACGTGCTTTACATTTATCATATCCCATACTCTTTTGAAAATGTACCATTAAATTAAAAAATTGTAATTTTATAAAGCGATTGTTGTAGGCTGGCTGATTGTTATTGCTTGCCTTTGCTTTTCTCTCCAAATGTCTTCAATAGGAATCTGAGGCAGGTAACAGCAAGCAGCCATTGTGATATTTATTTGTAGATTCATAAGAATATTCATATATATTACTTAGATGGCAATCTGAATAAAGAGTTATACGCTACTTTTTATAACAATCACCATTAATTTATTCCCTATAGTATTTAAACCAAACCAATAATGAAAGTGATAGTAATGATACATTTATTATGTTTTTATCTAAGTACCTATGTGTAATACTAAGTCTATTATCTGGAGGTAAGTATAAATCGCCTAAGTGAAAAATTTATCTTCCACCCTCTTCGATTTGTAAATATAATGCTTGAGTAATTAAATTACACATTGACCTAACTGCACCTTTTTAGATCTAATTGTTTAGGCACCATGCACCTTCCATATTATACCATTAAATTAAAGCTTAACATGGTACGTGCAAGTGTTTGTTAAAAAATTAAAAGTTATTAGATATTCATTTAAAATTCAAAACTAATTCCAACTACATTGGAGCGACATCCATTAGACAAACGTTGAAACTCTGATCCACCGTATTGTTCATTTGTGAAAGTGTAGAGGGAGCTTTAAGTTCTATTATTGGAAATTGAATTGGTGGAAATTTCTAGGAATTACTGTACTTCGACGTATTGTTAGATGTAAACTAATATCCAAAACAAAGAAAATAAGTGTTGTAAGTAATAAAAGGTGAATTTTAGTGATCATCATCCATTATTCACAATTAACAAAGCCAAAATTTAAAGAGCTAAAGCTCATTTCACATAATCATATATTTGGTTGTAAACACAATCGTCATGTTGACGTTGCTTATTTTATGAAAACTTTGTACATATTTTGTGTTTGTGTTTTGATCAAAAGGACGAATATGACTGGCTTAGAATCCGAGATCTGCTTTCCGATTGGTCGTTGAAATTGATTGCACGAATTCATGTGACCTTTAGTAATAAATTATGTATATTGTCTCCACATATTTGTAGTGTTTGATAAGGGTACAATTAATTATTTAATCGGTTACATTCACAGTCCTATCAGCTTTTTAAAAACATACTCGTACGACAAATCGAAAATCAGTGACACCTTCTTGTTGTGCAAATGTATGAAAAGGTTTCGTGTGTTTGTAGGTGTTGAGTCATTCCACGAACAGCGTGACCCAGCATGGTGGAAGAATGTGACTAAAGCGCGCGGGAATAAATATAATTATCTATCGGTGGTTCGATAAAATTATATTTGACTTTTTCAAAGGTTAAAGTTCCCAGTTTATCAAATCAACACGTTTTACAACTGTCGTAGGAATTGCTGAATGGTGAGTGTTTACTCTCCACGCTAGTTTGTTTACATGTCCTGTTGCACAATCTTATATTATTGATTTAATTTCGGTTATAATCTTGCTATCTGCATCTTTAATAACTTATCATTCTAACTGAGATAAAGATTATTTTTCCATTAAAACTATTTTCTTATTGTAAGATACTTTAGTGATGTAAACGACAAAGAAATAAGATGTATGCTTTTAGTTATAATAACATGACCGACTACACGGGTGAGTTTTTCTTGGACCCTGGAATAACAGTGAAACAAGAGCCCGAGACTCCTGACAGTGGTAACATAAATGCATCGGCAAGTGTGCCCATACCTATGCGACGCATGAATGTTTATGAAGTTCGTGATTATGGTGCAGATTTAGAATCATCGCTATCACCTTACCAAGATGTAAATTTTAGTGCACAATTATGTTCTGATTCCCATTTATCGTTTGGGAGTAACACAATGTGGACTTCTCGAATCGTTGATTTAGACGGTGATTTTCCAAAATCGGAAACTTTAAACTTAATACATATGGACGATGACGATATATTTCAAGTGGACAAAGCTGATTTAATCCAAGGACCGACTTTAGCAGAATTGAACGCAAACGATGAAACTTTATTAGAAGATTTAAATTTTGATGATCTTTTATTACCAGAAGAAGGAAATTATAATTATTTAAATGTTAATTCTACTCTATCCCAGAAATTATCGACACCTGTTGTGCAAATTAATAACAACAATCATTTAAATAATGTTTCCGGAGGTGCTTCATCCTCTGTACAACCTGGAATTGGTTATTACAGGTAAACCTATTTTAAGATTTCATTGAACAATAAAATTCTTAAATTTAATTTCAATTTAAGTTTAAGTTTTTAAAAACGCTTAGTAGAAACAAAGTACTTATTAAAATTAATAATGAAATAGAAGCCTAACTGATGTGCTATTTAATAGCACATAATGATTTATTTTGTTTTGGTTGCTTAAGTGTTTTTAATAATATGAATGATAAACAACTAAAGATATTTTTTATTATTAGCAATGTTTTGAAGAGAAAAAAGCATGGATTAGGATTCAAATTCAATTGTTATACTGAATTAATAGGTGCAATAGTTAAAACTTCAAATATTCAGTTTACAGAATGATATTACTTTTCTATATAATACCTATTAATATTTTATTTTATTTCAATGATAGAATAGATAATAATAAGTACTTATTTTAAGAGAATTATGAAATCAGTAATAATAAGCAAAAATTAGGTAATTTATGCATCTTATATTTGAAAGGGTTTAATATAAGAAATTTTCGATAATTGTTGCATAAGAAAGAACTAATAATAGTCTTCAATTTTCTGATATAAATGGGTTAAAGTACGACATGTGCTTATGATAAAAGAATATTTTATATATTTAAATAAAATCGTCTACTCAATGAAGTCATGCTAATTTGTTATAATTGATTATTATTTGCTTTAGAATTCCTTTTTACTGCATTGAATATACCTATTGAAATTGTTTTAAATTCCAGTTTTAATGAAATTGTAATACAACAAGAATGTTAGATATATTAGTAGTAATTTATGTAAATCTGAGGATTGTTAAGTATTTAATTTTTGGAAATTCCGTTTAAATAGTTGTAATAGTAGTGTAGTAATTGTTTATTTATTATTTTCCAAGATTATCTTACTATTAGATCTAAGATTAATACGTAAAAGTATAAATTTTGAAGTACTTTAGTTGGAAAAATAAGATAATATAAAATTATGACAGAAATAATTTATGAATAGGAATGTTTTGAATATTCATTATTTAAATTGTTTTAACTTTGTTACGTTTTACTTTATATGTAGTAGATTCTTTTACTTATTTTAAATAATTCTAATTTTCTATATTTTTTTAAAACTTGTATCTAAATCTTACTTTAATGTGTCAAAAACGTGGAAACGATGTGTAAAAAATACAATTTAGATGGTAGATTAGATTATCAAAATTACTATTGATTATCTAACATTTTTAAGATGAGCTAAACAAGAAGTTTACTTGGTTTAATCTATGATAAGCACAAAAAGTACCACTTCATAATTGAAAGGTGAAAACTCTTCTACAGTATCTTTCAAGCTCAGATAAAAATGATTCCAAATTAAAATATTTTTACATGCTATCGTTTTTATTGATTGAATAAATATCCTGATATTACAGGGGAGAGGTGCTAGGAAAGGGACAATTTTCTAAACTTACAAATTTTGAGTGGTTTATTAATGATTTCCGAAAAAGTTAGAATAATTGTAATTATATTTATTAAGCTGCAACGAATTTTCGTTTTTTTTGCAGCAGTAGCAAAAATCTAAGCTAGAAATTATTTAAAATGTTCCATTCAACATGACCGAGTGGTTTTGAATTGTACCTAGTTTTTCTGGTTTTTGCTTTCATTACAAATCGAGGTAAATAGGATTTGCTCATATTATAAACACTTGGCACAGATCTGAAAGGCATTTATTTTCTATTGCTTCTGGCGCCGCATTTTATTTGCCCAAAGGCGCTCCGTTTTTTTTTAGATGCCATTTTTGTGTAACTATAAATTTTTAACTCTTATTCCAAAAGAAGATATACTATTTATAGATATTTAAAACCCGCATATCACAAATGTTCTAAAAACAATTTTGATCATACAAAGGTTTGTCTTTTTCAAAACTTAATTAAAGAAATTAGAAAGAACCTCAGCTTTAAAGATTGTTATAGCAATTATTTTTTTAGGGACGCTCTGGATACATCAAGTGTTTCTTCTAGTCCGTTTGATACGTTTACATCAAAAACAGTAATGCCAGCGTTTTCTCCAACAAGTCAAAACAGTTCAGTGTCTTCCCTATTGCAGTCATCAACATCTCCGTCTTTACCCCCCACTGGTTTAGCAATACAACAAAAACATAGTGCACTTCACGAATTATTAATGAAACGAGAACATTACAATGTTTCTCCTGATAGATCGCTCTTAGGACAATCGTTTCCCGGTCCAGTTACTAGTCCACTTGCTAGTTCAGTAGGAGTTAAATCTCAGCAAGGACAAAGTTCTAGATTATCATCATCGGCGCCTACTCACTTAGGGTTGGAGCAAATTTGGCAAAGGAGGGAACCACGCAAGCATTTACTCTCGACAAGTTCTATGGTAGAAGCTGGTTCGACTTCCTCGCTTTCTACTGGAGGAGTTTTAAGTCCTGAGGCACCTGATTTTTCAAATGACGAGATTGAGAGTGACGAAGATAGTGAACACTATGAAGATTACTCTTCAGATGGTAACTCTTTAATAATTTTGTATTTTATTTAAAAAGAAAAAAACGAAGAAACTTTGGCATACGTAAAATTAGTTCTTGTAATTGAATTCTAATTGATAATTTTTCTCTAATAGATTCTGACAATGAAAACGAACGGGGATATAAGTTATCAAGTAAAAGGGAAAGGTTTTTTTGGCAGTACAACGTTCAAGCAAAAGGACCAAAAGGCCAACGCCTTATAATGAAAACTAAAATGGAAGATCCTCACATCTTAAACGAAATTACGGATCCAGTCTTTAGTCCAAATTGTTCTGTTAGAGGCATAAAACATAGCGGTAAAGCACGTAAGGGTGATGGGAATGATTTGACACCAAATCCACGCAAACTTTTTAATATTGGCAAAGAATTGGATAAACTAGGCCGTGTTATAAATAACATGACTCCAGTCAGCGAACTGCCATTTAACGTACGACCAAAGAGTCGCAAAGAGAAAAATAAATTAGCTTCCAGAGCTTGCCGATTGAAGAAAAAAGCTCAGCACGAAGCAAATAAGATTAAATTGCACGGCCTTGAACATGAACATAGTAAGTGGCAATGTTCTTTGTTATTTTTCATATTTTAGACTAATATTGATGTTGTTTTTAGGGCGCTTGATAAATGCTCTAATGCAATGTAAACAGCTTGTGGTTGTTAAAATAAATGAAGGACCAGTTGAAAATCAAGATGAAATAACAACCCATTTGGACAAAATGATTAAAACAGTAACAAGTATGTATTTGTGTAGTGTTTGTGAGAATGTATATAATTTCTTTGAATTTTCAGAAAATATGATTGCTGGAAATACGACAGAATACGTTAACAGGATAATAGATAAAGTTAAGGGAGGAGGAACTGTTGTAGGTCTAGACGATTTATAATAGAGAATTGAGGTAGGAGATTAATTGTGTTCTTTTTGAATCTCCCAAACTTGATGTAGTACTATAAATTCGATGTTTTGTTTGTTACTAGACGATTTTTTACTTTTTTTTTACAATTACTGATTTTAAAAACTATGAACCAACAAGACCAGTGCCGAATGCAAATTGTTTTGGTTTTATTGTTAGTTAAGAACTTGGATCACTGTGTTTTGCAAATAATTCAAGTTTAATTTTATATTTTGTACATAATTTGTGCAAGTGCTTTATTGTTGTTTAATAATTATTAAGTTTAAATTTGAGATGAATATTAATCTTCATATTTAAAATTTTACATTGGTTTATTTATATTTTATAAATAGGTTTTTGAAAAACGTTATTAAAGATAAAATCTATAGGATGTTTGTGCATTAAAATTGAAAATAAATTTAAATTAATAATATCGAAAAAAGCGAGCAAATATTTATAAATGATTTTCTAATGTATTTTAATGATAAAGAGTAAACCCAGTTTTAATTTTGAAATCATGTTGCAGTACTGGTATTGCTTTCTTGATTATCAGTTTGAACAAAAATTGAGAAAATCGATCAAAAAATAATAAAGTTGAGAATTGTACGTTAGCTAAGAAAAATTACAGTATTAATTAAATGAAAAAAGGCAGAAATCAACATTTAATTATGATAAATGGTGCACCCAGAATTATTTTAGGGAGCAGCCGTTACTTTACACAAGTTTACAAAATTTTATAATACAAATATATCATTTGATTTAATATTCTAGCATACAAAATTTGTTTCGTTGTTTTACTAATTGAAATTATTTTGATCAAGCTGAGTTTTATTGGTTTCTTAAGTGATATGATAATGTTGACTAATCTGCATTTACATTGTTACAAAAGAATATGTATTACCCTTGTATTATTTTTCTGATCGATTTTACATATAAATCTGGTCTCGATTATCAATTTTTAAAGCCGACAGTTCCTATTATTTTATTTTAATTAATAATATCCATTTACTTTAGTTATATAAAAAGGATTTTTGTTTACTGTTTTTGTTGAGAATTAAAATATTACTCTTTGTTTGGTTGTTGTAGTGCTCAGAAGTGGAACAGTTAACGTACTATTAAAATTTTAATTTTCTATTTAAATTCTGCTGGTCAGAATTCGCTAAAATATTTTTATAACATAACTAACAAGTTTATCACTTGAGAATTTGAGAGATTTACTTAAATACTTTAATCGTGTATAAAAATCGTATTAATCTTATTGCTTTACAGCAAAACAATTAAGATTCTTAAAATTGCGCAAAGTGCTTTTATGAAGTTGGAATTGATATTTGCATTATAAGAAATTCTCATGAAATTGAAACTTTGTGAAAACTTTATGTGTAATTGTTATCCAGTTTCTATGGCATGTGGTTATAAGGTGCCTGTAATTATTAAAAAATAAGTGTCTTCACAGAATAAAATTAATTTTTATATCTATATTTGCAAAAGAAAGAATGTATCGAGTAATTAGAGAGTTATTTGATTCGATTTTTACTTTTCATATGGCAACTATTATATTCTATATGCAACCAAGCTGATTGTGCAGCAAGCATTTATATTTTGCATGTGTATGTGTGAAAAATTAATCAAATGATAATTATGCCATGTATAAACTTACAAAGTAAAAATAATTGAATAGTTTTGAATAGGCTTCGTAGTTATTAAATTGAGTAGTGTTCTGGGTTTTAAGACGCCGAAACCACGAATTAAATTTTATTTTGGTTTATTAACGAATGTAGATAAATTTTTGATGATAAAAACGCAACAGAAATATTTATATTAATTAGTGATCACGTTTTAAATTCCTTAGGATTTGATTGTATTCTCAGGTGGTACTTATATTTTCTTTGAGAAAAGAATATATCAATTTTTATATGTATATAATCTATAAATATTAGAAGTAGGGTATTTTACTTGGCCATATTTAATTTATACAGTTTATATTATTAACTGAAAGGTTCCTTAATATGATTAAACTTTCATTTATGTAGGTACCTGCTTTAAACAAAGATATTTATTATATTATGGTTACATGAAAATTGTAGTTTAATGCTTGTTTCGTGTTGATATTCCCTAAGTATTTATTTGAAATTGATCGATTACAGTTGCTATAAGTAGCCATATAATAAAATTAAAATGTTAATCAAATATAAGTTATACAAATCTAGTAATAAGTACAATTAATAAGATATTTACTATTTTTCAAAATATACATGACGAGAATTGTTTATTATAAAGCAAGGTACACTATTGTACACTTTTTTAGTTGTTTTCTTTTTGGAATAGATCAAATTTAGCTGTTCCTATCTACTAATTTAAGTAAACAGTTACGAAGAAGAAGAGTGATCAATATTGAATTAGATGTATTGTAATTGGTTTTAATGTTTTTTTTCTAAACTTGATTTAATATAGTTTAGTCTCATTTGCAAAATATTGATATTGTAAATAATAATAGTTCAGAAAGTCTTGCTCATTTAGATGAAATGCCATTTTTTCAAAATTCAGAATAGGATTGGTACATTGAAAAACAGTGATGCGAAAGCAAAATGTTATTAGATTTTTAGAGTTTATATTATATTGTAAATACAAAATTAAAAATTAATTGTGGTTAAACCTACAAATGCTATTATTAGGTTACAAAATACTAAAGATTATCTGTGAATGGAAAGAAAAGTTGTGTTCAGTTTGTGATACAAAGAGGTTTTTTGTATGTTATATAGTTTATTAAATAGGCATAGCTAAAGCAGCGTCAATAGTTATTTTTAAATGACAGAATCGTATTTTATTTTGAATATTGCTTTAGATTAGTTTAGAATAGTTTTAAAATGTACAGAAGTGTACAAAGGCTGTGTTATATATAATAATATGCATGAAGCCAAGTAAAATACTTGCATGAATGTATTAACAATATATATATAATAAACGTACATATTTTTGCATAATGTAACATTAATTAATGTTGATACTGATCATGTTAAATCGTTTAATGTTAATGTGTTTAACACTTGAAAATATTTTATTATGTTACTTTATCATCCAAAGGTTTGAATCTAGTGTTTTGTAGTGTTACTTGTAGTTTTAATAAGAATAGGTATTATGTTAAAATTATTTTTAAGTTATTGTTTAACCAATAATGCAATTTAAAATTTTGTAATTACTTTTTTTAGTAAACGATGTAATTTGTTGGTTTGTTTATATAAAATAAGTTTTCTAATTAAATATTTAATTATGAATTGTATTTATTTAAGCCTATAATACACCTTAAACTAATAATATTCTGTTTGTTTGATTACTTAAGTAATTCATAAGTAAAATATAAGTGTAAAGGCAAAACTTTTTCGTTCAACAGTACTTTTTAGATAATATTAAAGTGTTATAAATTAACTAATAAAGTTGTAAAGAGAAATTAGTTTAATAATAATAAAGCCTATATATCATAAAACTAATATTAAATTTTGATTTAAACCTTTAAAAGTGTGTTGGTGAGACTGATTCAAAATCTCACAAAAGCTTTAAAGTTGGCATGCCTTAGTAAATAATACTGAAAATTAGAATTTGATTGCTGATTAAAAATTTAATAAAATGAATGATTGGTTTAATACTTTAATAAATGCCAGAAAAACGTGCATTCAGCAGGGTAATTTACGAAAAGTACATTATGAATTACCAGATAACAAACAAATGGTCGAAGAATATAACATGGACACGGGAGTTGTTACTCGAAGAGCTTGGAAAATCAAAGAGTGTTTGGGAGGCGAAGGAAAGTGGTTGATAGAATTAGGTGATCCAGAACCACCTGCCCTCGCAGGAGATGCTCTGGTAATTAAAGAAAGTTCTAATCAGGTAATGTTGGGTTAACTAACCCCTTATTGTTTGATCAATATAAATAATTGATTTTAGCCTTTTGTTACAAGACGTACAACGAAAAAATGTTTAGAATGGAGGATTAGGAATTTAACTTATCCTGTAGAAACATATACAGTTACTGCTGATGTTAATAATAAATGCCTAACAGTTAGGACTACGAACAAGAAGTATTTTAAAAATTTGGACATTCCTGAATTAACACGAATGAAGTTATTACCTGAACAAGACAGAATTAGCTTTTCTCATAAATTTAATACTCTTATTATATCCGTAAGTTGACAGAATAATTGTAATGTGGTTTACATCCCAACGTTTTTTTAGTATAACAAACCAAAAGAGTTGAACGCATTCGAAAACAATATTTTTGATCAGATCAAAGAATTAAAAGTACAACAAGAAGGAAATTTAGATTGTAAACCAAGTTAATCTGTAAAACTAAGGTTAAGTGATACTTTCTATTAATGGCAGTGTAGTGCTTGTAAATATTATTTGCCTTATTTTATATTAACTTTTGATACAGTGTAATTTCAAAAAGTAAAACGACGTATACTTCTATATTTTAGTAAATTATAATGAGTTATAGAAGAAGAAGAAATGGTAAAAATAATACGCTTCCTGAAAGGTCTGTACATTGATGGTTATGTTTTCAAAGAACTTTGAAATATTACAAGTGTAGACAAATAAATGTTTTTTCAAAGAAAATATAGCTGTTTTCTATCATTTAATAATGATACTGATACATTTATTTATATTTTAACATACAAGTAGCGTACTTCTAAACAGAATACGTTTCTAAAGCTTTACGAAAATGAGTATAGATGGCAATATCTGTCCATTAGAGAAGTAAAATATCAATTTTGAGTTTTTATAAATGTTAATTTTAGACAAATAACTTTTAAAATGTTACTATTTTATTAGGTCCTTGAAAAATCTATAAGAAGATATAAAGAAAGCATTTTTATCTATTCAAATGATGTTTTGATTTATTACTTAGAGAAAATTGAGTTATTTTGAAAAAAAAAACATTAAAAACGTACATATCAATTTACAAGTGCCTTAGCAACATCAGAATAAGTTTATTAGAATTAAACACTTAGCTACCACATAAAAGAACATTTTAATTAATAATTTTTAATGTTTGCAATATAACTTTAATCACACCCATGTATTAAAAGCCAATTTTATTTATAGATGGAATGATTACACACCAATGGGCAATGTTATTCCAGGAACACCGTTTCTACCGTTTAAAACGCCTTTAAAAGAGGTACGAATGTATAAATCATTTATAATTGAAGTATAAGATTCAAACGAAAAGAAATTTTATGTTGGGGAACCTAACATTGAGCGTAATTCATAAGTTTCCTGAATAGTTTCTACAAGAGGAGATCTCTTATGAAGCAATTTTATCAATTGAAGCCTGATATAATTACATATAAGTAAATACAATGTAGAAATAACTTGTATGAACGGCGCAAATATTTACCTATAAGAGCTTTTACTATATTTAATCTTAAGTTCGTTATTTTGGAATTTCCGGTAATATAGTTCCGATAGAATTAGAAAATTAGTTCTATATTGTAAACTAGCGACTGGTTATTGTTATTTTATAGGAAAATGGGGGTTTTCTTTTAATTTAATTATTTGTAAACCGGTTAGTTATTATATTCGTTGTAAGTAATGTATTTAAAGGCATATATCTTAATGTGTAGCGTCACTGGTCCATCGCAATAATGTATTTGAGTACCATTAGTTCAAGAGTCATGAATATGTGTTAAAGAAATTAGTGCATTCTAGATGAAGCATAGTTTTTCCTAAGCGACAAATTATATCGGTTTACAATTTAAAAAATCTAACGCAATCCGATGAAATTAATGATATAACGTCAGTAGAATGATATAGATTCGTGTGTTTGCGGCGCCGTTTCATGTGGGCGTCCTCGCGCGTCCAGCGTCCTCCTTCAACCTACACGAATATTGTGATCTGGCGCCTCACCGCCGGTTCAACTTGTAATATGTTATAAATCGCTAAGACACTTGTACATAATTTTCTTTATATTAGTTCTACTTTCAAAAACATCAAGATATATCAGGAAATATTCAGATTTTTATACAGAAATGCATCACATTTATACCTCCGGTTGGAAATATTTGTTACAGATTACTATTTTACGAAAAGTCCGAAGGGATGTGATTGAAAACGAAATGCCTTTAAGATCTGTGAAACCCCCATTAAAATAAACTTGTAATGAAAGCATTAGATAAACTATTTTCTATTCAACACTACGAATGGGACATTTCTAATCAATTTTTAATCAATCGGAAAAGGCGCCTCGAAGTTGCGCCCCTTCGTAAATTATCTAAATATAAAATCAACAGATACACTAAATAAAATAGTCATAAATCTTACTAAACATTTTTATGGCCTGTTTTAGAATGAAAATCAGTCCTTAAAAGTGCACTTTTAATAGTTTTAAACTTAAAATTGCACTTTCCTTAGCTTCTGCGACCCAAATAGTTTTATAACATTTTCGAAATCTGTTTCTTCGGTTGAACATGAATTGTACTGTTAGTTTATTTCGATTTTTATATTTAATAATTTGCGAATTTTGCGCCCGACTTTGAATGACGCTTAGGGCATGTGCCCTACTTGCCCTACCCTTCGTACGCCACTAAATGTATATACCTAACTTAAGCTTTTAAAATTTAATATTATCGAAAATAATTTTTTTCTTAATTAGGTATAAATGTATGGTTTTATTCTTTGTGGACAATTAAAAAATGAAATATACATTTCTGTCATGTATAGGTTTATTGTTTAAATTGTTTAGTGGTGAATTTCATAAAATGATGTTTTTATTTTAAATATTGTCCAAATATAGGAACTTTTATGTAAATAGCATTTCATCTTAACGGCTTACGAAAAAGTATTCGTGACATATTTATTTGTATTTTTAGTTGTCATTAAATTCCCAATTTGACTGTATAATCTGACTTAACCAGTAATAAAATTTTTATTTCTATAATTAAATTGGCACCAATCTAAGTTAAGGGGCGAGTAACGAATAACTACCGTTCGTATTTACTTTTAATTTTATTTAATGTTGTGCTTATGCAGGGAAATGACTAAACGTATTATTATTATAACTATTAGAATTCTTCTGTTTAAACTAGCATATTATTATTAACGTCGGTTTATCGAAAACTAAAAGGCAAGAGAATTTAATAGATTCACGAAATAACCACCGAGCATTCGCTTTATTTAATTTCTTTTTGCATACTTTATTTAAACGGCCAGATAATGATCTAAAGCTGAAGCATCTTCTTTTTATTTAATTATACATTTAAAAAAAGGAACAAAATTATGGCAATTATTGCTGGGTGGCATTTTGATGAAAGATAAATATCCGGATTTAACACTTGGTCTCTTGTCTCTCTATATCTAAACAAGAATTCATTATTTACTATTTACATATTTGTTTGTTCTTCTAATTTTACTGGTAGAATTCATTTGCTTTTGAGTAAATGTTTGTGCCCACAGTTCTACATTCAAAATCGACTTAGAAACCATGTTATTCCAGAAATGTCTTTTTGAGAAATGATTTTTGAGGAACCTATCTACCGTGTTATAGGAGGGTTACCTGTACCCGAATTATTTTATTACAAAGCCACTTATTTTATTTATTTGGATTAAAATGTTCTTATTGCCGCGATGGTACATACGTATTAGTGCTTGAAATTGAACTAAATATGTAAATATGGGTATTAACCTTCCGTGTACTAGGTGGGGTGTATAACTAACGTGAATAATTTTTTTTTTGTTAAAACGGACGTTTGGTAATCGAGCTTAAAACCGAATGTGCACATTCGAGCTCAAAGTGGCACATTCCGATCTCGGGAAAATGAAGCGCGCCGCTCCGCGTCGCGCTTCATTTGCTTCCCTCGCTCGGAAATGTGCCACTTTTCGCTCGAATGCGCACATCCTCGTGTTTATTACATGAGTATAATTTACCATGCGCTCCTTAAAATCAAAATTTTTTATTTAATTTAATAAATGGGCGATTCCTAGATAACTGTGATTTTTATAACTAAAATTTTTTTGAAATTAAAAATGTTTTAAAACGCGTGTTTTGGGTGTTTTCTGTCTCCAATTATACACAGAACTAAGCCTGTGGTGTAGTTCTACTACAACTACAACGAAGCGAAAACTATGACAAAATTTGAAAATTTTAATGCCACGGTACTGACATATAATAGTCCAAGCGGCGAACGTTAAAAGGGTGGTGAACCAAAATAAGTACAAAATGGACTTTATTACTTTTTAGATATTCGACAAAAAATAAACCAACTGTCCGGCGATCTGTAACTTGTCCAACTGTTTTTTTATAATTTTTTTCCTAATTTTTGTAAAATGATGTATAAGACATAAGTACAATGTTTTACTATTCGAAGAAGTTTCGATCAGTAGAATATAAAATTTAAGTCTGGCGCCCCTATTCTTGACACAACTGTTTGCCAGACTACCCTCAAAATATTTATTGCAATGATAAATTTTCTATATAAGGTATAAGAAAAAATTAAACGTCAAAACTTCTGTTTTTTATCCCTCTTTTGAATAGAATTGGTCTGGTACATTAATAGTTGACCAAAATTCTGCTAGACCACGATTTAGAAAGTACTTTGTTGCTACTTGTTGAGCGCTAGTTTTTTTTTTTTTGCAAAATTTACATTTAATTGTTATTCTGGCAAAATTTTTAACAAAACTATAACAAATAAATACAGAAATGAGTTAAAACATTGAGAAAAAAATAAATTATAAAGTTATTTTTAATTTTTGCCATGGTAGTGACATCCACGGTAATGACATTTGAATTTAAAATGATTCTAACTTTATAATGCAGATAAATAAAATAATTTCCTAAATAATTTCGATTATTTACGTAAAAGTAAATAAAAATTTACTATAATTGATTCAAACATCGTATTAATAACCGTAAATTTCAATACCACGGTATTGACATGTAATTTTATGACATACCTTTTTCAAAATAAAACAAATTAATTTAATTATATATTTGAAATTTCAAAATAAATACACAGGTGTAAACATTGCACAAATAGTTCCTTATGAAAATGCCGCCAGAAAAAGTGGACGAAACTAAATTAAGATGGCGATTAAGCGGCAAACATTTCAAATTTAAAAATTGAATAAAATTTCCGGACATAAATCAAAGATGATTATTTTTTTTACCAAACATTATTTTCGTATAATTGCAATATAATTTAATGGAGTATATATTAGACTTAAGTTATGAGAAGTAACTTTTAAATTACAAATCGAATATCGATAGAAATTTATACATTTAGTTTGAAAAATGAGAATCGGACATGCCACGGTAATGACATTTCGAGTATATTTTCGTAAGTTATGAGTAATCCAAGATCACTTATGTTCCAAAACCTAATGTAGGTTGAAGATAATTATCAGATTTATAATATTAATGATTTCTCAATTAGAAAAAACTATGTTGGATGATAAATAAAATACTGGACATAAAAAATCACAGTTATCTGAGAATCACCCAAATATCGATTTTATATGCGAAAAACGTATTTACTATAGCAATGAGTGGAAGGGAGCGAGAAGATACGATAATTTTGTCAATGCAAGTGAGAGGGAACAATTAAAATTATTCAATTAATGTTTCGTGTAATTTATTGGTCTAAATTATTGCGAATCATTAAGAAATTAATTTGTATTTCAATAAGGAGGCAAAAATTAAATTCTTGTTAGATTTTCTTAATATTCGGTATCGTAATTGACATGTGTAATTGGAATTTAGTACCCAAGCAAAGACTCCATAGTTTATAAGTTGAAGAAAAAGTAAAATTTTTGCATTTTTATTAATAAAAGTCTATTCTAATGCATAAATAGATGTGTTTTCCTTAAACCTATTCATTATTGGTTATTAAAATATATTTCTTATCATTTGACTGTCATAAAGTACAATTTTGTGGATTTTATTTTATTTTCGGGGTATGGCAAACCCCACCTAGTATGGCATGTGATATTTAATCACCTAGTATGCGGAGGGTTAAAAAAAATCGAATTGAAGATTTCTAAACGTTTTTCAATCAAAGTAATTTAATATTCATACCAGCACGTATTATGTTCAATTTAAGTGTTCATATATCAAAACAAAAATTACGGGCGTGAATGGGGTCGTTAGGAATTAAACATTCAGTTATTCTTACACCAAAAGCCGTGTTTATAACACAGAAGCAATAATTATGGATTGATAATTGATTCGGCTGCATCCGAGTAATGAGATAATAGTCCAACTAAGGCGGACTACGAAACCATAAATTTCAAGAAATAATTGCAACCAAAATCATTTTTGTAGTGAGATTACATTCTCGATCGGCTACGAACGAAACAAATTGTCTGGGTGGTCAGGCCCCATCCATGATATATTAATAAAAAACAATTTGGTTTTCCTAGGTTTGGGAACGACGTGACGGTGTCCCGCTGACAAAATGTTGATTTACCCGATTCCTGCGGTTAAAATCTAAAGGCGTGAAATTTATTTTTCACGTTTATTATATGCCTTTCTACAATTTTCAATAAACACTTTGTGATACTTTTACGCTTATTAATTGAAACTTGCGTTGATCTTAATATTTTTGTCAAAATACACCAAGATTTTATTTTCTATTGATTGCTGTTTCTATTATAGTTTTTCGAAAATAATTTATAGATTTAAGTTAACCCCTAATTTTTATTCTATAAGGCTTAAAATGTTACAGTAGGTACTTCGTGAATTTGTATTCTTAAAAAGACGATCTATTTCATTAGTATACTGGATAGATAGTACAGCTTGGCAACGCTGTGTTTTTATGCTTTACGTCGCAATTGATCGTGATCACCCGGTTAATTTTCAGTAGCTATTCGTGTGACATCCTATGCTCTAGAGCATTCGATATAAGCATTGACAGGGTTGCCACGTTTACTTTCTTTAAAAGGGTGATTGTATTAATGTGTTATGTGTATAAAGGTTTTTGATGTATCAATTACAGTCTCTGACAAAAATAAAATCTATTATGAATATTATGAGTACATTAAACTTTGTGTACCAACTGTAGGTTTATACTTTTAGCTCCGATTGTTACGAGTAAACCACCTTAAATTGTATTAAATAAAAAAAAATTAGTAAATTAACTTTGTATAACGTAGGATATACCGAATTGTAATTTTATTAAGAATGATTCAGTTGCGGTTTGATACAACCCACCGCTTCGTGACCAAAAAAAGATCTATTGTGCTCATTCAAAGTAGTAAATAGAAATTAGTGATTTTTAATGTGCATATTTAAACATTCTTTGTACTAAATATACTATTTAAGTATGCATCTTCTTTATACTACGATAATAAAGTTAGGTAATGTAAATGATTTTTAAATCTATACTAAAAGATGATAACTTATTGCTTTAGCGGTTAAAGTTAAAAGTGATAACTGTCCAATTCATGTTTCTTTGAGCGAAAATTAAGATGTTTCTTATTTATAGTCAATAGCAATGTCGGTATCGATTTAAAATTAAAATATATTCATAATTCAATATGCATAATATATTTGTATTTTATAAATCTTATTAATGGCATTACACTAATGTAGATGTGATTGTATTTGGCACTGTTGGTCGAAGAATTAGTTAGAATTAGTTATTTTGCATGGCATCTTTAAGATTTCGTATTAATATTTTTAGCGTTATGATTTCCTTCTTAAAGTTGCAGTGGTATTTGTAAATGTAGGAGGGCTACCAGTTTCTTATTTAATTATAAGATCAAGTTAGATATAAAAAACAGGCACACGCTTATGTAAAACTAGAAGAAGAAGTTAGATATAAGTTTAAACAATTTGCATAAATTAAAGATTGTTTTAAATCGTACCGGAATAATGATCTTAAACATTCGGTATTCATATTAAAAAATTGGCTACTTCATCATTGTCCCGAGGTCCTAATTAGTGATGAGCAAAACAAGAACAAGACCAAGTCTTGCTAGCATAAAGACAATCTTGGTTTTGGTCTTGGTCTTACAAAAATGCAAGACCAAGACCAAGACTGCAAGAACAAGACCAATTTTGCTCATCGCTAGTCCTAATATAAAATTTGGATAGCGAAATTCAGTTTCAACATGGATGACTTAAGGAACACATTGTTTGATGAATGGAAAAGGATCAGTCCAGAAAATTGCCGAAACTTGTAAAGCAGACTTGAGAAAAATTAAAGAAATGGGATTGCAAGTAATTGTCAAAAGGCTGTTTAGCTGATATTTTGAAAACGACCAGATGGTAACAGCAGAGAACGCAGAAGACCTTGAATTTATGGTAAGGAAACTTCAAGAAGAGTACTAAGCGCAGGTCTTACTATAAACATGGAAAAGTCAGAATATTTGATAGTGGGAACCGAACATTAAGATGATCTAAGCTTGGTAAAAGGAAAAATTAAGGGACTATCGGGATGCAGATATTTAGAGGGAATACTGAACAAACCGAGGATTAGCAATGAAGAGATGAAACACTGACGATATGGAGAGGATGCCGTGTTGTCATTTACTGGAAAATTAAAATGCATTTTTCTCCAAATTTTTTAGATTTAGGCCGTATTGTATATAAATTTTTATTGGTTAGAGTGGTGTTCGATATCACCCGGTTAAGTTGCAGTACTTATTCGTCTGACACCCTATATAAAACCGTGTCTTACTAACAATCAGATCTCAATCAATAAATAGATTTAGTTACCCTCGCATTATTTTGGGAGTTAGAAAATGGCATCTATTTGATTTCAAAGAATAAAAAACTTCAAATCTAGAAAGCCGTTTTTCAATAATTACACGCGACTACTTATTTTATAATCAACCATAAAATATCTAATAATAAATAAATAAATTATCAGGATCAGTTATAGTTTATGGGATTCTTAAAATATTTTTTCTTAGTTGAGGAACCACGAGACAATTTATAAAAATAATTGTCTTTTTTATTTAAATAAATTGACATAAATATGTTGAAATCTTGTTCCATTTAATGCATCCGTATAAAGCCCATAAAATCAAATACGTATTTTAAAATTTAAACGAATGTGCTTTTCCATTAAGCAACTCTCACACGCAGAGCTCTTCTAAATTACTTTCTTTGACAAAATCGGTGTTGTAACAATTCTAGTAGGTATAATTTTTTCTTGGTGTCTTATTATTCACTTAATTTATGTGCGGTATTAGTTTATTGTCTTGTAACGAACACTTTTCGTTGAGAAATGTGGAATATAATGGAACCGTCATTAATATACATAAGTATGCCTAATTTTTATTGAAAAGATATTCCACTAAAATTAGAAAATAAATATCAACCTGAGAAACTGCCACGTCATTCGATATTAAACACCGAAAAGGTATAAATTAATGTTGCAATAAATAACAAGAAACTATAGATAGAATATTTTTTAATCTATTCTGTATAAAAACTTCGAGCAATTTATCATATTCTAAATTTCTTGGCGTATTGTAAGGTGCAGCTACCAGTAAGGGGTGGATCTACTTGGTGGGGTGCAAGAAAGTGTTACAATGTGAATTTGTTACAACACCTTTACCTGTCCCAGCGTTTGCATATCTAAATATTTATAAAACCACCGTAAACTTTAACTGGATATTTACAGTGTCGTTAGGGCGTCTATACCTGCTGAGGGATTAGTCTAAAATCATTCCTTTACAATGAACATGTCTACCAAATAATGCAATACACCCATCGCATTGTTTAAAATTAAAACTAAATTCCTCAAATTTTTAAGGTTTTCTTATTAGCTAATGGTAAAGGAATTATATTCTACCATGACAACGGTCGACCTCACACATCTTTAGAACTCGTCCAAAATTATTGGAGCTTGGTTGTGGGAATTACTTGGGGATTACCTTTTAAAAAATTGGGTTTTATCTCGAAGTAAAAAACCGAAATCACTTTCTTGCCCAGCCGATAGATGATTCGAAAAAACAAGACAATTAATCCCGACCACTCCATAACTTTATTATTGATATACAGTAAAACCTCGATTATCCGGACCTCAGTTATACGGATTCGCGATTATCCGGATTGTCAACCGCGTTCGTTTTTTCCTGTTAAAACGGGACACCTCGTAATCGTGCTTAAAACCGAGTGTGCGCATTCGAGCTCAAAGTGGCACATTCCGATCTCGGGAAAATGAAGCGCGCCGCTCCGCGTCGCGCTTCATTTGCCTCCCTCGCTCGGAAATGTGCCACTTTTCGCTCGAACGCGCACATCCTCGTATTTATCGGATTTGCCTATATTATTATTTTATTCTTCAATTCAAAAAATTTAAAGTCGAATAAATTAGATCTATTTTTCGTTTGAAAAAGGTTAGATATTTTATTCCTTTCGATAAGTTGTCGTGGTGCTCTTCCGCACGCCTGATCGTAGCGAGCTTGATAAAAATATTTTTAGGTGTACTTTTGAATGTTTACTAATTCGCATTTTTGATTAATAAAAATTGTATATGAGTTAAATTTTCTGAAGTGGGCCACTAAAAATCAACTAGTCGATTTTTATATCATCTTTTGCAGATTGTTGAAGGTTCATACGTCAAAATTAATGTCTCCAAATATTTTTGGGTAATTTTCATTTTTCTGAAAATTATAAACAAATTAGTTTTAAGGCACATTTTGAAGACACTATTGTAATTAGACTTCATTTATGGATTAATTCAATGTTTAAATATAAAAAAAATATTTATATGTTACATAGGGGGTGCATCAAAACTTTAGAATGACTGGGGTGGGGTATGTTAAAAAAAAGGATGGGAAATAAGAGTCAAAATTCGGAAAAAGTTGAAGTATTTTTTTTCATGTACAATGAAGTTCTCCTATCTAGTATAGTTTAAAAGTACTAAATTAGAAATGTGATTTTTGGTAAAAAATACCCTACTGTAATTTTTAATTTAAAGAAAAGCGAGAAGTGGTACGTTTAGTTCAGTTTGATTTAATTAATATTATTTGTAAGAGAGAAGAATAAGATAGGCAAATTCAATTATTAACGAGTATGTGCACTTTCAAGCGAAAACTTTTTCCGAATAGAAAATCTGGATTTGAAGGATTTGTTATTAACATAGTCGAAACCAATTAACACGAGGATGTGCGCATTCGAGCGAAAAGTGGCACATTTCCGAGCTAGGGAAGCAAGGGACACCAATCATTATGGATAAATACAAACAAAACATTGCAAAATTAATAAGTAGATGTAAAACACTTTGCAATCTTCGAAGCTACCAATTTTTCTAATATTTTATTATGTATTTTTAATTATTTTCATTCGATATGCGCATTATACTCTTGTTTATTTAAAAAAAGGTTTTTGTATTTTTTTTTTAATATGTTTATAAATATACAATATGATTCAAATTTCAAATATTTCTAATGTAACTATAGTTACGAAATAAAGAATTCTATCTGATTGGCTAATTAATTGGCGGCCATTGTAGTGAATCAAGAATGAGCAAATCACAGTGGCACATTTACAGCGGGATGTTTAAAAGTCAATTTTTGTGCTTTTTGGATAACTTGATGTCGGATTTCGGCTGTATTCGACCGTATTTATACATAACCCACGAAACATAGTTTGGAAACTGCTGTTCTAAAATATATAATAGAACTACTCCCTCGAATCCTCAAAAATTAAAATCGAAGCGAAAATGGGGGCAATTTAATTCAAAAAAATAATTGAAAGAAATAATTTTTTGGCGTAACTGATTTAAATATAAATAAATTTTATAAATACGAGGATGTGCGCATTCGAGGAAAAGTGGCACATTTCCGAGCGAGGAGGCAAATGAAGACGAGCGGACGGCGCTTATTTTCTGAGAATCGGAATGTGCCACTTTGAGCATCGTTTGCACCATTACATAATCGGACCGAAAATTATTAAACATTTTAATCTATTATTGCAATTATATTCGCCTCTTAATTTATTAAAACATTTTTGATATAAAATGATTTTTACTAATTAAATTAATACTTTTTGATTGAGGACGAAGATAAATTATACTAATAATAATTCGATGATGTGCGATTCGAGCGAAAAGTGGCACATTATTGAGAGAGGAAATGAGTCGCGACGCGAGCGGCCGCTTACATTCCTGAATCGGAATTGCCACTTGACTCGAATCTAACTCACTTTTCGCCACATTAACAATGATCAATTTACTTTTAATTTTAACTTAAACATTTTATGATTCTATTTGGTATTTTTTACTGGTTATTTTATAATTAATACTTATTTGTTTCGATTTTTTTGTAAATAAATACCTAACAAGGTAAAATTGTTTTTTTTTCAATTATCCAGATGAGCTGCAACATTAATTAATCCGGATAATCGAGTTTCCACTGTACTACCTAACATAATGCTTAAAAGTAAGTTGACTAAACAATGAATCTTGATTTATTAATATTTAATGATTTTATTACTTTATATTTATGAACGAAAAGAATTTAGCATAGACCTCTAATTAATGTTTGCGTCAATATATTAATTATAAGTTTCGGCAGTAATAAATCTAGAAAAGTATTTGTGACACACAAGGATATAACTAAATAAAAACATATTAATTTCCCAAAATATGAGCTATCAATAAAATGCAAATTAAATTAGTTTTTTGGGAAATTGATTTATTTGCTTAAATTACATCACCATTAATTATGCGGTATTATTATTGGGTGGTGCTGTGGTCGGTGTATTAAATAAAATCATAAAACTAAAATATACTGGCGTTTAATGTGTTGACACCGACTGGCAAGGCGCTAAAACGTATTCCCCATGAATCAGAATCACAGAAATAAATTAGGTGCTAAATTTGAATACAAATTTTAAATTACATGTTTAGTGGTTTAGGTAGCGTTTTATATTAAATATTCGACTGCACAACATGATGTTTAAAATGGGAATTTAATAATTTACATAATTAAAATTTGTTAAAACGTAAGGAACGTGACCAGAGTGTGAAAGAGTCGTACCGATTGGTGGAATATGTTCATTTTGTACAACATGGCAATTAATATCATTTCAATCATTCAATGTACTGTTTTAACCGTTCACCAATTTCTTCTTACACATATTTTTTTTTTTAATTTTTTAGAACGAAAAGTTTCCTATACTTGCGCTTATAATTTTTGTGTTTTGTTTTCATTATTTTTAGGTTTAATAAAATTAATTTAATTATTTCTAATGGAAAGGGGTTTTTATGTAAATTTTTCACATACAGTAGAGTTCGTTTATAACGATTGGAAACTAAATATCATTTGCAGTCTCTATTGTTAAACCGGTGTATCTCTATACCCCTCGATATAAAGGGAATCTATTGTATCGTTAGAGCCAAAATATTTTTGTATGATTATATTTTTTTAGAATTATCTTTTAGCTAAAAATTAATTGGGCAAAAACTACTAAAAATAAAAATTTGTTTAAACAGCTTAATAGATGTTTTTAAAGACAATGTAATAAATATAAGTAAACATAACAAGGACATATTTAAAAAAAAAGAAAGCAAATAAGTACAATTTCAAATAATTTTTGATCATTTCGATTACTTAGATTTTTTCTAAAAGAATTTCACATATAGGGTAAACCGTCCAGTCTGCGACCACCTAACCAGTGAATGACCGTTCCGAAAAATAATGTTTATAACAATTGATTTATATTCATGATATATTTATCTATTTATACATGAATTACATGAATATATGAATTATTTCTTTTTAATTAATTGCTCATTCCCTGGCTATACTCGGTCATTATTTAGACAGAAAGGTCATTTACTGGATTTTATACTTTTTATAGTTAATTTTACAAAGTTTATGACCAAATTGCAATGTTTTTATTAAATCATAAACAAAAATAATATCTTATTTCAACTCTAACGGTGGTTTTGCATTTATTAATTTATTTACTATATTTTTATATTAAAATAGCTCTCGATGCAACATTTTGCACATACATTTTGCAGTTTTTTAATAAAAGTGTAACGCACTGCATATTTATAAAATATATTATAAAATTAAATTTTCAACTTCAATTTTTAATTAAAGGTAAAATACACTAGAAAAATTTAAATGTTTGAATTTTAATTTGATAAAATTGTTATCAAAAGGCGTAAAATAGTATTGTTTTATTTAGACTGGTTAAAGCTTTACAATCAATGACTTCTTTTATGGCTTTGAAAATTTAACAAAACTAATCGGTCTGAATAAACTCAAAAAACTGTAAACTTGCGCTCTTACTTTTTAGGTGTATTGTGTAATTCGAATAAATGATTCATTACATGAATATTTCCCGAATTAAATGTCTTTGGACAATAATTAAACTGTATAAAACTTATACGTAACAATAACAGGTTTTTCAAGAGGATCTTAAATATCAGAATGTGCCACATTATTGACAAATAGGATGTAATTATTTAAATGAAAACTTGTTCGGGTGTTAACGACGTGTGGCAAACAATAAATTCGTAATTATGCGGACATAACTAAATATATCATATTACATCATTAACATAAATACATAGAAAATTGTTTGAAATCTGATCTGTAACGCAAGAAAGGCACCGATAACCATATTTTTATAGGTGCATTTTATGGTTAATTATTATGCAATATTTTCGTGGATTATGGCTCTAAACGGATTTGGGACCATTAAAGATTTTAATGCCTGTTGAAATCGTCTGTGAGTTATTCACTGTAGAAAACGAATTTCATCGTTGTTCGGATTTATGTACTTGAATAGGTACACCAATATCGTATAAGCTTCCAATGAATTATACTTAAAGCTTAGGTGAAAACGTGCCTGGCGATAAATATGAGACACAATTTGGTTTGAACGAACTACAGTAAGAACCACGAAGAAGAATTGGACAATCTGTGGCTACTATAACAAAATTAAATTCAAAAATATCCAATGCCATAAGTTTCAAATTTGTAGAATAATTTTTAAAAGAAAATTTTAATTTTCTTATTAAGATTTAAGATATTATAAAGGGACTTCCATAACTGTCCCAATTTAAGAAATTTTTGAAGGGGGTTTTGATTTTCGAGTAATCTAGACATTTCTAATTAAAGTACGTTTAAAAATCACGAGTGCCGTTAAGCTCAATTTCGTTGAATAATTTTTTAAAGAAAATTTCGTAATTTTTCTTTTACGATTTAAGATAAAAATTTAGGACATGTAAAGTGTCTATCAAATTGAGCGCCTTTTTTTAAAACTAAATAAAACATAGATAGCGCATTGAATTCTTCTGGGTCTTTTGACATTTAAGAAGTGTGATGTATGACATTAATAAAAATAGAGTCGTACACGATACAAAAGCACATTTAAATTTTTGAATTATTTTATGAAAATCTGCGTTCTGTGAAAAGCTTTTTCGAAAATTATGTGATTTTTATAGTTTACATAATAGTCCATCTGAAAGGACTATTAGTCGAATTATTCAGAAATTTAAAGAGACTGGGTCCGTAGAAGATAAAAAAATAGAAAAACTAAATCTTTTTGGTCGTTCACAAGAGCACATTGATATGGTTCGTGAAAATGTTGCTGAAGAGCCTGAAATGTCTATTAGTCAACGATCACAACAAGTTGGGCTCAGTAAAACAACATGACGTCTTTTACCAAAGAATTTATCTCTAAAGGCATATAAGGCCCAATTAACACAGAAATTAAAGCCTTTGAACGATTCAAAAAGTCGTGGATTTGACAATTGAATTACCAGATGATTTTTCTCAAAAAATAATGAATTGGCAGATCATGTCATTTGACACCGTTGGTTATTTTCTTTGGGGTCGCGTAAAAAATAAAGGCTGTAGGAACAATCCACAATTGATTCTTGAACTAAAGAATGAAATTTTTCCTGTTAGTGGTGAAAAGAGCCTCAATTATGTCAAAATTTTTTCCAAAATTTGGCGAACGTGTGTGGAGCTACAAGAGGTGGTCATTTAACAGATATTATTTTTCGTGTTTAAATGTCATACATTTTACTTTAATTATCAATAAAAAGTTTTTGAAAATCAATGTAAATTATGTGTTTTGTTAGGTTTTAAAAAAATGCGCTCAATTTGAAACACCATTTATTAGTTCCTTAATTTAAGAGATTTTTGAACGGGGTTTTGATTTTTGTGTAATTTAGATTTTTCTAATTAAGGTGCGTTCAAAAATCTCTAATACTACGAAACTCAATTTTGTAGAATAATTTTTAAAGGAAAAATTTATTATTTTCTTCTTAAGATTTAAGACATTATAAATTCGGGAGTTCGATTTCTCCCTTAATTTAACAGGTTTTAATTTTTTGTAATTAAAATTTTTCTAATTAAGGTACGTTCAAAAATCTCCACCGCCATAAAGCTCAATTTTGTAGAATAATTTTTAAAATTATTTAAGAGATTTTTGACTTGTAATTACTGAATAATAATAATTAGAGATATTATTAAAATGAAATTAATGGAACACAACTAATTGTTAATCTACCTTATATACTATTTATAAGTAGATGTTTTTTGATATCAACAACGAATCTTATGATTTTATATATTTTTACACGGTTTTTTTGTAGGAAATCTTTAGGGACCAATCTACCATTAAAAAAGCAGTTTGAGTGTAGTTATGAAACTGAAATACAAAGTAGTTTTATGTAAGGAAAATACACAGCTATAAACAAGAAGCATATAAAAGCTTTCGTGTAAAGTACAAGTACCTTTAATTTCAGAATGTATAAAATGTCAATACTCTATGCTAAAATCGGAATTTAAACCTTTATGTACAGTCAAACCTCGATAAGTCGAAGCTGAAGGGAAACTAAAAATAATTTGTGTTATCAACAATTCGAGTTATCGATTTAAAAATATTAACGTTGAAATAGGCAAGTACTAAGCAAACAGGTTCGCGTTATCAAAAAATTCGGCTTATCGAGGTTCGAATTATGGAGGTTCGACTGTATTAATAGAATTGCGATAGAACAATAAGATTTCGCGAAATCTATACGAAAAAGCCTTAACGATTAAAGTGCGTAATAGAAAAATGTTTTAAAGTACAAAAAATATAAATTAATTATTAACTTATTCGAAAATGTTTTTTTACGAAATAGAAAATGCGTTTTGAAACGCAAATTGTTATGTTTTTTGTGAAAGGCGCAAGATTGACTTTTTGCAAGTCGAGACGCAATTATGTGCTACAGATTTTTGGGGTAAAAGGCGCATGTGTAAAATTAAAACGGAAATTCTCCTTAATTCGGAGATGAGCCGCAAAAGTGATCTTTTGTAATACGATTTCTTTTCAAAGAATTTTTGTCTTAATAATCTCAATTTTTTTTAACACTAGAACCGCGGAAATTTTGAACTTACTACAACCGCGGTTACCGGTCAATTAGACCTTTAAGAAAAATTGATCTTTTTATAATTAAGTATTTATTGCAACACATGGAATGCTTTCGAACTGTTTTTAAAAGCGAAAAATGTCATAACTTTCACCGAATATAAAATCAAAATTGATTGAAATTTTAATTGTTTGATTTGAAAAAAAAACATACATGTAAAAATGTAATAAAAACGCAGATGTGCGCATTCGAGCGAAAAGTGGCACATTTCCGAGCGAGGGAGGCAAATGAAGCGCGACGCGGAGCGGCGCGCTTCATTTTCCCGAGATCGGAATGTGCCACTTTGAGCTCGAATGTGCACACTCCACTTTAAGCACGATTCACGATACTCTTGTTTATTTAAAAAAAGGTTTTTTGTATTCTTTTTTTTAAATATGTGTATAAATATACAATATGATTCAAATTGCAAATATGTCTAATGTAACTATAGTTACGAAATAATGAATTCTATCTGATTGGCTAATTAATTGGCGGCCATTGTAGTGAATCAAGAATGAGCAAATCACAGTGGCACATTTACAGCGCGATTTTTAAAAGTCAATTTTGTGCTTTTTTGGATAACTTGATGTCGGATTTCGACTGTATTTAAACATAACCCACGAAACATAGTTTGGAAACTGCTGTTCTAAAATACATAATAGAACTACTCCCTCCAATCCTCAAAAATAAAAATCAAAGCGAAAATGGGGGGCAATTTAATTTAAAAAAATAATTGAAAGAAATACTTTTTTGGCGTAACTGATTTAAATATAAATAAATTTCATAAATACGAGGATGTGCGCATTCGAGCGAAAAGTGGCACATTTCCGAGCGAGGGAGAATGAAGCGCGACGCGGAGCGGCGCGCTTCATTTTCCGAGATCGGAATGTGCCACTTTGAGCTCGAATGTGACACTGATTTTAAGCACCATTCACAAAATTTAGGCTAATAAATTATTCAAAAAATTAAATTAATAATTTAATCGTTTTCTCTCACTCGCACCTACCAAATTCTCGTATCTTTTCGCTCACTTCCACTCATTACTATGGTAAATATGTTTCTTAAACATAAAATTCGTATTTACTCTTAATTTTTTGATTTGAAAGTGAAAAGATTAATTAAGGCAAATCAATAAATAGGAGTATGTGCACGTTTGAGCGAAAAGTGGCACATTTGCGAGCGAGGGAGGCAAAAGAAGCGCGACGCGGAGCGGCGCGCTTCTTTTTCCCGAGATCGAAATGTTCCACTTTGAGCTCAAATGTGCACACTCCACTTTAAGCACCATTCACAAAATTTAGGCTAATAAATTATTCAAAAAATTAAATTAATAATTTAATCGTTTTCTCTCACTCGCAGTTACCAAATTCTCGTATCTTTTCGCTCACTTCCACTCATTACTATGGTAAATATGTTTCTTAAACATGAAATTCGTATTTACTTTTAATTTTTTGATTTGAAAGTGAAAATATTAATTAAAGCAAATTAATAAATACGAGGATGTGCACATTTGAGCGAAAAGTGGCACATTTCCGAGCGAGGGAGGCAAATGAAGCGCGACGCGGAGCGGCGCGCTTCATTTTCCCGAGATCGGAATGTGCCACTTTGAGCTCGAATGTGCACACTCCACTTTAAGCACGTTTCACAATATTTAATTTATTTTCTAAAAAATTTAATTGTCCAAACTAATATTATAAAAGCGAAAGTAACTCTGTCTGTCTGTCCGTCTGTCAGTTACTTTTTCACGCCTAAACCACTGAACCAATTTTGATAAATTTTTATATAGAAATAGCGTGGACCTTAAACAAGAACATGGGCTACTGGTTTTGAGCAAATACAGTTATATTCAGAATTTTAAAAAACAGCCATCTTCAAAAAGCTGCTTTTACAAAATATTATTTGGCCATTTGATCAAAAAGCTCTACTTTTATTTAGTTTTCGTTATAATAAGGCACTGTTTTCGGTTTTTTTTCCTATTTAATAAAGCATTTCTCTGCTGCTATAAATAATAATTATCGATAGAACCGATCAAATGAATAACCGGAAAGAAAAAAGTACGTGTTCTTCTATTAAAGGGAAAAAAATACAATTTAAAAAGAAATACAATTATAGGACAGTAATTATCAACTAAAATTAAGAAAAGTCATGTAATATGGCTGAAATATATTCTACGAATAAAAATTGCGAAATGGTCAAAATGACCGATTCCGCGTTAAAAGAGATTACAGTCAGCTTCTGCATTTTTTATATTGGGAAATTTCGAAAATAAACATTGTACCAAAAATTGATTTGCACAAAAACATCGATACAGATAAATTTATCAAAGATTTTATAGAGCTTTGCCCGAAGTCAAACCCAAACCCAAAATCAAAATTATATTGTTATACAATGGCTTTTATCGATACATGTATCTTACCATTTAAATTTGAATTGAACTAGACTTGCGAAAACTATCGCAATAAACCAAATTAGCATACTGATCAATTATAATAATGATGCTTTCGTAAGTTATACTATGACGATTTAGTGCAAAAAGATAGCAATCGGACAGTTGCCAGCGTCTGAGCCTAAGCACACTACCGACCGTGACATTACGACATCTTTATCTTCTCGTTATATAGCTGCTGGTGGTCACTTGACAGTATCATTATATACGCTGGGAGTGGAGCTGATCCATCTAAGCGTTGACGAGCTATATTTTCTTGATGGATATATTGCTTTAAATCACACCGTGTGGTCCAATCATTTCGTACAATTTTTTTAGAACGTAGCCAAGTCCGGGCGGTATGTACAATTTACATGCGATTTTTTTTGTGTCACTTCAGATATCTCCAATCAAATGACTAATTGTAATTCGTTTTGAACTATTCTGTTAGTTTGTAGAAACGGCCTGCAGGAATAACCCAGATACGAATCTTCAAGTCGAACTTTTGCGCGAAATGAATCTTTACAATTTTTTTTTCAAAGTTATTAAATAGCAACTCTACACGGGAAATTTTTTAAATGTATAATTCGACAGAAAAATTACTGGGGGTCTACAGTGGTCGTGGGACATCACGCCATTATTATTAAACGGCACGAGAAATAGTTTTTCGAGTTTGTACTATTGGTAGAGTAGATTGTAAATTTCCGAATTGTTAATAAAGAAAAAAAAAGTTTGTACTAACGTAGTCTACCATAAAATTTATTAATAAAAATATTTGTCTATATACAGGGTGTTTCGGGAGAAAATGTAAATATTTTAAGGACATGTCTAAGAAGCCAAAATAAGCTTATATGTTTAAATCCGATTTTCATTTGATTCACAGATGATTAGGTGTTTCTTAAAACTTGCTATTAGTTCAATTTATAAGTGTATCAAAGTGGGCGGTGACGTTTTCGAAAATGTGTTGTTTATTAATGCTATTTGCTTGTTTTTTACTGTTAGTTTTGTAATAAATTTTGCTTTAGCTTTTAAATTACAGAGTATCTTTGTAAAAAGCGAAAATTGGACAAGAACATATGAGCTTATTTTGGCTTCTTCAACGAGCCCTTAAAATATTTAAATTTACTGCCGAAACACCCTGTATAACAATCTAACTTCGGTCAAAACGAATGGATGCTAATAAAATACAACGTTTAATCAATAATATTGACTTTTATGAATCGGAGAAGTAGATCACTTTTATAACAATTTTATAACCAATTTACTGTAATTTATTTACAATTCATTACTGAGATGGGTCGAGAGCGATCGCAGCGCCACCCCGAACCTGGTGGACAATACTGATATCTTCACTATTAATGACTATAGATTACACTAAAATTTGTTACATAGTAAAAATTTTTTTTCTTTAACTTTAATCGTAAAATAGAAAAAAACATTTGCATAGCTAATTAATTTTTTACGTTTATCAATTTTTACCGTTATGACGCAGTAAAAAGAAATAGACCTTTTTCGTATTTTTTACAATGTATATGTGAATAATTATATGAAATAAAATAATTAGATCAGGATTTGCCCGATGGTCCACGATTACTGAGATCTTAACGATAAATGTTTCAAATATTCTTTTCGTGAATAGCTTTTCAATTATAAACAAAGAGAAAAACACAAAATTCGAAATCTGTGAAGTATTTAAGGACTCCTTCACAAATACGGTACCTGGGATAAGATAAAATTGATTACAAAAATGTACCCATATCTTCGACTCTTAATTTCTTAAGAAATTAGCAGCAGCCCATTTAGCTATTTTCATGGTATTTTACGTAGAAGAATCTGAAGATTTTGAATCTGGCCCATTTTTCTCGATAATCCTAAAAGTAACAAAGTTACACGGTTATTTTTAGCTTAACTCTCCGCATACTAGGTGACTAAATGTCACACGCCATACTAGGTGGGGTTTGCCATACCCCAAAAATAAAATGAAATAAAATCCACAAAATTGTACTTTATTACAGTTCAATGATAAGAAATACAGTCGAACTTCCATAAGTCGAACGCTATAAGCCGAATTTTTGATAGCTCGAACTCGAACCAGTTTCCCTAGGACTTGCCTATCTCAACCTTAATATTTTTATGTCAATAACTCGAAATTTAATAAATCGAATTATTTAATTAGTCGAAGCGTTTTACAATTCATTAAATTCAAGTTTCCATTAGTAAATAGGTCGATGACTCGAAGTTAAATTTTACAACTTTTCTAAAAAGTTCTTTACCTGAGAGAGGATTAACGACGGCTTGGTTTAGTGTTATTGATGCTTTAAAAGCTCTATTGTTAACTACGAATAAAAGGTTTATACTACAAGAATGTTTTGACGGCGGCACTTCAATTGGATTTAAAAACTTATTTATGTTTAAATGCCTTATGAACAGTTATAAATTTTTGAGATGGTTTTACCGTTTATTTTACAAAAAAAGAAACTATTTTTGCATTTTAGTTTTCAATTTGCTAGTTATTCGTCGACTACGAAGACTAACAAATGTGTTTTACGTTCTTTATAGTTTGTAACAGAGTATAACAGAAAATCTAAAAAGTTTAATACTTTTCTAAAATTATTTACGTATTAACATGGAGTGTAAACGAAAATTAAAAGTTTAACCATAAGGGAGAAAATTAATCTTATAAAAGAAGTGGAACGTGGGCTCAAAAGAAAAAGGATATAGCTAAAGATTTTGGTATTCGCAAACACTTTATCAACCATTTTAAAAACAGAGACCTAATTGTAGCTGCTGAAGATACAAATGACAAATGTCAACGTTGATAAAGATTTGGAAGTTGCTGAAATTCCTAGCGATGAACGCATTATAAGTAAAGTGCTAGAAGAAAATAAGAAAAACTGTGAAAGTGAAAGTGAATATGAAAGTGATACAGATGTTACAGTAAACATCCCTTCAGCAACTCAAGTTTACAATGCAAGAGATACTATTTCACTATTCCTATATGCTCAAGAAGATGTTCCTACAGATATATTATTATCGGTAAGATCATTGGAAAAATTTTTAGAAATGTAACATTTTGGAGCAATGAAGCAAAAGACAATTTTAGATTACTTTCAATTTAACAGTAAATAATATGCAAATAACTATATTTTTTAGGGTCTTAATACAAATAAATAATGTTAATGATTGTAGATCAATTTTGGTTATTTTCTATAAAAAATGAATGATATATAGGTATATATGGAAGTATTTAACTGAACTTCTTTTGGTAACTCGAGTTTTTGATATGACGAATAATTTTTGCTGTGCCTTCGACTTCGACTTATCGAGGTTCGAGTGTATTGAGTTTTTTCTTGTGTACTAAATTCCAATGACAATTACGATACCGAATTTCACGGCAATTTCTTAATGATTCGCAATAATTTAGACCATTATATTACACGAAAAATTAATTGAATAATTTTAATCGTTTCCTCTCACTTGCATTGACAAGATTATCGTATCTTCTCGCTCCCTTCCACTCATTGCTATGGTAAATACGTGTTTCGAATATAAAATTGATGTTTACTAAATTAAATTAAAATTTTTGATTAGAAGGAGCGCACGGTAAATTATACTAATATAATAAACACGAGGATGTGCGCATTCGAGCGAAAAGTGGCACATTTCCGAGCGAGGGAGGCAAATGAAGCGCGACGCGGAGCGGCGCGCTTTATTTTCCCGAGATCGGAATGTGCCACTTTGAGCTCGAATGCGCACACTCGGTTTTAAGCTCGATTACCAAAAGTCCCGTTTTAACAAAAAAAAAAAAATTGTTTGCGTTAGTTATACCCCACGCAGTACACGGAAGGTTAAGCCAAAGTATCAATGTTTGGGTTTAACGATTTTTGACCTACAAATGACTCATTCAAAGATAATTGGATTTGTTTGTCTCGAAGCTTTTTTCTGTTAAGAATCATAAGCAGTTTGTTCTTCGAACAATCCCAAGTTATTTTTCGGTTTTAATCGAACGTGATTTTGAATTATTACGAATGCGGGCAAAAGTGTAAATTCGGCGGCCCAGCATCCGGCAAGGGTGGCTAGGCGCGTTGGACAGCTGAAGAAGTTATTACACCCCTGTATAGCGGAACAACACGATCCACCTTCCAGTCTTTTCAAAACGGCATGAAAAAGAATAGATGGCGTTTGGACACCTGCTGCGTCCGAGAGACCCTACAAATTTCAGCAGAACTGGAGAGTCGCGTTCCATCACCCCGCTGCGCTGGAATGTCCGCTGATACTTTTAAATATCCTCTTATTTCAGTTGCTCGATGTTCGTAATTCTGTTGTACGTACTGACGAACATATCTCATTACATCGAAATTGACACAAAACATTCATTATGTCAGCATGACTATTTCTGAATAGTATTTGAACGTTACGTTAGTCTACTGAAGAAGAAAGTTGGTACTTTGGTAGAAATTGTTGTCGTAAAAGATAAAGTATAAACATTAACGTTGACTCTTATTTCATTTATAAATTCAGTTATGTGCTTTATTAACTTTTGGAAGTATAAATATATTTTATGAAACGAACGGGGATAATTAATTTCGTAGGGGACCTTCTCGATTCTGTTATGATCATTGAAAAACTTATTGATACAACTAATTAGGTAAATTTGCCAGTAGTCGGCCACTTTTGGTTAAAGAAAAATCGAATAAAAATGAATAATTTAGGAAAATTATTAACATATAATGTTATAGAAATTAATGATATACAGTCGAACCCCACTAACACGAACCCCCACTAGTAGGAACATTTTTATTACAATATTTATTTTATTAGGGTATGCAAAATTACCGCGCTCATTTCAACCCTTTACAACGTGCATCCACAAGAAAATAGTTAATATAAACAAATATCTCTTCCAAACGGATGCATAAAAAAAGATGTATTTCGTTATTCAAGTTTCATTTAAATGGCAACATTTTTGGATAGTTTTTAATTTAGAAGTAAATTTTATAATAACTCAGACAGAAGATTTTAAGTAATCTAAAATCATTTTACATTTTATTACTCAATAAATTTTGTTTTCATCCAAATGGGACTTTTTTTTGATCAATTTTCTCTAATAGAAACCACCTTCAATGCAAACTAGCGAAATTTGACCGTGTTATCAACTGAATAATCTATTTAATAAAATTCTTAACACTCTGCCTGCTGACAGACAACGCACAGGTTTTTTTTATACATGGTGTAACAACGAAAACTGGACCCCCATTAAAGAATTCGAAACATAGAATTTTTTCAAAAGTTTTATGTGAAAGAAGACGAATTTGCACATTAAATTTATACCCCGAAATCCCACCCATTGAAGCTCAGTATCAACCCCCTATTTTTATTTAATTACAAGTGTGGTCAAGAGTGGCACAAGGTTTGATCACCTGGTTCATCGTCTTTCGATTAATTTTTGTAGGGACGCCTAAAATCAAAAATCTTGCTAAGCTGCGATAGAAAATTGCTAACGAATGCCGACTACTTTCACAGGACGTATTGGCGAATGTGAGAAAATGCTTTGGAAGTCAATTGTATGGATGTTGGTGGAGGTAATTTTGAAAATTGATGTCTTTTATCTTATTATTGATATTCTCAAATAAATCTACAATGTTTTCATATATTTTTAAACAATTTACAGGGTTGTATAGAGAAAAAAGTTCTTTCAAACCATGTGTCACTTGACCACACTTGCAATTTCAAAAATAGGGGGTCGATTCTAGGTTGCAGTGGATGGTATTTTTGGTTATGAATTTTATATAAGAAAAAATCGTGCCTTTTCAAATAAAACTTTGCGTATTTTGGAAAGGTCAATTTTCCGTTGGTACACCCTGTATATAAGGAACTCCTATGTGAGCGCCAAGAAATTTTTTTGAAAATTCGTTTCCGAAGGGGGTTTAATAGGAGATGAAACTTTGTATGGTGGTTCGTAATTTTTGAAGACAGAAAAGTGGAAGTTGGTATTTGGGCATGGGCAGAGCATGTTACTCAAACTCTGCAACATTTGACAAAAATTGGATGATTGCTGAGGCAGACGACTACCATATAATAAGAATATTGATCAAATAAATTTTATCAAAAGTGACTGACATAAGAAGTGGCCGATTTGCGGCAAAATTGATTTAATTCGTCTGTACACCTCCTTCAACCATTGGAGTACCACCACCAAGGGTAACCCAAAAGCGGATAACTCATGCATGTAAGGAGGCACGTGACTAAGTACCATGAGCTTCAAAGGACCTCCAGCCAAACGATATTTTAACCCTTAATTACTAGCGCGGTTGCTTTTCAGGCACCAGCGCCACAGTTTTTGTAATTACTAAATGTATAAATTTTTACGAGCCTGTACACCCACATGTAACCTTTGTTTAGTCTTTCTAGAGTGCGATAGGCACCTGAAAGTATTAATTTGGACATTATAAAAGTGTTTTATTTGTCGAACTTTGAACTATTGTGGCTTTGGTGGCTGAAAAGCACCGCGCGAGTAATAATGTTATTATTTTCGAAACGACATTTATTTTAAAATATGATGTATTAGATACATTTCTAACGGGTTGGGGGGACGAGGGGCACACTATTGATCAGTTTTATAAAACTATTTATTATTTTGAAGAACCAAAAGATGACCATTATGCATTTTTTTTGCACTTGCTCAATCTAACTGGAACCAACGCACAAATATATAATGCAACACATTTTTGTGATGAGTTTTCGAAACTATGAACGATTTTGAAAACTTTAACGGTGATGTGGATGGAAACACATCCTATCACAACAGCCAAATTAAAAAAAATTACTAACTATATGGTAAGTGTGAACCAAGAGTGTTTTCCGATTTTTTATTAAAACATTAAACGTAATTTTACAACAAATGAAAAACAATTAAGTTTCAAAATAAAGACCATTTGATTTTATGGTTCGAACTCATCTATTGAAAACTTGTTGGATCCCGCTGCGGTATCACTCCTTGTTCTTAGACGCGAAAAATCGTGGCACCCGTTTTACACCTCGCCATAATTGTTGAAGCTGCAACCACAAAGAAAGTGTGCCATGCAGCGAAAAAGGTGATTGTCAGATGGTGTAAAGTCCGGATTATAAGATGGGTGTGGAAGAAGTTCAATGGCGTCGAGGTTTTACATCTTTTCTTGAGTTTGCCTGATTTTGCGTTATTTTTCTGTACAAGTGCGCGCTTTCAATTGATCAAAGCGGGATATTTTTCGCTGAGCTGCATACATTGGATCGAGTTGGGTGCAATAGAGTTCTGCGCCGATGGTTTGACCATTTGGACCAGCTCAAAATAAATGACCTCTTCAAAATTTTACCACACACACAAAAGACCTCCGAGACCATTGTCGCCGTTGTCGAATTTTTTTAACCAATTTCGCGTAGTATGATCCGAGACCACACTGTCATCTTCAACTTCGCATATCTTCTTTGCTGCTGCAATTGCGTTGAAGCCTTGTTTCCAGTAATGACGTAAAAGGACACGAACTTTAGATGGTTTTATGAATGTTTTAAAAGTTACAAAATTTCAAGTAAAAGATCAATTACCAATTTGAATATATATTATGATAGAGCAGTTCAAAAGCTTTCGCATGGTATATAAAACATTTTTATTTGGTAGAAAAACAATTAAACAAAAAGACTTAGAAAATCGGAAAAGACTTTTGGTTCACCCTTATAGAATTAGACTTTTGTTGTCAAAATACAAAAAAAAAAAAATTAAAGAATCAGTCTAAAACAACAGGCTATTGCCAATTGTTAATCAATTTATTGCAAATTGAAAAAATAGAAAATGATTATTGAACAGTTTTATAGACTTTGTTACATTGATTTTAGTTAATTTCCTTTTTGCACTTAATTTTAAGTTGGGTATTAATTTTTTTGTTGTTGTTGGGAAATAAATAGTGCATAATGCGAATGACATTAAAAAATTGGCAAAATACCTTCAAAATCCTTAAAACCAAGTCATTTTCTATGTGGTGCTTGAAAAGCACCGCACGAGTATTTGCGTTAGGGTAAACTGTGCGAGTAACTAAGGGTTAAATTTATTTTTCTTTTATTTTTGGAGGCCCCAATGAGAATTTGTCTGGGTGCCCTCAATCCTTAATCTACTTTTGAATTAAATCTGTTATATTATTACATTAATTCAAGATGCAACGCTGTTTATATGCAATCCGAAAAAGAGAAAAAGTCAACCGATCTGCGGCCAACCAAATCAATTTAGACCAACACGAGGAAGATAAACATTCCTCCTCGTAGTACGGGTAAGAGGCAAGCAATTACGTTTGCGGTGGGTACCAATAGTGCATTAAACGTTTTTAAATTAATGCGCCAAACTAATTACCTCGGCTAATGCAACGTACGGCGGGGTCTGAAAGCTTAGACCCGGCCTAAAATTACGGCATTCTCGGTTCGTGCACTAAAGATAATTTAGTGCAGAAGCAATAAATAACCCCGAGCACTTTATGTGCAATATTGACGCTAAGTCGATGGGATTTTTATGCTCTTCGCGCTAGTTATATGGGCCCGAAAAAACAAACAGCGACTCGCAAAGGTTGCATTTTCATTTCACTTGCCGAAGGCTCCCCACGGCGACCGAAATGTAAATCACGGCAGCCCCATGCTACGCCCCGAAATAGTTTCAAATTTTTATTTTATTTACCGAACAATTTTTGAGCGGCGCGGTGTGCTTTTGTGAGATTAAATAAACGTTTTCAAAATATTATAAATATTCATTAACCTCCAAAAACATGGAAACTATTAAGCGGCGCGTCCACATTCATCATAACGTTTGTTTCGAAATTAATTAATTGCGGATTAGTGTCGACACGTATCGACTTCTCCCGATACGGACGAAAATGAATTATTCATGTTGTTCAATGGGGCCCCGCAAAAAATGATAGCAATTTGCATTTTAAAAATTGTTTAGGGAATTAGCGTATTCTCTTAACCCATGTCATTTTGAAATTTCTGTCACTTTTTACCTGTGTATTTTGTGTGTGGTCGAGAGTGTGGAACCCTCCTGTACCTGCACGCATTATTCTATTGTATTTATTCCCGAACGATTCAGGGTTAGTCGAAATTACCTAATTTCGAAAATTTTACGACTCAGAAGTGATTTTCAATCATTTCAACACTTAATGTTTGCAAATCTTCACTATCTATACTGTATTTAATATAATAAATTATTTTTTGTTGTTGTACGGGTCAAAACAGTTTTTTATGTGTAGTGCAATATCAATTTTATTGAATACACGTTGAAAAAGGTGTATTGATTTTTTTATGGCATCTTATACCATCTTTGATTATTGCAAAATACAACTAACTGATCCAATCAATCAAATTTTGAGTGATCATGCAATTGAATTGAACATCTTAAAAAAGGGCTTGCAATTTTTAAGTAAATTTCAAAGATCCCTGCTATTCGATAAATTTTCCCTTCTTGTAATTTATGAATGTGCCATGGGTCATCAATTGCCATATCGATGCAGCGCGCAATCAAAGGAAAGTATCATATTTTGCCTCTAATGCTAATTACATATAATCTAATATTTTGATCTATATGCCACCCTTATTTTTGTCATAGACTTTAATAGGATTTGGATGATTCATAGAAATCTTTTTTCCCTTTTGTGAAAAACGTTGTACTGTTCTTATAGTTTGAATTTGATACTGTATTGAAAATATTACATACAGACTGGTCAAAATTGTATTGCAGGTACTTTTTTTATTGTTGTTTACAAACCACATGACCAAGCACATTGAACTTGAGCTAGATGATAGTCTGACTTTTACTATACACGTTGATATCAAAACATTGACCAAAATGTCTTTGGCAAACGAGAGGTACTCGGTCTCGGAAAGGGTGGAATTAATTGAATCGTGGGTTTTGAACGGCAAAGACCCGAATGAGACGGTCAGGGCCTGGAAGAGGGCCGAAGTTCACATTGGACCCAAAGACTGTTCGAAGGTATATTAATATGGAACGGACAATCAATGGCGAAACTTATAAGGAGGAAATTTTGAATAAATTCATTCGGGAGGTGAGCCATAAATCGATGAAAAGGGTGTTTTGGTTCATGCAAGATGGCGTTCCACCTCATCGAACACGTGCCAACATTGACATCATATCAAGAGCTTTTGGGCCAAATATTATGGCATTGGGGGCAAAGGTAGAAGGGTGTCCAATTTCTTGGCCACCCTATAGTCCCGATTTGAATCCCTGTGACTACTCTTTATGGGGCCAAACCAAAAACATGATTTACCACACGAGTCGCGGCAAAATGGTGGACACAAATGAGCTTAAGAATCGGATCACAGAAACAATCGCAGCCATAAATGATCAAAAACGACACAATATTATTAACAACTTTTTGGTGCGCTTGGAGACGGTTAAAAAGACCAAGGGAAGACATTTTGAAAATATTTTTAATTAGTTACACTATTCATCGATGATATGCAATTAACAGAATTGTAATAAATATAACCGTTTTTTTGTTATTAATCGTCTTGCATCTTTATATCAATTTTTTCAACCTGTATAATAGTAAATAAGTTACCGGTAACAACAGTGGTCCTTTTAAAAGAACGGTAGGACCATCTGGCTTAAGTCGGCTCATTTTCTTATATAAAAATAATTTTAAATCCAAAAATTAATTTAAACAAATTCAATAAATACGCGATATCTGTACGAAAGAGCCTTAACGATTAAAGTGCGTAATAGAAAAATGTTTTAAAGTATAAAAAATATTAAATTAATTGTTAACTTCGTCGAAAATGTTTTTTTTTCGAAATAGAAAATGCGTTTTGAAACGCAAATTGTTATGTTCTTTGTGAAACGTGCAAGATTGACTTTTTGCAAGTCAAGACGCAATTATCTCCTACAGATTTGGGTGGTAAAAGGCGCATGTGTAAAATTAAAACGGAAATTCTACTTAATACGGAGATGAGCCGCAAAAGTGATTTTTTGTACTACGATTTCTTTTCAAAAATTTTTGTCTGTTAATATAATCTCAATTTTGCTTAACACTAGAACCGCGGCAATTTTGAACTTACTACAACCTCGGTTACCGGTCAATTAGACCTTTAAGAAAAATTGATCTTTCAACAATTAAGTATTTATTGCAACACATTTAAAAACAATAAATGCCATAACTTTCACCGAATATAAAATCAAAATTGATTGAAATTTTAATTGTTTGATTTAAAAAAAAAGATTCATGTGAAAATCTAAGAAAAACGAAGATGTGCGCATTCGAGCGAAAAGTGGCACATTTCCGAGCGAGGGAGGCAAATGAAGCGCGACGCGGAGCGGCGCGCTTCATTTTCCCGAGATCGGAATGTGCCACTTTGAGCTCGAATGTGCACACTCGGTTTTAAGCACCATTCCCGAAATTTAGACTAATAATTTATTCAAAAAATGAAATAAACAATTTAATCGTTTTCTCTCACTCGCACTTACAAAATTTTCGTATCTTTTCGCTCACTTTCACTCATTACTATATTAAATACGTTTCTTAAACATAAAATTCATATTGACTTTTAATTTTTTGATTTGGAAGTCAAACGATTAATTAAGGCAAATCAATAAATACGAGGATGTGCACGTTTGAGCAAAAAGTGGCACATTTCCGAGCGAGGGAGGCAAATGAAGCGCGACGCGGAGCGGCGCGCTTCATTTTCCGAGATCGAATGTGCCACTTTGAGCTCGAATGTGCACACTCGGTTTTAAGCACCATTCCCAAAATTTAGGCTAATAATTTATTCAAAAAATGAAATAAACAATTTAATCGTTTTCTCTCACTCGCACCTAACAAATTTTCGTATCTTTTCGCTCACTTCCACTCATTACTATGGTAAATACGTTTCTTAAACATAAACTTCATATTGACTTTTAATTTTTTGATTTGGAAGTCAAACGATTAATTAAGGCAAATCAATAAATACGAGGATGTGCACGTTCGAGCGAAAAGTGGCACATTTCCGAGCGAGGGAGGCAAATGAAGCGCGACGCGGAGCGGCGCGCTTCATTTTCCCGAGATCGGAATGTGCCACTTTGAGCTCGAATGTGCACACTCGATTTTAAGCACTATTCCCAAAATTTAGGCTAATAATTTATTCAAAAAATGAAATAAACAATTTAATCGTTTTCTCTCACTCGCACCTACCAAATTTTCGTATCTTTTCGCTCACTTCCACTCATTACCATGGTAAATACGTTTCTTAAACATAAAATTCATATTGACTTTTAATTTTTTGATTTGGAAGTCAAACGATTAATTAAGGCAAATCAATAAATACGAGGATGTGCACGTTCGAGCGAAAAGTGGCACATTTCCGAGCGAGGGAGGCAAATGAAGCGCGACGCGGAGCGGCGCGCTTCATTTTCCCGAGATCGGAATGTGCCACTTTGAGCTCGAATGTGCACACTCGGTTTTAAGCACGATTCACAATCAAATAGACATAGTATTAGTTAAAATCGTTCCCTCTCACTCACATCAACGCGATTATCGTATCTTTTCGCTCGCTCCCACTCATTGCTATAGTAAAAATACGTTTTTAAACATAAACACAATGTTTACTTTATTCAAATCGTTAATGCTACAAATTAACATTAAAAATAAATAGGGGACGCCAAAATCGAAATAATTTCTTTCACAGGCAGAGCATTTCAATTAAAAACCTGTTAATTATTACATTAACCTAACCGCATGCAAGAAGCAACCGTTGTTCCCCGGAGAAATAAAATAAATAAAAAGCTATGACAGGCAGTGATAAAAATAAAAACGCTTTTCACACTTATAGTTTTTTGCTAAATTATTTCGCCTTAATAAAGACTGTTTGATTGTATCGCACGGATTTATCAACATCTTAAATAAGTAAATTATAATGAACAAGCCTGTTTAACTACATCGGGGAATTATTTTCATGAATAATTCATAAGGATTTTCCGTAACTTTTGGACGCACTTCGATCTTAATAAATCACCAAATAATCGAATTATTTCGGCCAAACTCGTGAGTTATGGCAAAAATAAATCTAAACAAAATTTGAGGTTATGATTATCCAAATATAGGACCAAATCCATTTTAACTCGAGATAATTAAAAAAAAAAAGAGAGAAACAAATTGGAATGAAATAAATAACGAAAATAAAGCGTTCGGGGCATGTTCCGCAGAAATTCATAAAACATAAACGTAATCTAGTAAGATAATGTTGACGTAGATACGATCTCAGTGTCGCATTGTCGTTGGATACTTGTTCATAATACTGTTAAGTTATTAAATACGAGATTTTACTGCAAGATTTTACCGAGTATGCCATTTTATTTATCGCTCGAGCAATAAATATTATTTAACGTTACTGCAATATCGGAGAGTTGTGGCGCTGAGACGGGTCTGCCGTATTTGGAAAGACGACTCCGAGAAGACGTGTCCGGGCCAGGCCGGCCCACGCTGCCCTTCGGCGCTGGAATCGCCGCGTTTTAATAATATATTAATTTCCCATTCGGGACGCGCCACTAAATTAGCATTTCGATATAAAAATGCTGATTAATATTAGAAAAATATTCATTAAGCTGACATATAGACAATAATATAATTTAATTTTATCCGCGACGCCCGAAAATTTATTGACAAAATTAACGGCCATATTCAAAACCACTTTTCGATTCGTAAAGCTTTCTAATAATTTAATTAGGTTCAAAAAGTCTTATGAAAATATACGGCCATTTAAAATTGATCGAAACAATTTTTATATTTTGTACCCAATTACATAAATTAAGTTTTGCTTTTTTTTAATTAAAATTAGGGGTGCCTAATATTGTATAATCGTAGAAAATTGCCCTCAATAATTAATTATAACGGACCTACGGTTGGAAATGCAATAAAAATTAAATCAAAATTGAAAAATTTGAATTCGGTAATATCTTCCATCTGTTTTTGTGTATCGCATATTAGAGCCTACACAAACTGAAAAAGAATTACGGTAATTTATGGTGGTATTTAGCATTAATTCTTTGCTTTATGGTATTTTTGGCACTCGTAAGAAAGGATTTAATAGTAATAAACATGCCACAAATAATCACCCACTGAGAATATTCAAATGTTTAGCATAGATATTAAAATTTAGTACATCTGACTGGAAACTAAAATTATAATCTTGTTTTCTAATTATTTTTCTAAATAGGTCGATAAAATTAAAATTCCCGAAATTGAATTTCGTTTATTGGGCTGGAGACGTTTTGCGTCGTAAAGGAATCCAAGAAAATTCTATAGCTTAATGTCTAAATAATACTAATAAAGAAATTTAAAACATCGTTTAAATCGAAGATACATAGTACTAAAATTGACGTAAAACAGCGCTACTTTTTTACAAGAATCGGTGGAATATATTTTCGACAAGTTCGATTTTAAACATGTTGAGAAAGATGCAAGCCAAACGTTGCATGGTGTTTTGGGTTTCGGTGAAATTTCGTTTTATCAGCGAAATTTTGTAGACTAACCTGAAGAGAACAAAATAAAGTAACCAAGAAGAAAGACAATCTTTAATAATAAAATATTCTGTTTTTTTAACATTTGAAAAATGTTGTTATTTGAATTATAATTCTGTCATTCTGTTAATTGTCTAATTAAATAAAGATAATTTGTTATAATCACGACTATTTTTGGCACACCCTGTTGTTCATTAATTAGTTTTAACTGATTATAGATTAAACAAATATGTATTAGTAATAAGAAGAAAATAAGAATGCGTAACAGTAATTCCTCAACACTCGCGAGGGTTGCGTTCCAGAAAAACTTCGCGAATATCGAATTCGCGAATGTTAAGTCTATCTTAATGTGGAAATAGGGGGGTTACGTTCCACGACGCTTGATATACGTTGTATATACATACAAAATAGGATACATATGTATATACAAGTTTTAATAATTTTTAATTAAACTACCATCAATTTACTGGATATAAAGTGTTAGGGTGTTACTCAACCGAATCGAAAACTAAGGAAATCGTTTGGTGAAGCATGGGGGAGGGGGGCTGTTTGCTGTTCTAGGAATCCTTCGGCTCTCAGAACGAAACCAACACGAGATATGAAATTATTACTGCACAGAAAAAATTATTTCTTGGCTCAAGTGACAATATTTCTTCGTTACTATTCTCTTGAACTAAAATAAAAAATTGCACTTGAATGAAAAAAAATTCTTTTAACCAAAAATCACTCATTTTCTTGATATATAAAATTTATTCTTGAACTAAAGAAAGAACTTTATTGAGACAAGAAATTATTGTATTAACTCCTTGACATACAATGACGTCAATCGTTTAGGGTGTCATTGTAAATTTTGACGTGTCTAAGACGTGAAGAACTGTATTCAATTTTATGTTCCGAAAAAGGTTTGTTTTTAACAATAATTTTGCTAAAAGGCACAAAATTGGCGATTTGGGAATTTTGTTATTAATATAATTCTGTGATATTTTATTCCGAATTGTCAGAGAGTAAATTAATTCTTGAAAAGTGTGCTTAAAGCCGAGTGTGCGCATTCGAGCTCAAAGTGGCACATTTCCGATCTCGGGAAAATGAAGCGCGCCGCTCCGCGTCGCGCTTCATTTGCTTCCCTCGCTCGAAAATGTGCCACTTTTCGCTCGAACGCGCACATCTTCGTATTTATTCAATTTGTTTAAATTACTTTTTGGATTTAAAAAGGAAATAGCAATGTATTCAAATAAAACGACATATGCGCAGTAACATATAGTTTGATAACCACTGGTCTAGCTATACACAAGCGCAACATAGCGCGTTGTTATATTTAATTTAGTCGCACCAATGAAGTATTACTTCTAACGTGCGTACATAAGTACATGCACCGGTTTTTTTTTACATAGAATGAAATTCAATTTTAAACATTTAGCAAAATTATTAAAGTAAACTCGAAGAATAAATTATTTTAAGTTTTTAGACAACTTAAATTAAATAAATTATAACTTGGAAAATTTTTAAAATATATTTAAGAACTAGAAATTTTTAATTATCAATTTTTTTTGTATAAGACAAATTATATAAAACAAAACTTTATTCGGAAAATTTAAAAGGAAATTTTGATGAAAAAATTATTATGTATTTTCAGAAAACTCAAATAGAGTAAATACAGAATTTGTGGTTTTTCAAAAAACTTTGAAGATCATTAATTTACGCAAATAAAATTAATATTGGAGAAAACTAAATAAATAAATTATCTTAGTTGTTCAGAAATATTAAATTTATAAAATTAAATACAGTCAAACCTCGATAGGTCGAAGTTGAAGAGAAACTAAAAATAATTCGCGTTATCAAAAATTCGAGCTATCGATATAAAAATTTTTAGTTTATGTTTTAAAATTTACTTATTGTTTTTTTTCTTAATAATTTCCTAGTGATTTCTTGCTAAAACCTAAATCTTGTGTCTTGAACAAGTTGTAATCGGGCTTCATTTATGGAATAATTCAATTTTTAAATATAAAAAAATATTTATATGTTATATATTATATACATCAAAATTTTAGAATGACTTAGGTGGGGCATGTTAAAAAAAGATTGGGAAACACTGCTCTACATATTTCAAAATATTTTAAAACTATTAATTATTTATTTTATATTATTTGTGTATGCTCATAACAGTTAAGTTGAGCCAAATTAATAGTTTTTTTTTGGACTCATCAAATTCGTTTTTTTTGTATGTCAAGGGGTTAATAAATGTACATTCTCCTGAAAAGAAATTTTACTGTTGAACCAAGTATGACGAAATTCTTGTAATAAAAAATTTTTTCTTAATTCAAAATCGTCGAAGTCAAGAAATTATTTTACTTCACTCAAGAATTTTTAATTTTAATTTTTTAATGGTTCCGCGAATAATCGAGTACACAGCTCGCGCATGTCGAATTTTTCCGCATTTTAGTAATCGCGAATAATCGAAATTCGCGAACATCGAAACCGCGAATGTTGAGGGATTACTATATATCATAGTTAAGTAGAAAACTCGCGGAGAAATTGATATTGGTTGTCAGCCTAAGTTTACATGCGCGCGGTCTAAATGATTTATAACAGGAAATATTTTCAATTCTTGGTACCTTTTGTGAAAAAAAGGGCACGGTTGTAAGAAGGGTTGTTTTCCCCACGAGTCGAATGTATAAGCTGTCATCGTATGCGTTAGTAATACGCCCCAATTGCCGATCTTACAGAATCATTTAAAACTGTAAACTAATAAGCTTTTTACTCGAAGTGGGCGTCGAAGCTTAAAAAGGACTAATGTAATGAATTAAGCGGCATGAATTATAGATATGCCACGTAAAAAACATATTTATGATTCATGCCAAAAGTTAACGAGATTAAATTAATATTTCTATTCTTTTTGAGATACAAAAGATCTCGGCAAAGTAGACCGACAGGTGGGAGTGAAAAATAAAGTGTGTAAACATTGCTCCGAAGTACATTTTGTAAACACCCGTGTGCATTTTGTTGTACAAGGATATATGTTGTATTTAAAGTTTGTATGCTAGATCGAGTTACTACCGGTTGGTGATGAAGAAATGATAACAAAACGCGCTTATTTTAACTGCACAAATAACGGACGCGTTACTGCTTTTAAACGATAAAAAGAATTGGAAATCAAAAGTTATCTTCGTAAAATCCTTTGTGTTTTTTTTTTCTTCACGAAAACATTTCCTGGGCTGGCTCAGCGAACTGCCGGTTTAAGATTGTTATCGGAGCAACACTAAATTATTAGATCGCACACAACTTGCTAAGGATACTAAAAATAGAAGAGACACCGTCTTAATTTGCACGCACACTTTTATAAGAGGGTTGGCTGAAACTTTGTCCAAAAGACTTCATGAGTAAAAAAAATTATTGTAACATTTTTACAGGGACTTAAATTATTTTGGGATTATTATAATCATGTAGGGAAACCTGTTGTACCTTGACCCTTTTTTCACTTGTAATTTTTTTTAAATTGTATATGTAACAATTTGTTGTTAAAATGAATCGCATCGTAGTGGAGCACTAATAAGGTATTCATAATTAAATATTTGAAAGCATTACCAACCATTTACTCAAATTGCTAGAAGATTTAAAAATTAGTGGATCTATGGTCTAGGTAAAACGGGGTTGATGTACCTTGGCTCTATTCACATTAAGCAAAATAAAACCCATTGTTCTATGAAGACTATATATTTATTTTTGGATTATAAGAACTACTAATGTTCTTCTTTGAGATGACACTAAAATTGTTTCAAAAATTAACGAAACTTTTCTCGCATACTAAAATTTCACATACTTAATAATTAACTTTGCAAAAATATAAATTTTTCGTTAGGCTTGCGAGGCATATTATCTGAAGCAAAATAAAAAAAAAATAGAATTTATAACAAAGGTACCTGGGTGATTCTACAAAAGTTGGGCAACTTGATGTCATCATTCAATACAGAAAGAATTTTATCATTTTTTCCAAATATTTCATTACATTCCAAAAAATCCATGCTGCTTTTGCTTGCTCGCCCAATTTAGATGTATTTTTTTAAAGGCGAGTTTGTAAAATAACACATTAAATGTACAAAACATCAGTACCTTGGCGTGTCACACCTCCCGAATTCCATAATTGAGTGAATCTATGTTAAAATATGTTCGATTAATTCTAAATTTTACTATTCCACTATAAATTATGAAGTATTGACTAATTTATTTAACATATTTTATCATAAAAACAAATACAGTAATTTAAAAAAAAAATGATGAACTCTGTGTTCACTTTTATCCGTCAGTCCTGTGTTCAATTTTAAAATTTGAAATTCTTCCCAATTATAGAAAGTCATGTGATTTGCTAAAATATATCATCCTATTAATGAAAAATACCGGTAGAAAGTTTACTTTGAATTATAATCTTAAAATTGTGTCTCATTCATCAGTTTCTTGTCGTCAGTTCCATGTCCGAAGTTTTGACAGAGGACTGAAGTATTGCCATGGTACTGATGATTTTTATCACAGAGTTTTTTTTAATTTCAAACCTAATAGTAGCTAAACATTTCTTTTACTTAAATCAGATTAAAACACCATGGCACCGCTTAAAAGAAAATTAACTAGAGAAAAAATATTGAAAAGAAAGAGACAAAATGAAAAGGCTCGTTTAAGTACAATTGAAAATCACCCTATTAAATTAGCTGAATATAAAGAAAAAGAAAGATTAAAATATTTGAGAAAAAAAGGAAAAAGGCCAAAGAAAGAATATCAAAGAAATGATACCTCGGGAACAAAGAAAATCTAGAAAAAATTGGAGAAAGTATTCTATAGATTATAGACTAAAACAATCTTTGACAACGGTACGCTGTTTAGACTGGATGAAAGTGATATGTCAGATGTGCGAGTAGAACATTATACTATTTTACTATTTTAACTTTTAGAAATTTTTGTTACAACAGAAGAGTTGATCTGTGTTTGTTAAGTCACTACATTTTGGGATACTAGTTACTTTATGGAAGAATATTTTCGTTAAATATTTCCTAATGTTATTATTACTTTAAATTTTATTTTGAAGATTTTGAAGACTGATATATAGTACATTCATACATTAATTTTAATACTTTCTAATATGATTTGATTGATAAAAATGTGTGCATTGTTAAATTTTAAGATAGTTGCTGTATCAAAGTTGCAATACATCTTGTATTTTCCAATAAATGATATATTTCACCAGTTCCCTGGCATTCAAATTTAGAAAAGTCCAAATATATCAAAAATTGATTGAAAAAGTGACTGGCCCTGTCTGGAACAGTGTATTTATTAGATTATCTATATCTTTATAATAAAATACTAAATAATTTTTACCTAAAACTATAGAATCAAAATTAGGTCAAAAGTTGCCCAACTTTTATAAAATCACCCACCTATATCTAAACTTTTAAGCCTGCAAATATTAAATAAAATAAAGTTGCCCTAGGTACAAAGGGACCAAGGTACAATAGGTTCCCCTATACCAGAAATACTTTTAATGTTTTTAAACAAAGTTACTAAAAAATAAACATTCTAACATTTTGCAAATATAAATCTACATTTTTATTCTATTTAATTCAATAAATACGAGAATGTGCGCATTCGAGCGAAAAGTGGCACATTTCCGACCGAGGGAGGCAAATGAAGCGCGACGCGTAGCGGCGCGCTTCATTTTTCCGAGATCGGAATGTGCCACTTTGAGCTCGAATGTGCACACTCGGTTTTAAGCACGATTCACAATAATTTAGGCCAATAAATTAGACGAAAAATCAGTCGAATAACTTTAATCGTTCCCTCTCGCTCGCATTCAAGAGATTTTCATATCTTTTCGCTCTTTTCCACTTATTGCTATGGTAAATTCGTTTTTCGAACATAAAATCGATATTTACTAAACTAAATTAATTTTTTTGATCTGGTAGAGGGAGGGATAAATTTAATAATTACGAAGATGTGCGCATTCGAGCGAAAAGTGGCACATTTCCGAGCGAGGGAGGCAAATGAAGCGCGACGCGGAGCGGCGCGCTTCATTTTCCCGAGATCGGAATGTGCCACTTTGAGCTCGAATGTGCACACTCGGTTTTAAGCACGATTCACAATAATTTAGGCCAATAAATTAGACGAAAAATCAGTCGAATAACTTTAATCGTTCCCTCTCGCTCGCATTCAAGAGATTTTCATATCTTTTCGCTCTTTTCCACTTATTGCTATGGTAAATTCGTTTTTCGAACATAAAATCGATATTTACTAAACTAAATTAATTTTTTTGATCTGGTAGAGGGAGGGATAAATTTAATAATTACGAAGATGTGCGCATTCGAGCGAAAAGTGGCACATTTCCGAGCGAGGGAGGCAAATGAAGCGCGACGCGGGCGGCGCGCTTCATTTTCCCGAGATCGGAATGTGCCACTTTGAGCTCGAATGTGCACACTCGGTTTTAAGCACGATTCACAATAATTTAGGCCAATAAATTAGACGAAAAATCAGTCGAATAACTTTAATCGTTCCCTCTCGCTCGCATTCAAGAGATTTTCATATCTTTTCGCTCTTTTCCACTCATTGCTATGGTAAATTCGTTTTTCGAACATAAAATCGATATTTACTAAACTAAATTAATTTTTTTGATCTGGTAGAGGGAGGGATAAATCTAATAATTACGAAGATGTGCGCATTCGAGCGAAAAGTGGCACATTTCCGAGCGAGGGAGGCAAATGAAGCGCGACGCGGAGCGGCGCGCTTCATTTTCCCGAGATCGGAAATGTGCCACTTTGAGCTCGAATGTGCACACTCGGTTTTAAGCATGATTCACAATAATTAATTTACTTTTTAGACGGTTAACTTTGTTGCAGACTTTGTGTTAGTTGTGCGCTGGGAAAAAAAGCTATTTGAACGTAGTTTTAGTTTATGAGTTAAGATTCGACATACGTTCAATTCAGGAAAAATTAGTCAATTTGGACCACTTGTTGATATTGTAATCAAACGAATAGTTTCAAGATTTAAAAAAAATCGTAGCTGTGGTTCAAGAAATACTCAAAAATATAATTTTAGAACGTTTCTCCTGATTTAAATGTGTTTTTAAATTCTAATAGCTTTTTCGCCCCTTTACATTAGACACATTTGCACACCCAAATTAAATCACAAAGAAAGAATCGCACTCGTAACACTTCGAGAAGAAGAAAACGTCGCTCGTGAGACGAAGCCAAAAGCAATTTATGGGGTAGCTTCGCGTTGTTGGTGTTTTTTAAATGGCCCTTTTAAATGACGTTGTGATATATAATTAAATACATTGTAATACGTACGGCTAAAAGCCTCATATACGAAAATTGATATATTAAGTTGGCTTATTTTATTTTGTATTGGCTAACGAATGGGGGACCACCCAAGACCGCGACGTGTTGAAGCGAAGGCGAATATTATTTTTTACGCTCCTGCATCCGCAGTTCTCTTATAAAAATTGCCTTTTTGCATTTCTAATTGCGCGCCAAGTTTATGATTGCAACAAAGTCGCGGCCGTGCACTTAATATTCTAATTGTTTATCAAAATATTTGAAGACGATCTTTTATTTTCTTCGATATATGTAAAACGAATAATAAATAAGACAGGTTTATGGTCTTTATTGACTTTTATGGTATTTCTTGATGTCAGTCAAGTATTCGTAGTTAAAATCGATATGTTCAGCATTTCTGGAATGCATTTCTATTGAAAAATGTAAACAACAAATATAATTTTGATTACTGGGAAAAATTCGAGTTTACAATTTTTATTGTACGGCATTAAGGAGCACTTTTTGACAAATTGGTGCATGAATCGTTTACGGACAACGGTTTGTCTTGTTCTTTAATAATAAATCTGATGTAAACAAATTAACGTGTTTGTCACAGTTTATGTCATGGAATGTTTACGATGTTATATGTGATCATTGCTTAAGAATGACATAAGATGTTATCATTAATTATAAATAAAAACAAATGTGAAATTGAGTTTTTTTGGAAAAATTCTTTGTATTTGAATATATGACTTTTGAGAGAACTGCTTATTTTGAGTTTATTTCTTGTAAATATAACTGTTATGGGATGCCTTATAATTTAATTGTGATGTTTCTTAAGATAAAATGCATTAATATAATAAATAAGAAGTAACTGATTATAAGAATTAACCTTATTTATTTTTTTTTTGTAGGAAATTTGCAACAGATCCGTTTTGAGGGACGACTGGTAAGTAAAATGTAATTTTTGGGTTATATAGTAATGGAGTAAGGGATGAATGTTAAATTAATACCAGATGACACGAATATTTAAGATTCATATCATATTTTAATTCTTAACTGACATTCTAATAAATTTTTGCCGTATTTTAGTAATTTTGGTTTGTACTTAAACTTGGAATGTAGGGGAGACTGGGGATAGTTGATACAGGGGTAAAAAGTTACAGTCTTTAAAAACTGTAAAGTTACTCATGGCAAACTACTCTAAAAAAAATAAATTATAATAAATAAAATAAAATTATAGGTACTGCTATTACGTTTGACTGATCCATAGTCTTTTTTTTTCTATATACTTTACTGTTTCTGAAGAATGTAACTTTTTACCCCTGTAACAACTATGCTTAATCTTCCCCACTTATTTGCCAACTTAAAAATATATTTAATGTATTTTTTATAGTAAATAATTTTTATGATCTTTAATTACTAAAATGTTTAATAAAGAAGTTATAGGAAAATTTATGAAATAAAAATAAATGGATGCCTATGTTGAAATTTTTAGAAATTGGGTTCTATTTTTTTCACAATTTTTATAATTCAAATGGTATTCATTTTTTTCATGTTAATCGTTCATAAATATTTTTTTGATTGTAAAATAATTTTATTGGAAAGCTCTTGAATATAATCTGATCAGAACCATCGAACTTTTTAAGCATTTTTTCTTTGTTTTAAAATACGTATTAGTATAAATTAAATAATAAAATTTAAATATTTTAAATTTCTATTTAGAAAAATCTAACAAATTGAAATAATTAAGGGGGCTGCAATAAAGTTTTTGTGTATATATAAATATATCAGTTTTATAATAAATTAATTTTTACTTCGACCCTTTTAAGTAATAAAATAAAAATAATTACCCCTATTTTGAAGACTACAAACATTACCGTGGTACAACTTTTTAACGTCTTAATTGCAAACGAGGCTTGTTAAGACAAATTGTTTGTTAACAACATCCGAGTTAATTAATCAATTCTTTTAAATATCGGAACCCTGCAATTAACGTGAACGTTTTGCCAATTAACTCTTGAAAATTTTAAAACACACGTTGAAGAAATATTGTTTCTTAGTATGTTTATATGCGAGTGATTTTCAAAAACTACATGACCGATTTTTATGATTTTTTCACTGGCGTAATCTATATACTTATAGGGAGGGTCTAGTGTATAATTTTTATCCGAGTTCAAAAAATTTTAATTAAATTAAAAATTACCAAAAAAAGTGTAGCTGTATTAGATATATCTTATTATTAAATTTTAATTTTAATTAAAAAAAAAGAACCGACTTTAAAAAAGAATTAAAAAGTTAAAAATATTGCACCGAAACACAATTAAGAAATGTAAAAATACGGTCCTATGATTTTTAATTAGATTTTTTTTAAATTAATGCATTTATTGTGAATCCATCTTAAAGCCGAGTGTGCACATCCTCGTCTTTATTGAATTTGTGTGTCTACATTAATTTTTGGATTTAAAAAGAAAAGAGTGGTGTAGAAACGTAGAAATACGGTCCTGTAATTTTTAATTGTAATTTTTTTTTAATTATTGTATTTATTGTGAATCGTGCTTTAAACCGAGTGTGCACATTCGAGCTCAAAGTGGCACATTCCGATCTCGGGAAAATGAAGCGCGCCGCTCCGCGTCGCGCTTCATTTGCCTCCCTCGCTCGGAAATGTGCCACTTTTCGCTCAAATGCGCACATCATCGTGTTTATTATATTAGTATAATTTATCGTCGCTCCTTCAAATCAAAAATTTTAATTTCATTTAGTAAATATCGATTTTATATTCAAAAAATGTATTTACCATAGCAATGAGTGGAAGGGAGCGAGAAGATACAATAATCTTGTCAATGCAAGTGAGAGGGAACGATTAAAATTGTTTAATTAATTTTTTCGGTCCAAATTATTGTGAATGGTGGCTAAAACCGAGTGTGCACATTCGAGCTCAAAGTGGCACATTCCGATCTCGGCAAAATGAAGCGCGCCGCTCCGCGTCGCGCTTCATTTGCCTCCCTCGCTCGGAAATGTGCCACTTATCGCTCGAATGCGCACATCCTCGCATTCATTGGGATTGGCTATACCAAAAATAATTTGTTTTTAAATAATTTTGGTTATTTCAGGTTTACACCTGCCATGTTGTTGGAAATGGTACCCAATCTAAAATTCGTTATAGATCTCACGCATACGGACAGGTACTACGCAAGGGAGGTAAGTTGCATAATTTATTGTTTATGAATTATGATTATAAATAGTTAATCATAATGTTCACGTCTAATATCTTTTAATAATGTTTAATGTTCACTGGAATTGAACACTCAATAAAACAACAAATGTTAAATTAGCAACGTTTTGTTTCTTTTATTGAAACTTTATCAAGCAACTGAAAATTAACAAAGTATAACAACAATAACTACAAGTATTTTATAAATAAATATAAATTATAAAATACCTTAACAACACAAAAAGGAATTTAACCATCAAAACTCAAAAAATTCTACATGCGTCAAACATGAAAGATTGTAAATATGATTCTAAATAATTACAAGAAAGGCTCTAACTATGATTCTAAATAAAGATTATTTGTATACTCTATCCGCCCAACAGAAATAGTTAAGCCACTCCCACAAATGTACGCTAAATTTAAATTGAATTTTTTCTATTCGCTTAACTTTTAAAACACATAACACCAAGCAACTATACAACCATTTATGTTCTGCAAACTTGATCTCTGCATTACCGGCCATTATGTTTTGCGGATTGCAGTGAAGTTATTTGGGTTATTTGTTCTTATAATTCACCGGAATTAACCGTTGTTCCTATTCAGCTAAAAAACAGTATTTTTAAATACTTTGGTGTACGTTTGTGTATATTAAGTACGTAATGAATACGATTGATTATTGAATTTTTGAATTTCCCTCCCGTTTATTAATTTGTAACGTGTGAAACCGGCCACTGCATACATTGGTTCAATTTAGTGGGGCGTGGCTTGACTATTTCTGTTGGACCGGATAGAGTATAGTTGTATAATTTTGATTTTAATTTATTTAAGATGTCATTATATATTAGGTATTATATATTAAGGTATTTTATAATTTATATTTATTTATAAAATACTTGTAGTTATTGTTGTTAGACTTTGTTAATTTTTAGTTGCTCGATAAAGCTTCAATAAAAGAAACGAAACGTTGCAAATTTAACAATTGTTGTTTTATTGAGTGTCCAATTCCAGTGAACATTAAACATTATTATAAATACAGTTGAACTTCAATTAGTCGAAGTTGAAGGGAAGCTAAAAATAATTCGAGTTATCAAAAATTCGACTTATCGAGGTTCGACTGTAGGTATTATTTTTACCTCGTTGGTGGGAATCTACGATATGAAGAAAAAGTTAATGTTTATATCAGTTTTACTCCTTTCAATTCGTATGAAATGCAAATGTTATTCTTTGTAGAAGAGGAGGTCCATATTGTGCGATTTTACTAAATAATAATATATAGACGTGTACTAAATAAGACCGATATGATATTCCTTTTTCTTTATGTCGGTGGAATACGATATAACAATTATTCTGACGGCATCCCCGTACTGTTTTAATTTAATTTCCAATTTAAATATCCTCTCAGGCAATAATCATGGGACTGTTCGGGCTTAAAACCAATCTGAAGTCGGCATTCGCCGTTGCAGACAGATCTAGATAGAACTAATTGGTTTATAGCGTGTATTTCGGTGATATTTTTATTTGTAATCTACACATGCATATTCATAAGTAATTAACGAAATCATTCAATTCGCCTCTCCGGCATTCTTGACGTACGGGCATTAGTGCGCCAGACGTCTCGATACACAATAAAACGATCCCCGCAACACATTTTTTCTTTTGGTCCTCGATAAACTTGTCGAAAGCAGATTAAATGTGTTTTAATGCGGCTTATGGAAGTAACACTCTTTAAATGAGCAGGGAAAATTTGTTAGTCGATCGGATTATAAATAAATATCCGTTAACAACGTCGTTTACGTTCTGACACGTCTTTTCGACTCGTTCAATCCAAATATGAAATGCAGTGGAAATTCGGTTATCCGGATTATTTATTTGCCCCGTTATCAAAAAATTGTCAATTACGATACCGAATATTAAGAAATCCTAAGAAGAATTTCATTCTTGCCTCCTTATTGAAATACAAATTAATTTCACGGCAATTTCTTAATCAAAAAATTAAAAAATTATGAAAAATAAGCGAAGCCCAAAGGAGACATTTTGAGAGCGCAACTACGGTTTTAAAATTACTTGAATTTTTTTAAAGTAAGTTGATCATTGTTAATCGTGGCGAAAAGCGGAGTGTGCACATTCGAGCTCAAAGTGGCACATTCCGATCTCGGGAAAATGAAGCGCGCCGCTCCGCGTCGCGCTTCATTTGCCTCCCTCGCTCGGAAATGTGCCACTTTTCGCTCGAATGCGCACATCTTCGCATATATTAGATTTGTCTAGTTTATCGTTCGATATTTCCATTAAAAATATAAATGTACTTTAGTACATATCGATTTTATGTTTAAAAACGTATTTTCACTATAGCTATGAGTAAGACCGAGCGAAAAGATATGATAATCTCGTAGATATGAGTGAGAGGGAACGATTTTAACTAATACTATGTCTAAGGTGCTTGCGGGTAATAAGGCCTGTCGGCTAATAAGGCCTAATTAACAAAAATCGTATTTAAAATAACCGCTTTGGCTTAAGGCCACACACACACAAACACATATTGAACGAAGATGTCTCTACAAGTTTGTGGAGGCGGCATATTCCGCTTCCTGCCCCAAATGTAGCATCATATATCGTAAAACGCGGCCAGGCAACACGAATAATAAAAATCGGTCCGAATCAATCGTTAGTATTTTTTGAAATATTACACTTAGCTATGTAAAATCACATTTATTTTCTTTATTCATACAAGCTTCGATGATTTTAAATATTTGAATGACGTATCATGGACCAAATATTTTTTATTTTGGTTTTTTTACATACGTGGTCGGCGGTTATTAATGCCTACTAAATTTAACCATAGGCCTTATTATACTCCTGCTTTTTGTATCAAAGTTTAATTGTTTTCTAATGCATTTTACATTACTTTTAAGGTCTTACGGATATAAATATGTAAAGAAACTTGTTGTACCTTGACTCTTTTTTTATTTGTAATTTTTTTCAAAATGTATATGTAACAATTTGTTAATAAAATAATTTGCACCGTATTGGGGCACTAATAAGGTGAACTTCATAAAAAAATTTAAAAGCATTAGCAACTGCTTATTCACATTGCTTTAAGATTTAAAATTCGTGGAACTATGACTTAGGTATAACAGGGGTGATGTACCTAGACCCGTCTCATGAAAAGTATATATTTATTATTTATTTTTAGATTATACGAACTATTAATGTGCTTTTTTGATATAAAACTAAATTGTTGCAAAAATTAACAAAACATTTCACGTATACTGAAATTTAACAATTAAAAAACTTAAAAAAATTTTAACTTTTGATTTGACTTGCTAGGCATATTATCTGAAGCAAAATAAAATAAAATAAAGAAGAATATATAACAAATATACTCTTACATTTTTATTTATTACACGTTGATCGTAGAGTCAAGATACAACTGATCGACAATGACCGAGGTACATCACACCGGCCCTTGATGTTTAATCATCACAAGAACAAAATTAAAGATTATGTTGTGTTAAAATCAGACTACTACTATGCAAACGTTAATAAATAATCTTCCTGCTTACGATAAGTCATTATTGGGTAATAAAAATGATGTCAGTGGATTATACTATTGACTTTGAGTGCGCTAATGACTGTTAGGAGAGGCAATTTGTAATTTTTTAAAATTTTATTCCAATTGCTGTTTTCATGTATTTATTAAACTTAGTTATCAAATATATTATGTCCAGTTTGATTACTTAAATTTTTTAAAGCTGTAGGCTTTATTACCGTTCAGTAGTATAATAAGGCCTACTGGCAAGGTTTTTAAAAATTTTTGGTTTTGTTTATGGTGAAAGTTGACATTTTCCTTTATATTTTATAGTAACTGAATCTTAATAATGATTACTATTAAAATTTGTTGATTAAATTCGATGTTTTTTCATTTAATTTCCAATTTCCCTTAGCTAGGCCTTATTACCCGCAGTTACCTTAGTTGATTTTTAGTGCCCCACTTCAGAAAATTTGACTCATATATAATTTTAATTAATCAAAAATGCGAATTAGTAAACATTCGAAAGTACACTTCAAAATATTTTTATCAAGCTCGCTACAATTAGGCGTGCAGAAGACCACCACGATAAAATTATATCGCGCCAAAATTCGTATATAATTATATATGATGATTTATATATAATTTTATATAATTATATAAATTTTTTTTTCCCGGGTTATCAAAAGGAATAAAATATCTAACCTTTTTCAAACGAAAAATAGATCTAATTTATTCGACTTTTAATTTTTTTAATTGAAGAATAAAATAATAATATAGGCAAATCCGATGAATACGAGGATGTGCGCATTCGAGCGAAAAGTGGCACATTTCCGAGCGAGGGAGGCAAATGAAGCGCGACGCGGAGCGGCGCGCTTCATTTTCCCGAGATCGGAATGTGCCACTTTGAGCTCGAATGTGCACACTCGGCTTTAAGCACAATTACAAAGCATCTCGGTTTAACAGGAAAAAACTTGGTCAAATTGTTATATTTACAAAAAACGCAACAAATATTAATCACTAAATAAAACAGTCGCACATTATCTTAAAATGAATATATAACTGAGGTCCAGATAATTGAGGTTTTACTGTACGTGAGAAAATTTCATGCAAATCACGTTCCCAAGTCTGACCGTATATTGTACTAGTTTGATCTACTTTCAGGAGTTTCTCGAAAACGGCGTGGGCTACGAGAAAATCTGGTGTCCCGGAGGAGGACAGCAACTGCCACCAAGTCACATAATTCAGAAGTAAGTACTAAACGTTTTTCGAGTAATAGTAGTAAAGCGTGTATGCGCCACGGACCACTAACTCCTGTCTTTGTGCTTGTGCCTTTAAAACATAGGTGTTTCTTCGTTTCCTACAAAACAATGTCGCAAACCAGACGGCGTCTACATATTTCTATTTCGAGTGGTTTATTATCGGGTTTAAGTGCTTTCCAACTTCAATGTTGCCGTTCGTTATATAACTAATATCGATGGAATTTATATGGTTTTTACATATGTACGTAAGAACACTCGAAAATCTGTTTTTATTAAGCAAATACATTAAACTGAATTATATATCTAAGCTCCCCACTAGTCAGATCGATTCGCGAATGAGAAAGTACAGTCAGTTGCGTTCGAAAAGGCACGATCGATGATCGTGTCAAAATAGGAATGTTTTAATTTCTTTTGGCGCATTTATAAATCCAAATCTAACAATGAGTTACACTTAAAAAAAAACTAAACCAAAAATGAAATTATCATAAATGACAAAATAATTGGGTGATCTAAAATTTGGGCTTTTTCCTATTATTTCAGTTTGCACAAGTTTTTAAACTATGTTTGTTTTATGTGCAAGAATTTTGTATCGATTTTGATCTACATATAACAGCTATAAAATTCTTGCACACGAGGTAAACATATTTTATTTAAAAATCGTGCAAACCCAAATAATAAAAAAATACACATAATTTTAATTTACTATTTTTTTTCCAGTGTATTTAATCTCAAATTGTATTGGCTTAAATTGGTTGATCGAACAGATCTTTCAATAATTTTGTACTATGCGGAAATGTTCTTAGGAAGCGATTTTTCCAAGTTGTACTACGAACTTGCGACTCCCTAATTTTGAAAAGCGAATACAAATAATTCAGGTATTAAATTTTGTATTTTTAGCACGTTATGGATTATTTCATTTTGAAATGTAATTTATTTATAATTAATGACTATGATTTAAGAGAATTTTTGGAAATATTTCAACTGTGCTATCTAAAAACGACGAAGCCATATCACAATATAAGAAAGAAGGAACATTGCTTATAATTTTATCGAAAACATACAAAATTGGCTCCAAAATTATACAAGTAATGTATAATTTAACAAATCTTCAAAAGCAGTCATAATTATTGTTTATCATCACTATATATTATAATTTAAAGACTTTCCCGTAAATCAATCTATCTATTAATGAAAACCGTATAAAAATGCCTACAGTAGTTTCTGAGATTAGCCTATCCAGAAAGACAGGACGACAGAAAAGCGCGGCGGGGACTTTAATTTATAATTAGACGCCCGGCTGCCAATTTGTGAGGAATTCCTCAACTGCCGGGAAATTTCAAAAACATTGCCGAATTTTAACATTTTACCATTTATTAATTTATCGAGAGCTGATACATCGATTGTTTGATGGTCAGTGATTAATACATCGATTATGATCAATGAAATTGACATTTTTGATGCAAAACTAAAACAATGCCAGTCTAATAAGCAGAAAAAAAATTCGGTGATCGTAAAAGCACCAAAACAGAAAAACAAAATCGCATACACATTAATGAAATTAATGACCATCAGAGAAGGATTTAAAAAGAAGGGGGTATTTTAAAATGTCATCTATCAAAGAAAATGTTAACAACAACGGTATGGCAAAAAATAATGACCGAAATGAAAACATATCTATTTTTTAGAAATAATGCTGCGGCAAATTTGAACTTTGTTTTCCTCCAATTTGGGCAATTTGAACTAGACATTTGGGGAATTCGAAAAATTGTAATTGCAAACATTGGGCCGTAGGTACGTAGTTGAAAATAATTATTCTTTCTAAAACTTCGGAATGAAATTATCAGTCGTGCCAAATCAAATTCATTGAGTTAAACACACCATATAAAAAATTATTAGTTTGTTCTTCATTAATTACTTTTACGCACAACTAGGCTATAAAACCGCCATTTTTAAGGAAAAATTAAAATAACTTCTATTAACACGATTGACTGTTAGTAACAGATAAAAGCTCACTGAGTAAGATAACTGATCCAAATAAGACCCGGTGCCCAGTAAGGCCCAGTTTTCAAATTTCCCGCTTCCTGATTTTGAATCATTGTCAAAGCTCGTATATGTTACAAGAGAAAGTTGTTTACTTTTATTTTGAAGTTTAATATAAACAAACATTTTGATTACGAAGTATTGATGCATTTTTTTTCAAAAACCTATTAATTATGCCTTTATAAACTTAAGGTGGGCCTTATTAGGGACCGTTACCTTACAATCACAATAGAATTTTTAGTGTTAATTAACGCTGGAGAAAGACTTATTACAGACACTTTAGATTTCTCATTATTTTTTTTAACATAACTGTTTTCATAATTTTTGTAGTTGCAATAAATATTTTTTTAACTTATTATAACAAATATTATTGAAGTTGAGACCAAAGCGAAAAGGATGTGTAAACGAACTTCGAAAGGAGAAATACCTCCAATACAACAATTCTATTTTTAAAAGATTGCATGCGATACCTCAAAGAGAAACAATCATCAAGTCACGTTAAAGACGACCAAAAAGCCAATTTATTAGAGCTGCAGGAAATGATTTATTATAATATTTAATTCTTGTGAGGGGCTGCGACCCCGCCGACAAATTTAAAAGAATCTCGAACTGAACACATTAATTTCAAACCGAAGCGTTTTGGCTAATGCCCGAAATAAACGATTCCAATGAATCAATTCTATACTATAGATCAATTTTCGAATAAAATAAAGCGTTTTGACAGCGGGACGGAACAATCACTTACCAGCCATAAGCAATTTTCTAAACTGTCGGACACCGTCTTATCAAGCAGATATAAATAAATAAGAAAAATGCTTTTCGTAGCATTAGAATCTAAATTTAAAATGACTCCTTTTCATTCGAATTCAATTTAGATATTATAAAATGCGAAACCCATTCACTATGTTGCATTAATAATTTTTGGGACATTTTATATGTTTTTTTTTTAGAAACTCTCGAAACGTTCCAACGAATGCTCGAAAAATTTGAATATGTTTTCACTGAGGATTTTTATTATATGACAAGCCAGAATATTTCTATCGATACAATCCATTGAGGCGATGTCGTGAATTAAAATTTATGGGAAGCTTATAGAAAATTTTCTATTGGACAAACTTACAAAATACATAGTTATAGGGTTTACATAACGTGTAGTGAATTCAGTCGATTTACATAATGCTTTCATTACCACCTTCAGCACCTCATTGACCTGCAGCTATTACCATACGGCCATATGGGTCTAAATTGTCTCTAAAACACACCCTACTTTTGATATTGTAGTCGCCTACTTAAATTAACCATTGTATTGTTTTTAAAAATATTAATATTCCTCGAGTCCGTTCTCCTCTCTTTCGAAAAAAATAATAAACCTTGATTTTTTTTATCGATTGTATACGCTTTAAAAAAATGCGGGCCAGTAAAAATAGTAATTAGTCGACGGTGAAGGTTTCTTATTACTAAAGCAAATCGTTGTAATGTTTACAAATGGTCCATAATTAATTTGTTCAATGAGCTTTTCGTATTTAGTGAACGGAGGCTAATTGGTGTTCACTTAATATGAATCAGAAATGAATTATTTGCATCATAATTATTTAGCAATTTATACACTTTAATTATTAAATTCCAAAAAAAATGTTTGCTTTTTTAAGAATAATTTAGAACACGAAGAAAAGTTACTAATTTTTTCTGGGCTTATTAGTGGAGTTAAAACAAATTGCTATATATATATAAAATGCTCCCGAAGGTCCCCATTAAACAGCCCTAGCATTAGTTTTATTAAATTAACAAAATAATTTTGCTTTTTTAAGAATTAATTTAGAACACGAAGAAAAGTTATTAATTTGTTTTGGGCCTATTAGTGGAGTTACCAAAAATTGCTATATATATATAAAATGCTTCCGAAGGTCCCCATTAAACAGTCCTAGCATTAATTTTAATAAATTCCAAAATTTTTTATTTTTAATAATAATTTAGAACACGAAGAAAAGTTATTAATTTTTTCTGGGCTTATTAGTGGAGTTACAACAAATTGCTATATATATAAAATGCTCCCGAAGGTCCCCATTAAACAGCCCTAGCATTAATTTTAATAAATTCCAAAATTTTTTTTTTTTAATAATAATTTAGAACACGAATAAAAGTTATTAATTATTTCTGAGCTTATTAATGGAGTTACAACAAATTGCTATATATATAAAATGCTCCCGAAGGTCCCCATTAAACAGCCCTAGCATTAATTTTAATAAATTCCAAAATTTTTACTTTTTTAATAATAATTTAGAACACGAAGAAAAGTTATTAATTTTTTCTGAGCTTATTAGTGGAGTTACAACAAATTGCTATATATATAAAATGCTCCCGAAGGTCCCCATTAAACAGCCCTTGTATTAGTTTTATTAAATTCCAAAAAATTTATGCATTTTTAAGATTAATTTAGAACACGAAGAAAAGTTATTAATTTTTTTTGGGCTTATTGCTATATATATATAAATGTCGATAACTCGAACCTCTACAATATGGATTACAAAGATTAGAATAAAGTTAAATTATTTAAAGTGGGACTGTCTTGTTTATATTTATGCTCTTTCCGTCTCAAAATAGATGTCACATTTAGCCTTTAAATTTTGTCCCAAATACTAGTCGCATTTTAGTAAAATATCGAAAATAAAATTAATACTAACGCATATTATACCGGGTGTCAGACAAATAAGTACTGGAACTTAGCCCACTTAGAAATGACCTTAAACTGAACAAAAACATACTCTATATTAAGTGGTCTTATATGTTATATTTTTGAGCTATGGTATCTCCCCTACCCAGTGACGTCACACCGTAACTTCGACCCTATAATTTATTAATTTGTGGTAATTTTATTTTTAACAATTAAATTATATTAAATTAATAGATATATTTATATAGCATGCATTACTCGCTAAAGTAATATTAGTACAAGAGAAAAAGTATCTGACGACCGAGCCATAGATTCCAAAATTTTTTAAAGATTGGACTTAACGGTATCACAATACTAAAATCCCCCGGACCCCCTTGTCACATTTCGCCACAAATTTTAGATGATCCCGTTACCCTTTGATATGCGAGGTAATTTATGGATGGCCCCTTATCGAGATTCCACTGTGATTAAAATGTTGAACAAACATTTCACATTTAGTTATTTCAGTAATTATTTACGGATGAAAATTTTACATATTAATCAAAAAACATCTTTAATTGATTAACTAAAATATTATTTTCGATTAGCAAACATTGTGTTAGTTGAAAATCTTTGAATCGTCGTTTTTATAATTATTTTATGTGTTATTAAACATATTAATATATTAAATTTTAATAGATGTATTAAAAATTTGTGTAAGAATTTAATTGAGCGAACGTTAAATCGTAGATGATAGTTGTTCCGCTTTAGAGCAAGTCCTGATCGCCCACCAGTCACGGCGCCAAAACGATTTTACAAGTAATAACCACAAAACAGACTTAATAAACAATACAAAAGTCAAGATACATTCAAGTGCTATTTTTACGACGCCCATTACTGTGCTTACTCACATGCCGCACAAAGAATTATCCTTTTAGCAGACTGAATTGTAACCACAAACGTATGAAACATACGCGTCAGTCACTTCAAGTTGACAAAAATCACAAAGTGGTTTGAAAACTGAGGTGTGCCCCTTTTAACCACACATAACTGTTCCCGATGACAGTTACAAGAGTACAGATGAAAGAACATAAGATTTATAATGTCAAGGATTAACAATGTTTCGCAGTCACTTCAAAATAGTGCCATTTTAATAATGCGGAGCCGTTTCTCCGGCAGTTTCGAGCCATATCGAGTGCTCACACCAATTTTTGATCCACGAACGACCAAAAAAATTATTTCGAAATCGACAACGCCTAAATTGTACTGTAGGTGTATTTTTTTTATAATTTAACAAAAAAGAGAAGAGACTCATAAACTAACTACAAGAGAGCTGAGGATTAAAAGGTACCTATAATGTAATACTTAACTAAAGTGAACAATTTTTTTTTTGTTAAAACGGGACGTTTGGTAATCGAGCTTAAAATCGAGTGTGCACATTCGAGCTCAAAGTGGCACATTCCGATCTCGGGAAAATGAAGCGCGCCGCTCCGCGTCGCGCTTCATTTGCCTCCCTCGCTCGGAAATGTGCCACTTTTCGCTCGAATGCGCACATCTTCTTATTTATTACATTTGTCTGCTTTATCCTTCGCTCTTTCACATCACAAATTGAAATTTATTTTTGTAAATATTGATTTTGTGTTCGAAAAACGTTTTTACCATAGCAACGAGTGGAAGAGAGCGAAAAGATACGAAAATCTCGTGAATGCTAGGAAAAGGGAACAATTAAAGTTATTCAACCGATTTTTCATCTATTTTTTGGCCTAAATTATTGTGAATCGTGCTTAAAACCGAGTGTGCACATTCGAGCTCAAAGTGGCACATTCCGATCTCGGGAAAATGAAGCGCGCCGCTCCGCGTCGCGCTTCATTTGCCTCCCTCGCTCGGAAATGTGCCACTTTTCGCTCGAATGCGCACATCTTCCTATTTATTACATTTGTCTGCTTTATCTTCGCTCTTTCACATCACAAATTGAAATTTATTTTTGTAAATATTGATTTTGTGTTCGAAAAACGTTTTTACCATAGCAACGAGTGGAAGAGAGCGAAAAGATACGAAAATCTCGTGAATGCTAGGAAAGGGAACAATTAAAGTTATTCAACTGATTTTTCATCTATTTTTTGGCCTAAATTATTGTGAATCGTGCTTAAAACCGAGTGTGCACATTCGAGCTCAAAGTGGCACATTCCGATCTCGGGAAAATGAAGCGCGCCGCTCCGCGTCGCGCTTCATTTGCTTCCCTCGCTCGGAAATGTGCCACTTTTCGCTCGAATGCGCACATCCTCGTGTTTATTATATTAGTATAATTTACCGTGCTCTCCTTCAAATCGAAAATTTTAATTTAATTTAGTAAATAATAATAATAAAATATATTTCTTATCATTTAACTGTCATAAAGTACAATTTTGTGGATTTTATTTAATTTTATTTTCTGGGTATGGCAAACCCCATCTAGTATGGCATGTAACATTTAGTCACCTAGTATGCGGAGGGTTAATAATTTTTTAAAAAGTTATTTTTAATTTAAAAAAATCAATTAGGTACATTTTAAAAAAATACTTTGGTTTAATTTAATTTGAGAAAATCAATTTTAAGTAAAGTACGTAATCAATTTCTTACTTCAAAATTCAAAATATTTATAATATACCATGGGTATACACATATACGAGGCCTGGTCAAAATTAAAGTACCATTGGTATAACATAAATATTTTTTGATATTATTATTATTTTTAAACTTGAATTTAAAAAAATACAAGTAAATTTAGCAGAGCTCAGTTTAATTTAATTTAATTTAATTTGGGGAACAGCAACGTTAATTTAATTAAACTAATAAATTTCTTACTTGTAAATTGAAAATATCTAAAATATACGATAGGTATATGTATATTAGGGTGGAGCGAAAAAAATTTTTTGCTTAGCCTGTGGCTAGAATTTGTAGCTTATAAAAAATTAAAATTTTTACTCAACATCACTGATTTTTTAAATTAAATTCAAGTTAAAATTCTTTGGAAACAAAAAAAAATTTTTGGCTTGTAATCTTCAAATTTATTTAAAAATGAACAAGATTGATCGCTTCTAACTCAAAATTCACTTTAATGCCTAAGAAAAATATGTTATTGTTTCGGAATTTTTATGAAAACTGCAATAATGGCGGTAGAAAAATTTTTTAAGTCTAATAATTGTTAATGGGCAAGAAAGAGGACACTTCGCAGCTTCTACAACACTTTTTTTTTGTTTCAAAATAATTTTAACTTGAATTCAATTTAAAAAATGAGTGTGCCACCTCAAGATGTTTAGTAAAAAAAATTTTTTTTTCAAAATTTTTTATTTTTTATAAGCCACAAATTCTAGCTCCAGGCTAAGAAAAAAATTTTTTTTCGCTCCAACTTAACGTATATATTTTATAATATGTAGGTATATATTTTTTAATTTAGCAGAAAATAGAAAAATCTAATTAATTAAACGAAGCTAAAAATTAAGGTACCATTAATATAACGTAAATATTTTTGATATTATTATTCTTTTTAAATTTGAAGTTAAAAAAATACAAGTGAATATTCTAAAAAGATCAGTTTAATTTAATTTAATTTAGAAACGTGCAACTTTAACTTAAGTAAAGTAAACGTTTAATCATTAATGATTTGAAAAATGTAGGGGAACCTGTTGTACTTTGGCTCTTTTTTTACTTGTATTTTTTTTTTAATTGTATATGTAACAATTTGTTGATAAAATCAATTGCATCGTAGTGGGGCACTAATAAGGTATTCATCATAAAATATTTAAATTTAAATTAAATTTTTCATTAGACTTGCGAGGCATATTATCTGAAGCCAAATAAAAAAAAAAAAGAATTTATAACAAAGGTATATCTAAATTTTTATTTATTGCACGTTAATCTTAGAGCCAAGGTACAACTTATTGACATTGACCGAGGTACAACACACCGACCCTTGATGTTTAAACTCAAAAATAAAATTATAGATTATACTGTGCCAAAATCAGACCACTACTATGCAAACATTAATAAATATTATTTCTATTACGATGAGTCATTTGTTATTAGGTAATAAAAATCAATAAGATATTTAAGTAAAAAGAATATAAAAAGTTTGCTAACTTTACGTTAATGTCTGTCAATGTGGCATTTGAAATATCGAAAATTATGGCTCACGAAAGCCCGCAAATATTAAAAAAAATTAAGTTGCCCATGGTACAAAGGGACCAAGGTACAACAGGTTCCCCTACTCCATATCACCAATAAAGTTGTTCTAAAGTTTATAAAGGGAAATTTATAAAATTTAATTGTTACTAACGACATTAGCAAAAAGCAATCACTTTGAACAAAGCAAATGAAGTTTTAGGCTTGTATTGAAAGTAGTGTTAAATAGAAGATTAACAGCATTCTAATTTTGTTACAGGTTTATGGACACCATAGATTCCTTCCTCGAATCGGAAGCCGCAATTAGCAAAGGTGAGATCTTCTTAAGTTTCCTACGATCTCGTCTTATATTTCTATTAGTGGAGAAAAATAAAATTTACTAACGTTTCACATAATTACGAATGCATAAATCAGAATTAAATTTCAAACTTAACTAGTCATGAACGATCCCTCATAAGTGAGGAACCAGCTCCCTAACATTTCTCGCACGAAGATCATTTCGATAAGATCTCATTCAATATTTCAAAACGTACGAAGCTGTAACATAAATAATCAGAAGTATGAGTTTCTAAGAATTTTAATTCATTGTCTGTTTGCTGGTAGTCACTTCTGTATATATAAAAAGAACTTCCAAGGTAGCTTCATCGATGCGGCAGCCGAAACACTTACTGCCTATACATTTTTCAAATTTTAACTGTTCCTCTTACTCTTGCTGGAAGAATGCACGTAGGCGGACTGGACATTTACTTATCTCTCTACTCTCTAATTATCTAAGAGCTTTATCAAGTTTAGTGTTTCTTCGTCCTCCAACTTCAATACAGTGTGTGCATAGCACATTCTTATATGGAGAATATTTTAATCCACCTGTTGGTACTTCAAGTTCTGATCAAACCAGAAATGCTATTATAAATTCAATTCATTCTACAAATCCAAAATCGAACGGATTCACCTTTCTCAGGAGTTTCTATTGAGAACACGTCTCAACTGTTGGTAGACGGCTAATAGTCCAGTGGTGTTGTGTGCACTTCAATTACAGTAGGACCCCGTTTAACGCGAGGTCATTTTGAAATGTCTCAATAAGTTGAATCGACGCATATGGTGTCCATATGTCCAAATGTCTCGATATCTAGATGTTTTCAATACGCAGAAAATTTCATGAAGATGAACATGGTCACATTTGAGCAAGAAGTGGCACCTTTTCGAGATTGTTTACTATATAAGACAACTGTTGTTTAACCTTCCGTGTACTAGGTGGGGGTATAACTAACGAAAACAATTTTTTTTTTGTTAAAACGGGACGATTGGTAAGCGAGCTTGAAACCGAGTGTGCACATTCGAGCTCAAAGTGGCACATTCCGATCTCGGGAAAATGAAGCGCGCCGCTCCGCGTCGCGCTTCGTTTGCCTCCCTCGCTCGGAAATGTGCCACTTTTCGCTCGAATGCGCACATCCTCGTGTTTATTGTATTGGTATAATTTATCGTGCGCTCTTCAAATCAAAATTTTAATTTAATTTAGTAAATATCGATTTTATATTCAAAAAATGTATTTACCATAGCAATGAGTGGAAGGGAGCGAGAAGATACAAAAATTCGTAAGTGCAAGTGAGAGGTAACGATTAAAATTGCTTAATTATTTTTTCGGCCTAAATTATTGTGAATCGTGCTTAAAACCGAGTGTGCATATTCGAGCTCAAAGTGGCACATTCCGATCTCGGGAAAATGAAGCGCGCCGCTCCGCGTCGCGCTTCATTTGCCTCCCTCGCTCGGAAATGTGCCACTTTTCGCTCGAATGCGCACATCTTTGTGTTTATTATATTAGTATAATTTACCGTGCTTTTCTTCAAATCAAAAATTTTAATTTAATTTAGTAAATCGGTGATTCCGTTCTAACTGTTACTTTTTTGATTAAAAATTTTTGTATTCTATAACTAAACATTTTTTGTTTTTTCATGCATATTATTACTCTATATTATAGTAAAAAGTAAAGTGCGAGAGGATTTTGCTACAACATTAAAATATCGAGAATGAGAATCATATTTTCTAATTTCCATGCCACGGTACTGACATAAACTAAATTTGGTAGACATTCTTTAGAAAAATTATTAAATTCATTTATGAATTGTATTGTAACATTTTAAAACTCTTTTTTATTGATTATTTAACATTTCAATAATCCATTGTAACTTATCTATAACAAATAATACATTATAATTTAAATCAAACATTAATCAACTCAAATCTAACACATTTCACCAAAATTAACTTAACTAAATTTTTTTTCTGGTTTTTATCACATCATTTTTAAGTCTTAATCTTCTACACAGTGATACAGTTTCAGTCATCTTTGGTAATTTTTAAACTTCTTGCGATGAATTCCGAGGTGTTTTTGTTTTTTGCGTCATTCTGTTATTTATTTTTCCCACTTTATCATTTGAAGAATAATCAATTTTTCTCATAGAAAAGTGTCTGCATACATTCTTATTAGAGCAATAAAAGCAACTTAACGGATTGGATAAAATACAATTACGTTGTAATTTATTCCACGTATATACTTTTATTGTGCCTACAAAAGGCTTAAAATTGTCTGGTAATTTGGAAAAATTCTACTCTACTAGCCCCAAAGTGTACCTACTGACTCAACTTCTGTTTCATATTTACATGAATAATTTTCAGTAAAGTCAATATTGTTTATTAACAATTAAATATATTTTTATTATTTTTTGACACGGTACCGACCGCCACGGTACTGACATTTTAAATTAAAATAGCAACTGTAATTTTTTGATTATGAATTTGGTAATATCGTTTTACGCTATAACTTAGGTTAGTAATAAGTACAGAAATTCATTATTTATGAGGAAAAAAATTAATCGTTAATTAAGTTTATCAATACTACGGTACTGACAAGTAAAGTTATGACATCATCTTTTAAAAATTGAGTTTTAAAATGACACGAACTCGCTTGAAAATTTCACTCTTGTTATGTTTGTAAACATAACTCAGTTAAGATACTTTCAATATGGCTTATTAGTTGTTTCATTAATTTCGAGGTAAATGGCGCACGAGTCATACAAATTCAAATTTAAAAATTGCTTAAATCTGAGGACAAAAGTTATTAAGCCGTAATTCAATTTTAAATTGATGTATTAAAAAAAAATTCGTTAATTTCTTTCAAGTTTGATTATATACATTAAGATTTATCAGTTAATTGGTTTGAATTACTTATTGCAACAACAAAAATAACGGATTTATAGGTAAATTCTAGAAAAGGACATGACACGGTACTGACATTTAAGTGACATATTGCAAGTTTTCTTTGGACTGCAACTTATATTCTACAAGAAAAGTGATGAAATTTGTTCATGATGATCGTATTGATACAAAAATTTATTAATAGATTTATAATGTATGACCAGTGAGAGCAAACAGTATAGGACACAAAAAATCACAGTTAGAATGGAATCACCCAAATATCGATTTTATATTCGAAACACGTATTTACCATAGCAATAATCTTGTCAATGCAAGTGAGAGGGAACGATTAAAATTATTCAATTAATTTTTCGTGATAAAGTACAATTTTGTGGATTTTATCATTTTGTTTTCGGGGTATGTCAAACCCCACCTAGTATGGCTTGTGACATTTAGTCACCTAGTATGCGGAGCGTTAAAAAATTCATCAATATTTATTTTAGAATCATTTTTGTGTCCCTTACCGCAAAAACTACCAAAAACCCAATAACTTATCTGATTGTAAAACTCTAATCGGAATTAAAATAGGACTGACCTAAAAGAAAAGTACAATTTTTGGTAGAGAATTTATGATAATTGAGAAAAGTAAGTTCGCCTCGTTGAAAATAATCCGATTATATTATTACTCTTGTTCAAATATATCATAATTTGAAATAAAACGATTCAATGGTAATTACACCCGATCGAAGACGCTTTGTGTTGTAGCCGCAGATCTTCGGTTCCCATCTATCTTGAGAGTAAGTTTTCTTTATGTCTTTGACACACCCATTTACTTCTTTACTATTATCACATCTTTAAATTATTGTCGGAGTATATGCCAGTGAATTATTAAAGTTTGTTTCAAATCTTATCCGGTTATCTGTTTTATTTTTATTTTTTTGTATTGCCCCGAGAGCGAGGCGCGTAGTTTTATTGAAGCTTGTTATAGTTCGAATGTTAATGTCGATCTATTATGATTATTAATGAATCTCGTTTAAACAAACTGAAGCGGAAGTGCTGTAATTATATCTATTGCAGTGATTCTCAACCTTTTTTTTGTTGCGGCACACTTTCAACGATTTCAAAATTTGGCGCCGTTTTGAGAGCGCAACTGCGATTATAGAATTACTTGAATTTTTTTTAAGGTAAATTGATCATTGTTAATCGTGGCGAAACGCGGAGTGTGCACATTCGAGCTCAAAGTGGCACATTCCGATCTCGGGAAAATGAAGCGCGCCGCTCCGCGTCGCGCTTCATTTGCCTCCCTCGTTCGGAAATGTGCCACTTTTCGCTCGAATGCGCACATCTTCGTATTCATTCGATTTGCCTACTTTATCTTACGTCTTTCAAATCAAAATATTGATTTTATGTTCGAATGAAAGTTTTTACCGTAGCAATGAGTGGAAGAGAGCGAAAAGATACGACAATAACAGCAGTGCGAGTGAGACGGAATGAACAAAATCAATTAACTTAAATTTCGTCTAGTTTATTGACCGAAATCATTGTGATATATATATATATATACATATATTTAGTGATTAATATTTGTTGCGTTTTTTATAAACATATACCTAACAATTTGACAAAGTTTTTTCCTGTTAAAACGGGACACTTTGTAATCGCGCTTAAAACCGAGTGTGCACATTCGAGCTCAAAGTGGCACATTTCGATCTCGGGAAAATGAAGCGCGCCGCTTCGCGTCGCGCTTCATTTGCCTCCCTCGCTCGGAAATGTGCCACTTTTCGCTCGAATGTGCACATCTTCGTGTTAATTGGATTAGACTATATTAATAACAAATCCTTCAAATTTAGATTTACTATTCGGAAAAGTTTTCGCTTGAAAGTGCACATACTCCTTAATAATTGAATTTGCCTATCTTATTCTTCTCTCTTACAAATAATATTAATTAAATGAAACTGAACTAAATGTAACACTTCTCGCTTTTCGCTTTTCTTTTAATTAAAAATTACAGTAGGGTCCCGAGTCGAAATTTAGAGCCCACATAGATCCCCGAGTCGTTGTTTAGAGCCTACATAGATTCCCCTAGTCCGAAAAAGACCCGATTTATAGCAGTGTAGCCCGACTAGGTCCGACAGTAGGCCCCTAGCTCCTACTATTCCCCAAGAGATGTGATTTTGAACCTCTGTCCGATAGCTGCAAATACCGAAATCAGCTGAGCAGCGTTGCCAGTTGTTTTCGATATTGTAATTTGTTTGTTGATCACAAGTTAGCTGTTATATTACAATTGAATACGTTTATATTTTTTCATATCATTTATACACATAAAGTACGCGTAAACTAAATACTTTTTATGTAAGTTATGGTTTTAAGCGTTGACATTGGTTATTACACTATTACATTTATTAATTAACATCCAAATTAATTATATGTATATTTAAATAAAAAACTGTTAATACTAATAACTAAAATGTTTTTAAAATCTTGTCTATTAAATTTATGAGAATGGCATTAAATGGGTTCGACTATATGAAAAGACGTGGCAACACTCCCCATTTACATGTGTTCTTTTACATTGATGACTGTCCACCAGTCAAGTAAATCTTATGGTCGGGCAACCTAACCTAAAAAGTGCGCTCTTATTATTAATCTTTACCGATTTGTCTTTAATTCCGAAGAAACAGCAACAGCTTACTAAAAAGTTACAAACTCAGAAAGTAAAACCCATTCTACAAAATCTCAGAGTAATCCAGGTATTTTATAATTTTGAATATTGTTTTATCAAAGTTACTAGGTAATTCTGTACTATCAATGTATTTGTGTATTATAATACAAAATAAATATATATATATATACATACAATATTAGTTTAATTATTATAAATACTAATAATAATATTTATGATTATTATTCTTCTTTTTTTTAATGTAATTGTTATTTTTAAATTGTTATTTTAAACTTTAGCTACGTATTTTAAATAAAAGTATTCTAAACATTTTAAATGCGAATTAAATCCTTATTATTATTATTATAAAATAGGATACAGAGGTCTAAAATCGGACCTAATTTAAATTTCCATCAGATCCGACTTTGAACCCCAAAGTGGTACAAATGGAAATTTGTACCACTTTGGAGACAAAGTCGGACCTAATTTGACATAGGAATAAACTCTACTTTGATTCTCCGAGTCCGGAATGAGTCCGACTTTAGGAGGCTAAATTTCGACTCGGGGTTTTTTTTACTAAAAACCACATTTCTAATTTAGCACTTTTAAACTAGACCAGACGGGAGACTTCATCGTACATGAAAAAAAAAATTTTAACTTTTTCCGAATTTTGACTTATTTCTCAACCTCTTTTTTAACATACCCCACCCAAGTCATTCTAAAATTTTGATGCACCCCCTAGGTAACATATAAATATTTTTTTATATTTAAAAATTGAATTAATCCATAAATTGAGTCTAATTACAACAGTGTATACAAAATGTGCCTTAAAACTAATTTGTTTGTAATTTTTACAAAAATGAAAATTACCCAAAAATATTTGGAGACATTAATTTTGACATATAAACATTCAACAATCTGCAAAAGATGATATTAAAATCAACTAGTTGATTTTTAGTGGCCCACTTCAGAAAATTTGACTCATACACAATTTTAATTAATCAATAATGCGAAGTAGTAAACATTCGAAAGTACACCTGAAAATACTTCTATCAAGCTTGCTACAATTAGGGGTGCGGAAGAGCACCATGATAACTTATCAAAAGGAATAAAATATCTAACCTTTTTCAAACTTAAAGTAGATCTAATTTATTCGACTTTTAATTTTTTGAATTGAAGAACAAAATAATAGTATAGGCAAATCCAAGAAATACGAGGATGTGCGCATTCGAGCGAAAAGTGGCACATTTCCGAGCGAGGGAGGCAAATGAAGCGCGACGCGGAGCGGCGCGCTTCATTTTCCCGAGATCGGAATGTGCCACTTTGAGCTCGAATGTGCACACTCGGTTTTAAGCGCGATTACAAAGTGTCCCGTTTTAACAGGAAAAAACTTTGTCAAATTGTTAGGTATATGTTTACAAAAAACGCAACAAATATTAATCACTAAATATATGTATATCTAAAATTTGGCGGCGCACAAAAGTGCCGCGGCACAGTGGTTGAGAATCACTGATCTATTGATTAGTGACATGTTGAGAACGTCCCAAGAATAACCATACCATTTTTTTCCGTCTAAATCTGAGTGGCGATGAAACGTTAAAATCACCAGTTAGATTAAGTCGGTTAATAACGAGTTTGTTCGTTCAATTATTGCCCACATTTAGGCAGCGGTATGTGGCGTGTTTTAACGTACAACTTTTCTCTTTTATAACTGTATTAGAACTGAAACATTTCATCGTACGATTAGTATAAATAAACATTGACAAGCGAGCCCTCCCAAAGCGATAGTTCACCGACAAAGATTATATTTGATATTCAATCCGATTCATGATTGCACCCAAGGGGGCCACTTATTTGTTGGTTACTGGTGCATTTATTATCGTCGCCGGTGCTTCGTACTTGATGCCGCGTTTATTGTCCGTAATGGTTTAATTCGCCTTGTTCTTTTATCTTGCACGTGTTAGGCTACGGGCCGTTAATAATTAATAATTTAAATAACACCTAAGTTTGTTTTCTTGTATTTTACAGATTTCATAATTGGTATTCATTGCACACACGGACTAAATCGTACTGGTTATCTCATATGTAAATATATGGTTCATCGATTTGGATTTCCAGCTCACAGGGCTATTGAAGGTAAGTTCTTTTGTCATCTGAAACGCGTTTTGTTTTATTGATACAGTGGAGTTCCGATTATTCGCGCTAATATGAGCCGAAAACTGCTTGGTTAACTAAAACTAGTATAATGCGTAAAAACTAAAAAAAAATATACGTACATTTTTGTGACAAAAGTATATGTGATGCATAAAATCTTAACTAATCGGCATTTGTAATTAGAAATAAAGTTATTGTGGAATAAAAAGGAAATAAAATGTAAAATTGCATGAGAGAAAAAAAAATACAGAAAAAAAATAAATATTTGTCTTAAATGAACCAATTTACTTGCAGCTTTTTATTAAAAATTAATTGTCTTAAAAAAATATGTATGATTCAATTTAATATAACACTAGAGTCAAATTATTCGTTTATTTGACCGTAATAATTAAGTTATTTGACATAATTGAATATTTATTGTAGAGACATAAATATGGTATATTTCGGCTAATTAAAGAAAATATTTGTAAGAAATCTATTTACTGAATTTGGGGCAAATAAGTTAGTTTTTCTCAGTGGATTGTTAATTCCTAACTTTTATCAAATAATCAAGTTTCATATAAATTAGTTCTATGTCATATCTATATCTAATTTATTTTTTGTCTCAAATATTTATCTAATAATTTATTAATTGAAAAATAATTATAAATTTTTATCAATGAATTTGTTATTATGGTATTTTAATTTTGCTATATAAAATATAACTTAAGTGTTAATTTTTGAAGGTTAACCCTCCGCATACTAGGTGACTAAATGTCACATGCCATACTAGGTGGGGTTTACCATACCCCAAATATAAAATGAAATAAAATCCACAAAATTGTACTTTATGACAGTTAAATGATAAGAAATATATTTTCATAACCAATAATTAATAGATTTAAGTAAAACGTATATTTATTTATGCATTAGAATACATTTTTATTAATAAAAATACAAAAACTTGACTTTTTTTCAACTTATAAACTTTTGAGTCTTTTCTTGAGTACTAAATTCCAATGACACGTGTCAATTACGATATGAATATTAAGCAAACCTAACAAGAATTTCATTCTTGCCTCCATATTGAAATACAAATTAATTTCACAGCAATTTCTTAATGATTCGCAATAATTTAGACCAATAAATTACACGAAAAATTAATAGAATAATATTAATCGTTCCCTCTCACTTGCATTGAGGAGATTATCGTATCTTCTCGCTCCCTTCCTTTCATTGCTATGGTAAATACGTTTTCGAATATAAAATCGATATTTACTAAATTAAATTAAAATTTTTGATTTGAAGAAGAGCACGTTAAGTTATACTAATATAATAAACACGAGGATATGCGCATTCGAGCAAAAAGTGGCACATTTCCGAGCGAGGGAGGCAAATGAAGCGCGACGCGGAGCGGCGCGCTTCATTTTCCCGAGATCGGAATGTGCCACTTTGAGCTCGAATGCACACACTCGGTTTTAAGCACCATTCACAATAATTTAGACCGAAAAATTAATTAAGCAATTTTAATCGTTCCCTCTCACTTGCATTGACAAGATTATCGTATCTTCTCGCTCCCTTCCACTCATTGCTATAGTAAGTACGTTTTTCGAATATAAAATCGATATTTACTAAATTGAATTAAAATTTTTGATTTGAAGGAGCGCACGGTAAATGATACTAATATAATAAACACGAGGATGTGCGCATTCGAGCGAAAAGTGGCACATTTCCGAGCGAGGGAGGCAAATGAAGCGCGACGCGGAGCGGCGCGCTTTATTTTCCCGAGATCGGAATGTGCCACTTTGAGCTCGAATGTGCACACTCGGTTTTAAGCTCGATTACCAAACATCCCGTTTTAACAAAAAAAAATTGTTCACATTAATTATACCCCATCTAGTACACGGAAGGTTAAGTAGGTATTTACGACAGCTACAATATTTATTTCTCACAAATAAATCATTTATTTACCACAAATATAATGTCTTTGACTCTAATAAATATTATTTGGCTCGATTAACTTCATTTTTATATTCATGAATGATTAGATCAATTTTTTTCACAAGATTTTGGAGAACTTCATTTTACTAAGTTGTCATTTACAGTTAAACCGATTCTGCTAAAATTGGGCATGATGGGGAGCAGATGTCATCACACCCTGGATCAGATATTCCGTAGTTTATAAATTTTTTAGTATTATAGCAACTTAATCAGAATTTTGAAAAATTAAACTAATGTTGAACAAGCAAGCTTGGATAAACCGGGCCCGGATAATCGAGACTCTACTGCATACAGTATATCACAACAGAAATAGGTACACATTTAAAAAGAAAATTTAAATAAAATACAATTTCATTATTTCGACTGGGTTTTTCTCGAAATTGTTCTTCGGGACTATTAATTTTTACTTGAATTTTTCTAAATAGGCAATTTTTAACGTTTTTATGAAATATGGAGAAGTTATACATTTTGAATATTAGATTTTACTACAAAAAATTCTTATTGACATTATATCTCTAATTTTATCAAAATTTTCAATTAATCACTAATTTTTTCTTTTTCTATGTTAAATAATGAAGATACTAAGCGGCCAATTCTTATAAAAAGCGAACGCTATAAACCAAGACCACAAACTTTTTTAGTATTAAAGAAATACCATTGATTTAGAAATTGATAAAAAAACGTTTCTACGTTGAATAGCCACATTGACATGTTTAAAAACCGTTTTAATTTATATCTACATTTATATTGGTTGTCTGGCATACACTTAAAAATTTTAGACAAAAATATTTTCATAAAAAAATAGTTTATTAATGATTTATGGGAAAGGCGTAAATTACATTTTAGAGAGTTCGGCGTTTAGCTTTAGGGAGTTTCTTTAATACTTTTTCCGTACGTTATATGTGTATCAAAATTAATTGAGACATTAATATTAGCGAGATGTATTAATTACCGGTCAACGATTGTGCTGCATTATAATACGTCAATATAAATCATAGAATAAGTTATTAACGGCCGTGTGTTGTAGGAAGTGCAATTTAAATTGAGCTAACCATTCGACTGTACAGTTACTAAGACAAATACTTGTGGGATATTTTACATTATCGTTTTTAACTATTACAAAAATTTTGCAATGAGTAGGGTAAACCGACCAGTATGTGACGCCCCTACCAGTGAATGACCGTTACGAGAACAATTAAAAAAATTTATTTGTATTTATTTATGCAATCTTGCACATCTTCTTTTTTGTTTAAGTTACAGGAATAAAAGTAATAATGAAGTGCATAGTTAAAATAACTAAATTTTTATTGCAATTTGCAAGATTTCAATATAATGTTCAAGCTTTGAAGGACGCAATTGAAAAAGATGGCTGTAACCCCCTAAGGGCCAACCAAACCTGCGATTTATAGAATATCAAAAAGAACTTTAACTAAACAAACTATAGGAAGGTACAGTCAAACCAAGAAGTAATCAACACCCTAGAAACAGACCTACAGTAAACGTACTATTTCAAGAGACCTTTAGTCCTAGGTACTAAAATTACAAAGATCAATCTTAATTGTTTTTAACCATGCAGCGCCAGATTTTGTTTCCCGGAATAGTACGTTTACTGTAGGTCTGTTTCTAGGGTGTTGATTACTTCTTGGTTTGACTGTACATCTAAGCATAGTATTTAAAATAAATTTTACAAAATTTTATGAATTAGTCGTTTTGAATAGGCGAATCAATTAATCAGTTATTCCCTGAGCTATACCCCGATTATTATTTAGACGGAACGGTCATTTACTGGTCTCCTCATATAATTTTTTACATCACAATAGGTTTCGATACAACAAATCGGTCATACACCGTGCGTTTTACCCTATAAAGTTATTTATAACTTGTAACTTCTACATTTAAATATATATTTTTTGAAGTTGCTATTTTAAAATTAACACGTACGTAATTTTTTTTATTTTATTGAAAGTTGAGCACTAGCAGTAGTATTTTATTAAAAAGTATGTTGATAGATGTTTGTAACACCGTCAAATCTATGCAAATCAATTTATTTGTATTTTATGGATCAATTAAATTGATTATAGTACTAGTTTATTTTATTACAGCTTTTGAAAATGCTCGTGGGTACAAAATCGAAAGAGATGTGTATAAAAACGATCTGCTAGGGAGGTCCTACTATGCTGAACCTGAAGAACAACCCCATTACTGGAACCCACCATCAAGATCGCGCGATCGTAGAAGTTATTATTCCTCACACAATAGAAATTCTCGCAATAACAATTCAAGGTATAGTCGTAGAGATGCATATCATTACTAGGGATAAATTATTTGTGATGTATGTACAATTTCTTTGTTTAATAAAATTGATCAAATCATAAAAACATATTGGAATTTTATTCGCTATAATTCCTAGAGGTGACCTGCAACTAACTATTTAAAAAAAAACAACAATTAAAAGAAATTTTCAAAATGATTGGGTATATGAAGCATATTGAAATATGTATAAGCTGTTTTCTAATGTCGCTTTCAAATTACAATAGGTTGTGCACACTACATAGTCTAAAATAGTTTATTAAACACCCGAAAAGTAATAAAAAAATTTGTGGTTGAATAAAAGACATTTTGACATATATTTTGTAATGTATTTTAGGAGTAATATTGCTCTAATTTTGAGAATACATTTCTTCCTGAACCCTTGTTTCTTTATATCCTGCTACTACATGTCTTAGAGGAACATACAGCTAATTATTAAAAAAAAAGAACCATTCAGCAAAGAGAAATTTGCATAATGGTTTTATATATTTTGTACAAAATCATATTTTGATATAATTGTTTTTGAAAATCTTTTTAATGGTTGTCATACAACCTGCATAATCATTTTCAAATACCTACATATAGACCATTTTTGAAAATTGCTTTTAAAAGTACAACTGAATGTAGACACTAGTCTAAAATAGTTTAATAAACACCGGTATAATAATTAAAAAAGTTCTCAGTTGTCTAAAACAATTTTGAAGCACATTTTCCAATAATGTATTTCTCTAAGTTTGAGGATATATCTCTTTCTGAATCACTTGTTCTATGATGCTAAAATTTTATATCCTGTTATTATAGTTCCTACAGGTAATTTGCAACTAGTATTTTAAAAAAAAGAACCACTCAATTAAGAGAAATTTTCATAATGACTAGGTATGCTTATATGTTGAATAAAATTATATCAAAATATGGACGGTTTTTGAAAATCGCTTTATGGGCTTAATTGATTGTATACACTAGTCTAAAATAATTAATAATAGCGGTTATCTAAAAGAATTAGGACATACATTTTCTAACAATGTATTTTAAGAGTGAAATTTCTCTAACTTTGGGGGTAAGTAATCAAAATCAAAATTTTGAAAAAAATTACCAGGCTCCTCCACCCCTACACCTGTCCTAACCCAACCGTAAGCTACAAGATTAAATCTTTATTAAACAGAATTTTGAAACGAACATTTTTAAAGGTGCATTTTTTTAATACATTTCTTAATTGTTATGTACAGTTATTATTTTTTTATTTAGTTGTAGTTATGATCTAAAATAAAAATTGTTATTAAAATAATGTTTTCAGAGGAAAACTAATTTTTTTTCGAAACCGATTACTTCATCATTTCAGATAAGTAAAGTAATTATCGTCCGACGAAAACCCACCCCTTTTATGACCGAATTAAAACTCAAAATGCCGAGCTTTCGCCGGCAAAAGCTCCAGACTTTTTGAGTTGAAAGACGCTTCAAATGTGGGAGAGTCAAAACGCACGAAATTTTAATTTTATGGACAGAAACGCATGAGTATTTTGAATGTCGAGTGGTAAAAGCTCAACATTTATGAACTTAGATATGTGACCTTTTAATAAAAGTCAAAACGCTCTGAAAAAATAATATGCGCCCTGAAAAAAAATATCAACGCCCTGAAAAGCAAAAGTTAGTTGATTAAGTATTTCAAAAAAAGTAATAAAAAAGCTGAAAGGGAAACACATCATTTAGTCAAGGTAGCCGCAAGGGGAATGTCGGAAACGGACGGTCACAAGCACTAACCCGAACCCGAACCCGAAAATTTGCCAAAGAATTAATTGAATATATAGTCAAAGAACTACGCACGATATTGCTGAGCTCAAAAGGTTGCAAAGCAATTATTTCGAAAAACCGTAACTCTCCCACGATTTGTTTTTTATAATTAGACCGCATTTTTAATCCCCTTTATCTAATTTTAATTCTTAACGTTTATTAAATATCCTAAAAGCTCATTTCTTTTAGTTTAGTCATTTAATGACCACCCTTTTGAGGGAGTCAACAACTTAAACACTATTTCAGAAGAAACAAAGCGGAAAGAAACTCGATGACTTCCAAAAGGACAGTCAAAACCCAGGGCCCTAACCACAAGAAGACAAAAGTCTCACGCCTGTGCTCTGACCTAAGAGCTTTCGCGCCTGAAAATTGGTGAAAAATCTATGCCCCCTCTTCCGCCACCTCTAAAAAGATTCAATTCGAATTAATAAAAAACCTTGAGCTCGCGCCCTTTGTTTTTGCAAAATCTTTTTTAGAAGTGGCAGCATTCAAAAATCGCGGTATCTAAGGCTGCCCCATGCCCAGCTAGCGTGGACATGGGAGCGGTACAAGTTTTACATGAAATACACAGATATATAAACATTTTTTTTGTGCAATTGCATTCAGGTCAATTAAATTAATTAGAAGAGTGCAAAATATTCGAAATTAGAAAATTTTTAAATTAATGCAAAATCGGCCTTTCGCAAATTGTACAAATGTTGAAACAATAATCGAAATCATTCTCTCTGTTTGGGTTTAGGTGTAAAATACAATAAATTCTTATAACTAAGCGAGGGGGCGCAAGGGTTCTTAAGAAAGATAATAAATGGCACCAAAAACCCAAAAGTTTGAATGAATTTCGATTGCAAAAGGACTGGGTCCTTTTGCAGCTTATTGGATCAACGCGGGTGATTTCAGTAGGTTAGAAATTAATTCAAAGGCAATACAGTAGACTCTCGATAATTTGACTCTTGATAATTTGAATCTTTCGATATTTTGAAATATTTTCTTGGTCCCTTGAGAAACACTCAGTATTTTGAAAAAAATGTATTTAGGTACACGCGTTAATTTGAAGTCTCCAATAAACAAGTGTGTAGTTGACATTGCTTGTATTACCTTGTTTATCTTACAATGAATTCCCGAACAAATAAATTTTAACAATTCTCCAAAAAAAATGCGCTATTGCGTATATATATTGTATATGTAAGTACTATTGCTCATAAATCACTTTTTCGTTAATTTGAATTTTGTCCTTACTATCTTACGATTATTTGAACTTTCTCTAATTTAAATTTATTTTGTGGTCCCGTGAGTTTCAAATTATCAAGAGTCGACTGTACCTTAGAAAAAAAAACTTCCCTTGCTAAAAATTCCCATACACAGATATAAAACAATTTAAAAAAAATTGCAGGGGTGAACTGGTTTTTAAACAAAGAACGAACATCCAACTCTGAAAGACGTACTCTCCGAATTTTTATTTCATCCTTTGCTTAATTTTAAACAAAAGCCATTTTTTTTATTAACCAAGCAGATGGTTAATAAATTATCAAGTTAATTAATTTTAAAAATAATTATTTTCTTTGAACACTTGTTTTGTTGCAACATAGAAAAATTAATAATATTTCATTTTGTTTAAGTGCAACAAAGACAAAGACAAGTGTTCTAAAACAATTATTCGTTATCAAATTTGAAAAAGCAATTATTAATTATAAAAACAAAATAAATGGCTGCTGAAATTATGAACAAATTCTTTAGGTGGAGACTTGACCCTGTTCTAAAAGACGCAAAAAATAAAAAAAAACCTTATGACTGAGTATGAAATAAATTAATTTAAAAATTTTAGAAAACTTTTCATATCAATCATAGGGTTTATAATACTGATTTGTTGATAAATATTTTTTTAATGCCTGAAGGGCGTTCGAACCGAAATATCCGCATTTTGACGACCCACCCCAACGATATTCCAGGCGCACCGTTTCATTTCCTAAGCGAAAGATACAACAAAAAAAACAAGTCTCCACCATCCACTTTCACCTCCTGCAATGGGAAAAATAAAAACTACTTACCGAAGAGGGTCTTCATCCTTTTCCAACGTCCCTAACGCTGGACGAACCTACCGAATGTCCTTTTAAAGATGTTTTGTGCACCTCGGCGTTCGGTTGTCCGAGGTGCCATCCTCCGCAATCCTTCCCTTCGTCCAACGATCGGCTGCTGCAGGTCCGAAGAAGACGTCTTTAAAATGGAAACGCGCGATTTTTGATTTAAAGGGACCACTACGTTTACTGGGAGGGCATGCACTCGTTTATAATACTACGACTTTAAACGAAACCGCGGAAGTTCGAAAATTATCATACCAGGCTGAAAACATCCAAAAGAATTAGTTTTGATTGTCTTTGGGGCGTTGCAACTATAATTAATCAATACTAACTGATTAATATTTATTAATTAAAGTTGCAACTAGAGCTCCGACCAAAATTGTTTAAATTTTGATTCGAACTCTTCGAATAATTTTGATTAAAAATAATTGTTGGCTAATCACAAAGACCATTGAAATGTTGATATCAGTTGGCCTCGCAAAAAGGCAACGAGATATCCGAAGTCAGGTAGAGAAGTTAAAGCGTGACTAATAAATTTTTGCATAATGCACGTAAAATTATTTTAAATAATTTGGAATAGCTGTAGTTAAATTCTTAAATTTTGGGGTTGAAAAGGTATATTTTTCATCCCCAAACCAAAGTAATAAAATGTATTTCAATGGCTTTGTGAAAGTTTAAAAATCCTAAAAAAAATAATTTTACATTAGTATTAAATAAATAATAAAATCGGGTTGAAGTACTGCGCCCTTGAAGACTCCAATGAAACAATTAATAAAACCTAAATAAAAAGTTCAACTTAATAAATAATATCAATGTAATAACTAAATCCGAGAAAGTTGAAACTAAAAAAAAAGTAAGGATGAGCAAATCTTCAAGATTGGAACCCACTTCAAATTTCGGATGATGGCAAACCTAGACACAATAAATAATTAAAAGAAAACCTACCTTAAAAATAAATGGTCATCTTCCTGGAGTCTGCGATGTCCTTTGAAGATGATGTCCTGGGAGATGTTCCTGGAGCTCCATTCTTGTAACAAATAAAAAGAAATTACTTACGTCTCTTAGCTAACTGTTAAGGAAATAATTAACACATTTTATTTATTATTTAAACACCCTTTAATACAAGAATACAATTTATAAAGAAGCTCTAAATGCAATTCTTTTTACAATGAAGTCGAACACACAACTAAATTTCGTTACCCAACGCCAAAGCACTGCAAATGTAGATATCGGTTATCTACACAAAAACATGCTATCTATCAGACCAGGCGAATGCATAAGCCTTACTCACCTGCTGTACAAAATAATTTTATTCTTTAACGTTGCTAATAAACAATTCAATTAACAACAATAAAATTATTATACCAAGTGTTAAGTATTGCTTAAGCGTTCACACAATAATCAAATAGGATTTTTTTAATAATCGTCAATAAAAAGTATTAGCTGAAATTTACTGCCCTTTCGAATAGTTACAACCCCATATTAATTTGAGTGATGGTTTTTGAGCAATAAACAATTTACCAATTCAATATATAGAAAACACTAATATATTAGAAATTAGGAGAGATAATAAAAAGAGGTTTTGACCAAATTAAAATATAGCAAATTCTGAATATGATAATCATTTCCTTTTGTAATAAGTATAATTAAATAAATGCATCTTGATTTTTTTTAATGTGTATATATTAAGCAAACTACCTCTTAACTCGAAATTACTCTAAGAAATTTGAACAAGAGCTATTACTCCGTTGCAACAATCAGGAAATTTTTGAATTGTTAATTAAGCAAAAAGGTTGATTATGCTTATGCTCACAGCTAAATTTCAAAAATAGATAATTCTGATTTTTGTTTAATTTCCGAAAGACATAAGTATTAATTTATATATACATAATTATTAAACACAAGTGAAATCTTAAAATACGATGCTCATTCAAGAACATTTATAAACAATACGAAAATTTGTAAGGGTACATCTGATTTTCTAAGTGCAGACCAATAACCATCTTTGCAAAATTTGCTTTTTAAAATTTAGCTTTTTGAAAATTAACACACACAACATATCTAATAAAACAACCTCAAAAACTCTAAATTTATGAAAATACATAATAATTTCTAGAGCCTTCCTCTTAGTATGAATAAATGCCAAATAATCACAAGGCTAAAATTAAAAAATGAATTCTTAAAGGAGATGGATAACTAGGAAATTATATTAGCAATTTTTTTGTAGGGATGGCTAAATAAACTAACTAAAAAAATAGATGAACTTGGCACCATCGGCTTTGTTCCTGGATGCACAATCAGATGAGCCCTTGTGGAAAAACAAAAATAAGAGAACTCACCAGAAGACCATCTCCGTCTCTCCTCACTATCTCAGGATGGACCAACCAATCTTCCACTCCATAAGAAAATTTCAGGACACGGTCCTTGGGACTGAAAGTACGAGGCAAAGTTCCACAAGTGGACATTGGTTATCAATACCCTTAAATTTTCTATTGGTAGTTCTCTGAAAACAGAAAATAACATTAATTATAAGGCCCAGATTTATCCAAATTGAGATATAATTGTTACAACATATATGTCCAGCATTGAGGATCATATAAAAAGAAATTGGAATTAATACACACAATAATGAATGTGTTAAAATGTCTATAAAGATTTCCTCCTGTGGAGCTTTGCCCTGATACCCCAATGTTAAATTACCTAGAGTCGTAAAAATCGAAATATTGTTGCAACGGGTGATTATGAACAAATTAAATTATTAACAAATATGGTTGTTAAATTTAATTTTGTGTAAAAAGGGGATTAACTTTTTTTTTAAAAAACCAAGTACTGTAAAACCTCAATTACCCGAACGGATTCGCGATTATCCGGATTGTCCACCGCGTTCGGACCCATTGCGAAAATTACACCATAGCAATGAATGGAAGGGAGCAAGAAGATACGATAATTTTGTCAATGCAAGTGAGAGGAACGATTAAAATTGCTTAACTCATTTTTCGGTCTACATTATTGTGAATGGTGCTTAAAACCGAGTGTGCACATTCGAGCTCAAAGTGGCACATTCCGATCTCGGGAAAATGAAGCGCGCCGCTTCGCGTCGCGCTTCATTTGCCTCCCTCGCTCGGAAATGTGCCACTTTTCGCTCGAATGCGCACATCCTCTTATATATTGAAAGTATTTATAATAATTTTTGCACGTTGTTATATTTAATTTAGTCACGCCAAAGAAGTATAACTTCTAACGCACGGGTTTTTATTTTAAATTGGAACTTTTTATCGTTTAAGAAAGTTTCATTTTTTTTGTGGTTTTACAATCAAGATATGTCTTTCCTGATTTTTTTCCTAAGAAATTCAAGATCCAAAAGGACCATAAAAAAAAATTAATCAAATTGTATAAAGGCTCAGCTATAATTTTGATTTTGTAAAATTTGAACGTCCTGTTTCATAAGAAAATTATTCTATATAATTATATCCATTAGTTTTAAAGGATTTCCAATTAAAATAAGGATTACCTGATTTTTTTCTTATGAGATTAAAGACCCAAATACACATTTTAAAAGTTTAATTAAAATCCACAGACTCGGATGCATTTTTGATTTTTTAAATTTAGAATTTTGTGTTCTATGGAAGATATTTTTTAAATAATATTGTCGATTTTTTTTTAAAAGCTTTACAATCAAAATAAGGACCCCACTGATTTTTTTCTTATGAAATTAAAGACCCAAAAACACATGGTAAGAGTTTAATTGAATTTCGCAAAAGTTTAGATACAATTTTGATTTTTGGAATTTAGAATTTTGTGTTTTATGGAAGATATTTTTTAAATAATTTTGTCGATTTTTTTTAAAAGCTTTACAATTAAAATAAGGAGCTCCTGATTTTTTTCTTATAAAATTATAAACTCAAAAACACATGGTAAGAGTTTAATTGAAATTCGCAAAAGTTTAGATACAGTTTAGATCTTTGGAATTTAGAATTTTGTGTTCTATGAAAGATATTTTTTAAATAATTTTGTCGATTTTATCTAAAAGCCTAATTTAAAACCGTAGTTGCGCTCTCAAAATGTCTTCTTTGGGCTTCGCTTATTTTTCTTAATTTTTTACTTATTTCATTGCAAAATTGCCGTGAAATTAATTTGTATTTAAATAAAGAGGCAAAGAATTAAATTCTAGTTAGGATTTTTTAATATTCGGTATCGTAATTGACAATTTTTTGAAAACAGGACACTTTGGCGTCCCCCCAATTATTGCTTGGTGATAACGGGACAAATGATCTGAAAACGGAACAGTCTCATTCAAAACAGGAAGTATGGTCACATTATATATAGCTAAAATTCGTTTTTTTTTATACATTCGATTAACCGAATTTTCGATTATCCGAATGAGTTACAACACAAATTAGTCCGGATAACCGAGTTTCTACTGTATAATAATAGCATTTTTCAAAAATTATTAGTGAGAAATATTCTTACCATTCAAATGTAATTTACAAAACACTTTTTCGAATTTTTCGCGGCCAAAAAGACCCAAAAATCGTTTAACTAAAACTGTACGTGCTTAATGCATAGCTACTGCGCGAAATGTTTACGCCGATTCATTGTAGCTTAAGGCAATTGCATAGACCCGTCGCACTCGCAGTCGGTCCGGGGGAATATCGCTATCGCACTTTTTACATAGGTCTAACCTTCTCCCACTCCATACGCTTTCCTTTAAATTGACACCTTAAACACCGCATTCAATTCACTTATATCCAAATTAGATTATTTCGAAAAAAACAAACAAAATCAATTTGGAAAAATTATTTAACTTGTCAAAAACGATTGTCTATAATTCTAAACAATAATTTTGACAAAATTTCATATAAACTTTTTGAAATTTTTTAATAAGTTTGATCGATGGGGTTCTGGATAAAATTGTACTCGGCACACCCGGATGCTAATTTGGGACTCTGGATTTCGTTATTGCATTTCGCAGGGATTGAAGCGGTTTTGTAAAATTTATTAAATAGGGGTAAACTATTTAAAATTGTTGATTCAAAATATGATTTATAGACACTTTAATAAAACTCATGACATAAAATTATTTCTTATATTTTAATAAGTGAATGCATATTTTCAAAAAGTATACAACACTACTTTGGCATGTTACGATGATTTGAGCATTTTGTAGAATACTGAAGGGTAGTATAAAAATTAGTTTAAATTGCCATAATATTAATAGTTGTATGGTAGTTTAACGTATAAGGGAAATATCCGAACCATGCCGAATGGAAATGCTTAACTAAATTTTTTATCATCTGGAAGTGACAAAAAAACTCATGCCCTCCAAAAACAATTTTTATTCGCTACTTATTAACGAAAAAAACGAATTTTGATCATGTGCTCTAAAAGAATAAAAAAATTAGAAAGAAAGGAAAATTTACAAGTGGCCTTTCCATTTCAATTTTAAAAAATAATTGAGTTCGAAAGCAAGCGTTAGTAAAATTCTCATAGCTCAAGTCTTGAAGGGTTAATTTAACATTATTGGTAACATTTCCTATTTTCTTTTAGACTACTTATAGATATTTTTTTTAGTATTGACACTTCTTGATGTTTCATAAAATTTACAAATTTTTGTGTTTCAGCACTTTTGCCTCCGATTGTACATCCTAAAGAAAATCAATACCTATAAATAAAATTGATACAAAATATTTTGATCATTTTACTGTTTTGAGTAGGCAATTAAAAAAAAAGGAGAGGCAATTACCAGTCAACTACAATGCAAAAAAGGCAAAGTAAAATACGATCTGGTTTAATTTAAAAGATTTAGGTAGTACCTTTAAGCAGAAGAAGGAATGTAAACTGAAATTAACTCTAATCTTGGACATCTTTCTCGTTTTATGTTAGTGTGCATCGGTAGGCACTAATTAAGTACTAAGGAATAGTTTTAAAGAGAGATATGGTCTTAATCTAGAACTAAAGTAAAACGATTTATCGGTTTCAGATGAAGAGATAATATAGGAAACAGTGATTTTTAACAACCTACCGGTGTCGAGAAGCTTTCGCTTGCCGGCGCCTCTCAATTCTTATCAGAATCTTCAAACCTAACGACAAAAGGCAATGTAGAAAAATCGGAGACGCTGGAGGAATCGTCTAATGCGCCACGAATTGTTTAAATTAACTCGGGGCATTGTTAGTCTGTGAAATAAACAATTATTAATGATTTCTCGAGATTTGTTAAGCACGCAGCGACGGCTTTGTATCACACCAGCATTAATCGGTTTCTGCTGTAAATAAAATGACCCTCATAATTCTATTGTACACGAATGTCATTTCTTCACTTTAACAAAACGTTGTATTTAATAAAGCCGCTATTGTTCTTCGTCGGTCATTATTAGTTCAATAGTTGACAGGTGCTATAAATCGAACAGACGTCTCGCTCAACACTAAAACTTTACTACCTAAAGCGTTTTTGCTAAACCTGCTCTAATTCAACACGGCGGTGTTGAATTATTAACGATCTTTTAAATCATATTGATCGAGGTAATGCAGTCGAACTAACGATGTGGATCGGGTCCAGGCCCCCAGACGATTATAAATAATGTGACCATGCGGCCCGTTTTGAATGGTACTGCTCCGTTTTCAGATCATTTGTCCCGTTATCACCAAGCAATAATTGGGGGGACGCCAAAGTGTCCCGTTTTCAAAAAATTGTCAATTACGATACCGAATATTAAGAAATCCTAACAAGAATTTTATTCTTGCCTACTTATCTAAATACAAAATAATTACACAGCAATTTTTTAATGAAAAAAGTGAACAATTCTGAAAAATAAGCGAAGCCTCAAGAATAAATTTTGAGAGCACAACTGCGGTTTTAGAATTACTGTAATTTTTTCTAAACACAGTAAAACCTCTTTAACACGATCACCGCCGGTAGAGGGGTCACTTACCTTATAAAGGGTGTTTCAAATTGAGCGCCTTTTTTTAAAACCTAATAAAACATATAATTTGCATTGATATTCAAAAACTTTTTATTGATAACACAGGCCAACAATGAAAAAACTTTTTTAATAATTTTACCTAATTCCGGTATTGTTTTGTGTGCTGATTCCAAAAATAATCATAAAAAAGTTGAATCATCCGCCAATTGCCTACATTTCAGTATTAAAAAAAATATTTGTAATCATTTAAATGTTATTAGGTTGGCAATAAATTCTTATGTTATAAGGTTGCCAATACATATTATCAGTGCATGACCTGCCTTTTCTGAATCGCGTTTGTTCTTCGAATAGGGTAGAAGCACCGGTTTTGGACACTGTACCAGTTGTGGACATTTTTCACTTTATTTTGACAAATGTGAAAAATAAGAATTATCAATACTGCAATAAGTGTAATTAATATATCTTTAACTACAATAGAAACATCAATAATGTTTTTTTCGTATTTTTCAAGTTATTTTAACAAAATTACTCAAGGGTCTAAAACTGGGCCTAACGTGTCCAAAACCGGTACTTTTACCCATATATTATCTTCTGTAATAGTTCTGAGCCGTTTATTGATTATTCTAGAGTATATTTTATAGGTGCTATTTAGTAAACAGATTCCTCTATAATTTTCACATAGTCCCCTGTTCCCTTTCTTAAATATGGGGACAATTTTTGCAGTTTTCCATTCTTTGCCTACAATACCTACAAAGAATGGATGAAAAACGTATTCCAAAACAAATATATAGTATATATGTTCTGGTAGTACGGGCCCAGAGGTAAAAGAAACGTAGGCCGACCTAGAAAAAGATGATCAGACCAAATACAAGACCACCCTATATAAAACGAGTGACGTAACGGACTAATGAAGTCTAAAACATGAGGAAGAAGAAAAAAGATTATTTAAATTGTAGTAATTTAAAATTATCATAAGTAAAAATTGTTACCTAATAAAAAAAACTATGATTTATTTAATTTTATTGTATTAAATTCTCTATTTTAAAATATATAATCGATCTCATATTGGGAGAGATATGAGGGTGAAAAAAAAATTGGATATCAAATTCGGTTTCAGCACCCAAAAATACATGAGATTCAGGTGAATTGGTATAAAAAGTTTTTACAAACATTTTTTTTGTTGGCCTGTGTAATTAAAGTAAAATGTGTGACATTTAAACACGACAAATAATATCCGTTAAATGACTACCTCTTGTATCTCCACACACGTTCACTCTTTTGCCAAATTTTGGATAAAATTTCGACATAATTGAGGCTCTATTTCACCACTAACACGAATAAATTCATTCTTTAGTTCAAGAAACAATTGTGGATTGTTTCTACATACTTTATTTTTTACGTAACCCCCAAAAAAATAACCAACGGTGTCAAATGACATGATCTACCAATTCATTATTTTTTGAGAAAAATCTTCTGGTAATTCAATTGACAAATCTACAACGTTTTGAATTATTCAAAGGCTTTAATTCCTGTGTTATTTGGACCTTATATGACTTTAGACTTAAATTCTTTTGTATAATACGTCATGTTGTTGTTTTACTGTGCCCAACTTGTTGTGATCGTTGACTAATGGACATTTCAGGCTCTTGAGCAACATTTTGACAAACCATATCAATGTGCTCTTGTGAACGACCAAAAAGATTATTTTTTTTGATTTCTTTTATCTTCTACGGAACCAGCTTCTTTAAATTTTTGAACAATTCGATTAATAGTCCCTTCAGATGGACGATTATGTAAACTATAAAAATCACATAATTTTCGAAAAAGCTTTTTCACAGAACGCAGATTTTCATACAATAATTCAACAATTTAAATGCGTTTTTGTATCGTGTACGACTCTATTTTTATTAATGTTATACATCACACTTCTTAAATGTCAAAAGATCTAAAAGAATTCAATGTGCTATCTATGTTTGATTTAGTTGTTAAAAAAGGCGCTCAATTTGAAAGGCCCTTTATATGTACCTATACAAATATTTTCTCAAGCTCGAAATGGGCCACTTTGAGCTTAAATGTGCACACTCGGCTTTAAGGATAATTCACAATAATTGATTCACATTCTTAAGCGTATGAAGTTTCACATTGTCAAATTTTGGTTATCTGTGACCGCGGAACCTCTTTTAATGTGAAAGCGCCAAAAGAAGTATAACTTCAATTATGTTTTATCTTGCATTAGCTAAACAATATCAAATACTAAATTTCTTGTTTGGGGACCAAGTTTTTTGATGTGGTGTTATAAGGGTTGTTTACGTTCTGATTGAATTATTTTTTTATGTTTAAATTGAATAGATCCGAGGAGTAAGCCTATTAATTGTTGGTGCTATACGTGTGCTTCTATCTCAATATATAATATTTCAGTTTTATTCAGTATGGAATTTGTAGATAAATATCTGAAGAACATGTGTATTTCACAATTTCTTACTTAACTAGTATTGGATTTCAATATCCTGCAGAGTTAAAGCTTTTATTTATATCTTGCACATGTTTATTTAAAACGGCAATACAAATAACTTTTTGAAAAATAAAAGCGTTTTCGGTTTTTATTTCGACTGAATCCATTCAAAAATTTTATTACATCGAATTTAGCACACGATAGATATTTTAAAGAACGAATAGGTTATTTATTTATTTTCTTAACGTCAGATTCTTGTGGCGATCAGATAGATCATGTCCTGATTGAAAAATCCTCAACAATAGATTTTTTGCTAATTGAAACTTCTGTCATAAATACAAATAATAATGTAAATATTAATCTACCGTTGATTTAAATTTATTTTGGGAGTTAATTGTCTAAAACTATTTTGGGGAAAATTGTGTCAAGTTCACGGGGGCTAGTTGTCACATGTGCAAAGCAACACCATAAATATGTGCGACCTTTTTTTATTGGTTTCTACGGGTTTTACTACATAAACGATTGACTGTAATTATATTTCTGGCATTTTTGTTACCATAACCTAAGTTCGTTAGATAGAAGTTACTATTCGCTCACAGCAAATATTTTTTATTTTTTTTAATTATGAATATGATATTTTTCGTTCTTTTCTTAGGTAAAATTTCTTACAAACAACATTTTACCTTTAATAAAAATCGGCATTTGTTTTGTCGTTTTGTATTTTACCTTTTATTTAGTATGTGACTACTTACCTCAGACACGGGGATAAAAGTCACACTTCTCTTTTTTCATAAAAATTATAATATGTTCTCGTTAGATAATGGAAGACAAAAAGTCTTTATTTTTTCTTAAACTAGAATAAATACAATATCTATTGATATATAAATACCATTAATAAAATAAAACCAAGAGCTCTATAAATTCAAAAGACCAAAAATTGTGACTTCTAACCCCGGTCTCCCCCTACAAATAATAATGTAAATATTAAATAATTTTTAAACAATATGATGTGAAAATTTAATAAAATGCATAAAAATCACAGAACATTATACTAATAGGTCCATATTTTATTTATTGTTTTAAAAATATTAATTTTATTCCTCCGTGTTATTTCCAAAATCGTTTTTATTTTTCATTACTTCATCGAAAAAATCAGTACAGTTACTATTTAAATTATCGCCGATTAATTGAACAGAAAATTCTTTTAACACACAGGGAGTCAGACGAATAGCTACTGACCCTTCTTCGGGTGCTATAATAAAAGTTTATATACAATATGTCCTTTATCTCAAGAACATAGAGACAAATGCATTTCCATTTTTTAGTAAATAGCTTTAGCACGTGCTTCCTTGCTAATTGGCAAATGTATTTGCTATGCCATTTTTTGCTAAATATTCAATTTTGGAGAAAACCGAACAAATAAACCAATTACCGGATCATCATTCGAAAAACCGGACCGTCCGGGAAAAACGATCAGGAGGCAACACTGGCTGGACTCCGTGTACCAACTTCAAAAATATTAATAAAGGACACTCCGGACATCACAGAGACCACAAAGAAACGATTATTATAATTTTGAAATGCAATTTCTAATAAGGAAATATATTCGGTTTAGGTGTCATAAAAGTTTAATTCGATTCCTTGTGCGATTTAAGCGTCCCATCTCCAATGCATAGGTTTTAAAATAGTTTCGGTTGTGGTCTGCGCGTTTATTCGCAATTCAAGCGTTGCCTTGCTCCAGCGAGCCTTCTAAACGCACAATTACCATATCTAATCAGTTGCGCGAGAAGTTGCGGTCGCGGCAGATCACTCATTCTAACCAAAACGCTTTTTATAACCATTCACTACCTCAACATAAAGAATGCAGTAAAATATTTAAAACACGAGACATACATTTTACTCTGTCAGATTTCTGCATATAAATATCAAAACATCATTAACCCCGGCGGTAGTCTTCAAAGAAGGCCGATTTTTTCAAACCTGAAAACCTTAAATGGAATAAAAGAATATTAATGGTCCGGTTAACAGCTTGACAATAATTTTTAACACTACTGTTTAGATTTATAAATGCCCAACTACTAACTTATATTATTTATTGCTCCGAAACAACTCATATTTATGCCGCAATAAATTATAGGCAAGTATAAATATAATATTTAAATATTCGATATAAAAATTTCCTTTTTTTTTTTATTGCCGTTACAATAAATTCTTGTTTGACACTCTGAGAAAAAGAGTTAAACTTATTAACATTCGGTGTACTAGGTGGGGGTATAACTAACGCGAGCAATTTTTTTTTGTTAAAACGGGACGTTTGGTAATCGAGCTTAAAACCGAGTGTGCGCATTCGAGCTCAAAGTGGCACATTCCGATCTCGGGAAAATGAAGCGCGCCGCTCCGCGTCGCGCTTCATTTGCCTCCCTCGCTCGGAAATGTGCCACTTTTCGCTCGAATGCGCACATCGTCGTGTTTACTGAATTGGTCTACTTTATCCTACGCTCTCTCAAATGAAAATAATTAATTTAGTTTAGTAAATATTGATTTTATGTTCAAGAAATGTATTTACCATAGCAATGAGTGGAAGGGAGCGAAAAGATACAAGAATCTCGTAAGTGCAAGTGAGAGGGACCGATTAAAATTGCTTAATTAATTTTTCGGCCTAAATTATTGTGAATGGTGCTTAAAACCGAGTGTGCACATTCGAGCTCAAAGTGGCACATTCCGATCTCGGGAAAATGAAGCGCGCCGCTCCGCGTCGCGCTTCATTTGCTTCCCTCGCTCGGAAATGTGCCACTTTTCGCTCGAATGCGCACATCCTCGTGTTTATTATATTAGTATAATTTACCGTGTGCTCTTTCAAAACAAAAAATTTAATTTAATTAAGTAAATATCGATTTTATATTCGAAAAACGTATTTACCGTAGCAATGAGTGGAAGGGAGCGAGAAGATACGATAATCTTGTCAACGCAAGTGAGAGGGAACGATTAAAATTATTCAATTTATTTTTTGTGTAATTGATTGGTCTAAATTATTGCAAATCATTCAGAAATTGTCGTGAAATTAATTTGTATTTCAATAAGGGGGCAAGAATGAAATTCTTGTTGGGTTTTTTAATATTTGGTATCGTAATTGACACGTGTCATTGGGATTTAGTACTCAAGAAAAGACTCAATAGTTTAGAAGTTGAAGAAAAAGTTAAGTTTTTGCATTTTTATGAATAAACGTCTATTCTAATGCATAAATAAATATGTTTTTTACTTAAACCTATTCATTATTAAGCAATTCTAGCGTTAAGAATGATCATAGAAAAATCGTTGGAAAAAAACCAAAAAGTGTCTATAGCTTTCATAGATATAGAAAAAGCATTTGATAACGTAAATTAGGACAAACTATTTACCATGCTAACAAATATTGGAATTGACTACAAAGACAAACGATTCATACATAACTTGTACAATAACCAAAAAGGATGCATAAAGATAAACGAAGAAGAGAGAGAAATAAACATAGGCAAAGGAGTGAGACAAGAATGCGCGCTATCATCTATACTGTTTAACATATATTCCCAGCAAGCCATAAATAAAATGAATATAGAAAGTAACGACGGAATCAAAATTTGCGGTACAAATATAAAAATAGTTATATTTGCAGATGACATTGCTCTTCTTTCAAACAATGAGGCCAGTCTGCAATACGACCTAACGAAACTTGAAGCCATTCTCAAAGAAGAATGTAACTTAAAACTAAATAAGAAAAAGACAAAAATTATGGTATGCACAAGAACAACACACCGAAATAGAAAAAAACATAATAATAGACGGGGAAAAATTAACAGAAGTGGATGAATTCCAATATTTAGGGAGTATAATCACCAAAGACGGCAGAAGTAAAAGAGAAATAAGAAGCCGCATCCATCAGGCAAAGAAGGCCTTTCTCAGCAAAAAGACCTTAATGACATCTAATAACATAACCCTAAAAACGAGAAAAACTTTCCTACAAACCTATATATGGAGTGTTGCTCTGTATGGCTGTGAAAGTTGGACCTATGGAATACCAGAAAGAAAAAACCTTGAGGCTTTTGAACAATGGTGCTACAGGAGAATGCTTAAGATCAGCTGGACTGAAAGAGTGACGAACGACGAAGTCCTTAGAAGAGTAGGAGAAGAAAGAAAGATAATAAGAATAATACAAAAAAGGAGATGTCAGTTAATTGGACATGTTACAAGAAAGGAAGGCTAACTTAATGGTATTATAGAAGGACAAATCGAGGGAAAAAACCAAAGAGGAAGACCTCGTCTGAAATACATCAAGCAAGTGATGAATGATGTCAACGTTAAGACATATAGAGAAATGAAGAGACTGACCGGAAATAGACAAATGTGGAGAACTGCGACAAACCAGTCGAAAGACTGAAAACAAGAGAGATTTATTATTGGTTATTAAAATATATTTCTAATCATTGAACTGTCATAAAGTACAATTTTGTGGATTTTATGTCATTTTATTTTCGGGGTATGGCAAACCCCACCTAGAAAAATTTTATTTGCGTTAAAAGGAATCGGTCGCCCCAAAATAATTAAAATAAATCTAAATTGTTGGGTAACGATGCAATTCAGTCACCCCACTTGATAACTCCGTTCGTTTCATGGGCTGCAATTTTGTATTTAACGAAGGTAAGCAATTTGAATAAATGGTCTTCTAAATACCAAGGCAATTATAATTTATTTCCGTTTTGCAATCAACTTTCAATTGAAACGATCGATAATAAAAAATTCTCTTTGCCATGTGAGATTGGCACATAGGTACAGTGTCCGCTTAAAATACATGTTAAATAAATGTGGATGGTTTAGGTATGATTTTACACAAACAAAAATTATATTTTAAATTGATTTTAACGTTAAGTTGCAAAAATGCCGAAATAATTAAGTAATTGTACAAGTTATAGAAGCAAAATTGAATGTCTTACAATTTCGATTGTTTTTACGCCGCACCTGATATTTTAGGGGTAGTTAGAATTTTTTGATTATTTTTCTGATGTATTAGGAACACTAATAAATAATTTCCATGCAATGATTTGTCCGGAATTGCGAATTCCAAAAATTGTGTGTTTTACAAGAGCAAAATTGAGTCTTACATTTTCGATTGCTTTAACGCCGCATCTGCTATTTTAGGGGTAATTAGAATTTTTTGATTATTTTTCTGATGTATTAGGAGCACTAATAAATAACTTTCATGCAATGACTTATCCGGAATTGCGAATTCCAAAAATTGTGTTTTTTTCAAGAGCAAAATTAAGTCTTACATTTTCGATTGCTTTAACGCCTCACCTGCTATTTAAGGGGTAGTTAGAATTTTTTGATTATTTTTCTGGTATATTAGGAACACTAATAAATAACTTCCATCCAATGATTTGTCCGGAATTGCAAATTCAAAACATTGTGTTTTTTTACAAAGCAAAATTAAAAGACTTACATTTTTGATTGCTTTAATGCCTATCCTGATATTTTAGAGGTAGATAGAATTTTTTAATTATTTTTTTGGTGTATTAGAAACATTAACAAAAAACTTCCATGCAATAGTTTTTCCGAAATTACAAATTCTCAAAATTGTGTTTTTTACAGACGTCGAGAAAAACGGATTCGAAGAGTCTGACTTGTAATTAATTTTTTTCTAAATTTCCACTTTGAAAAATCGTAGTTTGGTTATTTGTAAAAGGAACCTTTAAAAACTTTTTATATTCCGAAAGCCCGTTTATTGAAGCGTAAGATCAACCAAAAAAATCAACAGGGTCCAACGTTAAGTATGGGAGAAAAACGGGTTCGAAGCTTTCAAAGAGTAAGTTTTACCTTCTTTGCTTATTGTTATCAGTCTGTTAATGTAATCACTTTGTCTGAGTCCCAAAGTAATCACATTAAGCGGCATCTACTGTATATTTACTTTTAAATTACATCTTTTCCATAATATCTTATTGAGTACAATTGAAAACGATTGGTTTGAAGAAGAAATCTGGCCAATAAGCATCAATAACTTAAGTAGTTCATGGATTGGTAAGATTTCCTTGTGGGTTCACACAGAAGCATCGTTTTACTAATGGACGTTTTTTATATGTTAATATTGTGAAGTTTGAAAGATATCCAAACAGATATAAGTATATAAAAAGCCTCAAGAAGCTTAATATTGACTCATAGATAAGGCAATAAAGTATACATCATCTCACTTTGTAATGAAGATCTATTATTACAACCTGATGGTGATCTGATAGTTAACAATAGCTATTGTTAATGCTTACTCATTTGAATCGAAACGGTCTCGAAAAACGAGAGAAGCTCCTTTGGCCCGTACGCGCGCGGGTGGTATTGTTGTCGCCCACTTTCATCGCACCTTAAATTTTGTTATTACATTTTCAAAATGAAAATTTTTCATGGCGCTCGCACTTTTACCACCAAATGTTCGGCAATCGAACCAAAAATTACAAAAGGATCCTAATTAATTAAACGATCACTAAAAAACATCTGGTAATTAATTTAAAACGTTTATAATTATCAGTTAAATGTCACGTAACACAATTATTAATTCTTTTAATAAATTCAATGCGGTTTGTGAATACTAACTGTAGTTTTTTTTTCACATTCAATACATTACAGATATTCTAGCCTTGAATGTGAGCCAGGAGAGATGTATCTTCCTGCGTGAAAGCTTGATCTATGTGGTTTCTTTCAGAGGTGTAAAAAGCACTGACAGACTTGCTAAACGACTTGGCCTTGACATAAAATTACATCATTTCGTATTGCTATTTGTATTTGTGAGCTATGATTATTTTGTAATGCAAAACACTCTTTAAAGGATCTTAATTTATTGTTTATTGAATGGTCGTCGTTTACTTTCAAAACTATTTATAACGGGCAGGTTTTCCGGTCATTACTGAAGGATATTTAAATTGGATTAATATGAGATTCCTAAGAGATTCCTAAATATATCACTCCTTACTTAAATTGTAAACATATGACTTGAATAGAGCTTTAATATGAAAAGTTATTTTTTTGTAAACACTGATCAAATGATTGAAAATAATAAAATACTATTTGTGAATATCCTACGTTTTTTAATTTATAACGAAATTTGTTGTAAACAGTAAAATATAGGGAAAGACTTGCACTATCCAATAGATTTTTACCCAAAACTAGTGATGAACAAAATTGGTCTTGGTCTTGGTCTTGCATTTTTGCAAGACCAAGACCAAGACTGTTTTTATGCTAGCAAGACCAGGACCAAGACTGAACGAACAAGATCAAGTCCAAAATCAAGACCGAGTATGCAAGATCAAGACCAAATACGCAAGATTATACCAAAATTATTACTTCCGGCGGATTTACGAGTTAAACTATTCGAAGCAACTTTAATATATTCTTTTCTTGGAACAAAACATTTTTGTAGTAGAAATTTTCAATTTGCTTTACTAGATTTTAACACTAAATATAAAGAAACTTTACCACTGTTTGACAACAGGAATATACAAAATGTCCTCGGAGTAAGAGTTCTTTGTTCCTATGTCTGGATAACATATGGTTGAAATATAAGGACAAACTAATTTTTTTTTCATTGTTTTCACTCCTTTCAAATATCTTGTACAATTTTTTTCGTTAAAAGGTCTATTTATGCGTTGGAAGAAGAGTAAGGTTTTGAGTTTCGAGACTAAGACCAAGACCAAGATTGAATAAGCAAGACCAAGCCTAGAAACATTTGTGCAAGAACAACACCAAATAAGCAAGACCAAGACCGATACCAAGACTATTACAGTCTTGGTCTTGCTTTGCTCATCACTACCCAAAACTAGTACGGAATTATTGTAAGAAGTGTAAATAAATTTTTTGATAAATCTTAGCACTTATTTTTGGAATAAACAAAACTAATTGACAAATTTCTTGCTGCAAAGCCAAAGAATCAGGATAACTGAGTCATTTGTGGAATTTTCAAAACGATTGATTTCACCAAAAACTTGTCAAATGAAAATTAATCAAAATGCAATTTAAAACTTGGTGTCTTGTTGCACAAGCTTTTATGAATAATTTTTTTAATTTTATCTTCGCTCTGTAAATCAGTGATTTTCAAACCGGGGAGCCACAGACTGGTGTAAAGGGCGGACGCAAAACGTTTAACAGAAATCTGCAGAGATGTTAGAGCAATGCAAATAAAATTTAATGAATATTCATTTTTCACCCAATAATTAAGTTATTTGTTACAAAATGTGTAACTTGCACTTTATTTACATCGAATCATAATAAATTCCAGTCTTATTTGTACAGAGATACATTACAAGGTGAATCATATGCAAATGTAAGAAATTAGCTTATCTAACCGGATTGGTTGGAATTTTAAGTAATCTCTATTTAAGTAGCGTAAACAAACCTGCAATTAAACGTATTGACCGGAATGAACTCTAACCTAATATGAGAAATACGTATATCTCAAATTTATACACTTTCAGATCACTAAATCAAATGATGACTTGTACATTGGCGAGATAAAATTGCTCCTTTATAAATATTATGAGTCATCTCTGTCTGTTCGGCAATTTGCATCTGTGTTAGTGTTCAATTATATTTTAATAAGTTAAGGTAGGTTGTAGTTTTATACAAAGAACCAGTGTTCAATATTTAAAACAGAAAAACTCGTCGATGCGACGTTTCTCTTTATTATTACCCTGTCCCGTACTGGAAACTGTAAATCATCAAATAAACCCATTTCAAAAAATTTTCTTATTTAAGGCAGGCGAAAATTCTAAATAAAAATTGATTAAATAATGATAATGCATTTAAGAAATTACAATTTTACCGCTTAATAAATAGTTAAAATCAAAAATGTGGCAAATTTAAAAATTATAATTTCCATTATTTACAAATTCAATTTTATTGACATAAATAAATTATGTTAATCTCTCAAGAGCAGTATAATTTCCTATGAACTTTGATTCGAATATCTCGAGTCCTGATTTTGAGTATTTTGCACTAATTAAAACTGTTGGTTTTACATTATATTAGTTTACTGTCCAAAAAAGTCGTTTTTTTAATTTTTTTTATTAAAATAAGCATAACTTTACGATGTCTTATTGTATTTTCACCTATTAATAGAAATCAAAAAATAACCAAAGTGTTGTAGAAAACAAATAACATAAATTTGAGCTGTGTATGCAGTAAAATGTTAACCGATTGACCGAGTTGATTAATTATTTAATAAAGTTTTATCGGGGACCGATGCATATAATTGAAAAAAGCGCATTTAAATGAGAAGATAATGTTTATCTCAATAACCACATTCCATAGTTTGATATATAGAAAAATTTTTATATATAAATGGCATAACTCCTTAGAAATAATATGCTAATAAAGTAATGAAACGAATATAAATATTTATGGACGTATATTTCAAGTTCATAAATGCTCTGAAATTTTTCGATGATTATCAACTTTCTAAGAGATTTTCGTATGAATCCCTGTATAAATATAACGGCCCAATAAAATTTTGATTAATGTGTTTATGTTAAACGTAGAATTCTTTTAATTCAAAATCAAAAGAAAAGTTTCTATTACGGACCTATAAATATCGTTAGTCGTATAGAATTAACGTTTGTCGAGCAAAGAGAAAACTAGTTTGATTTTTAATGCATTCGTAGCGATCCATCATGCCAGAAAACATTTGTAAATCTTAATTGAATTGTACTCTAATTGTGATTCGTTAACTTTTCATTTCGTTTCGATCAAATGTAAGTAAGAGGCTTGACATTTACGATTTAATTTCGGTATTTAGTTGAAGAGCTTTTGTTCTAAATTTCAGAAAAAGCTCAGTTTAAGTTATATCGTGTTTGATACTGGAATTAGGTTAGATTTGGATTCTTAAACACTCGTTGCTGTTTAATTTGTATTGGAAATACTTATACACAGAGGTTTTAAAAAGGGCACAAAACAAATATTAAGCTTCCATGTACTAGGTGGGGTATAACTAACGTAAATATTTTTTTTTTGTTAAAACGGCACGGTTGGTAATCTAGCTTAAAACCGAGTGTGCACATTCGAGCTAAAAGTGGCACATTTCCGATCTCGGGAAAATGAAGCGCGCCGCTCCGCGTCGCGCTTCATTTGCCTCCCTCGCTCGGAAATGTGCCACTTTTAGCTCGAATGCGCACATCCTCGTATTTATTACATTTGTGTAATTTATCGTGCGCTCCTTCAAATCAAAAATTTTAATTTAGTTTAGCAAATATCGATTGTACGTTTAAAAACGTATTTACTATATCAATGAGTGTAAGGAAGCGAAAAGATACGAAAATCTCGTGAATGCGAGCGAGAGGGAACGATTAAAGTTATTCAACTAATTTTTTGTCGAATTTATTGGCTTAAATTAGTGTGAATCATGCTTAAAACCGAGTGTGCACATTCGAGCTCAAAGTGGCACATTCCGATCTCGGGAAAATGAAGCGCGCCGCTCCGCGTCGCGCTTCATTTGCCTCCCTCGCTCGGAAATGTGCCACTTTTCGCTCGAATGCGCACATCCTCGTCTTTAATATATTAGTATAATTTACCATGTGCTCTTTCCAATAAAAAAATTTAATTTAATTTAGTAAATATCGATTTTATATTCGAAAAATGTATTTACCATAGCAATGAGTGGAAGGGAGCAAGAAGATACGATAATCTTGTTGATGCAAGTGAGAGGGAACGATTAAAATTATTCAATTAATTTTGCGTGTAATTGATTGGTCTAAATTATTGCGAATCATTCAGAAATTGCCGTAAAATTAATTTGTATTTTAATAATGAGGCAAGAAGGAATTTCTTGTTAGGTTTTCTTCATATTTGGTATCGTAATTGACACGTTTCATTGGAGTTTAGTACTCAAAAATAGACTCAATAGTTTATAAGTTGAAAAAAAGTTAAGTTTTTGCATTTTTATGAATAAAAGTCTATTCTAATGCATAAATAAATATGTTTTTTACTTAAACCTATTCATTATTAGTTATTAAAACAAACCCCACCTAGTAGGTATGACATGTGACATTTAGTCACCTAGTATGCGGAGGGTTAAAAAATATATTTGTTTCATTTAGAAACAATTATTTGATAATAGTTAGTGAATTTTATAATTTATATTAATATAATGATAGCTATACTCTATCCGCCCAACAGAAATAGTTAAGCCACTCCTACAAATGGGCGCTAAATTTAAATAGAATTTTTCCTATTGGCTTAATTTTTAAAACACATAATACAAGCAACCATACAAGCATTTATGTCCTGCAAGAACGGGGACAAACTTGATCTCTGCATTACTGGTCATTACGTTTTGCGGATTGCAGTGAAGTTATTTGTTTTTATAATTCACCGTTGTTTCTATTCAGCTGAAAAACAGAATTTTTAAATACTTTGGTGTACGTTTCTGTATATTTAAGAACGTAATGAAAACGATTAATTATTGAATTTTTGAATTTACCTCCCGTTTATTAATTTGTAACGTGTGAAACTGGTCACTGCATACATTGGTTCAATTTAGTGGGGCGTGGCTTGACTATTTCTGTTGGCCGGATAGAGTATAAGCCCGTTCATGTGCGCGTATTACGCAAACACTAATGGATAAATTTTGATCATTTTTTTTTAAATTATTCTTGAGACACTTGATCTTTATTTCCAATAAAAATTATCACGATAATCCTATTTAATATATAATTGTTAAAGTTTTCATACACCTAAAGGCAAGCAATATTTTGCGCAGGCGCGACAATATAAAATAAAATATATTGTTATATACGCAGACAAAGTTACGGCCTCAGCTAGTATACATTATTTTAAACTCAACATTATGGAGTAATTTTTTTTAATATACAAGACGGTACCCTATAACACAAATGTGATCTAATACGTTTTGAATCTATCGTAGAACACGGTAAAACCAATAAGAAAATTGCGGATACTTTTGTATAACACTACACTTCTAAAATACAATACCATTATATTTATTTAACACAAACATGATGTACAGTAGAATCTCGATTATCCGGATATGGAGAATATGGAGGCTATGTTGCCATTTACCAAAAAATTGAAAAATATTTTCTCAAAATGATTTAGATTTAAGACATATCGTGTATCAACTTTTATTGTTTATATCAGGGTTCCCAAACTTTTTAACAGCGGGCCAAATTTTACAAAAATACTTTTTAACGGGCCATAATTTTTTTAAAATTAATTATCGATACACAAATATACAAAGTGCAGAGCGCCATGTCAGCAAAAAGAATACACACCTTTGCATTTTCGTCGCACATTTTGGGTGCATACATTTTTTAATGAATTTATAAATTCAAAAAATTACCGATTATATTTGAGAGCTTGAATCAAGTTCGAGAGCCCAATTTCAATACCTTGCGGGCCGTATTTGGCCCCCGGGCCGCACTTTGGGAACCCCTGGTTTAGATTGATGTCAAGGTTAGTTTCAGTACCTATTCGTGTGGCACCCTCTATATTGAATCTATAAACTTATAATCAGCTTATTAATATTTTCTCTCTTAAAACTAAAATTATAAGTTTTAAAATAGTATTAATACAAAACTACTACATTATTTATTTCATTTTTTTAATATCTATAGTCCACGATAACTCTCAGAAAAATTTCAATTTTCAATGAAGGTCATAAATTTTGTTAGGGGTTCAATTGGAAAACATTTCAGAAAGTATTTGAAGCACCTCTGCACTCAGGTGGCGATTTCTTCGTTCGAAAACCGTCCAGCTGCAAGTGTGCGTTTCTGCACAAGCACGAATCTCTTCAAATGCGAAGGCAAGCCGCCGAGTTGGTGCGCTAAGTGACTTTAAATTGTGAGCTTTTAGTAATGCGGACATAACACTCGACCCGGCATCCCTCACTTGCGTCCGTAACTCTGCACACCTATCTCGACGTTCAAAAGAAACTTCTTCCCAGACAGGCGATACGATTTTTTATGGAAGCAACACAGACGGGCCGGGCAACTTTGACTGTTCCACATTCGCGAAGTGCCACGTTAAAACGGAAACCGTACATGTTAAAAGTTTGTTGTAAAGTTTGGGAACATCGTGGGTGTAGTGGGGGTGGGATCGAAGGCATCGCGACGGCGACGTCGGTGTCGGGTCAGTCAGTGTGCCGGCGCTTATCGACCCAGAAAGGCCGCCACTGCAAGCACAGACGCTCGGCCACGCGCCCGTAACTCGAGCCAATGCGGCCCCCGTAGACACATGTACCACATAACCAGGTAGGATTTTCTGACTTTTTTGCATGCACTTTTTCAGCTCGACCTGACCCACAAAAATCGTTTTTTGGCCCGAATTGTCAATAAACTGACAACTATGAGCAAGGCACACACACCATAATTTGGATCCCTCATTTTGCAATCACACACAATCCAAATTTAAAAAACCAAAAAGTCAAATTTTGTTAAAAAATTATTACATAAGCACTTTCCGGGCCGCCAGAATGCATATTTGCAGTACAAAAAGTTATTGATTCAATTCATTACATAACTTAATTTAATGTTAAAGGTGTCAGTCGAGTTTGGCATTTCCGAGCCATTAAAAAAATTAATTAGTCAAATACCGTTTTAAATCTTTTTCATAAAACGGAAAAAAGTAATTTGGCGAACGGACATTTAGGCAAAGTTAATCAAGAAAGATGAAGTGCCGGGGTCTTATAGGAAAAGTTTTGCGGTCAAAGCTCAACGCTTGTAATAAATTTCGGTTTAATAAAGGTTAACTAGTCTCGAGGGTAGTCTAGTTCACGCAATTATTTCGTCCGCTTTATTTGGGCTTCGTTTGATACTTTTTTCGAATTTTATCAGCGCCGAGCAATTGCACGTAGGCACTTCTCTCCATTTTCGCATTATCGGGCAAATTAGAGCGGCCAATAAAATTATTGGGGTAGGTTTTTCAAATGTGGGGTTCGATGGAACGTCAAAAACGGTGGCATATTTAGCGAATAAATCTTATAATGTCCTCGGCGATTTAAAAAAGTTTTAACTTTGTTACAATTTATTTACTTTTGTTGGAAAAGGGAAGCTTTTGTGGGAAATATGTGACGTTTATTGTGATTTATGTTTTTTACAATGATTGCATACGAAACTGAGGCCAGTATATTTTTCTTTACGAGGAAGGCTTTTTTCTATTCAATTTAAGAATCGTCGACGGAGCCGGCGCTCGTTAGTAATTGTGTCGCTATGTGCGTGTTCCGTTTTTGACGCTTTGAAGAAAATATGTTGGTTAGGGTTGTTCGACCGTGAATGCACTTTTCTTACGAATTTGATGATATTTAAATATTATATTGGGCTAAGTCGGTGCTCGGTCTAGCGGTTACGTAGCCCCCCGACAAAAAACCAAATTGTCGCCCTTTAAAATAATATACATATATATTATTTAAATAAAAGTATATATTTGTTAATTTCAATTAGTGAATTAAATAAAATAAATTAATAAAATCGATATGTAAAACTTCCTATTAATTGGGTCCCAAAATTTTGGCGTCGCGCCTAAAGCGCCATTTTTAAATTATTTATATTTTTAATATTTTCATACAGCAATAACACAAATAAAAGAACATATATACACTAAGCAATATGTATTATACATCTATAGTACAACCGGTATAAGCATTGGCAGCGTTGCCGTATTTATTGACTTCAAAAGTGTGGTTATATTGGTGTATTCTATATATACATATTTTTATGTAGCATGTACAATAATAAAATACTCCGGTTATTGAATATATTAATTTTTTTTTATTCAATAAAGGCCTGTACTTGTAGCTCCGATTGAACTACCTTAATACTATTTCTAAAAGAAATGGATAATTATATAAATTATTATATGTGTCTTTTGATGGATAAAAAAGTAATTGTTTTAAAAAATTGTTGCTCCCAAAGCTTTAAATTAAATAGCTTGTGTTGCCTATTCGGTACGTTTTATTTAGACTGGAATAAGATTAAAACTTAATATTTCTAATTTGCTTATTATTTTAATTTTTTTTAAATTTTCTGATTCCATTAATAAGCATTTTTTAAACACATTTTTTGATATAATTGTTTCACCTATTATACCAAAGGAATTACCAAGCTAAATCAGAAAAAAAGATAATTATTCAAAATTTGGTTACTGATCATAATAATTTCAAGAGCTTATTATTTTATATTATTTCATTTTTCTCTTACAGCAAAGTATGCAGCTTTTATTTGATATAACATTTGTAATTCATAAATTATTTATTTTAATTCACACGAACTGAATTTTTTTTTGATTTAGCAACGTTGAAAATTAATTAAAAATCAATAAACAATTAAGCAAAGAAGTGCATTTTAACCAATTTTATTCAAATATTATACAGGGTGTCCCGTTGATGATAGCTCAACAAGTAATTCTAAAATCTACATGAAAAGTCAATCAGAGCGTCCTTCTATATTTATCATAAGCAAAATTATTTAATTTGAAAATTATGACCTTTTTCCTTAAAACACAATTTCAAAAAAAAAAAGTTAAAACTAAGGTAAAAAAATAAAAACTAACTCTAGAGACAAAATTTATTGCTATTGTCAAAGCTTTTTAAATTTTAATCGTGTTTTGTGGTAAAAAAAGCATAATTTTTAAAATCAAATAACTTTACCAATGATAAAGATAAAGGGACACCATGATCGATTTTTCTTTACAATTTTTTACGTAGAGTTTAGATTTACCCGTTGAGCTATCCTCAACGAGACACCCTATATAATGTAAAAATAGTGATGCAAATAATGTATTAACTTATTGAAATTTAAGATTATTATGCATTTTTATGCAGCTTTGGAAATGATTGTTTATCCGATTTGAATTTTCTGCAAAAGCTCTTTCCATTTAATATCACCTCAAATTTCCGATTTCATTTTAGCTCTCGTGCCAATATTTCAACTAATTTGAAGGGAACCTTTTTAAAAACCGATTACTTCGTTATTGGTCAATAGAATTTGGCGAAGTTCGACGCTCTTTGAACTTTAATAACCTCTCCTTGTAATTAAAACTTCAATAATTAAAAACGTCCCATAATTAAGCACCAATTTTGAATTAAACTGCTTACTTATTTGGTATTTTAAAAATAGTTTTAACCCACATATCTAGTTTGAGAATTTCTTTTTGGTATTAATTTTTATGAACCTATTTTAAATAAAATAATATGACATAAAATTGAATCTATTACGTCGAATACACACTGTTTAAAATGTTTTGTTGATCGTTTTTGGTATACATTAGTTAATGTATGAACTTTCTGTCCTATTCAACGCACAACAAAAGTTTTTGGAAAATATGGAGCCGGTTTTAATTCAATAAATTGAATTGTCCGGTGGATAAAGGAGATAACTACCAAATTTGTTAAAATATTCATATATCCCATTAATATGTAACCAAAAATGAAGCTTTATAATATACTTAATACAACTATCATTATTGTAATAAAGATAGTTCATAAAAAGTTATTAGCAAAAAATTTAAAACTTGATTTTCCAAAAAGCAGATTTTTGTTAGTTACCTCCTTTATCCATTTGACTCTTGAAATGATTAAAACTGTATCATACATAAAACACATAAAGTAAAACGTCCAGTGAATGATCGATTTGTGGTATCGAATGCTATTTTGATCTAAAAAATATGGTAAACTAATTAATAAACTCAAAACAACCATTGCAATTGAAATGAGATATTATTTTTGTTCATGAATTAATAAAAAACATTATTGCAATATGGTCATAAATATTGTAAAATTAAATATAAAGAGTAAGTATAAAATGAGAGTGCCAGTAAATGATTTTTTTGCTTTATTAATGACCTAATAATAGCCCAGTGAATGACCGAATGATTGATTCACCTATTAAAAACGCGCTATTTTGTAAAAGTTTGTAAACTTTATTTTAGATGTATGTTGTAGTAGTTGTTTTATTTAAGTTCCTTTTGGTATTCTATAAATCATGGGTTTTATAGGCGCTAAGAGGCTGCGCCCATCATTTTTAAATGAGTGCTTCACATCTTCAACATTGTATTTAAATCTTGCAAATTGCAACAAAATTTAATTATTTTACGTAAAATTAAACGGTTGTTTTAACTGCTTCGAATTGTTTATACCAAATCTATTGTACATTAGAAAAATAATTAATTAATTGCCAGATCTGTATATATGGAGAAACAAATTTATTTAATACTGAATTTGGTATGAACAATGCAGTTAAATATGAGATTTTTGAAAAATGCTAAAAAGCCCTGTGTAATTGTTTATAATTGTTTACAATAAAGTATTGTACACCAGAAAAATAATTAAAAATTCCTGGATGACTATTAAGGGAGAAAATTTTTTTTTTAATATGATTTTGCCTTGAAAGTAAGACTAAAGTATGTAATTTTCGAAATATACTAAAACGGCCGTTCAAACTGCTTACAATTGTTTGTAACAATCTATTATACGTTAGAAAAATAATTAAATAATTGCCAGTTTTGTATCTAAAGAGAAACAAATTTATTTAATACTGAATTTGCTATGAACAATGCAGTTAGATATGAAATTTTTGAAAAATGGTAAAAAAATCTGTGTAATTGTTTATAATTGTTTACAATAAACTATTGTACACCAGAAAAATAATTAAAAAATTCCCGGATGACTATTAACGGAGAAACAATTTTTTTCAATATGATTTTGCCCTTTTAAAGTAAGGGCTAAAGTATGTAATTTTCGAAATATACTAAAACGGCCATTCAAGCTGCTTGTAATTGTTTATAACAATCTATTGATCATTAGAAAAATAATTAAATAATTGCCAGTTTCGTATCTAAAGAGAAACAAATTTATTTAATACTGAATTTGCTATGAACAATGCAGTTAGATATAAGATTTTTGAAAAATGCTAAGAAGGCCTGTGTGATAGTTTATAATTGTTTACAATAAACTATTATACACCAGAAAAATAATGAAAAAATTCCCAGGTGACTATTAACGGAGAAACAATTTTTTTTCAATTTGATTATGCCTTGAAAGTAAGACTAAAGTATGTAATTTTCGAAATATACCGAAACGGCCGTTCTAACTGCTTAAAATTGTTTATAACAATCTATTGTACATTAGAAAAATAATTAAATAATTGCCAGATCCGTATATATGGAGAAACAAATTTATTTAATACTGAATTTGCTATGAACAATACAGTTAGATATGAGATTTTCTAAAAATGCTAAAAATGCTTGTGTGATTGTTTATAATTGTTTACAATAAATTATAGTATACCAGAAAAATAATTAAAAAGTTTTCGGATGACTATTAACGGAGAAACAATTTTTTTTCAATATGACTTTGCCTTGAAAGTAAGACTAAAGTATGTAATTTTGGAAATATACTAAAACGGCAGTTCAAACTGCTTACAATTGTTTATAACAATCTATTGTACATTAGAAAAATAATTAAATAATTGCCAGATCCGTATCTAAGGAGAAACAAATTTATTTAATACTGAATTTGCTATGAAAATGCAGTTAAATATGAGATTTTGAAAAATGCTAAAAAATCTGTGTGATTGTTTATAATTGTTTACAATAAACTATTATACACCAAAAATAATTAAAAAATTCCTGGATGACTATTAACGGAGAAACAATTTTTTTTTCAATATGTTTTTGCCTTGAAAGTAAGACTAAAGTATGTAATTTTCGAAAAATACCAAAACGGCCGTTTTAACTGCTTACAATTGTTTATAACAATCTATTGTACATTAGAAAATAATTAAATAATTGCTAGATCCGTATATATGGAGAAACAAATTTATTTAATATTGAATTTGCTATGAACAATGCAGTTAAATATGAGATTTTGAAAAATGCTAAAAAGGCCTGTGTGATGTTTATAATTGTTTACAATAAACTATTGTACACCAGAAAAATAATTAAAAATTCCCGGATGACTATTAACGGAGAAACAATTTTTTCAATATGATTTTGCTTTGAAAGTAGGACTAAAGTATGTAATTTTCGAAATATACTAAAACGGCCATTCAAGCTGCTTATAATTGTTTATAACAATCTATTGTACATTAGAAAAATAATTAAATAATTGCCAGATCGTATTAAGGGGAAACAAATTTATTTAATACTGAATTTGCTATGAACAATGCAGTTAGATATGAATTTTTGAAAAATGCTAAAAACCTGTGTAATTGTTTATAATTGTTTACAATAAACTATTGATACACCAGAAAAATAATTAAAAATTCCCAGATGACTATTAACGGAGAAACAATTTTTTCAATATGATTTTGCTTGAAAGTAAGACTAAAGTATGTAATTTTCGAAATATACTAAAACGGCCGTTCAACTGCTTAAATTGTTTATAACAATCTATTGTACATTAGAAAAATAATTAAATAATTGCCAGATCCGTATATAAGGAGAAACAAATTTATTTAATACTGAATTTGCTATGAACAATGCAGTTAGATATGAGATTTTCGAAAAATGCTAAAAGGCCTGTGTGATGTTTATAATTGTTTACAATAAACTATTGTACACCAGAAAAATAATTAAAAATTCCAGGATGACTATTAACGGAGAAACAATTTTTTCAATATGATTTGCCTTGAAAGTAAGACTAAAGTATGTAATTTTCGAAATATACTAAAACGGCGTTCAACTGCTTACAATTGTTTATAACAATCTATTGTACATTAGAAAAATAATTAAATAATTGCCAGATCCGTATTAGGAGAAACAAATTTATTTAATACTGAATTTGCTATGAACAATACAGTTAGATATGAGATTTTTAAAAATGCTAAAAATGCTTGTGTGATTGTTTATAATTGTTTACAATAAATTATTTGTACACCAGAAAAATAATTAAAAATTCCGGATGACTATTAACGGAGAAACAATTTTTTCAATATGACTTTGCCTTGAAAGTAAGACTAAAGTATGTAATTTTGGAAATATACTAAAACGGCATTCAAAATGCTTAAATTGTTTATAACAATCTATTGTACATTAGAAAAATAATTAAATAATTGCCAGATCCGTATTAAGGGAAACAAATTTATTTAATACTGAATTTGCTATGAACAATGCAGTTAGATATGAAGATTTTGAAAAATGCTAAAAGGCCTGTGTGATGTTTATAATTGTTTACAATAAACTATTATACACCAGAAAAATAATTGAAAAATTCCCAGGTGACTATTAACGGAGAAACAATTTTTTTCAATTTGATTATTGCCTTGAAAGTAAGACTAAAGTATGTAATTTTCGAAATATACAAAACGGCCGTTCTAACTGCTTAAAATTGTTTATAACAATCTATTGTACATTAGAAAAATAATTAAATAATTGCCAGATCCGTATATATGGAGAAACAAATTTATTTAATACTGAATTTGCTATGAACAATACAGTTAGATATGAGATTTTCTAAAAATGCTAAAAATGCTTGTGTGATTGTTTATAATTGTTTACAATAAATTATAGTATACCAGAAAAATAATTAAAAAGTTTCCGGATGACTATTAACGGAGAAACAATTTTTTTTCAATATGACTTTGCCTTGAAAGTAAGACTAAAGTATGTAATTTTGGAAATATACTAAAACGGCAGTTCAAACTGCTTACAATTGTTTATAACAATCTATTATACATTAGAAAAATAATTAAAAAATTGCCAGATCCGTATCTAAGGAGAAACAAATTTATTTAATACTGAATTTGCTATGAACAATGCAGTTAGATATGAAATTTTTGAAAAATGCTAAAAAAATCTGTGTGATTGTTTATAATTGTTTACCATAAACTATTATACACCAGAAAAATAATTAACAAATTCCTGGATGACTATTAACGGAGAAACAATTTTTTTTCAATATGTTTTTGCCTTGAAAGTAAGACTAAAGTATGTAATTTTCGAAAAATACCAAAACGGCCGTTTTAACTGCTTACAATTGTTTATAACAATCTATTGTACATTAGACAAATAATTAAATAATTGCTAGATCCGTATATATGGAGAAACAAATTTATTTAATATTGAATTTGCTATGAACAATGCAGTTAAATATGAGATTTTTGAAAAATGCTAAAAAGGCCTGTGTGAGTGTTTATAATTGTTTACAATAAACTATTGTACACCAGAAAAATAATTAAAAAATTCCCGGATGACTATTAACGGAGAAACAATTTTTTTCAATATGATTTTGCTTTGAAAGTAGGACTAAAGTATGTAATTTTCGAAATATACTAAAACGGCCATTCAAGCTGCTTGTAATTGTTTATAACAATCTATTGATCATTAGAAAAATAATTAAATAATTTCCAGTTCCTTATATATGGAGAAACAAATTTATTTAATACTGAATTTGCTATGAACAATGCAGTTAGATATGAGATTTTTGAAAAATGCTAAAAAGGCCTGTGTGATTATTTATAATTGTTTACAATAAACTATTGTACAGCAGAAAAATAATTAAAAAATTTCCAGATGGCTATTAACGGAGAAACAATTATTTTTAAATATCATTTTGTCTTGAAAGTGAGACTAAAGTATGTAATTTTTAAAATATACCAAAACGGCCGTTCTAACTGCTTACAATTGTTTATAACTATCTATTGTACATTAGAAAAATAATTAAATAATTGCCAGATCCTTATATAAGGAGAAACAAATTTATTTAACACTGAATTTGCTTTGAACAATACAGTTAGATATGAGATTTTTGAAAAATGCTAAAAAGGCCTGTGTGATTGTTTAAAATTGTTTACAATAAACTGTAGTATACTAGAAAAATAATTAAAAAGTTCCCGGATGACTATTAACGGAGAAACAATTTTTTTTCAATATGTTTTTGCCTTGAAAGTAAGACTAAAGTATGTAATTTTGAAATATACCAAAACGGCTGTTTTAACTGCTTACAATTGTTTATAACAATCTATTGTACATTGGAATAACAATTAAATAATTGCCAGATCTGTATATATGGAGAAACAAATTTATTTAATCTGGATTAGCTATGAAGATTTTTGAAAAATGTTAAAAAGGCCTCTGTGATTGTTTATAATTGTTTACAATAAACTATTATTTTACGTGTTAAATTATTTATTTACTTTTTGAAAAGGAATCAAAACCTGTCAAGTTTAAGTTGAAAAAACTTAGATCTATCGATTAGTACCAATGTCTTAATTACATCGATTAAAATTCTTTAAAACTTTTGAATAAGATTTGAATTAAAATGCACAGGAGAAACTATACAACAGAAACGTAATTTGGGCACACATATTTAACTGCGCTAGCCGTTCGAAGCAACAAGGATACCTGCCTCAGAAAATGAATTGACTTGTGAAGTCCTTTGAGCTACAATATGACTATAAATATGTTCCGAAGATGACCCAAGTTCCGAGATAATAAAAATGTTAGTTTATGGTACTAAACGGTTTTAGTTGAATGTTTGCGAAGGGAGCCAAGTCATACATCTTTGCCTATAGTGTGAATGTAGCTGCAGCCGACAATGGCCTTTCTCGGAAATCGGTACTGTCTCCAGGTGTAAAAATCAAATAACACCTTCCAAGTACAGGTAGATGTCTCGGTTGTAAAACTCAATTACACTTTGTTTATTGTGCTTCTGGGGCCGCCGCACTAAACTTCACAGTTTTCCAGTTTATTCCGTTATTAAGCGCAAACATTAAATTAAAATTATGAATGTCGAGCGAACTTCGTAATTTAATAATTAAAAATTAGTACGCCGCTAACTTCATTGTTGTGAACGAAGTACAGTGAGAACTCGGTTATCCGGACTAATTATTGTTGCAGCTCATTCGGATAATTGAAAATTCGGTGAATTGAATGTATAGAAAAAAAAACGAATTTTAGCTATGTGACATTTTGGGAGTGCAACTCCGGTTTTAGAATTACTTGAATTTTTTTTAAGTAAATTGATCATTGTTAATCGTGGCGAAAAACGGAGTGTGCGCATTCGAGCTCAAAGTGGCACATTCCGATCTCGGGAAAATAAAGCGCGCCGCCTCGCGTCGCGCTTCATTTGCCTCCCTCGCTCGGAAATGTGCCACTTTTCGCTCGAATGCGCACATCTTCGTATTTATTGCATTTGTTTACTTTATCCTTCGTTCTTTCAAATCATAAATTTAAATTTAGTTTAGTAAATATCGATTTAATGTTCGAAAGACTAATTCACCATAGCAATGAGTGGAAGAGAGCGAAAAGATACGACAATATCATTAATGCGAGTAAGAGGGAACCATTAAAACTATTTGACTAATTTTTCGTTTCATATAGCGGCTTAATTTATTGTGAATCGTGCTTAAAACCGAGTGTGCACATTCGAGCTCAAAGTGGCACATTCCGATCTCGGGAAAATGAAGCGCGCCGCTCCGCGTCGCGCTTCATTTGCCTCCCTCGCTCGGAAATGTGCCACTTTTCGCTCGAATGCGCACATCTTCGTATTTATTGCATTTGTTTACTTTATCCTTCGTTCTTTCAAATCATAAATTTAAATTTAGTTGAGTAAATATCGATTTAATGTTCGAAAGACTAATTCACCATAGCAATAAGTGGAAGAGAGCGAAAAGATACGACAATATCGTTAATGCGAGTGAGAGGGAACCATTAAAACTATTTGACTGATTTTTCGTTTCATATAGCGGCTTAATTTATTGTGAATCGTGCTGAAAACCGAGTGTGCACATTCGAGCTCAAAGTGGCACATTCCGATCTCGGGAAAATGAAGCGCGCCGCTCCGCGTCGCGCTTCATTTGCCTCCCTCGCTCGGAAATGTGCCACTTTTCGCTCGAATGTGCACATCTTCGTATTTATTGCATTTGTTTACTTTATCCTTCCCTCTTTCAAATCATAAATTTAAATTTAGTTTAGTAAATATTGACTTAATATTTGAAAGACTTATTTACCATAGCAATGAGTGGAAGAGAGCGAAAAGATACGACAATATCATTAATGCGAGTGAGAGGGAACCATTAAAACTATTTGACTGATTTTTCGTTTCATATAGCGGCTTAATTTATTGTGAATCGTGCTGAAAACCGAGTGTGCACATTCGAGCTCAAAGTGGCACATTTCGATCTCGGGAAAATGAAGCGCGCCGCTCCGCGTCGCGCTTCATTTGCCTCCCTCGCTCGGAAATGTGCCACTTTTCGCTCGAATGCGCACATCTTCGTGTTAATTGGATTCGACTATATTATTAACAAATCCTTCAAATCCACATTTTCTATTCGGAAAAAGTTTTTGCCTTAAAGTTCACATACAGTCGAACCTCAATAAGTCGAAGTTGAAGGGACAGCAAAAATAATTCGTCATATTAAAAACTCGAGTTACCAAAAGAAGTTCTGTTGAATACTTCCGTATATATATAGAGTGTAAAAAATCGGGAGTGAATCCAGAGTGAATTTTCACTCCCATCACTCGGAGTTTCGGAGTGAAAACAAAAATCACTCCTCGCTCGGAGTTAACTTGGAGTTTTTTTTCGCGGATTAATTGCGGAGTGATTTCTCATCAATTTCGGAGTGAATATCGATTTAACTTACAGAAATTATTATAATTCTATAAACACAATAGATTAAATTTAACATATAACCTAAATCTTCTTCTAAATCTTTACAATATAATTATAAAATTATTTGCATGACTGTAGTTAAGGTTAACGAAAGTAATAAATAAATAATATGTAAATAAGTCAATAAATTATAAATTCAGAACAATAAAATAATATAACAATTTAATCAAAAAATTACCTGATTGATGGCGTCCAAAGATATTTTTACAAAAATAATTTAAAAAAATGAAAGCACCATTAGTACTTTCAAACGCCATTTTCTGTTTTTTTTATTTATATTATTATAAATCTAAATAATAAATGATATTATTATTAATAATAATAATAATATTAATAATAATAACAACAAATTTTGTAATAATCAAATGTATTATGCACGGTCCTTATATCTAAAATTTATTCAGAGTGAATTTTTTGAATCGTTCATATAAAATAATGTTTGGAGTGAATTTCACTCCGAGCGGGATTAAACTAATTAAAAGTCATCCACTCCGCATTCACTCCGCAAATTTTTTACTGTGTATCATTCATTTTTTATAGAAAATAACCAAAATTGATCTACAATCATTAACATTATTTATTTTTATTAAGACCCTAATAAATATAGTTATTTACATATTATTTACTGTTAAATTGAAAGTAATCTAAAATTGTCTTTTGCTTCATTGCTCCAAAATGTTACGTTTCTACAAATTTTTCCAATGATCTTACCGATAATAATATATCTCTAGGAACATCTTCTTGAGCACATAGGAATAGAGAAATAGTATCTATTGCATTGTAAACTTGAGTTGTTGAAGGGATGTTTACTGTAACATCTGTATCACTTTCATATTCACTTTCACTTTCACAGTTTTTCTTATTTTCTTCTAGCACTTTACTTATAATGCTTTCATCGCTAGGAATTTCAGCAACTTCCAAATCTTTATCAACTCTGTTTTTTAAAATGGTTGATAAAGTGTTTGCGGGAATACCAAAATCTTTAGCTATATCCTTTTTTCTTTTGAGCCCACGTTCCACTTCTTTTATAAGATTAATTTTCTCCCTTATGGTTAAACTTTTTAATTTTCGTTTACACTTCATGTTAATACGTAAATAATTTTAGAAAAAGTATTAAACTTTTTTAGATTTTCTGTTATACTCTGTTACAAACTATAAAGAACGTAAAACACATTTGTTAGTCTTCGTAGTCGACGAATAACTAGCAAATTGAAAACTAAAATGCAAAAATAGTTTCTTTTTTTGTAAAATAAACGGTAAAACCATGTCAAAAATTTATAACTGTTCACAAGGCATTTTAACATAAATTTGGTTTTTAAATCCAATTGAAGTGCCGCCGTCAAAACATTCTTGTAGTATAAACCTTTTATTCGTAGTTAACAATAGAGCATTTAAAGCATCAATAACACCAAAGCAAGCCGTCGTTAATCCTCTCTCAGGTAGAGAAATTTTTAGAAAAGTTGTAAAATTTAACTTCGAGTCATCGACCTATTTACTAATGGAAACTTGAATTTAATGAATTGTAAAACGCTGCTACTAATTAAATAATTCGATTTATTAAATTTAGAGTTATTGACATAAAAATATTAACATTGATATAGGCAAGTCCTAGGGAAACTGGTTCAAGTTCGAGCTATCAAAAATTCGGCTTATCGGCGTTCGACTTATGGAAGTTCGACTGTAATTTGTTTATAATTTTCAGAAAAATAAAAATTTTATTAATTTTGACATGTAAACATTCAACAATCTGCAAAAGACGATATAAAAATCAACTAGTTGATTTTTAGTGGTCCAATTCAGAAAATTTGACCCATATACAATTTTAATTAATTTAAAATGCGAATTAGTAAACATTCGAAAGTACACCTAAAAATATTTTTATCAAGCTCGCTACAATTAGGCGTGTGGAAGAGCACCACGATAACTTATCAAAGGGAATAAAATATTCAACCTTTTTCAAACAAACAATTGATCTAATTTATTGGACTTTAAATTTTTTGAATTGAAGAATATATTAATAATATAGGAATATCCGATGAATACGAGGATGTGCACATTCGAGCGAAAAGTGGCACATTTCCGAGCGAGGGAGGCAAATGGAGCGCGACGCGGAGCGGCGCGCTTCATTTTCCCGAGATCGGAATGTGCCACTTTGAGCTCGAATGTACACACTCGGTTTTAAGCACCATTCACAATAATGTAGGCCAAAAAATTAATTAAACAATTTTAATCGTTCCCTCTCACTTGCACTTACGAGATTCTTGTATCTTTTCGCTCCCTTCCACTCATTGCTATGGTAAATACATTTCTTGAACATAAAATCGATATTTACTAAACTAAATTAATTATTTTCATTTGAAAGAGCGTAGGATAGAGTAGACAAACTTAATAAACACTAGGATGTGCGCATTCGAGCGAAAAGTGGCACATTTCCGAGCGAGGGAGGCAAATGAAGCGCGACGCGGAGCGGCGCGCTTTATTTTCCCGAGATCGGAATGTGCCACTTTGAGCTCGAATGTGCACACTCCGTTGTAAGCACGATTACAAAGCGTCCCGTTTCAACAGGAAAAAACTTGGTCAAATTGTTAGGTAGATGTTTACAAAAAACCCAAACAAATATTAATCACTAAATAAAGCAGTCGCACATTATCTTAAAATCAACAAAGCAAAAAAACACTGTTTAGCGCAAAATACAAAATAAAATATTTAGGAAGAAATACCGAGGTTTAATTTTCGCAACAAGTCCGAACGCGGTTGACAATCCGGATAATCGCAAATCCGTATAATTGAGGTTTTACTGTACGTATTCAATATCCTCGCTTAATTAGCGTTTAGGGCTCTTACAAAGTTATTTTTATCGTGGCCACGTGATAAAAACCACAAGTATTTATTTATCATTATTCATCGTGAGAACAAAGTTATTGGTTAATTTATTATTTAGGAGAAAGTCGTAGCGAGCAGTGGTACCAATTTCGAAAGAGAGACAATTTGTAATTCGATTAAAAGTTTAACTTCGTTATTGTTTAATGGAAAAAAAATTAACTTCGTTCCTTCTCCAAAATTACGGAAATGGAGCAGTTAAAATTCAAGGTAACGGGGCGACACACTGAAGGATATTTCCTATTGATATTTTAGAATGTGGCCGACGGAGGGCAAGCTAATAGCGTGCCCCGCTATTTAGGACAACACAATAGAGTTCTTGCGTTTATTGTGATTCGATAAAGATTGTGCCGGGCCAAAAAGAAATGCATGAAATTCGATTTAATATAAAACAGCTTTGACATTAAAGAATAACGTAGGATTAAATGTGCGAAAAAAAACTTATTAATTCGGAATAGCTAACGACTAGGAAGTGTTCCCGATTTTTTTTTTCATTTTTAAGGCGAAACTCGACATATTTATTTCGTTTACTTATGCATGCCGTTAGTGCAGAGTTTATTTAAATGGTTTTCGAAATATGTGTGATGCTAGATGGTATTGTAATAAATTTCTTTAATTTTTGGAATATTTTTAAAATAATCTTTATCAAATATCTCTAAAATATTTTAGAATAAATATTTGGGATAAAAGGGGGTGTAAGAGTTAAACTCCGTAGGAAATTAATTTAAACGAAAGCGCTTTTTTGCTGTTTAAATATTCTTATTGCATATTTTTTTTAAATACATTAAAAGAAATAGAATGCCCTACATTTAAAATATCTGTAACTTTTTCAATTTAAGTATTTTTTAATATTAATAATAATAATATTAATAATAATTCATATATTTGGTCAAATTAGCTAAAATTTTACAATGGAAGAGCCGCAAAATTAAAATCCCACTATTTTAAAAAAAATATGTATCAATAATTGACGATTATTGTTGCATATGATAATTATTGTTACATACTTAAAACAAGAAGGGTACCAAGAAGATATTTTAGTACTTTCAAAGGGGCCATGACTACAAAAGGTATGGAAAATTGAAAGAAGTGAACCAAAATAATTATTATTTGAACTTGTAAAAATATTTTTTGAAAATATTTTAATTGTAGGTATACATTTTTAAAATTCTATTCATTTTTAATGTAATTTTTTTTATATTAAGCACAAAGGGCTTGCTTTTATTTAATTGACGTTAATGACAAACTGCATATTGCTTCATAAATATTTAAAACGGTGTTAAATTTCGTTTAAAAAAATTCGTAAGTAAACAGATGATAAATAAAAGTGTAGTTTTTTCTAAATTTGCAGTAACAATGATACGTTTTACGCGATTTTAATGTTTATAATTTAGATATAAAAACTATGTTTTATATGCTTGCTAAATAATTAAATGCTTAATAAATAGTAGCCTTAACAACCTGCGAAATAATATGTATTCTACTGATATTGTCAATATATTTCACCCTTTCAAACTTTAAGACAAAAATTTAGCTTTAAGAGAATAATTTTTTTTCAAAAATGTGTTGTATGAGTTAAAGGTTATTGTAATGTTTCCTTTTAAAAAAAAACCCTTCAAAACTCAAGTAAAAATTTATTTTGTAATTTTAATTTAATTTTTCTTCTATTTTAATCAAGGCTTTAAACCGTTATCATTATCGTTCCGGGTCAATTAAAAATATATATACCTAATTAAAAGTTGCAATTTTAGGTTCACTTTTTTGTACAAAATGTTACTTTTAAAAAATTGTAGTGCCGTTATTTGTGGACGGATCTTTAAAAACTATACAAATTCGGATTTGGCAGCCTTTATGACTTCAGATAGGCTTAAGAAAACATAGGCCTGCTATTTCAAAGCTTTGAGAGAAACGTTTTTCTGTTTGAAAAAACATGGATTTTAACCCATGTTTTTATGGCAAAAAATGAAAAAAATAGAATTGCTTTATATTGCAAGGAGATGTTCCTACGTGCCCCTAGCAACTATAGCTGGTGTGTTTTCCCGGCGCTTTCTCTCTAAAATAAAAATTTTCGATAAAACTAAATAAATCAAAAAAATACCCTTAACTCAAAAAAAAAAATAGTAGCCCCCTTATTTTCGATGCAATCATTAAAAGCGAGACGGTTTCGGAGTTCTGGGACTTTTCTACATAAGATACATGTAAAAAAAGTATAGGGCGCAACGTAAATTTTTCGAGTAATTAAAAATTGCAATTTTAGGACCCCTTTTTGGCACAATTTTTGACTTTAAAAAAATTCTAGCGCCGTTATTTGTGGACGGATCTTTAAAAACTATTCAGATTCGGATTTGGAAGCCTTTTTGGCTTCGGATAGGCCTAAGAAACCATAGGCGTGCTATTTCAAAGCTTTGAAAAAAACGTTTTTTTTTTTGAAAAAACATGGATTTTAACCCATGTTTTTTTGGCAAAAAATAAAAAAAATAGAATTGCTTTATATTTCAAGGGGATGTTCCTACGTACCCCTAGCAACTATAGCCAGTGTCATTTCCTGGCGCTCTCGCTCTCAACTAAAAATTTTCGATAAAACTAAACAAATAAAAAAAATATACTTTGACTCACAAAAACAATAGTAGCGCTCTCATTTTCGATGCAATCATTACAAGCGAAACGGATTTGGAATTCTGAGACTTTTCTACGTAAGATACATATAAAATAACTATAGAGCGCAATGTTAATTTTTCGAGTAGGTATATCGGTTTGGTTTCAGTATATAGTTTTGCCAAATACAGTCGAACCTCGATTAGTCGAAGTTGAAGGGAAACGAAAAATAATTCCAGTTATCAAAAATTTGAGTTATTGATATAAAAATATTAACGTTGAAATAGTCAAGTCCTACGGAAACAGGTTTGAGTTATTCAAAATTCAGTTTATCGAAGTTCGACTCATATTTTTGGTTTTCAGTTGAGTTCTGAGTGATTCATTTAAAATATTTTATTCTTTCAAAAGTACTTTATGAAATGGCACAATAATAAATTATAAAAAAACGTTTATCTAAAATAAAAATAGTAATAATTAATTAAGTGTGTGTGTAGAAATTAGATATACCTATATAATCATATAAAAATAAAACGAAATATTTTTTCGGTTCGGTTCCAGTTTGAAGCTCTTATTTAACATATTGGTATACATATGCAACACTATATTCCCTTTAAGTTTGCAATAAATTATTGAATAAAATTTAACTACTATATAATTATTATGTTTAAAATACGTTTAATCAACTACAAATCTTGAATAAAATAAATCAAAATTTTTGTGATATAGTTTTGGTACGCAATGTATCTATTAGCAAAATTAACACTTTCGTCTTCCGTCGGCAAAACGTATTTTTTAAAGAAAAATTGTGCCGTCTCTGGACGATTCTGCGAAATCAAAAACCCATTGTCTCAAAATCTACCGGAAAAAAATTTATCGTGATAAGTAATACAAAACTCGTAAACGGGCAAAATAATATCTAATGAAGCCTTTTCCAGTTGCAGGTACTAGTTGCTTGTTTTATTACAGCTCGTTACACGAGTTCATGACTTCATATTATTCGTGACTTTATCGATAAAATCAAAAAGTTAATTATCACGTGTATCATTGGAAACTAATTCTGTGGCATTGGCGTTCTTCATTTTCAATTGGAGGGGCAATAAATTACACGGGCGATCCATCCCCTTTTTTAAATAGCGTTTTCGTAACGGACCACGAATTTACTGACAACCGGTGACCGTGCGTATGTGTGTGTGTAATAAATTGTATCGAATATCAGTCAGAGGCGAGGCAGCAGCTTCTGGTGCAATACAACATGTTCTGTTTAGCATAATCCTTGCATCGGAATGCAAATTGCAAACTACTTGCCGAGGCGTGAGTGCTGTTGTATTTTGCCGCCCAGCGCTTGCCAGCAATCACATTCAATTAATTGAAACACATTTCCGAGCTTTACGAATCTATTTAATTCTACCACTCTTTAGCGGGAGATAAATGCTCGTACTTATTTAATTATCATCGTAAAATTTATTTCTTATTGATTTTTGATTTGTGCAGGACCGATAACAGATAGTGCGACCCGTCCAACAGTGAACTTGATAAAATTACTCGTTGAGTAAATGAAAATTATATTTTTTGATGAGCAATTTGACGAAATGTTAAATGTGGGGTTGCCAACCCTCCGGTTTTCGTCCGGAGCCTGTCGAACAATGAAGTTTTCTCTGGACTCCGGTTTAGGAATAATAATCTCTGGATTTTTCCGTTCTTATGAAAACATATTGTTCACATCTTATGAATAATAATTAATTATTACATTTCATCAAATGTTAAACTACAAAATAGTCCATGATTACAGTAAAACGTGTTATTGTGCGGTCCTTTTTTATGCGAATTTATTTGTGTGCGATTTTTTTTGTGCGAATTTTTTTTATGCGGTATATGAATCTCAGCGGCGTTGGCACTGACTTTATAATACCAAAAAAAAATCAATTAAAATCCTATCTTCAATTTCTGAATTTTTTTTGTACGATTTCTTTTATGCGGTCCCTATCCACCGCACAAAAACAGGTTTTACTGTATTTTATTTTGCATAAAATTTAAAAATAAATAAATTAATTAATTAATTTTGCTGATAATTTTGTGTTATTCTTGTAAATATTCAGATCAATTGAGCGTTTTCTTTTAGAAGTTACGTACAGTAAGACCCCGCTTAGCGCGGACGATATATTCCAACGAGTTTAAGCGCTAAACAAAACAGCGTTAAACGAGGTCACTTTTAAATACATCACAATAAGTTGAACTGTCGTGAATTTTTAGTTATTTTGGATCTGTAGCGTTCTATCGAATCAGTGTTAGTCGAGGATGCGTTAAACGAGGGCTCACTGTATTTGCAATAAACATCTTCCAACAGTAATTTTCAATTGTATGGTTTTAAAACAATTCGTCAACGGCCAAATATTTCAATTTATTGCTTAATAAAAAAAAAAGTGGCCCAATATATGCCGAAACTGTTAACACAATATTTTAAAGCGTTTAATAACTCTGGGAGTAAAAAATACAGTAAATGTCTAAATATTTTAAAGATGGTATTGTTTAATAACCGTCTCCCATAATAAATTTTGCAGCTACAAGATGAAGTGCGTGGTTAGCTCATTAAATGGCTTAAAGCATAATGACAAGAATATTGCTCATATTTAAAAGGGCTGTTACTTTCGAAAGGAAAGCCATTAAACTAATTATGCAAGGCAGCACCGGTGGTAATTTAATTTATTTCTCTTTCGCGTGGAAACGTTTTCCAGGAATTGCATCCGATTGAAGCCGTTTCTCCTGCACGTTTTCGACGCAAGTTTGTCGTTGCCGCGGGGCGAGCGGAACTCGCATTTTCTTTCGATGCTCGGCGGCGGTGCATTACCGCAACCGAATCAAGATGGATGTAGGTTAGATTGAAAATAATAAAGTTTGAAAACATTGTCATAAAACCATTTATTTTGCGAGTCTAGACGTGGCGCTTCTTCGGAGAAGTCAACGACCACTTGGTGCCGGTCACCTGAAAGTCGCAAACAGTGGGTCATACTTCAGGAAAGTTCGCGGGGCGCCACGGCGACGATTTCTTGTTTTCATAGATTTTTATTATTCCTTTTCCGTATTTGTCTTAGAAGTGAGCGGTTCTTACGTTATTATCTTTGGCGCACAAATAGATCTATAGATTACCCTTGCCGATCATCAAACAACTACCAACTAACTAAAATATTGGGGTAACTTCGGTTGCAAACCTTCGTTCATTAAAACGCGTAATTTTCAAATTCTTTTGTGGCCATTTTAAACATCTAATTCATATTTCATGTTTACTTTTAAAGTTATACTTCTTTTGGCGCGTTGAGAGTAAAATTTTAGCAACAAAAAGTCTGCAGTTGAAGTTAATTAATTATTGTGAATCATGCTTAAAAAGTGTGCACATCTTCACATGTATTCCATTTGTCTACATTATTCTTCGCTCTTTTAAATCATTAATTTAAATTTAGTTTAGCAAATATCGAATTTACGTTTGAAAAACGTATTTACCATAGCAGTGAGTGGAAGGGAGCGAAAAGATACGAATATCTCGTGAATGCGAGCGAGAGGGAACGATTAAAGTTATTAAATTAATTTTTTGTCTAATTTATTAGCCTAAATTATTGTGAATGGTGCTTAAAACCGAGTGTGCACATTCGAGCTCAAAGTGGCACATTCCGATCTCGGGAAAATGAAGCGCGCCGCTCCGCGTCGCGCTTCATTTGCCTCCCTCGTTCGGAAATGTGCCACTTTTCGCTCGAATGCGCACATCCTTGTATATATTGTATTTGTCTACTTTATCCTTCGCTCTTTCAAATCATAAATTTAAATTCAGTTTAGCAAATATCGATTTTACGTTTGAAAAACGTATTTACCATAGCAATGAGTGGAAGGGAGCGAAAAGATACAAAAATCTCGTGAATTCAAGCGAGAGGGAACGATTTAAGTTATTCAACTAATTTTTTGTCTAATTTATTGGCCTAAGTTAGTGTAAATCATGCTTAAAACCGAGTGTGCACATTCGAGCTCAAAGTGGCACATTTCGATCTCGGGAAAATGAAGCGCGCCGCTTCGCGTCGCGCTTCATTTGCTTCCCTCGCTCGGAAATGTGCCACTTTTCGCTCGAATGCGCACATCCTTGTATATATTGTATTTGTCTACTTTATCCTTCGCTCTTTCAAATCATAAATTTAATTTCAGTTTAGCAAATATCGATTTTACGTTTGAAAAACGTATTTACCATAGCAATGAGTGGAAGGGAGCGAAAAGATACAAAAATCTCGTGAATTCATGCGAGAGGGAACGATTTAAGTTATTCAACTAATTTTTTGTCTAATTTATTGGCCTAAGTTAGTGTAAATCATGCTTAAAACCGAGTGTGCACATTCGAGCTCAAAGTGGCACATTTCGATCTCGGGAAAATGAAGCGCGCCGCTCCGCGTCGCGCTTCATTTGCTTCCCTCGCTCGGAAATGTGCCACTTTTCGCTCGAATGCGCACAACTTCGCATTTATTATATTTATCTAGTTTATCTTTTGCTATTTTCAATGAAAAATATAAATGTAAGGTAACTGCGGGTAATAAGGCCTAGCCAAGGGAAATTGGAAATTAAATAAGAAAACATCGAATTTAATCAACAGGTTTTAATAGTAATCATTTTTAAGATTCAGTTACTATAAAATATAAAGGAAAATGGCAACTTTCACCATAAACAAAATCAAATATTAACATTTTTAAAAACTCTTCATTAAAATGAAATAACTACTGTGCAACAGACAACTTGATCTGGATATTAGGTGGAGAATGGTCCAATGTTATGTATTGCCGGTTCTTCTATATGGCGCCGAAACATGGACTTTGAGAATAAAAATGATGAATAGGCTGGAGTCATTTGAAATGTGGATGTTTCGACGAATGCTCCGTATTCCATGGACAGCTAGGGTTACAAATGACGAAGTCCTAAGAAGAATGGCAAGAGAACGGCAACTTTTAAGAACCATAAAACATCGCATAACCGAATACTTTGGACATATAATGCGCAACTCCAAATATCGCGTATTGCAACTCATTATGATGGGTAGAATCGAAGGCAAGAGAAGAATAGGTCGAAGAAACATGTCCTGGTTTAGAAACCTCAGAAACTGGACTGGCCTGGGAGTGCAAGAATTGTTCAACGTGGCCAGAGACAGGGGGAAATTTAGTGAAGTGAAGTAACATCATTTAGTGATAGCACTTTAAGAAGAAGAAAAACCTTGCCAGTAGGCCTTATTATACTACTGAAGGGTAATAAAGCCTACAGCTTTAAAAAATTTAAGTAATCAAACTAGACATAATATATTTGATAACTAAGTTAAATAAATACATGAATACAGCATTGGAATATTTTTTTTTTTAAAATACCAATTGCTTCTCCTAACAGTCCATAGCGCACTCAAAGTTATTAGTATAATCCACTGACATAATTTTTATTACCTAATAATGGCTTATCGTAAGCAGGAAGATTATTGAGTAACGTTTGCATAGTAGTAGTCTGATTTTAACGCAACATAATCTTTAATTTTATTCTTGTGATGATTAAACATCAAGGACCGGTGTGATGTACCTCGGTCATTGTCGCTCAGTTGTGTCTTGACTCTAGGATCAACGTGTAATAAATAAAAATGTAGGAGTATATTTATTATATATTCTTCTTTATTTTATTTTGCTTCAGATAATATGTCTAGCAAGTCAAATCAAAAGTTAAATTTTTTTTAAGTTTTTGTATAGTTAAATTTTAGTATACGAAAAATGTTTTGTTAATTTTTGAAACAATTTTAGTGTTATATCAAAGAAGAACATTAATAGTTTATATAATCTAAAAATAAATAATAAATATATACTTTTCATGAGACGGGTCTAGGTACATCACCCCTGTTATACGTAAGCCATATTTCCACAAATTTTTAAATTTTAATGCAATGTGAATAAGCAGTTGCTAATGCTTTTAAATTGTTTTATGAAGTGCACCTTATTAGTGCCCCAATACGGTGCAAATTATTTTATTAACAAATTGTTACATATACATTTTGAAAAAAATTACAAATAAAAAGAGTCAAGGTACAACAAGTTTCTTTACATATTTATATCCGTAAGACCTTAAAAGTAATGTAAAATGCATTAGAAAACAATTAAACTTTGATACAAAAAGTAGGAGTATAATAAGGCCCATGGTTAAATTTAGTAGGCTTTAATAACCGCCGACCACGTATGTAAGAAAATCAAAATAAAATTATTTGGTCCATAACACGTCATTCAAATATTAAAAATCATCGAAGCTTGAATGAATAAAGAAAAGAAATGTGATTTTACATAGCTAAGTGTAATATTTCAAAAAATACTAACGATTGATTCGGACCGATTTTTATTATTCGTGTTGCCTGGCCGCGTTTTACGATATATGATGCTACATTTGGGGCAGGAAGCGGAATATGCCGCCTCCACAAACTTGTAGAGACATCTTCGTTCAATAGGTGTTTGTGTGTGTGGCCTTAAGCCAAACCGGTTATTTTAAATACGATTTTTGTTAATTAGGCCTTATTAGTCGACAGGCCTTATTACCCGCAAGTACTTTACTTTAGTAATTATCGAATTTATGTTTAAAACGTATTTTTACTATAGCAATGAGTAAGAGCGAGCGAAAAATACGATAATCTCGTAGATGTGAGTGAGAGGGAACAATTTTACTAGTATAATTACAGTAGGGACAGTTGGGGTACAATTTCTTATCACTTTTTTTCATGCGCTCTCTAACCAATATGACTTCAACAAAAAACCTACGACAACTAGGGATACACTTCTACGTTAACCTACTGAAATGCCTCGCTTTACGCATATGTATCGAAATACATTTCTATAATTTAATTTTAAATAAACGTTCGGCAACTCAGAGTAAAATTGGCCGACTTTACATTTTCCGTAAGTTAATACGCGCCCAGTAGTATTTTCTATACCAAAAATAAAAATTACACGAATTTTATAAAATAAATTGATAGGGCTAATGCATGGACGCAGTTTAAACGGTGCGTGAAAGTTATTACCGATACATTGCGGGTATCTTCACTAATCTCTACTAATGTATTTAAAACCGTATAATATATGAGTTTATTGAAAATAAGAAAAGTCGTGAGGTGCGACCGCGACGCAGAAAAGCAATAAATATCTTCCGGTAGGACTCTTCGGTGGGTCTTGTTCCTTTAAAGGTAGTTTCATATATTCCGCAAAATGATTATTTGTGTAAAGGCTTAAAAGACTGTCCGATACGGTCTGATTAATGGGCATATTTACCTGCGAACACCTATCAGACGCCGCAAGTGGCTTTTGACACCCTCACGTCATGTTTAGTTACGTGATAAATTGTATTCCCACAAAACAATTCTCCGACTTCTTCCTTGCCATAGAAAAAGTGTAATTAAATTCTGCCACTCAACTCGAATTTTAATCTCGCTCGTCGGAACGTTTTAAAGGCGTTCCGGCGAGACTGCGTGCGAGATAAGGCCATGAACGCTCCGATTTCGACAATAAGTAAAACACGGTTCGGGACCGCGTAAAAAAAATAGCTCTGGATATGTAAATTAAAAAGGCGAAGATCGTTTTCTTATGGCTTCGTTAATCTGTTAACGGCGAGCTTCAATCATAAAAGCTCGAGCGAAATAAAAAGCCCGACTTTTCCTGCGTTTTATGGAGTAATACACCGCCTACGGTTCGGGTGAACCTTAGGTCATGTCTTGTACGGTGCTTTTGATCACCTATGGTGTTGGCCTACCTTGTCATGTTCCTTAAATTTATATTTTATATTTATAGAGCACGGCGTTAAAGCGAGCCGCTTGGTGGAGGAAATTAATGTCCGAATTCAACGCTTTTCTAAATTAATAAGAAAAACGTGTAAGCATTAATTTCGAATAGTCTTGCGCACGTTTGGAATACTCCAATACTTTCACGTCATAAACGTCTTCGAATTTTTGTGAAAAATATGGTCCGTTGTCTATTTAATAAATTTTAAAGTGAAATTCATTATAAGTGAAACCGGAGAGGTCTCTGAAATAGTCGTTTTAATGGCCACAATTCCTGATAACTTTTCTTCGTGTTAACTGGTTGCGCGCTTTAATACAGTCGCGCCTCGATAAGTCGAAGTGGAAGGGAAACTAAAAATAAGGCGAGTTATCGAAAAAAATCGAGTTAAATACTTTCGTGTGTAGCGGAACTTGTTGTACCTTGGCCCTTTTTTTAAATTGTATATGGGTGATTCTACAAAAGTTGGGCAACTTGATGTCATCATTCAATAGAGAAAGAATATTATCATTTTTTGCAAATATTTCATTACATTCCACAAAACCAATGGTCCTTTTGCCTGCTCGCCCAATTTGGATGTATTTTTTTAAAGGCGAGTTTGTAAAATAACACTTTAAATGTTCAAAACGTCAGTACCTGGGCGTGTCACATCTCCCGAATTCCATAATTGAGTGATTGTATATTAAAATATATTCAATTAATTGTAAATTTTACTATTCTACTATAAATTATGAAGTATTAACTAATTAATTTATCATATTTTGTCATAAAATCGAATACAGTAATTAAAAAATCAATGATGAACTCTGCGTTTACTTTTATCCGTCAGTCCTGTTGTTCAATTTTAAAATTTGAAATTGCTCCCAATTATAAAAATTCATACGTTAAATCCTTATTCAGATTTTAATATTGGTAGTAAATTTAGCTAAAAACACTCCCTTTATACGACAGGCATTTTGAAAACAGTGAAAACGGCGTTATTATCGTGTGGGCACGTGCAGTTCCAGACAAAATGACAGTTCTATGGCGATTAATTATTTATTTACGTAGATATATTTTGTTGTGATTTATTTATGACAAAATGTGATTTGTTAAAATATATCATCCAATTAATGAAAAATCCGGTAGAAATTTTATTTTGAATTATAATCTTAAAATTGTGTCTCATTCATCAGTTCCATGTCCAAAATTTTGACATTTTGAAATTTTGAAATTAATGACGTATTACCATGGTACTGATATATAGTACATACATTCATCCATTAATTTTAATACTTTCTAATATAATTAACACATTGTATGCGGGAAACGCACTAGTCCGTTTTCCGACGATTGCTACTTGAGCGCGGGAAACGTACTAGTACGTTTTAGTGTATAACGGGATGGTTTCTTTGTATTGCTTTTAGAGAAAGAAGTAGTAGGCTGATAAAAACATTTTTAGCTATTGTTGGTACAAAATGAATTGGAACAGAGCATGTCAAAATGCGTTTGCAGTAATATACAAAATCACAGCAGACGGCCCATAGCGCTACTCACTAGCGTAGCGTGGGGGGAAGCTGGGGGGGCCATGGCGCCGGGCGGCAGCGAGCGCACATTTTTAATAATAAAAAAATTTAATGCTGCTTTACTTGACTTTTACTAATTTTTTTGACTAATAATTAAAATAAAGAGGGCGGCGAATTTCCGGACAGCCCCGGGCGGCGAAAACCCACGCTACACCACTGGCGCTACTTTATATTATATATTTCAATATAAAATACGAAAAGTTTAGGTTAAAAAATTAAATAATTTTCGATTTATTGAGATTTAACTGAATAACTAAATTGCGCGCAAAGCCCCCGCGCCCGGCACAATTCTACCGCGAAATGTACCCGCATACAATGTGTTAATAATTCTTTCTAATATGATTTTATTCATAAAAATGTGTGCAATGTAAAATTTTAAGATAGGTGTATCAAATAAAATCTTGTATTTTTTAATAAATGATATATTTCATTTGTACTTTAGTAACCTCGTTAGTTCCCTGGCATTCAAATTTAGAAAAATCCAAATATGTCAAAAATAGTTTGAAAAAGTGACTGGCCCTGTTTGGAACAATGTACGTATTAGATTACCTATATCTTTTAATAAAATACTAGAAAATTTTGTACCTAAAACTATACAAACAAAATTAGGTCAAAAGTTGCCCAACTTTTATAGAATCACTCATATGCAACAATTTGTGGATAAAATGAATAGCATCGTAGTGGGGCACTAATAAGGTATTCATCGTAAAATATTTGAAAGCATTACTAAACCGTTTACTCAAATTGCTAGAAGATTTAAAAATTAGTGGATCTATGGCCTAGGTACAACAGAGGTGATGTACTTTGGCTCTATTCACATTAAACACAATAAAACCGATTGTTCTATGAAAACTATATATTAATTCTTGGATTATAAGAACTACTAATGTTCTTCTTTGAAATGACACTAAAATTGTTTCAAAAATTAACAAAACTTTTCTCGTATACTAAAATTTCACATACTTAATGGTTAACTTTGCAAAAATTTAAATTTTTTGTTAGACTTGCGAGGCATATTATCTGAAGCAAGATAAAAACAAAAATAAGAATTTATAACAAAGGTATATCTAAATTTTTATTTATTGCACGTTGATCTTAGGGCCAAGGTACAATTTATCTACAGTGACCGAGGTACAACAGATTCCCTATACTAGAAATATCAAGGCATACTTTTAATGTTTTTAAACAAAGTTACTAAAAAATAAACTTTCTAACGTTTTGCAAATATAAATATACATTATTTTTTTTATTTAATTCAATAAATACAAGGATGTGCGCATTCGAGCGAAAAGTGGCACATTTCCGAGCGAGGGAGGCAAATGAAGCGCGACGCGGAGCGGCGCGCTTCATTTTCCCGAGATCGGAATGTGCCACTTTGAGCTCGAATGTGCACACTCGGTTTTAAGCACAATTCACAATAAAATAAACAAAGTATTAGTTAATAATCGTTCCCTCTCACTCACATCTGCGAGATTATCTTATCTTTTCGCTCGCTCTAACTCATTGCTATAGTAAAAATACGTTTTTAAACATAAAATCGATATTAACCGAAGCACATTTATATTTCTATTGGTAATAGCGAAAGATAAACTAGACAAATCTGATAAACACGAAGATGTGCGCATTCGAGCGAAAAGTGGCACATTTCCGAGCGAGGAGGCAAATGAAGCGCGACGCGGAGCGGCGCGCTTCATTTTCCCGAGATCGGAATGTGCCACTTTGAGCTCGAATGTGCACACTCGATTTTAAGCATGATTAACAATAAAATAAACAAAGTATTATTTAATAATCGTTCCCTCTCACTCACATCTGCGAGATTATCCTATCTTTTTGCTCGCTCTTACTCATTGCTATAGTAAAAATACGTTTTTAAACATAAAATCGATATTAACCGAAGCACATTTATATTTCTATTGGTAATAGCGAAAGATAAACTAGACAAATCTGATAAACACGAAGATGTGCGCATTCGAGCGAAAAGTGGCACATTTCCGAGCGAGGGAGGCAAATGAAGCGCGACGCGGAGCGGCGCGCTTCATTTTCCCGAGATCGGAATGTGCCACTTTGAGCTCGAATGTGCACACTCGATTTTAAGCATGATTAACAATAAAATAAACAAAGTATTATTTAATAATCGTTCCCTCTCACTCACATCTGCGAGATTATCCTATCTTTTCGCTCGCTCTTACTCATTGCTATAGTAAAAATACGTTTTTAAACATAAAATCGATATCTACCGAAGTACATTTATATTCCTATTGGTTATAGCGAAAGATAAACTAGACCAATCTGATAAATACAAAGATGTGCGCATTCGAGCGAAAAGTGGCACATTTCCGAGCGAGGGAGGCAAATGAAGCGCGACGCGGAGCGGCGCGCTTCATTTTCCCGAGATCGGAATGTGCCACTTTGAGCTCGAATGTGCACACTCGATTTTAAGCATGATTCACAATAATTAATTTACTTTCTTAGACGGTTAACTTCAACTGCAGACTTTTTGTTAGTTGTGCGCTGGGCGAAAAAGCTATTTAAACGTAGTTTTAGTTTTCGGGTTAAGATTTGACGTACGTTCAATTCGGGTAAAATTCGTCAATTTGGACCACTTGTTGATGTTGCAATAAAACGAGTAATTTGAAGGCGAAACCCCGCAAATATTAAAAAAATAAACCGGCAATAACACCGAACAAACCCGTTCTTTAATCCTACCAGGTATTGTACTTTTATGAAAAGTTGTAAAATTTAACTTCGACTAATCAAATAATTCGAGTTATCGAGGTTGGACTGTATGTACTCAAGCCATATTCGTGCATCTTTCGAACGCGGAGACAATCAGAATTTCTTAGAAAAGCCGCAATTTAGTCGCCGCAAAGTAAAAGTTTAGCGGTGGGCGTTTTAAAAAGTTATTTACGAAACCTTCGGATACATATAACTAAATTGAATGAGTCGGATATTAAATTGGCAAAACATAATGACAAGTTCGGCCGAAGAAGATTGCCAAAGTTCCTCCCATTCGTAAGAAAAACGCCAGAAGCGTTTCGAATGATCATAATCGAGGCTCGATCTAAGATAGCCGCCTATAAAAGCAGTACCTCAATTAGGGGCTTCTTAAAAAGCACATTATAGTAGTTAACATTTACCTTTAAGTAATTGGGTAATGGTACACGAGAACGTATCGCTACTTACTAGAAGTCAGTAATTGATTAGCAAAATTTTATTAAATTTATATACATATAATGCGGGGCTATGGTTAAGTAGGTATCTAAAAAATTCGTCCAGACCTCTCAAACGTAATAAACATTACGGATTTTAATGAGTTACACCACCCTGCCATAAAAATAAATTTAAAACATCCTTTTGACAGGAAATTAAACTTTCTCGATTTTGCTCTTCTCTCTTTTTCGCTCCATTTAGTTCTCGAGTTACAAGCTGAACAAGAAAGTGACGTTTTTACTGTTTTTTATATTGTTAAAGGAACCATTAACTCCAATTATGAAATTGATAAAAATATTGCTGTAAATTGGAATTTAAATTATGTCACACGAAACACAAATTAATTGTTTTTTTTTAATAAATTTATTCGAGCTATAAAATTTGGGATTTAATTGTTTTATTCCAATAAGAAGTGCTGGTTTCGGTTAGGTTAAAAAATGCTGGTAATAAGTTTTATCAATATCAGTGAAGGTTTATTTGTGTGCGGCATTGATTGGTTATAGAGTACCTTTTTTAATACCAGTTAGGGTAAACATGTCAAAAATTTATTAAAGAAGCGATTTATTAAATTTTCTAGTTGAAGTTTTACAAAGGTTACAACTAGTACCTACCACAGATAAAAAAAATTACAATTAAAGAAAAATACATATGACCTTACTATGCATTGATTGGAATTTTGTAATATTAAGTTTTTAATAATTTTGTTTTCTTTTTGTAAATAACGTATTTTTAAAAAAAATATTTTTAGACAATTATATATCGTTGAAATCATAAAAAAATTATATTTTAATTTTTGCTAAAATCATTTAGGGACCCTGTTTTTAACATAACAAAGTTGCCGCTGAAATGAGAACAAATAATTGTACATTTTTTTGACTTCGCCATCGTAATGTACAGTCAAACTAAGAAGTAATCAACACCCTAAAAACAGACCTACAGTAAACGTACTATATAGATTGATCTTTGTAATTTTAGTACCTTGAGTTCTAGGTACTAAAATTACAAAGATAAATCTTAATTGTTTTTAACCATGCAGCGCCAGATTCTGTCTCTTGGAATAGTACGTTTACTGGAGGTCCATTTCTAGGGTGTTGATTATTTCTTAGTTTAACTGTACGCAAAAAATGCATTAAGAAAGTTTTTACAAAACGAATTTATTCCAACTAATAAGATAGTAAGAAAAATTCAATTTATTAAAATTAATTATTTTGTTTTTTTTGTAAATAACTCCGTTATTTTTTAAAATATTCCCAGACAATTATGTATTGTTCATATCAGGAAAAAATAAGCTATTAACTTTTGCAAGAATAAAATGGCATTCCTATTTAAAATAACAAAGTTGGTGCCAAAATGGAGACAAATTATGGCACCAATTTTTTTTACTTGTTCATCGTAAAGTGCGCAAAAAATGACTTAAAAAAGTTTTTACCAAATTACTTTATCTCTACTAATAAGAAAGTTAGCAAAAAAGAGTTTCCGTAAAAACTCTTTTATTTTGGTGGAAAACGCCCGTTTTGGTGGAAACTTTTTTGCATTTAAAAATCGTTTTTATTAAATATCTCTGTTGTTTTTAAAAATTTTCTTAGACTGTTTGGTATCGTTAGAATCGTAGGAAATAAGCTTTTCAACAAACACAAAAACAAATACCGCGCCTACTTGATTTAACGAAGTTGTGGCTGAGACAACCGCGATTAGAGACCGAGTAAAGAATCTAAGTTCACCACCGTAAATGGCGAAAAAGAGTACATCAAAAAAAATTTTCATAGAACTAATTTATCTCAACTAATAAGAAAGTTAGAAAAATTCAATTTTTGAAAAATTAATAATGTTAGTACTTTTGTAAATAACTTCATCATTTTTTAAAATAGTTTTAGAGAATTATATGTTGCTGATATCATAAAAAAATCATAGTCTTATTTCCGCGAGAAAAAAATGGGGTCCCTATTTAAAATAACAAAGTTGGTACCAAAATAAGTACAACTAATAGCCCCAAAATTGTTTTCATTTCACCAAGCACGTGAAAAAAAGCATCAAGAAAGTTTTCACAAAATCAAATACATCGCGTACTTGATTTAACGATTATAGTTCCACATTTTACTCTTCATATAAAAGATAATGATTTAGTCAAATAAGAAAAATTAATTTTAATGTTTATGTAATAATAATAACACGCAAACAACATGGGGAATCCTCAATTAGTAGTCGCCCTCTAATCACATGTTTGTTCACGCTTCAAATTCCGAATACTTAATATTTTAACAGAAAATACATAAACAAATAGGAAACAATTACGAAACAAACTATTACGCCATTCAAGTAACAATGTTGAAGCAAAAACGTCACGGCAAACCTTCCAAAGTGCAACGAACAGATGAGGAAATGCCTCCACGAACTTTCAAACTGAAACTTGTTAAAAGAATCGACGATAAAGTTAAGACAGCTTCATACAAAACGGGAAAAACTAAAGGAAACAGTAAAACCGTCAACTTTAAATGCGTATCAAATATTTATTGTTTGTTTATAATACGAAATACGTAGACGACACTTTTCTACAATAACTTTAACTCATTTTACAATCCATAATAAGCTTAAAAAGGAAGATATTAAAAAAAAGAAGAAACAATAAAAAAGCTAAATATGAAAATTCAAGCTATCGGCCGAATAATAATAAAGCGCCCATTTTACAGCGCACGAGTAAAATTTTTAACTGTACAATATTTATATTAATATGCCTTACTTATTATTATAAATGCATTAGGTATCATGTTCCCCATATGTAAGAGCATCCAGCTCATTGAAGCTTTTATGTGCCTACGGTATTATCACAAGCACCAAAATTGAGGAGAACATCGGTTACACTTATATAACCCATTCATATGCTAATTTGTACACACTTACACCGGCATAAATAATATGACATTGTATCGTACAGTGGACTTAACACACACAAAATCTGAGACCATAGACACTCAACCCTATGTTGATGAACGGCCTTGAAATTTATAAAAAATGTCCTTAATTGAAATTTGATAATTTTTAAGGAGCCGTGGACGAAGTGGGGTATAACTAACGTGACCAATTTTTTTTGGTTAAAACGGGACGTTGGTAATCGAGCTTAAAACCGAGTGTGCACATTCGAGCTCAAAGTGGCACATTCCGATCTCGGGAAAATGAAGCGCGCCGCTCCGCGTCGCGCTTCATTTGCCTCCCTCGCTCGGAAATGTGCCACTTTTCGCTCGAATGCGCACATCCTCGTATATAATGGATTTGTCTACTTTTTATCCTTCGCTCTTTCAAATCATTTTAAATTTAGTTTAGCAAATATCGATTTTACGTTCGAAAAACATATTTACCATAGCAATGAGTGGAAGGGAGCGAAAAGATACGAAAATCTCGTGAATGCGAGCGAGAGGGAACGATTAAAGTTATTCAACTAATTTGTTGTCAAATTTATTGGCCTAAGTTGGTGTTAATCATGCTGAAAACCGAGTGTGCACATTTGAGATCGAAGTGGCACATTCCGATCTTGGGAAAATGAATAAGATAAGTAAGGGAGTGAACCCGGGTATGAGACGGGTTTTGTTTATGAGCCAAAATTTTTTACTGGTTAAATACAGCCGGGTGTTCTATTGATTGTTGGAAAGGTAATGAAAATACACAACTTTTATCCGCAGAAAGTTTTGTGATTCCATTAACATGCAAAATTTTATGACCAATTTTCTAAGTGACAGTTTTTTGACAAGAAAAAAATTTGTATCTAGGTATGAGACACCTACTAAAATACATTAAAAATTGTAAAATATAAAGTAAAAACCTCATATCTATTGCAAAATTATAATTTTTATGCTTTCCATAATTTTATTTATCACTTTCTCTTCATAATCGTCGCAATGTTTGCATGTGTAGATGCTTGCAACGTGTTTGCGCACTTCAAAAGAACTGGCCGCTTGCAAATATTGCATTTGATGTTGTTAACAGCGTTCAATTTGTTCGGCAAGAACTTTATACTAATGATGTTTTTGCTTTGGAACCCTTGGGTGGTGGTAATATGCTGTGTCTCATACCCGGACTATGACGACATTTTGAGAATTAAAAAAAATTGTTTTTCAACCACATATTGGCCTAATCCAATATTGGATCGTAAAATATAAGAAAAACACTAAATGCTATACATTACACTTTCCTTTTTCAATTGATTTACATGAAAAAAAAACATTTTGAAAAAAGTCAAAAACGTTTTTAACCTGCAATTTTACATTTCAGTGTTAGTACAAAAACTGACTGATGACCAAAGAAGTACTTGACAGTAATCAGATCGGCCATATTGACATTGCATAATGAAAATAATTAACTGTCTCATATCTGGAGCCTGTCTCATACCCGGGAACACTCCCCTATATAAAAATTAGTGACCTTTTAGTAGATGTATTCGTTCTTCAATTAACAGGTGCACAACTTCTTTGAAACTATTTATTTAGAAAAATTAAAACTAAACTCGACACAACTTAACAAAACCAAAGCAAGCGGCAAACTGAACAACTGTTGCAAAATTAGATATGTAAATAGAGAAAAAGCTGGTTTTGATATCTACTATTTTGTTTTTCGAATTTCGGCTTATTTTTATCGCAGCTGCGGCGGTGATAGGCAAAACGTTCTATGTTTATGATTAATGCAAAACAACCAACTTCTGATTATTTAGATTGCAAAATAATCAATAATAATGACGTATTCTTTGTTGAATATTAATTATTTGCAGATTAATAAACCACATAAAAAATTTAATTTTAGGATTATTATCCTTATTGCTTGTTTTAGGTGGTTTGTAACCACGCATAAATTTTTTTCGTTATTTGTTAACTGAAAAAGACAATAGTTTATCATATAGTTTATGAGTATAAAATTTCAAGTAGGCCTTTTATTTCATTTTTAAAAAATAATCGAAATCGAAGGCGAGCGTGAGTAAAATGCTGATAGCCTGGGTGCTGAAGGGCGAAAATACTGATTACTACTTTTATTCATATTGTGTAATTGTATAAATAAACTGGCAGTAAACACTAAAACAAACTATAGACTTTTAAAATACAAAAGATGAAAAAGTAGGAGGAAGAAGAGCGAAAGTACGAACTTTCCACACAAGTGCAGCAAAGCACGCGAAATTAGTCTTCTGACACGGAGACCACTTTACTACCGCCGCATGGCATTCTAAAACTTTCGCAGCGGGTATTACAAAAAAGATTTCAAGTTTCGCTCAGAGACATTATTAACCTTCCGTGTATTAGGTGGGGTATAACTAACGTAAACAATTATTTTTTTTTAAACGGACGTTTGGTATTCGAGCTTAAAACCGAGTGTGCACATTCGAGCTCAAAGTGGCACATTCCGATCTCGGGAAAATGAAGCGCGCCGCTCCGCGTCGCGCTTCATTTGCCTCCCTCGCTCGGAAATGTGCCACTTTTCGCTCGAATGCGCACATCCTCGTATTTATTACATTTGTGTAATTTATCGTGCGCTCCTTCAAATCAAAAATTTTAATTTAATTTAGTAAATATCGATTTTATATTCGAAAAACGTATTTACCATAGCAATGTGTGGAAGGAGCGAAAAGATACGAAAATTTCGTGAAGGCGAGCGAGAAGAAACGATTAAAGTTATTCAACTAATTTTTTGTCTAATTTTTCGGTCTAAATTATTGTGAATGGTGCTTAAAACCGAGTGTGCACATTCGAGCTCAAAGTGGCACATTCCGATCTCGGGAAAATGAAGCGCGCCGCTCCGCGTCGCGCTTCATTTGCCTCCCTCGCTCGGAAATGTGCCACTTTTCGCTCGAATGCGCACATCCTCGTATTTATTACAATTGTGTAATTTATCGTGCGCTCCTTCAAATCAAAATTTTAATTTAATTTAGTAAATATCGATTTTATATACGAAAAACGTATTTACCATAGCGATGAGTGGAAGGGAGCGAGAAGATACGATAATCTTGTCAATGCAAGTGAGAGGGAACGATTAAAATTATTGAATGAATTTTTCGTGTAATTTATTGGTCTAAATTATTGCGAATCATTAAGAAATTGCCGTCAAATTAATTTATATTGCAATAAGGAGACAAGAATCAAATTCTTAGATTTTTAATATTCGGTATCGTAATTGACACGTGCCTTTGAAATTTAATACTCAAAAAAAGAGTCAATAGTTTATAAATTGAAAAAAAGTTAAGTTTTTGTAATTTTTATTAATAAAAGTCTATTCTAATGCATAAATAGATAAGTGTTTTCATTATTGCTTATTCAAATATATTTCTTATCATTTAACTGTCATAAAGTGCAATTTTGTGGATTTTTTAACATGACCTGATTTTCTTCAAGTACGAACTAAAAGGGTTGAACACCAAAAAAATCTTGAAGGTTCGGACGAGCTATTAGCGAAATTTTTATAGTTCATTTTAATAATGGCAGTAGTTAATGGTTCAAAGGTTTTATGGATATTACACAAAAAAAATCAACAATGAAGTTAGACTTGATTTAACAAAAATGTAATTTTTTCTTCAAAACGTGTTTGAAATAAGTGGTAGTCAGAAGGCACAATATAGGTATGTTTTTTTTATAAAACTCATCTATCAAACATCTTAAAATAGATTTTGATTTAAATTCTTTCAACATTTTGAAAGCAAAGATTCAAAAATGAAGTAAAAACAACTAACAATAAACCTATTCAAAGAAGCACAGATCAATATCAATACAAAATACAGTGAAACCTGGATAAGTGGGCCCTGGGTATGTGAAAAACCTCTGTTATTGATAATTACAATGAGGTCCCGATACTTTTGCATTAAATACCTCTGTTACTGGGAATTTTCAAACCTTCTTAACTGTGACTTGATTTTTTCGATGTACACCTCTATAATTGGGAATTTTGTAGGTCAATAGCCTGTAAAAGTTAAACAGGTACGGATTAAAAACATTCATTTTGACCTCTCATAGTGGGACCCTCAATAAATAAGACAACTACCATATTAACCAGTCTATTTGCGAAACTGGGTAAATGAAAAACTTACATAAGTGATAAAAAAATATAGGTTCCTTCGGATCCCAGTTATCCAAGTTTTACTGTAATTCTATCAATGAGCTCACAAATTACATTCATGCAAAAACGAAAAAAAGTTCTGGTGCGCCTCATATTTAACAAAAGACAGTAGTTTTAACAAAATAATTTATTTTTGTGGTGTGCTGGTCCTTGCAACTCCTAAAACGTGTAATCGAAGTTATAAAGCGTTTTTCTTTAGCACAAAAGACATAATTATTCGGTGTGTATCTTTGTACGTGGAGAAATATAAAAAATTTAATTTGGAGCTTTATGTAAGCGCAGGACATAAGAACGAAAGCGTTACTGTTATTCTTCGCGCTACTGAAACTCGCGATATTACTGTATCTGACTTTTTATGAAGGTCGATGTGTAACCTTTCCACCGACTTAATAGATTCATAATCCTTTAACCTCTGTCCATATTTCGTGTGGCGCCAGAAATACAGCAATATTATAGGTGTGCATAATTTACATTTTAGATTTTAATTTATTTTTACTACTTAATAAACAAACATTTAAAAATTGAAGACGTTTTTACCAACAAGTCGCGTTTTGTAATAAGAAAAATTAGATTACTAGTTTCGATACGAAGTACAAACATATATTATCCGAATAATGTGTCCTGTAAGGACCTTAATTATTATACCGTTCGGGTCGAATACAATATATTTTCAAATAAATTCCAATCAAATACGAATAACTAAATTACCTTGCCAAGTCATAAATTTTGGTCCTTTTAAAAACATGTTAATCAATAGATAAAAATCAACAAGACTAGCCAATAGCAATATATTTAAATCGAATTCATTATTTCACTAATTGGACATTACTATGATAAGTAGCTGTCGATTAGACAACACATGAATTATTTTAACAAAATAAACGTAAATTCTAAAACACATACACCTCACTCGCTTAGATTTACTGCCTGGAAATTTATATTTTCATAGAGTTCTTTTTTTCGTTTTATAACATCCATTCGTTGTTATAGATCGATAATGCAGATACCATTATCAACAGTAAAACTTTTCAAAAAACTTTTAATATATTTCTTATTAGGTATTCATAAGCTTACCATAGTTATAAATCATCAAACTGAGACGACTCAAGAAATATGTTCGAAATGCAAAAGAACCTTCAAAAGATTGAAAATTACAAATTCTCATTCCATTAATAAAACTTTTTTAACATATTTATTTGAAACAAAACTTTATTTTTGAAGAAAATAAAAAATCTTGTTCAAAATTCACATTGGTTTATGAATATCTTATCATTCTTAAATTTTATCTAAAGCAAGTGTTATTGAATAAGCACACTACTAATTTGCAGACAGAAGATGTATAAAACACTAAGCTATACAAACAAACAATATCACTAAAAAGGATTCTAATCGACAAAATAAATTCAAAATTTTTTTAAATTGTTTTTTAGTGTATTACAAATTTTTTAAAATTTACTAAGGTTTTTTTGGACACCCTGTATAACCAAATCTCTCACAAAAATGTATAATTTAAATAGTTCTTATTCTTGACAAATTTTTATTTATATAAACCGTTTAAAAGAAGTGGCGTGCAATTGGAGGAATAGGTGTATTTATTAACCCCTTGACATACAAAAAAAAACCGAATTTGATGAGTCCGAAAAAAAAATATTAATTTGGCTCAACTTAACTGTTATGAGCATACACAAATAACATAAAATAAACAATTAATAGTTTTAAAATATTTTGAAATATGTAGAGCAGTATTTCCCAATCTTTTTTTAACATTCCCCACCTAAGTCATTCTAAAATTTTGATGCATATAATATATAACATATAAAAAAAATTTATATTTAAAAATTGAATTATTCCATAAATGAAGCCTAATTACAACTTGTACAAGACACAAGATTTAGGTTTTAGCAAGAAATCACTAGGAAATTATTAAGAAAAAAAAACCAATAAATAAATTTTAAAAACATAAACTAAAAAATATTTTTATATCGATAGCTCGAATTTTTGATAACGCGAATTATTTTTAGTTTCTTTTCAACTTCGACTTATCGAGGTTTGACTGTATTTAATTTTATAAATTTAATATTTCTGAACAATTAAGTAATTTATTTATTGAGTTTTCCCCAATATTAATTTTATTTGCGTAAATTAATGATCTTCAAAGTTTTTTGAAAAACCACAAATTCTGTATTTACTCTATTTGAGTTTTCTGAAAATACATAATGATTTTTTCATCAAAATTTCCTTTTAAATTTACCAAATTAAGTTTTGTTTTATTCAATTTGTATTATACAAAAAAAATTTATAATTAAAAATTTCTAAAGTTCTTAAATATATTTTAAAAATTTTCCAAGTTATTAATTTATTTAATTTGAGTTGTCTAAAAACTTAAAATAATTTATTCTTCGAGTTTACTTTAATAATTTTGCTAAATGTTTAAAACTGAATTTCATTCTATGTAAAAAAACCGGTGCATGTACTTATGTACGCACGTTAGAAGTAATACTTCTTTGGCGCGCCTAAATTAAATATAACAACGCGCTATGTTGCGCTTGTGTATAGCTAGACCAGTGATTATCAAACTATATGTTACTGCGCATATGTCGTTTTATTTGAATACATTGCTATGTCCTTTTTAAATCCAAAAAGTAATTTAAACAAATTGAATAAATACGAAGATGTGCGCGTTCGAGCGAAAAGTGGCACATTTTCGAGCGAGGGAAGCAAATGAAGCGCGACGCGGAGCGGCGCGCTTCATTTTCCCGAGATCGGAAATGTGCCACTTTGAGCTCGAATGCGCACACTCGGCTTTAAGCACACTTTACAATTAATTTACTCTCTGACAATTCGCAATTAAATATTACGGAACTATATTAATAACAAAATTCCTAAATCGCCAATTTTATGTCTTTTAACAAAATTATTGTTGAAAACAAACCTTTTTCTGAACATAAAATTGAATACAGTTTTTGACGTCTTAGAGACGTCAAAATCTACAATGACACCCCTCTCCCAGTTTGGAAATCAGTAGATAAAGACGATTTTGTGAGTAAAAATTAGCTTAATGCTTTCAAAAATAATTATTTACTTTAATTTTAAAATAAGCGTAATACAACAAAATTTCAAGGTAATTTTAGAACCCATGGCGCTTCATCTATTGACTTAACATCCGAATGTTTATTTTCAGGTTGTCGGCGATACGTTAACAAAGTCGAAACCGTTCGACAATTTTGATTGAATATTCGGATGAAAAGAGCAAAAAAAAATTAAAATTAATTACGCGACCAGAATTAATCGAAGTATTTTTATTTATGCGGCCAGAAGGTTGGTACTAAAAATATGCGGCTTCCAGGAAGACATCCTGTAGCAGTAACCTCCACATAAATGCGTAGACAAACACTTTTAGTGGCTTAGCAGCTACAACAACGAGCAAGCCGTGTGTACTCAGCAACCACTTCTATTTGTTTTCTGCATTCCTTCGAATGCTTGGTCACTGGGTCCAATGTGAATTCCCAAAATCCAATAAAGAAAAAATATCCTAATAAACCTACTTTTACTTTTGTCGAGACGTTATTACGTTTTAAACCTTTCCAGTAACGTTTTATTTAAATTTAACACAAAGAGTGATATTTTAATATGACTTAAGTATACCCAAACACGTAAACTAACGATAAAAATAAAAAGATTAATATTTAAAAATTGTATTGCGTCCAGCTTAAAAAAAATAATAAAGTGTTGAGTAATATTAAATTCAATTAATAAAAGGAATAAGGTAAAACGTCCGCGTGAATGCCCTATTGTTGCTTCGAGAGCTATATTGATGTAAAAAAATCGTAAACACATTAATAAACGCAAAAAAATGAAATATTATTGTTGTTTATGAACTAATGCAGACATTATTGCAATTTGGTTAAAAATATTGTAAAATTAATTATAAAGAGTATAAATTAACCACTTTCGTCTAAAGAATGACCGGGTATAGCCTAGTAAATGACTAATTAGTAATTGATTTACCTATTATAAACGAATAATTCAAAAATTTTATAAAATTAATTTTAAACACTAAGCTTAGATGTACCTTTGTGCAATTTTTTTAATAAACTTCCTTTTGCTATTTATATATGATTACATAAATAAATATATCATAAATATAGATCAATTTTTTTAATTGTTATAAACATTATTTCTCTAACGGTTATTCACTGGTAGATGGTCACAGACTGAACGTTTTACCCCCTTTTTAGTTAAGTATTTTGTCATTAAGTCTTGGAAAATTAAAAAAGTTGATGTTTCAGCTAAGAATGATGACGAAAAACTTTTAGCCAAATCCATTTAACATGAAAAACCCAAAATAATTAGACGCAGCAAGTTTAAAAAATAAATGTATTGCAGAGAATATTAATCACAGAATTTTAATTAAGTATGTCGGTAAACGCGGGTTATAATAAAACCCACGATATACCCATAATAAAGCATTAATAAATTTTAAGAGTTTTTATTATTTTTTATCTATATTTAGTCGACTAATTAATTAGTTATAAAGATATGAAATAAATCAAAATTTATTAAAATTGTCTCGGCACAAATTTTAATTATTTTTGACATTATATTAGGATTTCGCAATTTAAAAGAAAACTTGGTATAAAAAGAAAAGCAATTTAAAAGGGAAAAATCGATTAAAATTTAAAAAATATATATATCTAATTATCCCTTTTTTTATGTTAGCAATAGTTATTTTGAAATCGAATTCCTGGATTCTTCATCATAAGTAGCAATACGTCATATCTCGAATGACTACTAAAAATGAGGAAATTCAATACATAGCTATTTTTTATTGTATCGAATACCCCCTGTGTGTCTAATGATTTAATATCACAAATATTTGATTTGTTCTTTTTTATCTTTGTACTCATTTAAGTTTTTTGGTTGTATTGTTATTTAAGTTTTAATGCAATGGAAATTCGTTTTTTGGTTCTTAAAAATTTATTATTCTAAATTAATGCATTTAAATAAAAAAATTAATTTTAAATGATAAAAACAGTGTTATGAGATATAATTAAGAAATATATTATTTTTTTTGAAACCAGTTTTCAGTAAATTCCAAATGTAGGTATAGGTATTTTCAATGTTTTTTTTTATTACAATGTTTTTTTATTTATATTTAGAATTCTATTTCATTATATTTCAATCGTCTTTAACAAAATTCAATGAAAATCAATTTAAACTAAAAAATTATTAATTTTTTTGAAAATTTATTTTGGGTAACCATCTTAAGATTGAAAATCGCTGAGCATTTCGTTACACAGTACCATTTCTTTATAACATTTCGTTCAATTCCTCTAGTTTGGTAATTGGTATATCTTTAATAACATTGTTTGACGCAGAAAATAGAAATGAAACAAAAAACAGGGCTTCGAACCCGAACTGAACCGAAAACCCCCAAAAACCGGTATTTTTTGGGGAACAAAAACCGGAACTGAACCGAAAAAATATTTTAGTTTATTTCTTCTCTCTCTATATTAGCAATACAATACATAATTGAACATTAAACATTAAAATCGAAGAAATCGATATATTTGGTGGTGCGAAAACCGGAATCAAACCGCTATACATATTTTTTTACTTGAACCGGAGTGGTAGAGATAACGGTTCGAAGCCCTGAAAAAAATGAACAAAATTTGAACAAAGTTAAAAACGATTTCTAGCTAAACAAGAACCTTTTTACATTTTTGATACTGCAAAATGTGAATTAGTAAGAAAGAACGATTTTAACTTGAACAAATCTTGCCTATTCTAAAATTTGACTTTTTGTACACAACCAAATTGCAATTAGTTTTTTGGTTTGAATGGCGCCGTGGGTGTTATCAAGTGCTTTAACCCGTATTACATTTATCAATTCACAAGTAATCTAATAATATCAATATTTACACACCAAATTAGTTACTTTACTAGAAACAGGTAATTATATGCCCTTGTATTGTAGATTTACGGTACGCCAAGAAATAATATTTATTTGCTAAACTATATAAGAAGCAATTTCTATTTTCGTCGCGCTAGATTTAGCGCCAAGTTAAAAGTTTAAACAAAATAATTAACAATATAAGTATTCATTGTTTTATCGATTAAAGTTCATAAAACGCCAAGTGTTTATTTTGCTTTTTACACTTGGAATTTTATCTCATCTAAAAATACTTCCTTGTTTGCGTCAAAATATTATCAGCTCGTACCACCTGAAAATTTTCTAAAAGCTTTCCTAGCCACCGAATAAATTTCAGTTAACTTCAAAAATTGCAAAAACATTACGCGGATCGCCAACAATAAACACGTGCGCGTTCGTCGACAGAAAAAAAAACACCTTTCTCGAAGGTTTTCTTTGTGCGCCACGTTCGACTAATAGTTGTGAATAATTCGAATTGAAGCTGTCAATTTGAAAGTCGGTCAAGTAACAAAGTAATAAGTTTGTTTGCTTTTAAAGGAATCCCAAGTCGCTAATTCCGAGAAGCAAGACCATCTCACTTTCGATTTTTCTTAGAAACTGTTTCTTCACGTTTCCACTTTAAGAGCATTTACGTCAGTCGAATATTAAATTAATAATTTTGCAATTTTATTATGTTTTTCTAGAAAAATTTGTATTGCATACGCCCACGTATAGCATCACACCGAAGATTTGATTAAAATATGTTTTAGCAAACGCCGAAGAGATGAATTTTTTCTAAGCTTTAAAAAAAACTTTAAATAGCATTTTAAATTAATGGATGGGCAATTCTTAACGTGAACAATTCTTTTTTTGTTAAAAACCTGACGTTAGGTAATCGTTGTATATTCGAAAAACGTATTTACCATAGCAATGAGTGGAAGGGAGCGAGAAGATACGATAATCTCGTCAATGCAAGTGAGAGGGAACGATTAAAATTGCTTAATTAATTTTTCGGTCTAAATTATTGTGAATGGTGCTTAAAACCGAGTGTGCACATTCGAGCTCAAAGTGGCACATTCCGATCTCGGAATGAAGCGCGCCGCTCCGCGTCGCGCTTCATTTGCCTCCCTCGCTCGGAAATGTGCCACTTTTCGCTCGAATGCGCACATCTTCGTATTTATTACATTTGTATAATTTATCGTGCGCCCCTTCAAATCAGAAATTTTAATTTAATTTAGTAAATATCGATTGTATATTTGAAAAACGTATTTACCATAGCAATGAGTGGAAGGGAGCGAGAAGATACGATAATCTCGTCAATGCAAGTGAGAGGGAACGATTAAAATTGCTTAATTAATTTTTCGGTCTAATTTATTGTGAATCATGCTTAAGACCGAGTGTGCACATTCGAGCTCAAAGTGGCACATTCCGATCTCGGAATGAAGCGCGCCGCCCGCGTCGCGCTTCATTTGCCTCCCTCGCTCGGAAATGTGCCACTTTTCGCTCGAATGCGCACATCTTCGTATTTATTACATTTGTATAATTTATCGTGCGCCCCTTTAAATCAGAAATTTTAATTTAATTTAGTAAATATCGATTTTATATTCGAAAAACGTATTTACCATAGCAATGAGTGGAAGGGAGCGAAAAGATACGATAATCTCGTCAATGCACGTGAGAGGGAACGATTAAAATTGCTTAATTAATTTTTCGGCCTAAATTATTGTGAATGGTGCTTAAAAGCGAGTGTGCACATTCGAGCTCAAAGTGGCACATTCCGATCTCGGGAAAATAAAGCGCGCCGCTCCGCGTCGCGCTTCATTTGCCTCCCTCGCTCGGAAATGTGCCACTTTTCGCTCGAATGCGCACATCCTCGTATTTATTACATTTGTATAATTTATCGTGCGCCCCTTCAAATCAGATTCTTTTTATTGCATTTTTTTTAATTTTAAGAATATTTCTCCAACATTATATAAAAATTGGGGCACAGGTACAAAAGTTATAAGTTAAAAAAAATAGTTTTAAATAAAAAAAACAACGACTTCAAGCTTTAAACGCGATTACCTCAATACTGTTTTTTTTTGCGGTGACCTAAATATTTTAAAAACTGTTAAACCGATCAAACTAAAATTTTATGTGCTTATTTGTTATTACAATAGGCAGGGCCTGAACGAAGGATTTTTTGTTTGGGTTAAAATTGTGTTGTTTATTGCAAAAAAACCAAAATCAGTTCGCTTCAAAACTTTGACTTTTTCGTAAAATTGTTGTCATTTTTGTAAAAATCAAAATTTTACCAAACCCTTCGTTCAGGCCCTTCGTAATGCAATATACTATCGCAATATTTTTTTTATTTTGATTTCACATAAGCCGTTCTGAAGATATCTTGGTCGCCGCAACTGATGAAAAAAAACGGACGTTCTAAGAGAAGAGTCGTATTTCATTCATTTTTAATTTTTTTATAAAAAAATTTGTACATTTGTCTTGAAATAGGTATTTTTTGATAGCATTTTGCGAATTTCAATAAATAGTTATTAAAACAGAATAAAAAATTATTCAAAATCACGTAATTTTCTCGATTCCAAGTAGACATAACCGCTTAATTTAGTAAATATCGATTTTATATTCAAAAAACGTATTTACCATAGCAATGAGTGGAAGAGAGCGAGAAGATACGATAATCTTGTCAATGCAAGTGAAAGGGAACGATTAAAATTGCTTAATTAATTTTTCGGTCTAAATTAGTGCGAAAGGTGCTTAAAACCGAGTCTGCGCATTCGAGCTTGAAGTGGCACATTTCACGTACGACGAAGTCTGGAGAGATTTCTTTAACTCTTTATTGTTAACTTGTAAAGCACTTTATCAGATATTTGGCGTTTTTCGTAGAAAAACCTCCTGTAATCCTTAATTAAAATTTTACATAAGTAAATTGATGGATCGTGGTGAAAAGTCGCGTCTGCAAGTCGAGCCGAAAGTCAAAAGATCTTCATATTCGTAGTTCAAATTTATTTGATATGAATATTCGCAAATGAGTGCAAAGGAAACGTATTTAAAGGGGTCCTTAAAACGTGGCTCCCTTACAAAATTATTTCCCATTTCAAAAACAGCCAATTAAATTCAATTACTTCAAAAGCGACAAAAAGATGATGTTTTATTAATTTTTGTTTCAATAACTTAATATTTATGCAAATATTTCCTAATAACTAAATACCCACAAAGTTTTACAGACTGTCACATTCCTTAATTACAGTGGGCGCCTATATTTAGCAATTCAAAGTTCAAGTAGTTATACAAATTGGGGGGCCCCGCAACCTGAATTTGTTGTAGACACTCGACTTGAAATTCTTCGTACTCATCATACCTAACATTTTTTCATAAATTTTTGTCTCGTCTATTTAGTTTCACTATCGTCGGCTTAATTGATAGCAGGCACTATGTTCACAAAATTTTATTAAATGGAAACATCATAAGTTTTTAAGGATTAAACTTTGTAACGATAAATATTTCTATAATTGTAATTCGTGGCTCTATTTTGCTTTATTACTTTTGTATAAATTTACAATTTTTCTAATAACTTAAATTAACCTCCAAAGTAACAAGAAACCATGTTCGAACATTTGATTCTGAACACTCCTTCGAAGCACATAAAGACTTGTAACTAATTCGTGAAAATAGTATGAAACCGAACTATCAAAAGATGAATATAGACGTTTTAACTTTTTTCGAACTTTGGCCCACTTTTCATCAAAATGGGTTCTGAACAAGGATACCTCGTATATTAGCTGTGCCTAATGTTACCAGTTGTCCCAATTTGAGCGGTATAACCCGATTTTCATCAGTTTTAGACACATTCCGATTCATCCACGATTAAGACGTCGAACATCCGGATTTTGAATGTGTCAGTAATTATATATGATAGTTACAAATTTTTTATCTCTAATTTTTTAATATTGTATTGGTCTTCTTCTTTTACGCCTTTTGTATATCCAGATTTGGGTGCTTAGAAAATTTCCGGGCTTGTATCTTTGATGTGAATGTGGTAGTGTTTTTAAATGGTACAAGGGATCTACAGTTTTACCTAGGTTCCGAACCACGACAATTTCTAGAGAATTTTTTCAACAAATTGATTTTTATTTTGCCAAGGTGCTTAACCCATGCGAAAATCAGAGGAGCTTTCATGGTATCTATACCGGAATAATTATATTAACGTGATTTATTGCACAGAAACGGTTTATGAGCCGGAGAGTGACAGACCAATTTTTATTTTGGAGGAATGCATGGTTTCTGAGGGATTCAAACTTAGCAAAGCAAGTATTATATATAATTCTATGGGGGTCCTTTTTTATATATAATTATATATAAAATGTATATAATTAAACATTTTTTTTACTCAGGTAAATGTAATACCATATGCAATACTATCCTGGTGCTAGAAATAATATAATTTACATATACCTACAATATTACGTATCTTATACATTAGAGTGGAGCAAAAAATTTTTTTATTAGCCTGGGGATAGAATTTGTAGCTTATAAAAAATAAAAATTTTTTACTCAACATCTTGAGGTGGCCCACTGATTTTTTAAATTAAATTCAAGTTAAAATTCTTTTGAAACAAAAAAAAAATGTTCCAAAAGCTGAGAAGTGTTCTTTTCTTGCCCATTAACAATTATTAACTTAAAAAATTTCTATCGCCATTATTGCAGTTTTCAAAAAAATTCCGAAACAATAACATACTTTTCTTATGCATTAAAGTGAATTTTGAGTTGGAAACGATCAAATTTGTTCATTTTTAGATAAATTTGAAGATTTCAAGCCAAAAATTTTTTTTTGTTTCAAGAATTTTAACTTGAATTTAATTTAAAAAATCAGTGGGCCACCCCAAGATGTTGAGTAAAAAAATTTTTTTTTCAAAAACTTATTTTTTATAAGCTACAAATTCTAGCCCCAATCTAAGAAAAAATTTTTTCGCTCCACCCTAATATACATATCAATATACGAAGGTGTTTAATTTTCTCAGAGATGACACCAAAAGAATTAGAGTCAATAAAGACGCCAAAAAAGTAGTAGAAGTGACCAAATGAATTCGGAACTGAATTTATTTAATTGAATAAGCTATCAAAATGGGCAATAACTAATTCACAATTAGTGATTTTTTAAATAAAATTGAAACAACTACTTATAAAATGATTTAAATTATATATAAAGTATTTATATACCTATTAATTGGTATGTATTTGCACCATGCAATTTTTCTTTTTCTTCTTTCACTTTTATTGTAGGCTAATTATTAATTTCTATTAACGGGACATTTCCATTAAGCAGTCAAAAATTGGGCGACAAACGGTGACCGATTAATAGAGACTTCACTGTATCTATTGCACAATTGTACTACTGTATCCTTATTTTCACCAGTTAATGATAAAAATGGACGTTAATTGATAAAAACCAATTTGCTTCTAGTTGTCCCGATTAAAAAAACCAAATCCCAAGTTTTTAACCCCCCACCTCGCCATCGAGCATCCTGGACCTGACCACACTAGCAGTGGCCCAAAATTTAGACGTTCCATACATCACAATAATCCGACAACGCAACTTTCGGTGGCAATACAATTAAAGTTTATGCATGTGAGGGGGCGAAAAATAGTTTACAAAGCCACCAAAGTGCTAAAAAAAAAATAAAGGTGTTTTACCAGGCGAAGAAATTGATATATGCGCTACTCAATTGTGTGGAACTTCTGTTGCGGCAATATGTTAACTGTACCCAAGACAAAATGCATTATTATCGTATATTACAATGACAAATGGCAGTCTTCCTAAATCATAAAAACGATGTAGCGAGTCGCAGATTTCTTCGGGGCGACAAAGTGCAATCTCAGGTAGAAAGTTGCAAGGAAAATTAATACAGTAGGTACAATGAATGCAATATCCTGCAGAAGTTGATTGGTTTAAGCGCCAACATGCAAGGAGGAGGAGTTGCCAATCTATTGGCCACACACATACACTTTATGCAATCTAAATTGTTGCTATATTTTATTAAGTGATTTAATATGGAGTAAATAAATGATAGTGATCTTGGCGTGAGGGAGGCGAATATTGGGTAATGTTGCCGAGGCGCACCGCACCATGCAATTTGCGAAAAACGCAATTAAGTCTCGAAGGGGTCCCATTTTTTTTAATAAATGACCGTTTTAATTAGCGTCGAGTTACACGACGAATTAACGAGCGATGCAGATTTACAATGAGTTGACTTAAGTAATAGTGGCGCAGTAGACCGTACAAAATCCTACGAGAATTTTTATAACATTTAGTTTCTAGATTTATGTAATTATCTAGTAACACTTGAGAAAGCTATTTAAGTAGCTATATTTAGAAACATTCCGTTTGGGAAACCTAGAACTTTCAAGAGTTTTCTTTATGGTCCTTTTAATGAGTTTTAAAGGACTGCTCATATTTATAGATTTGCTTTTAATATTGTTTTAGGAACGATTAAGGCAAAATGAATGTGCTACTACACGAAATTCTTAGATATGAATTTATCACTGCATGTTTAAGCAAATTATCGCTACAAATAGCGGTTTTGTCAAACTTAAAAAATGTTGCTATCATTATACTTGGTATTTTAGGTATATCTTGTTGCAATTAGTTATCCAAATAAATATTTTAAGCGGACAGGTGCGAGGTGGGTGGGTTTTTTTTTGATAACTCAATCGATATTAATTTAGTTTGTTAACGTCATATCCGACGAATATAATATTTTCAGCTTTTTGAAGTAGGTTAATGGTCTCTTCTTTTTAATATGATTGTGCTACTAAGAGTAAGTGGGTGAGTGCACTTTTGTAAAATAATTGGTTTTTCGTAAGCTCGTAGCCGTGCACCCCGCCGAAAAAATTCATATCCTGAAATATAATCGGATATTATTTATATATTTTGAGTTATATTTGCAAATTATAACAAAAATTATAATAGAATATGTTCCAAGATATATTTTTTACGTTATGTATTTGTGAATATATTGAAAAATTTAAAGTTATAAAAGATTATATTTTAGGGTATATTTTCAAATTATAGTTTCAGATATTTTCGCAAATGTTATATACCAGGGGTGGCCAACCTGCGGCTCGCGAGCCACATGCGGCTCTTTGAAGGATTATTTGTGGCTCTCAAAATTTTAAAGAATTATCAAGAGAAATAAAATAAATGTGTTTAATTTTTAATATTTAAATTTAATACATATATTTTATACTTTTAAATGTTTTCAATAAATATAATTCTGTAAAAAAAATTTTTTAATACCTTTTTTGCATACCTTTCAAATACGTATTTAATTGCGGCTTGCAAAAAATTTGAAATTTTGAAAAATAGTTTGGACTATCATGGAGCTTGACCACCCCTGCTATATACTATATATACTATACTATAAATCCTATATATATACATATATAATGTATACCTACTATATGTATACTATAGCCAAAGTAATAATAGATTATATTCTACAATATATTTTCGAATTATAATGGACTTTTATTTGCAGATTTATCAGCAAATTCTAATTTAAATTATAAATATATTGAGTCAAAAAAATTTTTTTTTAGGCTATTGAGTATGAAAAGTAACTGCTAAATTACACAAAAGAAGCCCCATAAGCTGAAAGATTCTAATTTACAATGTTATTTATCTTATTTAAAAAAATGTATTCTTAATTTTGAAATAAAAATAAAATTTGGAAATTATATTCTGAATTTAATTATCTAAATGACAATTAAAAGTTAGAACCGATATTTTATATTCTGGATTATAATTTGAAATTATATCTTGCGTTTATAATAAAGCCCCATAATGTAATATAGTCTAAAATATATCTTAGCTATATATCTATGAATATATTTTAGGTTAAATATTTTTTCGTCGGGGCCGAATTATTATTTTTTTTCACTGACCATTTCTGTGTGAATTTTATATGTAATATATCTGTCTATTTGTTTACTTTACTTTTTGCAAATATAGGGTTTGTTTTAAAATAATAATAATTAAACTTTTTAAGTGCCACGTCAAAAGATGAAAATGTTTTATATTAAATTTAGTTCTAGAAGAGGTATGCAAACATTTGAATCTGCACACTGCACAATTTATTACCCATAAGTAATCATTTTTTTAAATTAAAAATTATAAAATAAACATATACTTTTCTTAAAAAAATGGTATTTTCAATTTTTAAATTAAGAGAGAGAAGATCAACGAAGACAAATCGAACGAATATGAAGTTTGTGCACATTTGAGCGAAAATTGACTGTTTTTGAGCGAATGAAGCCCATCGACTTTTAACCACAATCTACAATAATCACTTTATTGTCAAAAATTGTAGAACCGCATTTTTACAGTGACCAAATATCTGTTTTTTTTTGTATGTTCAATTCTGAATGTCTTTGTGAAGAGAATAATAACTTTTTAGAGATTTTTTTTAAAGAATGATATTAAAATATAAAAAAAAAATCGGTACGGCTATTTAAGTACGCGCGTTAGAAGTTATACTTCTTTGGGGTAACTAAATTAAATATAAGCACTTGTTATATTACGTACATTTCGTTTGACTATAGCTAGACCAGTGGTTTCCAAACTATTTGATACTACGGCTCTCTTAAATATGTCCAAACTTGGCGCCTCGCAACAGTTTACCTAATCCTTGATTTACACGGTAGATAGGTTCCGGAAAAAAACGTATAAATCGAAATAAAAAAAATACTACATATCTATGATATAAAATTAGTGATATCTAATTCATAAGAATGTATATGAATTAATTTTACATAGAAATAATGATTGAAATATGCGCATTTTATTTTAATTTAATAATTAATATAAATATATGCAATAAATACGAAGATGTGCACATTCGAGCGAAAAGTGGCACATTTCCGAACGAGGGAGGCAAATGAAGCGCGACGCGGAGCGGCGCGCTTCATTTTCCCGAGAACGGAATGTGCCACTTTGAGCTCGAATGTGCACACTCGGTTTTAAGCATAATTCACAATAAAATAGACATAGTATTAGTTAAAATCGTTCCCTCTCACTCACATCAACGAGATTTTCGTATATTTTCGCTCTCTTCCACTCATTGCTATGGTAAATAAGTTTTTCAAACGTAAAATCGATATTTGGTACACTAAATTTAAATTTATGATTTGAAAGAACGTAGGATAAAGTAGACAAATTTAATAAATACGAAGATGTGCACATTCGAGCGAAAAGTGGCACATTTCCGAGCGAGGGAGGCAAATGAAGCGCGACGCGGAGCGGCGCGCTTCATTTTCCCGAGATCGGAATGTGCCACTTTGAGCTCGAATGTGCACACTCGGTTTTAAGCACCATTCACAATAATTTAGGCCAATAAATTAGATAAAAAATTAATTGAATAACTTTAATCGTTCCCTCTCGCTCGCATTCACGAGATTTTCGTATCTTTTCGCTCCCTTCCACTCATTGCTATGGTAAATACGTTTTTCAAATGTAAAATCGATATTTGCTAAACTAAATTTAAATTTATGATTTGAAAGAGCGAAGAATAAAGTAGACTAATCCAATTTATACGAGGATGTGCGCATTCGAGCGAAAAGTGGCACATTTCCGAGCGAGGGAGGCAAATGAAGCGCGACGCGGAGCGGCGCGCTTCATTTTCGAGATCGGAATGTGCCACTTTGAGCTCGAATGTGCACACTCGGTTTTAAGCGTGATTCACATTAATTAATTTTTTTTCTAAACAATTTTGATTTTAAATTATTTTAAAAATACCAAATCTCTAATTTAAAATAATTAATTCACTTTCTTAGATGGCTAACTTCACACTGTCAAATTTTCGTAAGTTGTGCGCGCGCAACTTCCGTTTCCTGCCCACATTTCACTCCCTAGAGAAGTATAACTTCAAAAATAGTACACCCTATAACTTTTACTCAACTTGAAGTCTAAAGCGACTGGCCTATAATTATATCAGCAAAAAACAATTGGGTGTTATTTTCCTTCAGATCTCGACGCTTTTTGTCGGCAAGGACTTTACGGAAGGAGCGCAGTTTCGCTCCGCGTTCCGGCCACGTCCCGAACTAGGACGGGACGAAATCGAAAATTATCAGTTAGAAGAAAAATAATTAATAACGGAAGATTGTATAAATCTTAGCAATTCTAAGCGAGATGTCAAGCGGTAGACCACCGTGAAGAAGATGTTCTTTTGCAGGCACGAGACAACCCGCCGAGTGACAGCTGTCGGTTCTTATGTTGTTTAGTTGGTTCGCGACTTTACGTTCACGGCGTCCGTAAACACAACATTTAACGATCGAACTGACGCTTATGGCCAAATAAACAAAACAAAAAAAACTAAAATAAAATTGAAGAAATTTTTTAACATTGTCTCCGCGTCGCGCCATTAGAATAGCGATGCAACGCCTACCTAACGCAACGGATTTGATTAAATCACTTTATCTTAATGACAGATCCAACAAAAAAAGCAGCCAAATAGCACAATAAAATATTTTATTTATGCTAAATATTTTTCTGAATTTTTCTCAAAAATTGATGGCGACATTTGTGGGCAATAATAATTGCATAACAACTTGCATATTTTTCGTGCAACATGTTCATCGCTTTCTTCTTCACATTTATCTTCAAAAAACTGTAATTAAATATTGTAATCAAAAGAATGGACGGAAATTGTATATTTTTAAAAAAAACCGAAACCTATTTTTGGTTGATCATTATTTTTAGTCTGTATATCAAGTTTTAGAAGTGGAGAGAGTTGTTGATTACCTCTTTAATTACTCGACTAACAGTCTTTATTGTATTTTTTAATTAAAAATTTTCGTTCTTTAACAATTTATCTACTTTACCGTTAGGATTTTATTGGATGAAAATGGGATTGGGGAACGTGCTCATTTATTTTAATTAGGAATGATGAATATAGAGCTATCTATTGCAGATTTCTTGTGGATAATAGAATCAATATAAAAAAGACGACTTAATGTATTTTTTTTAATTAATTATTTAGCCTTCTACTTTTAAAAATTATACGAAAGAGAGTTATTAAAAAAATTAAATAAGCGATACTTTTTTCCCAATTTTGACCTATTTTTCGTCCAAGATGACTGTGCTATTAGCACAATGTAATTTATTGATTGCTATAGAGTGAAGTTCAGGCTAAATATGTCCCCAAAATAACAATATCTTAGCGCCACATGTTTTTAGTAAAGCTTTAGATAGCTTATCTTAATGGGTATTATTGTCTTAACGATATTCGGCCAAATTGTTTCATTAACAATTAGTCTTATGCAATATTTTTTTAGGTCGATTAAATTTCAAAAATAGTATGGTTCAAATGAAATGTTATCAAAAAGTTTGTAAATTAGTTTTATATGAGCATTTTTATAATTTTGCTATCACTTTCCATGTTTGATGGATCTACTTTGAAAACTTATTAACTGTAAGTAATTTTTGAACAAAATTGATTATTTAAGTGTCATTATTTTTCTTAGTTAAATCCAATATATCAACTATTAACGGTAAATAATATTCATATCTATATTGTTTAAATTACAAGGATTTAATTTATCATAGGTGAAGTTTGATTGTTTTTGGAAATGTTGATATTTTTATTAGTGGCGTTTTTTATATATTTTATATTTTTGTATTATGCCCCGTGCAACTAATATTCCAAAACCAATTTAAGCAATAAACATGTTATAAAATTTAATATAGAATTAATATCGCAAAAAAATTGTTTTATTTTTTTTTACTATTTTTCAGTTACATTTCTTTTATTTATTACATTACTTTATTAAAGTTTTTTTTATTAATTGTAAATGATTGATATAAGCATAATTTATTCATATTAAAATTAATATAATGTATGGTTAATTTTATAATGCAACAACCAACATTAAAATTTCCCAAAATTAAAAATGCTAAAACGAGTTGCTAATACAGGAGTCCCTCAATTTACCCGCCACTATTCCCCGTACTGAATTTGCGCAGTCAAAAAATAAATTTACCGAAAAGTTTTAAGTAATGAACTGGACGAGGAGTTTCCAACCTTTTTTTTTGACCAGGGACCACTTCGATTTCATTATTATTTGCAGGGACCACAAGGTTAAAAATTAAACTGTAATTCGATAAAACCTCAAAATAATTGTTATTAACCCTCCGCATACTATGTGATTAAATGTCACATGCCATACTAGGTGAGGTTTGCCATACCCCGAAAATAAAATGAATTAAAATCCACAAAATTGTACTTTATGACAGTTCAATGATAAGAAATATATTTTAATAACCAATAATTAATAGGTTTAAGTAAAACACTTATTTATTTATGCATTAGAATAGACTTTTATTAATAAAAATTCAAAAACTTAACTTTTTCTTCAACTTATAAACTATTGAATCTTTTCTTGAGTACTAGATTCTAATGACACGTGTCAATTACGATACCGAATATTAAGAAAACCTAACAAGAATTTCATTTTTGCTTTCTTATGAAAATACAAATTAATTTCACGGCAATTTCTGAATTATTCGCAATAATTTAGGCCAATTAATTACACGAAAAATTAATTGAATAATTTTAATCGTTCCCTCTCACTTGCATTGACAAGATTATCGTATCTTCTCGCTCCCTTCCACTCATTGCTATGGTAAATACGTTTATCGAGTATAACATCGATATTCACTAAATTAAATTTAAATTTTTGACTTGAAAGAGCACACAGTAAATTATACTAATGTAATAAACACGAGGATGTGCGCATTCGAGCGAAAAGTGGCACATTTCCGAGCGAGGGAAGCAAATGAAGCGCGACGCGGAGCGGCGCGCTTCATTTTCCCGAGATCGGAATGTGCCACTTTGAGCTCGAATGTGCACACTCGGTTTTAAGCATGATTCACATTAACTTAGGCCAATAAATTAGACAAAAATTGGTTGAATAACTTATATCCTTCTCTCTCGCTCGCATTTACGAGATTTTCGTATCTTTTCGCTCCCTTCCACTCGTTTGCTATGGTAAATACGTTTTTCGAATATAAAATCGATATTTACTAAATTAAATTAAAATTTTTGATTTGAAGGAGCGCACGATAAATTACACAAATGTATTAAATACGAGGATGTGCGCATTCGAGCGAAAAGTGGCACATTTCCGAGCGAGGGAGGCAAATGAAGCGCGACGCGGAGCGGCGCGCTTCATTTTCCCGAGATCGGAATGTGCCACTTTGAGCTCGAATGTGCACACTCGGTTTTAAGCACGATTACCAAGCCTCCCGTATTAACAAAAAAAAATTGTTCATGTTAGTACACGGAATGTTAAGAATCTGGCAACGTTGCTTTATTTATTATTTTTTCTGCAAATATAGTTTCTAAACATTTTCAGCAATGAAATTAAGAAAAGCAAATGAAAGTTATAAATGTGCTCAAATACTATGCCACAACAGATTCTGTTACAATTCTTCTTTATTCCCCAATAAAGATGATTTATATGTACTTGTTGGTTTATCTCGCGGTATTTATGTAGTTTGATATTTTGTACCTAATTTGTTAAATGTGTGCATAAATCCTATAATCGCCTGTACGAATCAATGTAATAAACGCTATTAAATTTTATGGCTTCTCAGATACTTTAAGCAATTTATCAAACTTCGTAATATAGCTAGCTGTTTCAACATTGAGATCTACAGCTTTAAAAAAGTAATAAAAAATAATTCGATCGATATCAATAATTTGTACGAAGTTATTGGATTAAATTTTGAAAAACGTAAAAACAAACTTTTTAACGAGGATTTTCCAATTCATTTTCAATTGCAAACGAAATTCAATTTAAAGTTGCTTTGAATATCGCGTTTTAATTATAAAAAACATTTCATTGATAGAATATGCGTCGTTTAATTGATTTAGCATAAGTACAGAGTATCTGGACACCCATTTTATTCCGTTAATTAAAATTCTGGTCATATACATCAATCAATCGATAAATAAACAACAATTCCAATATCATAATTATAAATTATAAAAACTTGTAATTAGCAGTTTACTTTTTTAAAATAGATATTTTTAAAATTCTTATTAACACAAAGTTGACTGTCAATCTGAAGAAGTGAAAAAAGCTTTAAAGTAAAATATAACAACAATTATTTTTGTTTGAATTTATCCATTATTAAAGTAAAACATTTCCACTCGAAAAAAAGCTTTAGAACTTTTTGAAAATCTAGCAGAGCTTTAAATATTTTAGAAAATATAAAAAAAACAAATATTCTGCTTGTTAAACTTTAAAAATCAATTATTTACAATTTCATTTTAAACAGATTGTATTATACTTTGCTGACTACTTCTCGTTTTTTATCTACGCTTGTCAAGCTTTTAAGTGTTTTCCGAGAGCCGTGTATGGTAGCTATAATTTGCTCTTGGCTACAAGAAAAATGCTAAAAACCGCATGTAAATAGTACAAATGAAAATCCCTAAATTTGTTATTTATATATCTTTATTACGAGCTTATAAAAATACCATTGCATTAATTTGTCTAATCATTTAATTAGTTTCCTATCTCATTTATTGGTCATTAGAAATTTTATCTCAATTATGTAATAATTATGGAGATACTCTCTTAACAGTTAGAGAACTTCCTTACACTATATCTACAAAACGTTTTAGCTTTTCGAGTATCGCATCGGAATAGTAGAAATTTATTGTTATAATTATGTATTTGCAAAGCAAACTTCCTTATCGCCGAGTCGATTAAGGTTATTACCCTTTACTTATGCAAACGCAGATTGTGTTTTCGAACAGCAAGTTGTTCGAAAAAAAAAACAATCCGAAACGTAGGTACGTGTACACCATTACACACTAATTCGCAGTACAAATACATAAAACAAACAAAGTTGATAAAACGAGGAAAGCATCAATAAAAAACTACTACAACAAAACGCCGGAAAAAGGCTGCTTCTAACTACAGTAAAACCTCTCGTGGCGACCACCTCTAAAAGCGGGCAGTGTGTTTCAGAACAGATATATCGAAATTTAATTCTTTTTATAAATTTCTCTCTAAGGCGACCACTTTCTAACCCGACCGCGACCGCCAATTGCGCGACCCCTACTTTTCAAAATTACTTAAAATGGAACAATTTTGTATAGATAATAGCTGTACGTTAAACGAAATGCATTTACCTGCATTATTTATGATTCTGCGCCTGACTGACATTTTAGTTCTTTCATTGTCTGTAAATTAAAAAAATCTGGAGGCGTTTTTGGAAATTTGTAATTTTACATACTGACAGGTTCTTTGAAAATTGATTTCTTATAAGGAAGCGCTAGGACAGAAGTTCCCAAAGTATATCGATACGATAGGTATATTATATTTTTATTAAAAAATAAATAAGTAAATAGTAAAATAAATAATAAATATTACAAATAAAATACAATCAAATATTTTAATATTTTTAATAAATTCTTAAAGAACTTTAACCATAAGCGTTTGTATTAATAAAATATTGCTTAGTTTATTAAGTTTAATTTTTTTTTATTTATTTGCAAATTAAGTTTAATAAGATGGATTTCAGTTATTTGTTTGTTTTAATAAATATATAATTCAAGATTTATATTTATATTAAATTTAGTATACTAATAAAAAAAAATAAGAAATAGTTAAATAGGGTGGGTGTACCAGTCCCAAACCAGGTACGAGTGGTTGACCACTCGTATGTTCAATTAGATAAATTAAGAAATGGTGGGCTTTTTAAAGAATTCAAATGTTTTGTTACATTTCCTAGTCTGTTAACAACCTTCCAAACATATTTTTTACGAGAGTGAACTAATAATATCGCTACTTTGCACTTTTTGTCAGACCAGTGTCTCGTTCACGTGCCCTCTAGCCGCCAATACAGTTAGAAGTGCACGTTGACATGGTAAGTTAAATCTTTTAAAATCACGTATTAATTCCTAATTATTGTCATAAACTTGTATTATTTTAATAATTTAGTGTTTATTTAAGAGCTATGAGCTGCTATTTTTAATAATGAATGACATTATCAAGTATTTGTAAAGGTGATGAATTACTGGAACACACTTTGTGCTGAGTTCCTATTGTAGACCAACTGGTTTACTATTGATACACAGTAGTGGAAAAAGTGTTTCTATGGTTGACCAGATTAGAGTTTTAACTTTGTTTCCCGTGGTTCTATATTGAAGAAGCCCCCCAAAAAGATATTTTTTAATAATGTTTAATGTTTAATGGTCAAACATGTTTGACGCATGTAGAATTTTTGAGTTTTGATGGTTAAAATCCTTTTTGTGTTGTTAAGTTGCTTGATAAAGTTTCAATAAAGAAACGAAACGTTGCAAATTTAACAATTGTTGTTTTATTGAGTGTCCAATTCCAGTGAACATTAAACATTATTAAAATATATTGGACGTGAACATTATGATTACATTTTTTAATTATACAGAGGAAAATTTGTTGAAGTACCTCGACGAAATTAGTAAAGACGCTAAAATAAGGCCAACATTTAAAAATTGGTTGTAAGTCAAGAGAAACTTTCAGTCAATACATGAAAGTCAATTTGTCTAACAAAATAGTGTTTTACTTTCAATTAGCTACCTTTTCTTCATTAGTTTTTCAGTGGTCAACTGTTGGTGCAAAAGTGGTTATTTATTGGAGCGCAGTGGTCAACCTTAGGTACATTCCCGTTTTTGGTATTGTTCACGAAATCTATAAAAACTGAAATATTTGGATTCAAATAATTTATCAATATTGCAGTGGTAGTAAACAATAAACAATTTTATATGTATATACATTTCTACACGGAGAAAAAAACATAGGGATTTTTCCTATGTTAACATAGGAATGTTTGCTATGTTAACATTTGACTTTTTTTCGACGGAATATACGCAAATTGAAGCTTTTGCACGTATGGAGACTTATATTCCACCCAAAACATTAGAGGTTGGGCAGCGGGAAGATTTCAAATTCAAAGGTAATCGTCAAGAACTAAAAAATATTTCTGTTACCATTGAAATGATTCCTTTGGCATTAGTTTTGACAAAAACGATGGACAAATTCAATTCATTAGAGCACATCAGGGATTTTCAAAAAGTAATATCAGAGAGCCATGGAATTTTGATGAATTTGGTACAAGGATCTTTGTGGAGGGAAATATCTGCAAAATTTGAAAATAAGTTCGTTTTGCCGTTAGAAATTTCATTCGATGAATATGAGCCAAATAATCCTTTAGGTAGCCATCGCGGGATTACAAAGATTGGCGCGGGATATGCCAGAATTTCATGTTTACCTGAGTTTATGCAATCTAAATTGGAAAATACATATATCTTAGCTTTATTTAATTGTCTAGATGTTAAATCGTTAGGATTTGAAACCATTTTAAAAAATGTAATTAATGAATTGAGAGAATTACAAAGTGAGGGAGTATGGCTCAATTTTAATGAAAATAAAAAAAAGTTTATTTTACTGTTGTTGCGGTTTTGGGTGAGAATTTAGGCGTACACAGGATAAATGGATTTGTTGAGTCTTTTAAAGCAAATTTTCTCTGCAGATTTTGCTACTCTCATAGAAATAATTTAAATCTTATAAATAATGAAGAATTTTGTCCCATGAGAATAGAAGAAAGTTATAAAGAAGATCTTACTACCAACAATTTTTACTATGTTAACATAGGCAAAATGCCTATGTTAATATTGGAAAAATCCCTATGATAACATTGGAAAAATTCCTATGTCAACATAGGAATTTTTCCTATGCAAAAATAGGAAAAATCCCTATGTTTTTTCTCCGTGTACGTTAAAACTAAATAATACCAGTTCAGAGCATTTCAAAGTCAAAATTTGTCCCTAACTGGTTTGGGGCTGGTACACTCACCCTATATTTAAAACAAAAAAAAATTGTGGTGGTTGTTTTGATTTTATTCCTTTTTATTTTGGCCCGCCAAAAATTTCGGTAATATTAAATTGGCCCGCCTAAGAAAAACGTTGGAAACTTCTGCTCTAGGATAATAGAACAAAATCGGTTTTAAGCATGATTCACAATAATTTAGGCCAATAAATGAGACGAAAAATCAGCTAATAATTTTAATCGTTTTTTCTCACTCCCATTGACATGATTGTCGTATCTTTTCGCTCCCTTGCACTCATTGGTATAGTAAATATGTTTATCGAACATAAAATTGATACTTAATACGCTAAATTTAAATTTATGATTTGAAAGAGCGAAGGCTAAAGTAGGCAAATTCAATAAATACGAGGATGTGCGCATTTGAGCAAAAAGTGGCACATTTCCGAGCGAGATCGGAATGTGCCACTTTGAGCTCGAACGTGCACACTCGATTTTAAGTGTGATTTACAATAATTTAAACCAATAAATTAGAAGAAAAATCAGTTGAATAATTTTAATGGGTTTTTTCTCACTCACACTGACGAGTTTGTCGTATCTTTTCGCTCCCTTCCACTCATTGCTATGGTAAATACGTTTTTCAAACGTAAAATCGATATTCGTTAAACTAAATTTAAATTTATGATTTGAAAGATCAAAGGATAAAGTAGACAAATGTAATAAGTACTAAGATGTGCGCATTCGAGCGAAAAGTGGCACATTTCCGAGCGAGGGAGGCAAATGAAGCGCGACGCGGAGCGGCGCGCTTCATTTTCCCGAGATCGGAATGTGCCACTTTGAGCTCGAATGTGCACACTCGGTTTTAAGCGCGATTCACAATCATTAACTTGCTTCCTAAATAATACTACTCTATTTATATTAACTTTAATTTAATAACAATATGATTCCGATAAATAATAACTGCATTTAATCTAATATAGTATTCGTTATTACATTTGCATTGACTAACTATCTTTGTCTTTCTCTCTAAGACGACCACCTCTATAAAAAACCAATTTTAGTCGGAATCGTTGCTGGTCGCGTTAGAGAGGTCTTACTGTATGCGGGACTTCCGCAAAAAGTCCCGCAAATTTCGTCTCACAGGTGCGCGCGAAGAGCTAAAAACTTTGCGAATTCATTAAAATGTTTTATTACCCCTAAGCAGTGGTATAGCGCGCTATCAAAGCACAGATGAATTTTTATGTGCTATTATGTCTTTGATGTTTATTGGAAAATCGTCAGTTAAAGATCATAAAGCGGCTCGCTTCGGCCGGCAAATTAATTTAGTAGGCACCGCGATAATTGGTTATTGTTTTAATTTTTTGTGGTCGTGTTCTATTGAGGTGTATTGTGTGCACGTTTAATTATTTACCATATAAATTCCTGAGGTTTTTTTACGGTTTTGCGACAGCATATTGCGCAACTGCGCGTACTGTACCTGAGGTGATGGGGTAGCCCGAACCATTCCGATTCTGCGGTCACACAAGCGCAGCGCTACCATTGTATTATCAGCAGTGTTATAGAGAAGGTGCGTGGACCCTACCAGAAAAACTGTGTTTACAAATATGCCGATAGCACCAGGTCGCTCCCCACACGTCGCCTAACATCTCGAACCGCACATTCTCATAGAGTTCGCCCGATTTTCACACGACCCGCACTTTTTCAGCATTCTCGCATGTCCTTTTGGATTTTTCCAATTTTTTTCTATGTTTACCATTAGTGCCGCCTTTTGGACGTCGTTTGCGATTGTGGTTGTGTTTTGAACGTGCGTTGTGTGTAACTTAACTGTGTGCGGTGGAGCGAAGAGTCGACGCTTGTCGCATGGGCGCTATAGACGCCGTTGTGATTCTATCTAGGATCATGCTGGGTGATGCTCCACGTGGCACCACTCGCCCCTGACCTACTGGATGAACCCTTATGTGTCTAAGTGAGTATTTTTTATTTTAATTTTCGGTTATCCTTAATTTGAAAATTTTAAAAATTTTACCACCTTTTAAAACTCTTATTAGACCAAAAAAATAATTGGGGTGCTTACTAATATTTTTACTTCAATTTCGGTACTGGCAAAATCATCAAATTCGGTTATATTAAAAAAAAAATAGTAACAATAATTATACGACCCTTAATAATTCGCATTGGAACCCGTTTCCCGAGGAGCCATTTTAGGGTCATTTTTTTTATATCGATAAATCCGATTTTGGGAACTTTGACGTGGCGGCGTTTTCTAGTCGCGGTTTTCTATTATTAAATGGTACAAAAGATGAAGGGCTGCATTTTTGGCTGGAAGATTTTAATATTTTCGAACATAAATTCGTTTGTTTTGTTAATTCAATGAAAGACATGCGGTAAAACGAAATAGGTGAACGTTTGAGCGCAAAAGTGGTACATTTTCGAGCGACGGAACCAAAACAAGTGGTAGCGCGCTTTATTTTCCCCGAGTTCCAAAATGTGCCAGCTTTGTGCTCGAATTACACGTTCGGCTTTTCGCCACTATTAACAATAATTAATTTACTTCTGAAAATTTCGTCAAATAATTATTTGATTTTTTAATTGCAAATGTGATTTTAATACGCGGTAAAAAATGCGCGCGTTTTCTTTATTTCTACCCTTAATTTTGAGTATTAATTTTACCAAAAAAAAATGGTAAAGTGATTGTTTTATTTTTATGTGCTCAAGAAAATGCTCCTCTGTCGACGAGGTTATTAGTATAACTTAATAATAAACAATATAATGGATCAATGCAACAAAATAGTTTATTTTGAATCGAGCAATAAAAAAAATTGTAAGTAAACATACTAGCTACATAATAAAAATAAAGAATGTTAATGACTACTTATACACTCCGATTATTAGAATAAAGTACAATAAAGACCAAACAGATACATATATTTTTCTTAAATACCCGAATAATCGAGGATCGACTGTACCAAGAGAGAAATTACATTTTTCTTACTGGTTTCATAAGGAGAAATGTTTAAACATTCAATACCATTGTTTGATATGATTATTATCTTCAATGTTTGCAATCTAGCCTTGATTATTTTTGTAATTAGCGAAAAGTCGTGTGAAGAAAAAAAATTGCGAGTTTTTTAGAAAAAGTAAAAGATAAGTTTTTAGATGTATTAAAAGGGAACGGGTATACCTGTCCGCTTCGGTATTAAAATGAATATTAGTTATATAATTATTGGTATCTGTAGCTTTCAACGAATGTCTTACATTATTCATAGATTCTTAATTTATTTAGATCAGTTTAAATAACTTCTTGTTTTAATGGTCAGTTCTTTGGCGTTAAAACTAGTTTTTATCGTTTAGCAGCTGTGAATTTCACTGAACGTTGTTGATTACATTGCGGGCGGTTTGCAGATACTATTTCGCAATTTATTTTGAATTTCGATTATAGTTAACGCGGTTTATCCAGTTTGGCACTTGATTTTTATTATTAAAAAATAGTAACGTTAGAATGAATTGATTGGATCTGGTTAAAAATAAACCATCATAAAAGTTGAAATGGTTTTTGGGCCGGTTTTAGCCATGATTTGCTATTGGAAGTGTATTTAAATCATACGGCGGTCTAAAAAAAAAATTACGGTTATAAAATCTATAAATTTTGATTTGAAAATTTTATTTCGAGCAGTCTTTTCGTACCTAAGCAAATTTTCAATAACCGATCGGTTAGTGTGAACGAGTTGTATTTATTAATAATGTTGTTGCTATTATTTATTTAAGAATTGTCTAATTTGTTATGCAATGTTTGTAAAAGTGCATTGGTAAAAAATACTGAACCGTTGCGATGTTTATTGGGTTCAAGGCTTTCAAAGCTCTACGTTTCATAGTTAAAATATTCCTACATCTAATTATGAAGACACTCACACTTTTAGATTAAGATTTGGTTTCGTTTCTTAAGGACGTGCTTTTATATTTTTTCTAAAATAAATCTATAGGCGAATTTGAGTTAGAATTTTTTAATTTAAAGTTGATTTTGTTTAATTATGGAGAAAGACAATTTAAGACAAAAGTGGCATATTTATTGTTAATCACTGGATTCGCCATAAAAAGATTATAATACTTGGAGCTTTGCTGAAATTAATTTTTATTTAATGTGCAAACCTGTTGATTATTGTAAATGTATGAAAACAGCCCAGTCTTCATTTCGAAAGAAAACTACCCCCTTTTTTAATATTAAGAATTACTTTTGTCAATTGAAAATTTTCTGTTTTTCGCATATTTTTCCAATAATTGGCTTTTCTTTTTTGAATATAATTTGTAACACCATTTCTAATAATAATATAATAATAAGTGATATTGAGATACTGCAGATGTTAGAAAGAGAATTTATTTTGCGCTCGGTTTGGCAATAAAGTAATTTCGATTTTTTAGTTTGAAATTAAACCGATTTTTTTATGCAAGAAATGGAATTAATTCAACTATGAATGCACCACATTGTTGAATGACCTTTTGACGTCTTCTTGGTACTCAAATTTTTACCATTTAAAGAGTTTTGTATTGTTTGAAATAAATGGTGGATATGACATTAGTTTCCGACTAATTTTTGACGAGTTGCTAAATACGTGTGAGGTCGAGCGTTGTCATGGTGGAACATAATGTTTTTACGGTTAGCCAATCTGACTTGGAGGAAGCGAATGTAGACCAAATACCAAGTAATTTTTTTCTAAAGTAAGTTAAAATTAACCCGTGCCAACTGTCAAACGGAAAAAATTATAACGTTGAGCAAAGCTATCCGAAAAAAAAATTCATGGCATCGGTTTGTCAAAACCGAAAGTACTTTCTTGCCAACTCGATAGAAAAATGTCGAGTGGTATGTTATCGCAAAATCTACAACATTATTTGTAGAACTAAACTTATAGTTAAATTTTTAATAATAATGGGAAACTTTATCGAGCCTCCATCTAAAGTAACAAACAGTGTTTAAGTTTACATACAATCAAACACGATAATCGATGTACTAAAACATAATTCTGCTAAAAATTTAAAGAATTTTAATTATTTCCGCTACTTTTAATCGGCTTACTTTAATACAGTTCCAAATAATTTTTTTACGGTTCCGACAAAGAAAGGGAATTCAATACAGTAAAACCTCAATTATCTGGACCTCAGTTATACGGATTCGCGATTATCCGGATTATCAACCGTGTTCGGACGTTTTTTGTAAACTTATACCTAACAATTTAAACCAAGTTTTTTCCTGTTAAAACGGGACGCTTCGTAATCGTGCTTAAAACCGAGTGCGCGCATTCCAGCTCAAAGTGGCACATTCCGATCTCGGGAAAATGAAGCGCGCCGCTCGCGTCGTGCTTCATTTGCCTCCCTCGCTCGGAAATGTGCCACTTTTCGCTCGAATGCGCACATCTTCGTGTTTATTAAGTTTGTCTATTTTATCCTACGCTCTTTTAAATGAAAATAACTAATTTAGTTTAGTAAATATCGATTTTATGTTCAAGAAATGTATTTACCATAGCAATGAGTGGAAGGGAGCGAAAAGATATAGGAATCTCGTAAGTGGAAGTGAGAGGGAACGATTAAAATTGTTTAATTAATTTTTTGGCCTAAATTATTGTGAATGGTGCTTAAAACCGAGTGTGCACATTCGAGCTCAAAGTGGCACATTCCGATCTCGGGAAAATGAAGCGCGCCGCTCCGCGTCGCGCTTCATTTGCCTCCCTCGCTCGGAAATGTGCCACTTTTCGCTCGAATGCGCACATCCTCGTATTTATCGGATTTGCCTATATTTTTACTTAATTCTTCAATTCAAAAAATTAAAAGTCGAATAAATTAGATCTATTTTTTGTTTAAAAAAGGTTAGATATTTTATTCCCTTTGATAAGTTATCGTGGTGCTCTTCCGCACGCTTAACTGTAGCGATCTCGATAAAAATATTTTCAGGTGAACTTTCGAATGTTGACTAATTTGCATTTTTGATTAATTAAAATTGTATATCGATGCTCTCAATAAAAAAGTGTCTAACTCTACTTTTTTTCAAAAATCGTTTTTTTGTATTTTCTGTTCAAAAATATCATTTTCCATATGCTCTGAATTTGGTAAGCGTATAATTCAAATTTTTCAGTTCGAAAATTAAAGAATAAAATAATCAATGTTCCAGCAGACTACGTTGAGGTATGTAAAATTGCAACAAAGAAAGCATACACAGTCGAGTACTTGAATTTCAAAGATTTTAAGTCATTTAATAAAATAAAATATTATTCTTCAATAAGCCCAGGAAACAAAACAGGTGATCCAGTTGTTACTAATATAAGAGGACTAAAATATACACCTTATGGTGATATTTACTACAGATTAAATTTTTCGAATGAGTGGACTTTACTACCTCAAAGAAAAAATAAAATAAAATCCTGTTAGACTTTTCAACAACTACCCGGACTCTATCGCGCCATACTCAAAATAAAGAAAAGAAAATATGAAGATTTGCAAGAATCGAAGAAAACATTGCCCATTGACTATCATCAGTTTTATGATAATCTTCCTTACGAAAAATAAAACGGTCAATTGTTTTTTTACGCATTATTAAAATTATAATTAGATTATTTAATATAAAATTGCAATCATAATACGATGTTGAAGCTAATTTAACCAAATATTACAAATTTACTTTGCCAAATATTATACTAAAGATTTAAAATCTTGTTTGGACTCCATTTTGTTGAGTATTAAATAATTAATGTACAATATAGTTTTACTATAGTTAACGTTACTGATATTTATAAACCTACTTATTTATAAAAAGTTAACCTGTTAAGAAATTTTAATTTAATAAATATAAAATATTCCAATTGATTTAATTGATTACTTTAACTCATATCTACTTTTTAATTTTTAGAATGCAAATTGTCTAACTCTTCATATAATTTTAGAATTTCAGGATGAAAATTATCTAACTCCAAAAAAGCTTCTTAGCTGATACAATTTTAGTACGAAGACATATTTTTATATATGTACTCAATAATAAACATATTTTTAACAATAGTCAAATTTTTTATTCATTATTTTACAATTTTTTTATTAATGAAACGTGTTTTGGCTCTCCTGAAAAATTTACAAAAATGGAGTTAGACAATTTACTAATTAGAGCGTCGATATGAGTCAAATTTTCTGAAGTGGGCCACTAAATATCAACTAGTTGATTTTTATATCATCTTTTGCAGATCCTTGAAGGTTTATATGTCAAAATTAATGTCTCCAAATATTTTTGGGTAATTTTAATTTTTGTGAAAATTATAAACAAATTAGTTTTAATGCACATTTTGTATACACTGTTGTAATTAGACTTCATTTATGAATTAATTCAATTTTTATATATAAAAAAATATTTATATGTTACATAGGGGTGCATCAAAATTTTAGAATGACTTGGGTGGGGTATGTTAAAAAAAAAGGTTTGGAAATAAGAGTCAAATGTCGGAAAAAGTTAAAGTATTTTTTTTTCTTGTTCGATGAAGTCTCCCGTCTAGTCTAGTTTAAAAGTACTAAATTAGAAATGTGGTTTTTGGTAAAAATACCCTACTGAAAATTTTAATTAAAAAAAAGCGAGAAGTGGTACATTTAGTTCAGTTTGATTTAATTAATATTATTTGTAAGAGAGAAGAATAAGATAGGCAAATTGAATTATTAAGGAGTATGTGCACTTTCAAGCGAAAACTTTTTCCGAATAGAAAATCTGGATTTGAAGGATTTGTTATTAATATAGTCGGATCCAATTAACACGAAGATGTGCGCATTCGAGCGAAAAGTGGCACATTTCCGAGCGAGGGAGGCAAATGAAGCGCGACGCGGAGCGGCGCGCTTCATTTTCCCGAGATCGGAATGTGCCACTTTGAGCTCGAATGCACACTCCGTTTTAAGCACGATTCACAATAATACATTTACTTTAAAAAAATTCAACTAACTCTAAAACCAAAATGTCACATTATGGTATATATAGCTAAAATTCGTTTTTTTTTCTAAGCATTTAATTAACCGAATTTTCGATTATCCGAATGAGCTGCAACAATAATTAGTCCGGATTACCGAGTTTCCACTGTACTTAATTTACGGATTGATTGTAATTTATGATCGACCGATTTATTTATTAGGTTGCTGTTATAAATTTTATTTATTTATTTAAGCTGATAAAACGATTTTGAAAACCTTGAACGAGTTAAGCCGTCGTTCTTCTATAAAAATTAAAGTTTGCTTTCTTAATTTATGCTTTTGATTAATATTTTTTCTGGTTTATGGCGATTAGTTAGATAAAACATCCATCCAACTAGAATAGATTTTAGAAATCCAAAAAAACTAGTTATGACAGAAACAAGATGTGGAGCAATTTTATTTAAATGCGCATGCCATGCCGAACAAAAATAAATTATGCAAACGATTTAAATTATTAAAATTTTTTTAAATTTATAGGAACATAAATATTAACGACGATACAGTTTTTTCTGTGCCATTTTTCTTAGATTTGATGCGTTTTTAATTTAAGTTTCGACATTTTGAGCTTTTTTTTTTGAGAAAATCAATTCTTTATTTCAAATTGTGGTTGTCGGCGGTAATCAAACTTTTGATATAATAAATATATTTTTTTGTGTCTATAGGAAGCAGTTTTCTGTTTAAAACCAAAGGGAGCAAAGGGAAAGTTATTAATTACAATTATTTATATTATTGGAATGAATTTTTAATGTTTGGATTAATTTCTCACTTCTTCTTTTACACGTTTCGATTCGTTGCGGTAATAAAATAATTTATTTTCTTAAGAGACGACGGTTCTTAGGACGTGCTTGCCGTGATACAATCGTTAACCTTTACATTTTGTAATCTGTGTGTACTTTAATTAGTAATCGCTAATGACAGGATCAAAGCGGCAGCCATTTAACATTGAAATTCTTCTAATCATCGTTTCCTTTTTACTTAAATCGCTGATTATGTTTGCTAACTGTTGATGCAACGTTTGAAAGCTCCAAAGAGTACTTTTAACAAAGCCACCAGAAAAAGCAAACGAAACACGAGAGTTTATGAAAATCGAATTACATTTCGAAAGTCGAATCGATTTCTTTTTTCCGAGTGGATTCACTTCTACGTTTTCCTCGAGTACTTGAAATTGTAAACAGCTACATGTTTATTTGTAAAAAGTGAAGATAAAAAGTTTGAATCTAGTACATTTGTGTGCTCAACGGTTTACAATAGGTACTTAACATAAAGATCTAAATTTTACAATGTGTACGACTGCAAATTTTGTTTTGTGTTAGTATAGACCAGGGATGAGCAAAATTTTTTTACAACGCGCCAACTACTGATTTAAAAATTGTGTGGGGGGCGTATATAAGAAATAAGTATACACACTAACAATAGTCAATAGCATAGACATTTGAAAAGTCAAAAAGTAAAGCTTTGACGGGCCGCACAAGAAAATAATTAGGGCCGCGCGGGGCTCGTGGGCCGTACGTTGCTCATTCCTGGTATAAAAGAACTCTGTAAAAATTTTTAATATAATCGAATCTAAAACTAAAATCATTACTGTAATAGAAGGGCATATTTCCCATAGAAATGTCGTTTTAAAATTGTTTGAGGATCGCAGTGAATTCTATGAAACTGTACATTTTGACGACTCGTGCGTTTGTACCTATTACCGATGCAAGAAGTGCCCAAGTCATAAATAAGCGATTTCGAGATAAAAGGTTGAATAGTTTCTTTTTAGTTATGAAATATTACCGAAACTTTTATGTTGAAAAGATGTAGTTTGTCGTATGCTTTCTGGAATAATTCTTGGCATAGTTGTTTTTAACTGTAACTTAGGGGAGAACAATTTAAAACGATAATGTGCGGCGGAATAAGGGTAATTTTCTATCCCTAAACTGCTTACAGTTCAGGTATTAATTAGAAAAGATATATTTTAAAAATAATTGAAATTATAATTGATTTGCAATATGTGAAATTTAGAAAATTGTATGTGAAATAATTTTGTAAGAATAATATTCAAATTTAATTAAATTGTTCTTATTTTATTTAATAGATTTTTTTCATTTTTATGTTTGAAAGTAATCAATAAATTGTAAATTGTTTTTGTTTATCACAAAATATCGAACGATCAAAAAGTAAAAAATTGTTTATAGCCCATACAAAATCAGTTGTTTAGAAAAGATCCAGTGGCGGACCATTTGAAATAAGTTTAACAGTTATTTTCAGGCAACCAACTTAAAATGGATTGAATAATTCTAGAAAACTTAATAAAATCTGCTCCCAACTATTTGTTTACATTTTGATGTTTCGGAAGATCGATATCCAATTTAAATTTACATAAAACGAGAAAAACACGGTCTTGAAAAATATTGTGTTTTAGCACAAGAAAGATGATACATACATTAATCAATTAATGTTAATATGAAATATTGTATTGATCATTAAAATTTAGATCGTATAGCAATAAATAAAGCCGATTTCTTGTATTTTTCGACATAAAATGATTTGGGCATTTTTTGCATTAGCTTCAGCAATTTTGCTCAATTTGGCCAATAAAATTGGGAAAAAACAAGTTATTAAAGTAATATTTTATATATCCTTTTTTTTGTGGTATTGTTTTATTGAAAGTTTTAGATCTTTCATATTAAGCGACTGTATTAAATCTTTTTAAACAATACTTTTAAAAAGCCTTATTCAAAAGTGTAAATGGTAATTGAACTGAAGAGAGAAAACATGTTTTATTTAATATTATCTTTTATAGAAATGAAATTTAATACTGAGATTATTTCATATGTACATATTTTTGTCATCAATGCAATGTGTAAAAATATTCGTAATTTGAAGAAATTTATGTTATATCATATAACTTTCACAGGAGGGAGTGCTCCTCATCTCTTGTATCAGCATAAGTGCAAAGCAAAAATAAAATATCAGAATTTATTAAATATGTATTTACTATCAATTCACAAACAATATTGAGTTTCCTTTAAATTAAAATGTAATATTTCTAAATATTTTTTATGTGAAAACTAGATAATAAAAATATTAATTTTAAAATGACCTGAAATTATTGATACACATTTATAATTATGTTAATAAACTTGAAAAAATTAATTTATATGTATTATGTTTAACTTTTGTTAATGATAAATAAAGTTGCTTCCGAAATCAGAAGTTTAAATTAATGATTTTTAAATATCGGGTTGATAAGAAAGTAATTTCGTTTTTTTTTTACAAAGAATGGATTTTAACTAAAAATGCACTATTTTGTTCAACGACCTTTCATCATCTTTCTGGTAACTTCGCGATTCCACGTTCGTAGAACTTCTGGTTCTTATCAGCAAAAAGCTGCACCAAGTGCGATTTCAGCTCATCATCACGAGTAACATTTTTACTATTTAAAGGGTTTTGTAAAGATCGAAATAAATGATGAGGTTAAGGTTATATGGTGGATATGACTTCATTTCCCAACCGAGCTCCAATCTTTTTTGATCAGTTGCCAAAAATGTCAATAGTTCCAAATTTAATTGTTTTGGGAAGCATGGTTTTGCTTTAAGAACCAATATATATTATTCAATCATTACGAGGAAATAATACAGCAACATTCGGGCCAAAACTTGGTCACTTTCGATTGAAAATAATTAATTGAGCTTTTCACATCATTTTTTTCCCGATGAAAAGGGCACCGTTTTTGGTTAGCATTACGCAGTCGGTTTTTCTTCGGGATTTACAATAACCAACGTCCCCAAAGTTGCCCATAACACTTAAACCAAAACATTTTTGAAAATCAAAAGGAAAAAGTTTTTCTCCACCAACCACTTCAAAATTGATTACAAAAAAGCGCAACACTGTAACAAATAAACGTTGGCAGCAAAAAATCGTTAGGTGTCCTTTTTAAGTGCAGTCAAACATCAGTCTTTGTTTGAAAAAAAATTTGGTCGCTTTGTTTTAGCTTTCGTGTCGAAAGTCATACTTGAAATCCTTGTAATTGTATTGCAATCAAAACAACAACAAAAAAAACGAAAAGGCACTTCGACAATAATTCATACTTGACAAAACGTAAAAAAAGTGCGTAAATGATGAAAGGACATTCTTTGATGTTATTGAATCTTGTGAGAAACCCATATTCTTATCGCGACTTGCATCAGTATCGTTAACAAACCTTTTGAATAAATTACTGGTTATAGCTGGCAGTTACGAATAGGAAATCTTGCCTCCCCTCTATGCATCAGGAATCAATTTCTCAAAGTGCATTAATTACAATGTGTTATATTAATATGCATGGGCACGTAGGCGTCTCCGCTTTATGATTCAAATTATTGCAATTAGTCGTCCGACTCGACAAATTTATGCTTTACAGGAAACTGCACGCTTTTTCCCGCTAAATTAAAACGAATTTTCGTTAGAAATGGGCAACAATCGACTTTCCTATGGGCACAACCTTTTCTTTGTTCGAATTTTGAAGATCTAATTAGTTTTAAGAAAAAAATGTTGTTGTGTAACGCGTAATGTTTATAGCGTCGTGGCTCTCCGTTAAGTGTTGTTCTTTCTAAAATTAGGTTAAATTGTGTGACATAAGAGAATTGTTGATTTGGAAAGCCTTTAGTTTCAACTACGTCTGGTACCTACTTCAGGTGCTATTCATCCAGACGAAGTACCAAACATTCAACATAAAGAACGCATTGTAGTTTAAACAAGTTGATTTTATCGTTTTCTTCTTTTATTTATGTATAGGCGGTTTATTTATGTGCACCCTCTTATGTATAATTTTTTTTGTTGTGCTTAATTAAACATAATTTTCACAATGGAAATTTTGGACAATTATACGTACGTCTTTTGAAGGTTTTTATTCCTTTGTGAAGCTTTATATTAATATTAAAGGAGAGGAAATCTAACTATTTAAAAAGAAGAAAGTATTTTTTTTACAGTTTAGACAAAATGTGTGCTAATTTTCTCATTCACAGACATCCTTTTTGAAGTTATACTTCTTTTCGGGCTTTGAGAGTAAAATTTAAGCAGGAAACGGGAGTTGCGTGCGCACAGCTACCGCAAATTTGACAGTACGAAGTTAGCTATCTAAGAAAGTAAATTGATGATTGTCAATCGCGCTTAAAATCGAGTGTGCACATTCGAGCTCAAAGTGGCACATTCCGATCTCGGGAAAATGAAGCGCGCCGCTCCGCGTCGCGCTTCATTTGCCTCCCTCGCTCGGAAATGTGCCACTTTTCGCTCGAATGCGCACATCTTCGTATTTATTGACCTTTGCATACTAAACTTTTTTTCAAATAAAAAAAAATTAATAAAATTCAGATTATATATTTGAAAAACGTATTTTTACCATAGCAATGAGTGGGACCGAGCAAAAAGATACGATAATTTCATAATTACGACTGAGAGGGAATGATAAAAATTATTTACTAATTTTTTATTATTGAGAATTATGATTAAAACCGAGTGTGCACATTCGAGCTCAAAGTGGCACATTCCGATCTCGGGAAAATGAAGCGCGCCGCTCCGCGTCGCGCTTCATTTGCTTCCCTCGCTCGGAAATGTGCCACTTTTCGCTCGAATGCGCACATCTCGTATTTATTGAATTTATTTATATTAATTTTTGCACGTTGTTATATTTAATTTAGTTACGCCAAAGAAGTATAACTTCTAATGCACATAGATAAGTATACGCACATGTTTTTCATTTACTAATATTTTTGTTAATTTTTAAGAATCGCTTAGAAAATAATTTTAACGTTAAGTAAAACATTGACATCATTTTGGGTTCAAAATTTCACCTTTTATATCAATTAGCGTTTGGACAAATTAAAACAGTAAATACTATAAAAATATATAAGCTTTTTGTCGATATTTATATTGTAAGTTGGTAGAACTGAACTCATATTTAATGTATTTGATTAAATGTAATTTTTTCTTAAAACACATTAAATTTTTTCTAAATGAATTTTCTTAAAGCAAATAAAAGAGATGTGTAACTATTTAACAGGATTGACCTTAGATCAATGATGCCAAGGTTAGTAAATATAAAACTAAAGGCAAGGGTAATTGTGAATTTTGATATATTTATATACATTTCATATATTTGAAAACGATTTTTTTTATACAAACATTTAGAACTCACATTTTTAAACAATTCGGAATTAAAGATACCTATATTGTAGTTGTGCATTTTGAGATACTTGGAAGAAATCAACCAATCAATTGAGATGTTTACTGTCAACAGCTGATGAAATTAAAGAAATCAGTTAAAGATAAATGGCGTAAAGGACACATAGATGTAGGACTACCAAAGAAAAGATGGTCCTAAACAGTGAAGTTCGGAACGGGCAAAAATGCCTAATCCTTGATGGGAGAAAAAGATAAATGGCTATAATTGGCTAATAGTAAATGCATAATATTTTCACCATGACAACTCTCGGCCTCAAACATCTTTAGTAACACATCGAAAATTATTAGAGCATGGTTGAGAATTGATGTCACATCCACCATCAGATTACCATTTATTTCGATCTTTATAAAACTCTTTAAATGGGAATTGTTTCACAAATGATGATGATCTGAAATCGCAATTGGTTCAGTTATTTGCTGATCACGACCAGAAGTTCCACCATCATGGAACCATGAAGTTATCAAAAAGATGGCAATAGGTTTTCGATCACAATGGTACATTTATTAAAATCCATTCATTGTATAAAAATTACAAATTAATTCTTTGTCAACCAATAACGATAGAAGTCATTCATATAAATTGTAATGGACTGATATATTTCAAATATGGTTTAATTATAACACCATATAAAATTTTAATTCAAAGTGTTTCATCAGAACACTTAAAAAATGTGCATTACTGTTGCACTTAAAAAATTTTTAATCGAGGTTGTCTAGTGACATTGAAAAAGTATCTTGTAAAGATATAACAGACCAATCCTAAACAGCATGCCAATTTATAATCATCACTAGTTTCAAATAGATGAAGGTCTTTAGAAGTACCTAATAATTATATAATTTTTATAATTGAGTTAAGATTTATTTGATTGATTCAAGACTCTGATATTTTGTAGATTTATGAAACAAATCGTTTTTTATATCTTTAGTAGTCGTGGGCATAATTTTCATTAAATCATCTACTTATATTTTGTTTTTTACTTTTTAAAAAGCTTATGTAAACGTTTTTAAGTGATCTACACACATCAAACGAATTAGTGTTTTTTGAGTTTTAAATTAAATTACAATTTTTATGATTTTGCAATTGTCACGGGCTTAATCCTATGTTTGAGAGGTCACCGATTTTTTAATTAAAAATTGGTACTTTGTCATATTATTAAAAACCAAATTTCATTAATAAAATTAACGTCTGTTGATTGTTAATTATTTTAAAGTTTTATTTATTGATGGTAAATTAAAATTTGTATTATTCACAATACTGAAGTGTTTTAGTTAAGAGATCCATCAAGCTAGCAGTGGAAAGTCGGGAGAAATCAGTAAAAAATATCGGTCTTTGTTGCAAATTTTTTGCTAACTAATTACCAAAAAAAAACCGGTTTTTTGCCCAAACCAATCTCTTGGAATAGCTTCACATAAAGTTAACAGGCAAATTGGAAAATTAACAATAGTCCTATCAATAATTATGCACTAAAAATTAACACAAAATTGAAAAAAAATTAACTTTATTTTTTTTTGGTATTTTCGTATTGGGCAGATTATACTAGCTTGATACGCGGCTTTGTACATAATACGCACAGATAAAATATGATGCTGGCTATATGCCAATTAAGGATGTATGGGAGATACAATCGGAGGCAAAAGTATTGAAAATTAGAAATTCGTGAATATGTATGTTTTATAGTCCATCGTGGAAGTAAATAAATATATTGCTGGCTATAATATCAATGAAATATGTATAAAAAGCCTAAAACAATATAAAAAAATTAAAAGCACTCGAGCTTTTCGATTGGTGCAGAAATATTGGGTCCAAGCTATTTGGACACAGGCTTATATTAGCGAATACGTACAGATAAAATTTTTTGCTAGCTCTTTGTGCATATTTAAGGACGTATGGGAGGTACAATCGGAGGCAAAAGTACTGAAAATTACAAATTCGTGGATAAATAGTTTCAATACTAAAAAAAATAGATTTTTTAATGAAAATGGCAAAATTTACCAATAATGTTAAATTAAGGATGTTTGGGACGCCAAAATACATCAATACGAACGAAAATTTAATATACACTATTAATTGACTGTGTGACAAGCTATGAAATCTAGATATCTATGAATTTTCAATTTTCAGTACTTTTGTCTCCGATTGTACCTTTAATGGGATTATAGTCGGCAACATATTATACTTATCTATGCATATTAACTACAATATCAAATTGACAAAAAAGTGAGGTTAAAAATCCTTTTTTTTATTTCGATTTTATTGTTCTGCAGCAACAAATTAGCAATCAATCTCTGCGTCATCATTAATATTCTATTTTCTTGCTAACGTTATATCAAGCAACAAATTCTAGTATTTTTTCAACTAAAAATTTGATGGATCCTTACTTCGGTCTCCAAACGTTCAATCGCCTAAACAAAAATTTTATAATTTAGAAAATAAAATTCAAAAATTTACAGCTCACGCTCGAACCGAATTACGACTCTTTAAAAAAAAAAGAAAAATGAATGGCCAAGAAAAAATCAAAATACGACATTAAGACGCATTTTTTGTACGCGAACGAAACTCAAAAATTTATCTAAAAGCTTACTTGTCAATTGCCTTTGAGCATTCTCATATTATTCATATATCTACAGATACAATATAAAATCGGTAAACAATGACTTGAACAAGATATTTATTCACTACAAATAATATTTAGCCAATGTCAAACTCGAGTGTTTACAATTTAAATTATTTCATCAATCATTCATCATTGGAATAAGAATATTTGTTTTAAAAGCCTAATTGATCGTCCGGCTACGTTAGAATTCTAAATTTGTTTCGTTAATAGTTTTCCCTATCTTCAGCTACGTGAGAAATGCAGAAATATTAATTCGGTCTTCGAACGCCGATAAGCTTTTCGAAACGATCGAATAAATTAATTTTTATTCCGTCGCGTTGTTTCTCCAATTTGTATCATCACAACTGTGTATAAATAGAAGGCTTCTTGTAGAACATTTAAAATACCAGCCTGGAGGATAACACGTAATTAAATTTATCTTCAAAAGTAGGCTAAGTAACTAAACATGTAAAGTTTTTCCTTTATTTGAAATTTGTTAACCGACTATTTAAATATTTATACGTGTGATGCCCAGATCGGAATTTTAAAATTAACTTTCATAATAACGACAAATTTGTATGGCACGCCACTGCAACTGCTAAAGTTTCTGAAGTTGTACTTCTTTTGGTGGGGAAATTGCGCGCGCACGGTCAACGCAAATTCGATTAATGAAGTGTGTACATTAATTTGTTTATTTTGATTTTATTTTTTTAATTGAATTAAGTAAAAAAAATAGATTTATATTCACAAAACGTTTATTTGTTAATAACTTTGTTTAAAAGCTTTAAAATAATATTTCTAGTAAAATTACAGTACTCTAATTTTTAACTAAAATTTGTGGAAAGTAAATTAATCATTGTGAATCGTGCTTAAAACCGAGTGTGCACATTCGAGCTCAAAGTGGCACATTCCGATCTCGGGAAAATGAAGCGCGCCGCTCCGCGTCGCGCTTCATTTGCCTCCCTCGCTCGGAAATGTGCCACTTTTCGCTCGAATGCGCACATCTTCGTGTTTATTAAGTTTGTCTACTTTATCCCACGCTCTTTGAAATTAAAATAACCAATTTAGTTTAGTAAATATTGATTTTATGTTTAAGAAATGTATTTACCATAGCAATGAGTGGAAGGGAGCAAAAAGATATAAGAATCTCGTAAGTGCAAGTGAGAGGAAACGATTAAAATTGTTTAATTAATTTTTTGACCTAAATTATTGTGAATGGTGCTTAAAACCGAGTGTGCACATTTGAGCTCAAAGTGGCACATTCCGATCTCGGGAAAATAAAGCGCGCCGCTCCGCGTCGCGCTTCATTTGCTTCCCTCGCTCGGAAATGTGCCACTTTTCGCTCGAATGCGCACATCCTTGTGTTTATTGAGTTTGATTATGTTGATCTTATTTATTTTAAATTTAATTAACCAGAAAAAACTTAGATTTATATTCGCAAAACGTTTTTTTGTTAATAACTTTGTTTAAGAACATTAAAAAATTTTTGGCGTTTCTATTATAATTAGAGTAATGTAATTTTTAACTAAAAGTTTGTCGAAAGTAAATTAATCATTGTTAATCGCGCTTAAAGCTGACTCTGCACATCCTCGTATTTATTGAATTTGTTTATAATAATTTGTGGATTAAAAAAATATTTATTAAATATTTATTTAACCCTTTGCACTCCGTAGGCACTGCTATTGCGCCATTAGTTATGAGTACTTGTGTTTTTTTTACTTTTTTTATAAAAAAGAAAAAATAAATAAAAATATTTCCAAAATAAAAGAATATTATGGAATTATTTTTTTCGCACAATATGAGGTAAATTTTCAGTGAGATTAATATTTTCTTGGTGTTCAAATAAATGCAATAAGTGCAAAGGGTTAAATAAAACGACATGTAGGGTAAAACGCCCAGTGTATGACCCATTTGTTGCGTCGAGGACTATTTTGATGTAAAAAACAGTAAAAAAATAATAAATTCAAAACAACCGTTACAGTTGGTATGAGATATTATTTTTGTGTATGATTTAATGAAAACATTATTTCAATTTGATCTTAAACTTTGTAAAATTAATTATAAAGAGTGCGAAGAGTTTTTTTTGTGCAAATATTGACCGATTAATTAATTCGCCTATACAAAACGAATAATGGATAAAATGTACTTTAAATACTATGCTTAGATGTACCTTCATGTAGTATTGTTTTTTAAGTTTGTTTTGTTATTCTATAAATTACAGGCTTTGTGGGTGCTTAAAAGGTTAGGCCCATCTTTTTAACATTAAATTGAAATCTTGCAAACTGCAATATAAATTTAATTACATTAGCTATCCACTTCATTATTACTTTTATTTTTTGCACTTAAATAAAAAAAAAGACATACAAGATTGCATAAATAAATAAATCAATTTTTTAGTTCTTATAAACATTATTTCTCGTAACGGTCATTCATTGGCACGGTTCATTCGCTGGGCGTTATACCCTATGCACATTCGAGCGAAAAGTTAACACTTTGTTGAGACCAAATTGCACGGTCGGCTTTTACACTGTTTACAAAAATTAAATTCTTAAAATTTTCAAGAACAAAACTATTTACATTTTTTCTAGACAAGATGTGCATTTTTAGTTATTTTCGAAACAATTCGTTGGATGACACTATAGCCAAAAAAAGATTTATTTCTATTTTTACACACACAAGATGTAATCCAAGTTAATTTAGTCGCGCCAAAGAAGTATAACTTCTAACGCGAGTACATAATTACACGCACCGGATTTTTTATGTTACATTTCAATTTAAAACAATGAATAAAACGCCAATTAAATTGGTCAATATAATTAGAAAAGTGCAAAATATATATCAACCAGTTTAGGAGTTTAACTATGTTTTTTAACAAAAAACGTACTCGCTGGCGAACGAAAGAGAAGTAATTTATTTTATTATTATCATAAACGCGTCGATGTTTGTTTGTATAGTTTATCAGACAGCTTAACTTGTACAGCAAACTTTTAAATTAATTTACGAGCGCTTTTTAGGTTGATAGATGAGTAATTTAATTTTTTTCCTGCTTGTGCTCTGGTGGCGCACTTTTTCGTGTACACGGAACAGTGATCCGAATAGCGATATACCAGAAACACTTTAAATTATCATAAATTTTATTTGGTTGTATCAGTAAAATGCGTCGTGTAATTTATATTCATGGATGCTAAGTCTATTAATTTTCATTTTATATCGCCGCTTGAAAACCTTTATTAAATTGTTCTCGGCGAGCTCTTTCGCTTCGGAAAGATAGGCGGGACGCACATGATACATATTTTCTAGTCGAAGAGTGAAATAGTTTATGTAGATACTACGATAAAAATAAAAAGGAGTAAGTAGAACAGTTAATTTATTAGATCATCCGTTTTGGACGTGTAATATTTTCTCATGTCACACAATCAGGGTGCAAGGGGAACGCGAGTCTTGTATGTGTACGGGTAATTAAATATTGGATTGCAAGATTTTTACAAATTAATGGCGTTACAATGTTTTTGAATCACTTTGGTCAATTTTTAACTTTAGAAACAACTTACATGGTTTTTGGTTTACATTCAGTTCTATGTCCAGTTGAACATGGAGCGCAAAAACGTCACATTTTGCTTTTTTATTTCCGCAAAGGCAAGAAAAATTCTAAGGCGCCTAAAGACTTGTGTGAACAACGCAACCAATTCTTTTTTAAAATGAATCATCATTGAAGATAAAAAAATGGATCATGGTCCAAGCGCGATGAACTATCACAAACCACATCAAATTTCATCCAAGTAAAAGATCATGGTTTTAGTGTATTGGGATTATAAAGGTGTTGTTCATTTCGAGCAACTTTTAAAGAACCAAACGATCAATTCAAATGTTTGCTGTCAACCACTGATAAAATTGGAAGAAGAAATCAAAGGTAAACGACCCTAATTGGACAATCGTAAAGGCACTAGGTTACACCATAACAACGCCCGACCTCACACATCTTTAGTAACTCGTCAAAAATTATTGGAGCTTGGTTGGGAACTGATGTCATATCCACCTAATAGCCCCCGATCTTGCTTGATCAGATTACTATTTATTTTGACTTCTACGACACTTTAAATGGTAAAAATGATGATGATCTGGAATCGCACTTGGTTCATTTATTTTTGCTGATAAGGACCAGAAGTTCTACGAACACGCCATCATTAAGTTACCAAAAAGATCGCAAAAGGTCATTGACAAAATGATAACAAAGAGAAGTGCGCGAAAAACGCGACCAAATATAAATAAGTGTTGTACCAAGAAGTAGGTACATCTAAAATCATATTAACACTTCGATCTTTTGTTTTCTTTCCGAAAACCAACGCAAAAACCGTACAGTTTGTATATCTACCAATAAAACAAAAAAAAAGAGTTGATCTATTAAAGACGCAAATATATTATTTTTTACAAAACCTCCTGACACATTTTATTAGTGCTTTTAAACCTATAAAATTAACATTGCAGAACGATTGAAATTTCTGTAAAGCATGCGCGGAATTCTAAGCCACCCTCTTCCGCAACTTTAAATTCGACCATAGATTTAGAATCGTAATAAAAATGAAAGTAAAAAGGTCGCATTTAAAGTTGCAGCATTTATGATAAGAGAAAGGTGCCCCAATGTTCAGCCAGTGTGTACATGGGGCGGCACAAATATCAAAAATTACAAAAAAGCAAAACATTGTGCAGGCAGAGGGATGATCATAAGTTTCAAATTATATTTAAGCAGTTTGTCAATTTATTTCTTCAAAAAATTTAAAAAGATTAAATGATCGGTCCCGTCTGCGTTGCAGACATAAATAATTGCACCCAATAAACGAAAATAGCTTTCCTTTTTGAGTTTTCGGCGTTATACACAAATAAGCAACAAAAATTGGCGAGGGGGCAGAGCGAACCATAAAAAATCGACGAAAACGCCAAAAACTCGCAAATTTAAGCAAATTCCGTTGATAAAAGCTCGAGCGATTAACGCTGCTTTTGTCGCTTATTGAGGCAATGCAATTAAATGAAAACATTATGGAAATGCACTATGGAAACTGATAGTTATCCCCACTTTGTTTTGTAAAAGTAAAAAATTGCAGAGGTGTTTCTGATTTAACACAAAAATTTAATTTCTATTGCCTATAATGTCTTTTAGTAATTTTGATAATTATCTGCAAAAAAGATGAGGTGTTACTGTGACATAGTTTACTTTAAGAAGGAATTGAAAAATAAAATAGTGAAATTACTAGAAGTTAAGAAATGTTGGTACCAATGTGAAATATTAAATTAAAAATAGTGTGATTTTAAGGTGAAATATTAAAAAAAAGAAATTGATGAATCTTGTCAAGTTATTTGTTGATCAAATTTTAATGTTTTTTTAGCTTAGAATTGTTTATATTTATTTTTTACGTTTTCTTTAAATTAAATCTATTTTGTTTTATTTTTTTAATATCTTTATAAAATTGATAATTCTCAATGGAAATAGAAGAACAATAAAATTAATCAAATTTTATAGCACAAAAGTAATAAAAAGTTTTAAGAAGCAATTAATTAATTTGATGCAATTAAAAAAACTAATAAAAGTATCGATAGAATACAGCCACAGCAGCAAAAACTGACAATTAAACTTAAAAAACGAAAAAAATTTATAAAAATAAAAAAGTTAACTTATAGTTATTTTTGAAAGGAAAACGTTTCAACATTATAGGTAAAAATATATATAAATTCAAAAATAATGTGAATCAGCCGACTGGAGCCTAAAAATTTCGACCCTCGTTGTAATGTGTCCTTTAATTTGAAGTGGAAGTGCTAATGGCATTTGCAAAAATTATTTGTATTAAAAAGCAACAAAAAGAATTACTTTAAAGAAATTAAAAATGCCATCCACAACCATCCAAAAGACAACCAGAACCAACATATTAATTTTTTTGAACGACCATTTCTAATTTTAGAAGTCGATTTATTAAAAGTTTATGATCATTGAAAATCAGTAAGATTTTCAGAAGAAGGAAAAAATAAATTATTTATGAAACAACCCTTCTTCCAGAAAAGCGCAATTAGGATGTTTTGACGTTATCGGCGACCCGCACTTATCACTTCCCGTTATCCCGAATTCGTTCAAATTCTGGAAGATGATAAAACTGTGAATATTGTATATCAAAATCATGAGCTGACAATTTTAAGGCTCCAGAACTCAGAAACACCTGCTGCAAGACAACAATTCAAAAAAACTCATCGGAAACGGCGACTTCGGTCCTCTTTTCCCTCGCTGATCGAACCTACCCTAAAGTCCTTTAAAGATGATTTCACAATGTGGGGTTGAGGCTGACCACAATTGCATCCTTCCTCGCCTGCCTTTCCACCATCAGCTGCACCCGGCACTCCCGCCCGTCGCTGGCCCCGACCAAAACACTTTTTTAAAAAATTAGCGCGACTTGATTATTTAAGGGACTCGATACATAACATTGAAAACTGGGAGGACCATCACTCGAGTAAAGACCTACGATTCAAAAAACGAATTTCCCGCACTGACTGAACGGCGAGCTTTACACTGAAACTTTTTCCGACGGCGTTCGCGAGAAAAGCACGCGGGCTACGCTTCGAGCTGCAAGAAAGGTCACAGATCAATCGGAAGAAGAGACCAGCTTCTTCCGAAATTTTATTGCGACTGTATGCCTGCTAAATTTAGAGACACCCAATCTTGCTGAAATAAAATAATTAAATTGATTGATTGTTTAAACCCTTACTTTTCTTTTGGCGCTATTGGTCGAGTCGAATGCACCTTCTGAAAATACAAATAAATATTAGATATAGTGGAACCTCCATAAGTCGAACCTTGATAACCCGAATTTTTCATAACTCGAATTATTTCTAGTTTCCTTCAACTTCGACTTATCGAGGTTTGACTGTATTTGAAAAATTGATATCATTGTGCATTTGTGATTAGATACCACTTTATTAAAAACACAAAGCGTTTTATTGCTTTGGCTGTTAGAAAAGTTAATGATCTTAATTATGCATTTGTTACCAATTATTTTATTAATAGATGGCCCGGGGGGCTTCGCATGGTTATTAAGATTTCAAACTAAAAACTTATTTTTATTAAAATAACTATAGTTTATATTACTCAGGGATAGTATAGGTTTTTATTAGCAAAATAATCTTTAGAATCAGTTCAGTAGTTTCAAAGATGACCCCTACATATAAACAAACAAATTCTATTTTTTATAATAGCAAATATTATTAGCTGGTACCTATAGATCAAACCGCTTCAATGAATTTAAGTTCTTCCAATAGTTCGATTATTAAAAAGTAAGGTAGATTTGGCAGGCGTACATCCCTTTAAGTTAATAAACGTACACCCCCTCTATTTTTTTGAGGTAATTTAAATTTTATTTATACTCAAAAAGGTTGAAACGAACCTAAATTTCTTAATGTAAAACATGCATAGAATATACAGTCGAACCTCCATAATCGAAACTCAATAAGCCGAATTTTTGATAACTCGGATTATTTTTTGTTTACCTTCAACTTCGACTTATCGAGGTTCGACTGTAGTTCTAATGACTTGTTATAAATTAAAGTCTTTCGTCGCGTTTTTCTGCCGTCCTGTCTGGTAAATCTCAGAAAGTACTGAAGAGATATTAGTTCTCCCTTTTCCGCAAGGAATAACTCTTAAACTACCCAGTTACCCATAATTATTTTAATTAAAAGTATATAAAAAACAATTCATTTTTTTTCTAAACTATATACACTTATGTAATAAACGACGTCCCAATAATTAAAATTATTCTTGCATTATAAGCTTTGAAAACAGTAAATTTAATTAAATGTGTATTCCGCACAAACACTATCAATAAATGTTGCATTTAAATTTTACCGGATTTTAAACAAATTATTTAGGCGTCAAGTTGACCTACAATAACCTTGTTATACAAACGCATAAACATTTCGATATGTTAAGCGTTGAAATAAAGTGAAACCTCGAACGTTAGGTAAAAAATGCGATAAAGTCGATTAAAGCGCCCGAGACTACTTAGTCATTTTTGCTCGTCACATTCGCCACAAAGCAAATCGATTTTTGCGTTACATAAATACCCGTTTGCAATGCCATTACGCCCAAAATATTCCCTAATTTTTTATGTGCACGGCGCTATAAATTTTTTTTGAAATATCGGCAATTTTATGGCAGAAAAATCGAAAAATGTAGTAAAACTATTAAAAAAAAACTTACACTTATGAATTTTTGCAAGAGGTACTCTGAAGGGGTAGAAACCCTTTGGTTATAACCAGAACTTAATGCACAGCAATAATTACCCATCAAAATCGAAATTTCGGAGAGCGTTGTTAACACGTTGCCAAAACTTTCACAACTGAGGAGTGCAAGAAACGATTCCTATCCAAAATTGCGATAAGAAAATCGATATTTGTTAACATTTAATTCGAATTTAAAAATACTAAAAACGCGGTAATTATAGCGAAATATTTTGAACGAATTGATTTACATTTTTATAGCGTTTAATTATTTAAATATTGATTTGTATTAAACAATTATTTTGAAAAATAGCCCTAATTGTTCGAATAGATGTTTTTGATTTGAAAGAGAGATGATTACTATAGACAAATCCAATAAATGCGAGGATGTGCGCATTCGAGCGAAAAGTGGCACATTTCCGAGCGAGGGAGGCAAATGAAGCGCGACGCGGAGCGGCGCGCTTCATTTTCCCGAGATCGGAATGTGCCACTTTGAGCTCGAATGTGCACACTCGATTTTAAGCATGATTCACAATAATTTAGGCCAATATAAGAGACAAAAAATTAATTGAATAATTTTAATCGTTCCCTCTCACTTGCATTGACAAGATTATCGTATCTTCTCGCTCCCTTCCACTCATTGCTATGGTAAATACGTTTTTCGAATATAAAATCGATATTTACTAAATTAAATTAAAATTTTTGATTTGAAGGAGCGCACGATAAATTACACAAATGTAATAAATATGAGGATGTGCGCATTCGAGCGAAAAGTGGCACATTTCCGAGCGAGGGAGGCAAATGAAGCGCGACGCGGAGCGGCGCGCTTCATTTTCCGAGATTGGAATGTGCCACTTTGAGCTCGAATGTGCACACTCGGTTTTAAGCATGATTCACAATAATTTAGGCCAATATAAGAGACAAAAAATTAATTGAATAATTTTAATCGTTCCCTCTCACTTACATTGACAAGATTATCGTATCTTCTCGCCCCCTTCCACTCATTGCTATGGTAAATACGTTTTTCGAATATAAAATCGATATTTACTAAATTAAATTAAAATTTTTGATTTGAAGGAGCGCACGATAAATTACACAAATGTAATAAATACAAGGTTGTGCGCATTCGAGCGAAAAGTGGCACATTTCCGAGCGAGGGAGACAAATGAAGCGCGACGCGGAGCGGCGCGCTTCATTTTCCCGAGATCGGAATGTGCCACTTTGAGCTCGAATGTGCACACTGATTTTAAGCACGATTCACAATAATTTAGGCCAATATGAGAGACAAAAAATTAGTTGAATAACTTTAATCATTTCCTCTCACTCGCACTGACAAGATTGTCATATCTTTTTGCTCCCTTCCACTCATTGCTATGGCAAATAAATTTTTCAAACATAAAATCGAGATTTACTAATCTAAAAATAAATTTATGATTTATAGGAATGTGCCACTTTGAGCTTGAATGTGCACACTTGGTTTTAACCGCGATTCACAAAAATTAATTTATTTTCTTAGCTGTGCGTGCGCAACTTTCGTTGCCTGCAAACATTTTACTCTTATGGCGCCAAAAGAAGTATAACTTCAACAAATTTAAATAAAATCATTCTGTTCTTGGTAAGTGCTGAATGAAGTAGGCACGTATTTTAAATGTGCTTCATCATTTATCTAAATTTTAATAAAAAAAACGTCAAGAGTTATATCTATGGCGTTTAAAATTATACGCGATTTTATTCGTGGAAATTAAGTGTTATTTCAAAGTATAAATAAAATTCTTTGTTCTTAATAATTTTTGAAGACGAGATTTTATAGGATATACGTATTTATCAGCGCATAGTTACCTCAAGTGCGCACTTAAGTAGATTACAAAAAGAAAACTAAGAGTTTATCTTTTTTTCGTCTGTGAACTGTTTTCTTAGCGACTTATCTTAAAAATTGCTGCATGGAAAGTGCCCAACACCAATTGGTTGGAAAAAAAGGAAGGAAAGCCGCAATTTTTTAAAATTCGTGTCAATATTGGATGTGTTTAGTACTAAAGCATGAATTTCTCTTCGCTTTTCTATAAGTTACACAAACGTAGTGCCTTTAATAATTTTTTCTACAAATAAACAGTGTTATTTTAAACGAATCGAAAATGTATGTCAAACACCTTGATTTTTAAGTAAGGACATTGTCCAGATACTTTTAATGCTTATGTTTAATTACTTCTTTGTTGAGAATGCTTGAAAAACCTTGAGGTTATTGATAAGTTGAGATTTAACTTCGAGATAAGTTTGGACCAGACTATTTGTTTATAACGGGACAACGTGTAGGACGTATGGTATAATAAAAATTAGTTTTTAGTGAGACGCTGCTTTTTGACCGCCCAATTGTGAGTTGAACGTATCTGTACATAAAAAAAACCGAAATTAATAAATTGAATTAACCAAAAAAGTGCATAAATGGATAGTAAAAACAATTAAATATGAATAATTCGAATTTGAGAGGTAACCAAAAAAGACTCATTAGAAATATTGCACATATTCTCAAATTTTTATGTTTTTAAACCATTTTCACTAGGACATATTTTGATTTTTACACGGAGAGAAGGGAATGGTATTTCTCACTATGTGGTATGGGAATTATTACCATATTGCATGGTAACCAGACCTGCACCCCCCGCACAAAGTCATTCGGACCTAGTGTCACCGCTATAACGCCTATTTATAAGACTGAAGAGAAGGAAACTGCACGTGACTAAATATAAAAATAAAAATTATATACCGGGTGTCAGATGAATAAGTACCGGAACTTAACCCACTTAGAAATAACCCCAAACTGAACAAAACATACCCCAAGTCGAATGGCCTTATGTGTATTATTTTTGAGTTATGGTATTGTAAATTTTAATTTTAAATTTTAAATAGAACCATAGAAATTGCATATGAAATAGACCAATTAGCAATGAAGCACGTACTAAATGGCCTCACTGTCTTTTAATTCTTTATTGCCATTTACTGGAAAATTAAAATGCTTTTTTTATAATTCTTTAGATTTAGGCCATATTGTATATAAACATAAGTTGTTTACATTGATCTCAGTTTTCACCCGGTTAAGTTACAGCACCTATTCGTCGAACACCCTGTATAATGTATTTTAATCAATATATTTTTTTATATATTATTCGAATATTTAATTATATAATTTTTTTATAATAAACTCCATTGATCTCTATCTTATATATTACATTATTGAGAAATCAATTTAATTATTAGTTTTAGTTTTTACATTATGAATAATATAATTTATTTAATTAGTAACGTAACTCCTTCAAATACAAATATTTATATATGCTGGATAGGTAGCAGTTCCATTACAATTGTAATTTCCTTATGTCACATGGGAACCATTACCATGTAGCATAGAAATAATTCCCATGCACCCTCACCAGCCTGACCATTTAAAATAGGGATAATTACTTTGTCCAACAAATATTTCGAACCATGCTACATAGTGAGAATTACCATTCTCTTTTCTCCATGCACCCAGGGTGCCCAAATTCTACATTAGTTGAGTTATTTATTTATTTTTTGTAAATTATTTATTTTTTAAATTTGAAATATAGTTCTTTGTGTTGGTAATTATAAACTGCGAGAAAAAAGTGACTTGCGTAGGTGGTACGCAGATAGGTACATAATTTTTGCACAACCAACGAGATGATATTGAGCTTTAACAAAATAAACAAGATTTTATTGATGATTTATCATAATTGTTATTTAAAAACCAATGGGATATTTTGCATTTCAACTTATGAATGCTTAATGCACCAATTAGGTCCATATATTGAAATGTTGTCATAAATGTGCGTGCCGGTGACCATCGTAATGCCACCACTTAAGTAATGAAGTAATGATGTATGGAGTTTACTGTACACGCAACGCACTAAGCGGCACATAATATGTAAATCGCAAAACCCGATATTACAATATCGTTGACACCGAGGGCTGATCCAGCTGCTTTAACTAATTGTATATTCAACGTGCACGATTATCATTTCAGCTATGATTTATTTGCTTGCCGAGCTAATACGTTTTGCGTGTACTTAATTATCTTCCCCCAATTAGCAGAAAATTGGTAAACGAAGATTGATTAAACATTTACCACATGCTGATTGCTAATTTAATTTTGAGTTTTGCGTCTGCGATTGCCATAATAAATAAGATATATGGTTAAAATATAGATAGGTATGCGTATTCGTTTAATGCCATTATAGTTTATTACCTTCGACCGAAGAATAAATGTAAATTTATTTTAAAAATAATTTTTGCAATTTGTTTTGAAAAGTACAAGTGCCCAAGCAAGATTTTTGGAAAAATTTCGTTGGGATTCGATGTTGTTCGAGTTTTGGGGCGTTCGAATGCCGAGGTACAGCTGTATTTCCATTTTTGACAGAAAAACTTATATTTGTAAGAAAATTAATAAGTAAAAAAAACAGTATGGCTGCATTGCGAAAATGTGACTTGTTCAATTTTTTTTAACTTGAAATTCTTAATCAGCATCTCTGAACTGACAAAAAAAAATGTTTTTAAGTCTGCGCAAAAAACATTGTTTTTCTTGACTTGTAATTATACAGATTTTATAAAAACGACGATTTTGAAAGTATTCTTAATTTAATATTATTGGAAGTTACCGAAGGAGGGGGATAGAGAGGGTAGCGCGCTTCAGGCCTCTGTTACTGGGAGCCACCAAATCTCGAGAAGTCTTTTTTGACTAAATCCCAAATCTCAGCCGAGATTATTTGAAATTGTTCGGTGAAGAGGCGCGTCCGTTAAGCGAGGTTTTACTGTACATCAATTTTTGTGTAGATCGGAAGCCTCAATAAGTTTTGCCGCTCGGAGCCTCCGACGTGCTTAGTCCGCCGGTGCCAGCTGCACAGTGTTGCCAGAATATTTTTCGAGAGATCACTAGTGGCAAATCTAAAACTACTAGAAAACTACTAGCGCTCAATCGAAGCTGAACTAACTAATACAAATAATGAAAAACAAAAAAAAAACCAGGAAAGCAAAAAAAGTCAAAATATTCAGATAAAAAAGTATAGTTGTTTTTCTTTTTTACCATGTTACCATGTTCCATTATTTGATTTACTGTTTTTACCTTTGGGGGATATTTACTACTAAAAAAACCACCAGCAACTAAAAAAAATTTTTGCCCACTAAAGGAGGAGTAAAACTACTAAGTTGGCAACACTGCAGCTCCATTTATTACATTTATTCTTTGTTTTACAATTAACCTTTTATCGAGTTATAACTGACCGTTACTTTATATAGCAAAACGTCTCTGAACGGATACCCTTGTTTAATGGAACATTTTAAACGGTTTCGACAGAGACAAATATAGGAAAACAATATATTTAGGCCCCCTTCTTAGCGGACACCGCTCTACAACGGACAAAATCGGTGGTCTTGCGGCTCTCCGTTGAAGAGAGGTTTCACTGTAGTACGCACAGTTACCACGCTGATATTTGCACCACAGATCCTTATTGTATTAAAAAAAAATCTGCACCATCGCAACTTTGTGAGAAAATTCAGTTTTAAATTTGAATTTTGACTTACAATAAGAAAATTTTTAATTTAGTAGAAATTATGCATAAAACAAGCGCATTGAGTAACATAATATACGTTTGTGCTAATTTTTCATATTCTGTTACTTAATTTACCTGTTTCCCTAAACATAAATTTATTGAGTGTTGAAATAAAAAATTTTAAACTCCATTATTTCACAAAGTTCATATTAAATATAAACACATGTAAAAATTAATAAAATAAGTTCAATAAATACGAAGATGTGCGCATTCGAGCGAAAAGTGGCACATTTCCGAGCGAGGGAAGCAAATGAAGCGCGACGCGGAGCGGCGCGCTTCATTTTCCCGATATCGGAATGTGCCACTTTGAGCTCGAATGTGCACACTCGATTTTAAGCACCATTCACAATAATTTAGGCCAAAAAATTAATTAAACAATTTTAATCGTTCCCTCTCACTTGCACTTACGAGATTCTTATACCTTTTTGCTCCCTTCCACTCATTGCTATGGTAAATACATTTCTTGAACATAAAATCGATATTTACTAAACTAAATTAGTTATTTTCATTTGAAAGAGCGTATGATAAAGTAGACAAACTTAATAAACACGAAGATGTGTGCATTCGAGTGAAAAGTGGCACATTTCCGAGCGAGGGAGGCAAATAAAGCGCGACGCGGAGCGGCGCGTTTTATTTTCCCGAGATCGGAATGCGCCACTTTGAGCTCAAATGTGCACACTCGGTTTTAAGCACGATTCACAATAAATTAATTTACTTTCTCAGACGAGCTCTTCCATTTTACACGGTTCTACAAAAAAAAACCGGTGCGTGTACTTATGTACGCGCGTTAGAAGTTATACTTCTTTCGCGTAACTAAATTAATATAAATAAATTCAATAAATAGGAGGATGTGTACGGGAAATCGAGGTTTAACTGTATATAATTTGAAATATTATTTAATTATTTCAAAACGATGTTATTTCGATATTTGTGATATAGTCATGGTTACGAAGTAATTAAGCTGTTCTGATTGGTTAATTGATGAGCGGCCATTAAAAATGACCTAATCTAATTGGCTTATTTAAAGCAGGATTTTCAAAAAGCGATTTGTAAGCAATATACCAGAAATTTTTTAATTTTTACTGTTTTAACTTATCGAGATTATACTGTATTTGATTTATATATACAAGCAATTGAATTTTTCTTTTTCGAATGTATAAATACGAAGATGGGCGCGTTCGAGCGAAAAGTGGCACATTTCCGAGCGAGGGAGGCAAATGAAGCGCGACGCGGAGCGGCGCGTTTCATTTTCCCGAGATCGGAATGTGCCACTTTGAGCTCGAATGTGCACACTCGGTTTTAACCACCATTCACAATAATTATTTACTTTCTTAGACGGCTAACTTCATACTGTACACTTTTCGTTAAATGTGCGCGCGCAACTTCCGTTGCCTGCCAAAGTTTTACCCTCAAACGCCAAAAGAAGTATAATAAACTTCGAAGTCTCAAGTCTAACATAAAAAAATTGATACTTCTCAACTTAAAACTTCATTCGCCGTACCGAAAAGCTGTCAAAACACTTTGAGCAACTTCACGCTAAAGTTGTCCCACGGAGTTGATTTTTGCTTTATCAAAATGGGGTTAAAAATCTGATTTATTGAGAATCTTTTCGGTACCGTTGCTTTGGTCAAAACTCCCGTTTCCAGATTTACATAACAGAAGTCGACGAGCAAAACAACTTATAATCGAGAAGAGTTCTATTTGGCAGCAGATTCAAAACAAGTTTGACTTAATATTAAATCGCTAATACAAAGGTTATTTTATGGCATATAAGTGCAATACAAGGAACAAAAAGTTAAGTGGGCTGAGACGCGACTGAGTACGTCTGGTCTTTCGCAGTCGGCCAAGGAGACCACTAATTTATGCGTAAACCAGACCATTAACTGCAGTGGGTGGGATTCGGCCACTTTTAATTATAAACAACGGCTTTGTTGCTTCTGAATCGATTATAACACAAGTACAGATCGATTATGGACGGTCACGTAAATTTAGATTGTGCACATTCAAGTTCTTTTGCACAGGCGAAAGAGCCAGCACAACATCCTTTCATATTTTTATAATGATTATGCACACCGGGCCGCCGTGAATTAATACATGTCGTCGCAACAAATTGTTTATAACCTCAAAAGTGAGCGCTCGGATTGCATTCTGATTTTCGCCTATCGAAAAAGGATGAAATTTGCGTCTATAAAGTTTCTTATATTTCTTTTAAGTTATAAATTTTAATTCAGTTTAGCGATTATTGATTTTACGTTTGAAAAACGTATTTACCATAGCAATGAGTGGAAGAGAGCGAAAAGATACGAAAATCTCGTGATTGCAAGCGAGAGGGAACGATTAAAGTTATTCGACTAATTTTTTGTTTAATTTATTAGTCTAAGTTATTGTGAATGGTGCTTAAAACCGAGTGTGCACATTCGAGCTCAAAGTGGCACATTCCGATCTCGGGAAAATGAAGCGCGCCGCTCCGCGTCGCGCTTCATTTGCCTCCCTCGCTCGGAAATGTGCCACTTTTCGCTCGAATGCGCACATCTTCGTGTTTATTAAATTTGTCTACTTTATCTTACGCTCTTTCAAATGAAAATAACTAATTTAGTTTAGTAAATATCGATTTTATGTTCAAGAAAAGTATTTACCATAGCAATGAGTGGAAGGGAGCGAAAAGATACAAGAATCTCGTAAGTGCAAGTGAGAGGGAACGATTAAAATTGTTTAATAAATTTTTCGACCTAAATTATTGTGAATGGTGCTTAAAACCGAGTGTGCGCATTCGAGCTCAAAGTGGCACATTCCGATCTCGGGAAAATGAAGCGCGCCGCTCCGCGTCGCGCTTCATTTGCCTCCCTCGCTCGAAAATGTGCCACTTTTCGCTCGAATGCGCACATCCTCGTATTTAATGAATTTATTTACATTAATTTTTACACGTGGTTATATTTAATTTAGTTACGCCCAAGAAGTATGACTTCCAACGGGCGTACAAAAATACAGACACTGTTTTTTTTAATAAACCGCTAGTTTTTTTTTGCCATCCTAAATTTTCAAAATGTATTTTTTTTATGTTAAATACTACATTAAAAATTCTACCAATAAATACTCCATGGATGAGATCGCTTAAAATGGGTTGATAACATACGACCATTTAATTTATTTAAAAACACTGTTTAGTATCTTTAACCTTTTTGGAAATATAATTATTTTATTGGGAATTTGCTATTTAAGTAATTTCAACTCTTTAAGGTATATGGGGCGTTTTACCCTAAAACAGTGGTACCCAAAGTGCAGCCCGCGGTGCAGCTACAGGTGGCAAGCTATTGCAAGCTGGCTCTCGTACTTGTTTCAAGCTTTCAAATATTATTGCTAATTTTTTTAATTTAAAAATTAATTAACACGTTAACGTTAAAAGTTGTGCGACCAAAATACAAAGGTACAGCCTTGTGTGTATTTTATGTTTTATTTTTTTATTGTTTATTATATTTTTTATTCTTATAGCAGTTGAACCCTAAATTACTTTGAGGGTTCGTCCATCAAATTGATAATAACAGCAAATTGACTGCTTAAAATTTATATCCTGTTTTAACAACCAAAGCAAAATTATAGTTAAAACGATTTTAAGTTTTCTAAAACGTTTTTTTTTAATTTCTATGGGATGGCAAAATTTGAAAATTGTAATTGAGCCAAGTGCACTTTAAAAAAATTCACCATTCCAGATATTCTCTTCAAAGTTTCAGTGCATACAATGAATATATTTTAATTTAATATAACGTATACCATATTAAAATATCTCATTCCATTTCGAACGACTCATTTTTTTAAAAGAGAAGACAAACCGAATAAAACTTAATAACATTAGTTTTTTTTGCATCAGAAGAAAGATTGAGTGCCCATTTCCAACAGAAGTAACTTTGGCTCTAAATTTTATAAAAACTAGGTCAAAGTTCTTTATTGTTGGATCTGCAAAGGTTCAATAGTCAAGTTTCGAATCACGGGTGGTTTTTGAACATTATCAACGCCTACTGTTACATCTAGTCTTGCTTGAACAAAGTGTTGCAAATCTCTACCGGACTCCAGCCCACATACTATTGTTTAAATTAAGTATTACTTAATAGTGTGCATTGCTAGTACAGTTCAAAATGCATTATTGCTAGATTGATGGCTATATTTAGATTGTTCCTCCAGATACGCAAGCTTCTTGTTGCTATTTTAGACTGTTCGCTGCAAGAATACGAATTGACTTGATTTTAACAATAGTAAAACCCTTTTTAAAGATTTCAATATTGATCACTAACAATTTCTTTCAATGTTCTGAGTTTTGATCATTAAATTGTTTATTCTATTTGTGTAAATGAAGCAGCTACTATCTAAAAATGCCCATTAAGAAGAATTATGGAGTATTTATCTATAATTGCTAGATCTTCTCTAATGTATTAAGAAAACACAAGTACTATTTTTATTTGATCGTTAATATTGTTTTATTTTTTTGGATATGGCTTAGATACTAAAACCACAAGAAGAAAAAGGACCTACAAATTGGTTGTAGCCCGTTACATAAAAACTAACTCTTCAAATTTATTTGTTTTTGAAGTTGAGAAAGGTAATGACCATATTTTGTACGAGGAACGTCCGAAAAGTTAGTACTTATTGAAACCACTCGTATTTCTTTTATATTTGACGATACATTTTGATGGTATACAAAAAAAGTGGTACAAATCAAAAATTGTTGATCTTCATAAAATTTTTGATTTGCGTCACTTTTCTTAGGTACTACTTCATGTATCATGTTGAAAATTTAGAGTAAGTAGTATCGTAATTAAATAAAACGTAATACAGGAAACTGATGATAAAACACTGAAATAGAATTAACTGATATGGTATTGTTGTTTTTATTTTTAGGAAAATGTGTTTATTTTCCTCGTTATCATTCTAATACGAAAAATCTAATCAATTTTTCTCGTAAGTATGAATTAGAAAATTAAAATTAGCTCACTTGCGACGTAAGAAATTTCTGCCATATTTTGATGTTTCATGCAACATTCCTCAACTAATATTGTCAAAGGAATGTGGTGTTTGTCATATTTTGTTAGTTTCTATAATTAAGTTGCGAAAACTGTTTTCCTGCTATGTAAGTACAAAAGCAGATAATTTTGTTATTCGTTATTATGAATGGCCCAATATTTCATTGAAGCTTATGCACTCATAAACACCGTCGGCGTTCAAATTAATTTCATATTGTTATTATTAAGCAATAGATTTCTTTCTATTAATATCTGATAACTACAGTAATTACGTAGATAACATTAAATTCGGTTATGATAACATTCCAAACCACTTGTTATTAATTTAGGCAAACATCCACGTGCTATATCAACAATAAGGTGTCTTTTCGTTATAAACACATGGGCGTTTAAATATTTAAATACATTTGGTTGCCCAAATTTGAAATTAATGTGATCAAAAATTTTTAATCAATTTTAGCGACCGAAAAAAATTTGTAATTTCTTTTTCCGAAATATCTTTGAGATGTTCGCAAATTGTTTAAATCAATTTATGCAATTTAAAGTAAAGGTTATATAATTTTCTTAAATCTATAGCAGAGTCTTCAAACATTTTTTAGTGAGGGGCAAATTTTATCTAATTAAATCATGGTCAAATGGGGCACAGTGTGATAGTATCAATAAAGTTCCCGACGGAGAAATTGCCGTCGCCGCCGTTCCAACATTAGCACACTGAAGACATTCGATAGGAAAAAAGCGATCGGTCGGTTTGCCGTCGGCAGCTATGCAGCCGACGGGTGCCACTGGAGTTGATGGAAGTTTCGCGGCCGCCGGTATGTTTTTTATTTTAGAACCTTGTGGAACCGATTTAGATAAGTTGGACTGGAAGATATAGAAATTGGTTTACCTTTGTTTGAAAAAAAACCAAAAAATTAGCAAACGTCAAGTTGATTCATACGTTTTTCCCCAAAATATTTTGAAGAAGTTCAATTTGCAATAAACCCTAAAGTTTCCATTATGAGTGCCTCGTGGTATGTCACATTGTACCCCAGATGTGAAGCAGTTTGTAACCATCGACGGATCTCATAAAAGTGACATTTAGAAAGATTTTTATTGTATTATCATATGGTTTTTCTTCGTATATTAAAAGTACAAATACTGCTCATTACTTCAAGACCAATAAAAGTGTCATTTATTAAATAATTTAAATTTTATAATACAATTTTTTTTTGTCACTATGTACCCTACTTTGCCCTACATTTGTACAACTGATTTTGGCAACTAGGGGAACCTGTTGTACCTTGGTTCTTTTGTACCTAGGGTAACTTTAATTTTTTTTATTAGCATATTCTTTAATTTTATTTTTGAGTTTAAAAATCAAGGGTCGGTGTTTTGTACCTCGGTCATTGTCAATAAATTGTACCTTGGTACTAAGATCAACGTGCAATAAATAAAAATTTAGATATATCTTTGTTATAAATTCTTATTTTTTTTTTATTTTTCTTCAGATAATATGCTTCGCAAGTCTAACGAAAAATTTAAATTTCTGCAAAGTGAACCATTAAGTATGTGAAATTTTAGTATACGAGAAAAGTTTTGTTAATTTTTGAAACAATTTCAGTGTCATCTCAAAGAAGAACATTAGTAGTTCTTATAATCCAAAAATAAATATATAGTTTTCATAGAACAATGGGTTTTATTTTGCTTAATGTGAATAGAGCCAAGGTACATAACCTCTGTTGTACCTAGGCCATAGATCCACTAATTTTTAAATCTTATAGCAATTTGAGTAAACGGTTGGTAATGCTTTCAAATATTTTATGATGAATACCTTATTAGTGCCCCACTACGATGCAATTCATTTTAACAACAAATTGTTACATAAACAATTTAAAAAAAATTTACAAGTGGAAAAAGGGCCAAGGTACAACAGGTCCCCCTACCTAATTTCAGTAAGTGCACGTTCCGAGTTGAAATTTTCAACTAATCTCAATGAGTACAATTTTGTACCCGGCCCAGAAATAACTTTTCGCCGACGTTTGGAGACCTCTGATCCAATAAGATAATTTAAAAAATCGTCGATGAGATATTAATTTTTACGGCGTTATCGCTAATTTAGTGCGAAATATTAAGGCCGTTCGAAAGTTGTTTTTCCGTCGGAATATCGTGCGAATAACACATCTTGTCAGAAAGTCCATAAGACGCGGCAGGGTTTATGCGTATATTATTTTATTAGTGGCGGTGCAGTATATGAGGAATGGCCTCTTGCTGTTGCAAAACAATCTTGAACAACGCACGCTGAGTACACACACATTCCTGATTTTCAACACATGCAACTCGTATAGTTATTCATTGCTACATCGTTTTTATTATCTTAATGGCGATATTTTTTATGCAAATAGCGAGTTTGATTTACATACCTAACTTGTTAAGAACTCGGTGTACCTACACTTAATCGGTGCTTATCTTTTAAATTATTTTACTTAGATATTATTCCGATTTACAGTAAAACCTCGATTATCCGGACTGTCAACCGCGTTCGTTTTTTCCTGTTGAAACGGGACACCTCGTAATCGTGCTTAAAACCGAGTGTGCGCATTCGAGCTCAAAGTGGCACATTCCGATCTCGGGAAAATGAAGCGCGCCGCTCCGCGTCGCGCTTCATTTGCCTCCCTCGCTCGGAAATGTGCCACTTTTCGCTCAAACGCGCACATCTTCGTGTTTATTAAGTTTGTATACTTTATCCTACGCTCTTTCAATTAAAAATAACTAATTTAGTTTAGTAAATATCGATTTTATGTTCAAGAAATGTATTTACCATAGCAATGAGTGGAAGGGAGCGAAAAGATATAAGAATCTCGTAAGTGCAAGTGAGAGGGAACGATTAAAATTGTTTAATTAATTTTTCGGCCTAAATTATTGCGAATGGTGCTTAAAACCGAGTGTGCGCATTCGAGCTCAAAGTGGCACATTCCGATCTCGGGAAAATGAAGCGCGCCGCTCCGCGCCGCGCTTCATTTGCCTCCCTCGCTCGGAAATGTGCCACTTTTCGCTCGAACGCGCACATCCTCGTATTTATCGCATTTGCCTATGTTATTATTTTATTCTTCAATTCAAAAAATTTAAAGCCGAATAAATTAGATCTATTTTTCGTTTGAAAAAGGTTAGAAATTTTATTCCTTTTTGATAAGTTATCGTGGTGCTCTTTCGCACGCCTAATTGTAGCGAGCTTGATAAAAATATTTTCGGGTGTACTTTCGAATGTTTACTAATTCGCGTTTTTGATTAATTAAAATTGTATATAAGTCACATTTTCTGAAGTGGGCCACTAAAAAGTTGTTTTTATATCATCTTTTGTAGATTGTTTATATGTCAAAATTAATATCTCCAAATATTTTTGGGTAATTTTCATTTTTGTAAAAATTATAAACAAATTAGTTTTAAGGCGTATTTTGTATACACTGTTGTAATTAGACTTCATTTATGGATTAATTCAATTTTTAAATATAAAAAAAATATTTAAATGTTACATAGGTGGTGCATCACAATTTTAAAATGACTTGGGTGGGGTATGTTAAAAAAAACGTGGGGAAATAAGAGTCAAAATTCAAGAAGAGTTAAGGTATTTTTTTTTCATGTACGATGAAGTCTCCCATCTAGTCTAGCTTAAAAGTACTAAATTAGAAATGTGGTTTTTGGGTAAAATTTCCCGACTGTAATTTTTAATTATAAGAAAAGCGAGAAGTGGCACATTTAGTTCAGTTTGATTTAATTAATATTATTTGTTAGAGAGAAGAACAAGATAGGCAAATTCAATTATTAACCCCTTGACATACAAAAAAACCGAATTTGATAAGTCCGAAAAAAACTATTAATTTGGCTCAACTTAACTGTTATGAGCATACACAAATAACATAAAATAAATAATTAATAGTTTTAAGATATTTTGAAATATATAGAGCAGTGTTTCCCAATCTTTTTTTAACATTCCCCACCTAAGTCATTCTAAAATTTTGATGCATATAACATATTACATATAAATATGTTTTTATATTGAATAATTGAATTATTCCATAAATGTAGCCTAATTACAACTTGTTCAAGACACAAGATTTAGGTTTTAGCAAGAAATCACTAGGCAATTATTAAGAAAAATATAACAATAAGTAAATTTTAAAAACATAAACTAAAAAATAGTTTTATATCGATAGCTTGAATTTTTGATAACGCGAATTAATTTTAGTTTCTCTTCAACTTCGACCTATCGAGGTTTGACTGTATTTAATTTTATAAATTTAATATTTCTGAACAATTAAGATAATTTATTTATTGAGTTTTTCCAATATTAATTTTATTTGCGTAAATTAATGATCTTCAAAGTTTTTTCAAAAACCACAAATTCTGTATATACTCTATTTGAGTTTTCTGAAAATACATAATGATTTTTTCATTAAAACTTCCTTTTAAATTTACCGAATAAAGTTTTGTTTTATTCAATTTGTGTTATACAAAAAAAATTGATAATTAAAAATTTCTAAAGATCTTAAATATATTTTAAAAATTTTCCAAGTTATTAATTTATTTAATTTGAGTTGTCTAACAACTTAAAATAATTTATTCTTCGAGTTTACTTTAATAATGTTGCTAAATGTTTAAAACTGAATTTAATTCTATGTAAAAAAACCGGTGCATGTACTTATGTACGCACGTTAGAAGCAATACTTCTTTGGCGCGACTAAATTAAATATAACAACGCGCTATGTTGCGCTTGTGTATAGCTAGACCAGTGGTTATCAAACTATATGTTACTGCGCATATGTCGTTTTATATGAATACATTGCTATTTCCTTTTTAAATCCAAAAAGTAATTTAAACAAATTGAATAAATACGAAGATGTGCGCGCTCGAGCGAAAAGTGGCACATTTTCGAGCGAGGAAGCAAATGAAGCGCGACGCGGGCGCGCTTCATTTTCGAGATCGGAAATGTGCCACTTTGAGCTCGAACGCGACACTCGGCTTTAAGCACACTTTACAAGAAGTAATTTACTCTCTGACAATTCGCAATTAAAAATTACAGAATTATATTAATAACACAATTCCCAAATCGCCAATTTTGTGCCTTTTAACAAAATTATTGTTGAAAACAAACCTTTTTGGAACATAAAATTGAATACAGTTTTTGACGTCTTAGAGACGTCAAAATCTACAATGACACCCTAAACGATTGACGTCTCCTAGACGTCATTGTATGTCAAGGGGTTAAGGAGTATGTGCACTTTCAAGCGAAAACTTTTTCCGAATAGAAAATCTGAATTTGAAGGATTTGTTATTGATATAGTCGAATCCAATTAACACGAAGATGTGCGCGTTCGAGCGAAAAGTGGCACATTTCCGAGCGAGGGAGGCAAATGAAGCGTGACGCGGAGCGTCGCACTTCATTTTCCCGAGATCGGAATGTGCCACTTTGAGCTCGAATGTGCACACTCCGCTTTTCGCCACGATTAACAATGATCAATTTACTTTTAATTTTATTTAAACATTTTATAATTTTATTTGGTATTTTTTACTGTTGATTTTATAATTAAAACTTATTTGTTTCGCTTTTTTTTTAAATAAATACCTAACAAGGTAAAATTGTTTTTTTTTTCAATTATCCGGATGAGCTGCAACATTAATTAGTCCGGATAATCGAGTTTCCACTGTATTAAAAATGCGCTTCCATTAATTTTTTGCTCAATTTTAAAATCTATTAGGGCACGGCCAAGCCTGATATCTTAATTTCCTTGTGCACAATGTCTCGACTGTTATTTAAAATCGATTACATTTTAAAATTGCCACACGTTTAAGCAAATTACACCTTTAATTTATCTGGGTGCTGCAGCTAACCTACCACCCACCATGCGACGCGGCGAAGAGCTTTACTTTAATTACTTTTTAATGTATTGCATTTTCCGAGTTCACATACTACATAAAATCGAGTCGAGATTGAGCAGTCAAATTTATTTATTTTTATATCGAGAGTGCTAATTAGCGGAGTCATAATTTCGTTATTTTATGGTCGTAGCGCTAAAGCTCGACCGAAATTAGTCTTTAGAAAGTGTCGAGCTTTCCAACTTATAAAAATACAGTTGTACTACGAGTCCTCTTTGTGACGTAAGAACGTAATTAGTATCTAATTTACATACTGATAAACCGACAATCGTCGATCTTATAAGAGATCCCACGTTCTCACTGGTAAATAAAAATGAGCTTGCATTTCACTTTATTACCGTCAGGGGTCGGTGACGTACACGTCAGCAATTGTGTACAGTAAAACCTCTCGTGGCGACCATCTCTCAAAGCGGGCAGTGTGTTTCAGAACTGATATATTGCAATTTAATTCTTTTATGAATTTCTCTCTAAGGCGACCACTCTCTAACCCGACCGCGACCGTTAATTGCGCTGCCGCTATTTTTCAAAATTGCTTAAACTTGGAAAATTTTGTATATGTATATAATAGCTGTAAAAGCGAGCGTTCGTTAATCAAAATGCGTGAAAATATCTCAAAAAAGACTTATTTTTAAATTCACAAAATTCCGCTTATAACGCAACCACTGTAATTTTTTTGAACCTGTTTGGCAAATCTAAAAGTCAACACTTTGAGGACTTTGTGAAAAATGAATACTTTGAAGGGATCGTAAAAAATCAATACATAAACTCCGCCCCTTTACTTAACGTTTTGGCAAAAAATGAAAAAATAGAGTTGCTCTATATTGCAAGGGGATGTTCCTACGTACCCTTAGCAACTATAGCCGGTGTCATTTCCTGGCGCTTTCTCTCTAAAATAAAAATTTTCGACAAAACTAAATAAATAAAAAAATACCCTTGTCTCACAAAAAAAACCGTAGCGCCCTTATTTTCGATGCAATCATTACAAGCGAGACGGATTTGGAATTCTGGGACTTTTCTACATAAGATACATGTAAAATAAGTATAGGGCGCAACGTAAATTTTTTGAGTAATTAAAAATTGCAATTTTAGGACCCTTTTTTTGCACAATTTTTGACTGTAAAAAAATTCTAGCACCGTTATTTGTGTACGGATCGTTAAAAACTATTCAGATTCGGATAAGGCAGCCTTTTGGCTTCAGATAGGCCTAAGAAACAATAGGCGTGCTATTTGAAAGCTTTGGAAAAAACGTTTTTGTTTTTGAAAAAACATGGGTTAAAACCTATGTTTTTTTGGCAAAAAATGAAAAAAATAGAATTGCTTTATATTGCTAGGGGATGTTCTTACGTACCCCTAGCAACTATAGCCGGTGTCATTTCCTGACGCTCTTGCTCTAAAATAAAAATTTTCGATAAAAATAAATAAATAAAAAAAAATACACTTTGAGTCACAATAACAATGGTAGCGCTCTCATTTTCGATGCAATCATTACAATTCTTGTTCTGAGACTTTTCTACATAAGATACATGTAAAATATGTATAGGGCGCAATGTTAATTTTTCGAGTAATTCAAAATTGCAATTTTAGGTCCACTTTTTTGCACAAAATTTTACTTTAAAAAAATTGGAGCGCCGTTATTTACGGACCAACATTTAAAAATTATATAGATTCGGATTTGGCAGCCTTTTTGACTTCAGATAGGCCTAAGAAACCATAGGCGTGCTATTTCAAAGTTTTTATGCTATTTTATATTTGGTTACTTTCCCCTACTTATTCACAACAGATCAATCACTTCGGTGATACAACCTAATAAATAATTAAAACAAACAATGTAGAAAAACGACAAGAAAGAATTTCGACTTGTTTTCAATAATAAGTGAAGCCCACAACAAGTCAAAGGAAAACATGATACGGTCATAAACGCTTCATCAACACTCCATAAATTTATCTAATATGTATACTCAACATCTTTTGTAGAGTAGAATTTGAAAATTAGCTCGATAAATGTTAATAAATCTGGGTAACGTGAATTTAAATGGTTTTAGGTCCTTTCTATTTTTGTACATAAAGCACAGGTGTTTTTGATGTTTGTCTATTAAACATTTTCTTATTAAAGGTCCGGTAAGAAGCAGTTCTGTATCCAATCGAGTGCTATAGCTATTTATAATAGCATTAAACGGATAATTGAAAAGAGAAATTATGCAACAGTGGCCAAAGGGTTAATGACTAATATACATATTTCATTTTTCTATTAAGCCTTCTAAACAATTGCGACTGCTCTTTTCAGATAAATTAAAATTTGCAATCCCATTAGAAAAGAAAACAAGATAAACTTGAGCATAAAGTAATTATAATAACTACGACATTCCCAGTTTATGTTTCTCTATAATTAAAGAGATGTCCATAGCGATATTAACAGAAAGGTGTATGTAGACATTGCTTCCATATATAGAAAAATGAGAAAGTTTACAGTGCTCCTCCCATTAAACTTTACGAAATCAAGTCTCTGACAGAGTCTTTAAACCAGGTAAACATCACCTACCGCAACTCCGCCCAAGATGGATCACCAAGTCGTTCCATCCGTCATCGAAAGAAGGTCCGACACGCGACAGGTTCGCTCATTAGTAAATCATTTTTGATTGCTTTATATACTGTTTTTTTTTCGTCGGCAACGATTAAAATTGTATGAAAATCCTTCGATCCGATCGATTCGCCTCCCTCTCCGGATAATTTGCCATTTCTGTGGTGGCGTTTCCGAATACAGTAAAACCCTCTAACACTACCGACGCGGTTCTTGCTCAAATTGGTCTTCTATAGAAAGAAAGGACAAAAATAAACAATACAAATGTAATAACGAGTATTATATTATATTAAATAAGGTACCGGAGGGTAATAAGGCCCACCAGGTAATAAAGCCCAGAAGCTATTAAATAAAAACTATAATCGAAATCGCTTATTTAGTGTCATCGGCGAGCGAGAAACATTTAAAACATATGACCTCTGGGTTGGAAAATTTTCTGGGTTTCAATTAACGCGGGAAACTTCGATTTAATGAATCTACCTCAATATTATGTGTAATTTATAAATGTATCTCTGATAAATTAACTTTCAATTAGTGCTATCGTGTGAATATTTAAGAGGAGCAAAATTATATACAAAAAGGTAAGCTTCTTCTTTGATTTCCTCTTTAGTTGACTTGATTTATTTAATCAGAAAAAAAGATAATCTTAAAAAAGAAAAAATGTACTACTTAGGTAATAAGGCCCGGGCCCTAATATTTTAATAAAAGGCAAATGCTTGAGGGTCGTGACTTAAATCAAAATCAGGGTTACGTAAAAATACAATATTGCTGGCTCCTCAAAACAATCTTGGATGTGGTCCGTCTGCAACCATGATTTTGTGGCTGATATGACATCTTGTACGTTATGTAACACTTGGGTACATGAAGAATGTGTTGGACTAACGAAAGATGACCAAGCACCTTTTATATGCCAAAGTTGCTACTCCTGGATTGAATACTTTATTCGGGATTTAATATCTGCCATTGTATTTTAAGGCGGGCCTTATTATCTGCCTGTTTGTTTAATAAGGCCCAAACACCAGTGTATATGTTTTTGCTTTTAAAAATTGTGTTTTCAGTTTTTTTGTTTTTAAATATACATTATTTTCGTAAAAAAACGTAAAAATGACTTGGAATTCATATTATGTTATGAGTTGTCTTGGTTTATTTAATAAAAAATATTTAACATTAAGTCGGCCTTATTACCCTCCAGTACCTTACAGTTATTATTTATCAGAATCATATTGTTATTGAATCAAAGTTATTACGAAGAACGTAGTATTATTTTTTAGGAAGTAAATTAATTATTGTGAATCATGCCCAGTGTGCGCATTCGAACGAAAAGTGGATTATTTCGGAGCGAGGGAGGAAAATGAAGCGCGACGCGGAACGGCGGGCTTCATTTTCCTGAGATCGGGATGTGCTACTTTTTGCTCAGATGTCCGCACTTGATTTTAAGCACGATTCACAATGATTAATTTAATAAATTCTATTTTTTTATAATAGCAAATATTATTAGCTGGTACCTATAGATCACACCGCTTCAATGAATTTAAGTTCTTCCAATAGTTCGATTATTAAAAAAGTATGGTAGATTTGGCAGGCATACATCTCTTTAAGTTAATAAACGTACACCCCCTCTATTTTTTTTGAGGTAATTTAAATTTTATTTATACTCAAAAAGGTTGAAACGAACCTAAATTTCTTAATGTAAAACATGCATAGAATATACAGTCGAACCTCCATAAGTCGAACCTCGATAAGCCGAATTTTTGATAACTTGAATTATTTTTTGTTTACCTTCAACTTCGACTTATCGAGGTTCGACTGTAGTTCTAATGACTTGTTATAAATTAAAGTCTCTCGTCGCGTTTTTCTGCCGTCCTGTCTGTGTGTACAGGGTAATCTCAGAAAGTACTGAAGAGGTATTAATTCTCCTTTTTCCGCAAGGAATAACTCTTAAACTACCCAGTTACCCATAATTATTTTAATTAAAAGTATATAAAAAACAATTCATTTTTTTTCTAAACTATATACACTTATGTAATAAACGACGTCCCAATAATTAAAATTATTCTTGCATTATAAGCTTTGAAAACAGTAAATTTCATTAAATGTGTATTCCGCACAAACACTATCAATAAATGTTGCATTTAAATTTTACCGGATTTTAAACAAATTATTTAGGCGTCAAGTTGACCTACAATAACCTTGTTTTACAAACGCATAAACATTTCGATATGTTAAGCGTTGAAATAAAGTGAAACCTCGAACGTTAGGTAAAAAATGCGATAAAGTCGATTAAAGCGCCCGAGGCTACTTAGTCATTTTTGCTCGTCACATTCGCCACAAAGCAAATCGATTTTTGCGTTACATAAATACCCGTTTGCAATGCCATTACGCCCAAAATATTCCCTAATTTTTTATGTGCATGGCGCTATAAATTTTTTTTTGAAATATCGGCAATTTTATGACAGAAAAATTGAAAAATGTAGTAAAACTATAAAAAAAAACTTACACTTATGAATTTTTCGCAAGAAGGGGTAGAAACCCTTTGGTTATGACCAGAACTTAATGCACAGCAATAATTACCCATCAAAATCGAAATTTCGGAGAGCGTTGTTAACACGTTGCCAAAACTTTCACAACTGAGGAGTGCAAGAAACGATTCCTATCCAAAATTGCGATAAGAAAATCGATATTTGTTAACATTTAATTCGAATTTAAAAATATTAAACACGTGGTAATTATAGCGAAATCTTTTGAACGAATTGATTAACATTTTTATAGCGTTTATTTGTTTAAAATATTGATTTGTATTAAACAATTAAATTGAAAAATAGCCCTAATTGCTGGAATAGAAGTTTTTGATTTGAAAGAGAGATGATTACTATAGACAAATGCAATAAATGCGAGGATGTGCGCATTCGAGCGAAAAGTGGCACATTTCCGAGCGAGGGAAGCAAATGAAGCGCGACGCGGAGCGGCGCGCTTTATTTTCCCGAGATCGGAATGTGCCACTTTGAGCTCGAATGTGCACACTCGATTGTAAGCATGATTCACAATAATTTACGCTAATATAAGACACAAAAAATTAATTGATTAATTTTAATCGTTCTCTCTCACTTGCATTGACAAGATTATCGTATCTTCTCGCTCCCTTCCACTCATTGCTATGGTAAATACGTTTTTCGAATATAAAATCGATATTTACTAAATTAAATTAAAATTTTTGATTTAAAGGAGCGCACGATAAATTACACAAATGTAATAAATACGTGGATGTGCGCATTTGAGCGAAAAGTGGCACATTTCCGAGCGAGGGAGGCAAATGAAGCGCGACGCGGAGCGGCGCGCTTCATTTTCCCGAGATCGGAATGTGCCACTTTGAGCTCGAATGTGCGCACTCGATTTTAAGCACGATTTACAATGATTAATTTACTTTCTAATAAACAATTAAAAATTACAGGACCGTCTTTAAAAACTTTCGTGCTTTTAACCAAAGTTGTTTTATTTTGTCGTAAACGACTGGTTTTTGAGATAATAAAAAATTCCTTCCGTATTTGGTCACTTCCTTCTATGTCTTTTTTAATGTTAAAAGTACAGGTAACGTTTTCGATGTGCCCCAAAGACAATTTAATGTTAACGACGGATACAAAATTTCCCACCACGATAAAAAAGCGTAATGCTATCCGCCGATATTTATTTTAATTAAGTGAGGTATAATTAAAACTTGAATGGACATCTTAATTGTCTATTAATTCCCAAAAGCAGCAGGCTACTCGATTACGACGCAGGATCATTATTTAATTAATTAATTATTTTCATATAAGTTTAATTTTAAAGGCGTTTATGGACAATAAAATATATATTTAATTATGACCATTATTAAAGATGAAACCACCAAATGGACTATTCTTAATGTTACCACTAAACTAAATATGAAGAAAAAATCGACTAGCGTAATTTTTTTAATTTCTTATTTAAAAATAATTTAATATACATAGTTGAAGCATTTTTATGTTAAAATTAACGTTAATAATATTAACAGCTTTCGAAGACGTTATTAAATTATAACAACACTTATTAATTCGTTATAGATGCTTCGTTAAACATTTATTTCTGGAGTGTTGATTAAAGGCCTAATTATCAAAGCTTATCTTAAATCCATTAATATGGAATGGATTATATTTACTGTACACTAAGCGTAAATTGCCTATGCTCCTTTAATCCTTTGTTGGGTTGCCTTTAACACGTTAATTTTTGATTAGATTTAGTTAGCCATAACCTTATTTTAATAAGCAATCTTTTTTTGGGAATTAGTTTGGTTATTTTAAATTTTTAATCAAAAAATGAAAATATCTTTCATCAAACATAGTTTTTTAATTTCATTTTCATTTTCATTTTGACGAAAATAATAAATAAAAAGAAACGATGCGTTTATTTATGTACGCGCCTCAGAAGTTATACTTCTTTGGTGTAACTAAATTAAGTATAACCTCGTATTATGTTGCGCACCTTGCGTTTGTGTATAGTAGACCAAATTATACGTTAGTGCGGCTGTCTATAAAAAAATAATTTTGAGGCCTCCCCACTGTAACATCTATTCTCACATTTACACGGTTGCCGAAAAACTGGGTTAATTTAATTCATAATTTTTTGTAAGGGAAATCATTTAAATTAAAAACAAACCAAAATGTGCATATGAATAATTTTAATTGTTTTCTCTCGCTTGCACTCACGAGATTTTCGTATCTTTTCGCTCGCTCCCACTCATTGCTATGGTAAATATGTTTTTCGAACATAAAATCGATATTTACTAAACTAAATTAGTTATTTTCATTTGAAAGAGCATAGAATAAAGTAGACAAATTAATAAATACGAAGATGTGCGCATTCGAGCGAAAAGTGGCACATTTCCGAGCGAGGGAAGCAAATGAAGCGCGACGCGGAGCGGCGCGCTTTATTTTCCCGAGATCGGAATGTGCCACTTTGAGCTCGAATGTGCACACTCGGTTTTAAGCACCATTCACAACAATTTAGGCCGAAAAATTAATTATACAATTTTAATCGTTCCCTCTCACTTGCACTAACGAGATTCTTGTATCTTTTTGCTCCCTTCCACTCATTGCTATGGTAAATACATTTCTTGAACATAAAATCGATATTTACTAAACTAAATTAGTTATTTTCATTTAAAAGAGCATAGAATAAAGTAGACAAACTTAATAAATACGAAGATGTGCGCATTCGAGCGAAAAGTGGCACATTTCCGAGCGAGGGAGGCAAATGAAGCGCGACGCGGAGCGCGCGCTTCATTCCAGATCGGAATGTGCCACTTTGAGCTCGAACGCGCACACTCGATTTTAAGCGTGATTCACAATAATTTAAACCAATATATTCAGTTGAATAATTTTTATCATTCCCTCTCACTTCCATTGACAAGTTTGTCGTATCTTTTCGCTTTCTTCCACCCATTGCTATAGTAAGGTAGATTTTATCCATATTTACTAAATTAAATTTCAATTTATGAAAGAGCAAAAGAAAAGTAAACAAATCCAACAAATTCTACTCTCAACGAGCCAAAAGAAGTATAACTTCCAAAAAAGAATAATCCGGAGCAATTGGTTTCGTGTCAGACGAAGAAAAGGTTTTGACTGTTATCGGTTTTTCGGCAGAACGGGTGGGCCCTATTTAAGGATAACGGCTACTAATGTTCTTTGAACCTATTGTCGACTGATACGATTTAACTATGGCGTTATTGTTGCTTTTTTGACATCTCCAACAGCTGACAGCTTATAAAAGAGCCGCCATAATCCTGAGTAAATGCGCTTTACCGTAATCGCATTACGAAGCTGATTATTGTATTTGTAGCTGTTTAAATAAAAGGCCAACTAAATCACATTGCCCTGTCACTCTCGGAAACACCTTACTTTAGCTTTCTTGACATCTCAATTGTATGGCCGGTATATATTTTACATTAGTTATTGTGCGTTAGACTATTTCAATTTAAACATGAATATTTTGCAGCAGTCACATATTTTCTATGTTGAAAAAATATAACGTAATTAATATTTATATAAAATCAATTTAGGCTCTTGGTTCTTAAAATAGTCGAAGAAACATCCCAAAAAAATTCTTTGATAAATTCCTAAATACAAATGAACTATGTTTGTTGAATTAAATTGTGATATGATTTATGGTTCAGACTTTTAATATGAAGTACCACTTCTTCCTAACACGAGTATGTTAATTAAATTTTTGGGTTATATTTAATCTCGATCCAGGGTTTTGCAAACTTATAGGATACAGTGAAACTTCTGCTAACGGACACTTTCCTCTAACGGACTTTAGTAAATATTGATGTTATGTTGGAAAAACGTTTTTACCATAGCAATGAGTGGAAGGGAGCGAAAAGATACGATAATCTCGTTAGTGCGAGCGAGAGGGAACGACTAAAATTATGCGACTCATTTTTCGACTAATCTATTGGTCAAAATTATTGTGAATCATGCTTAAAACCGAGTGTGCACATTCGAGCTCAAAGTGGCCCATTCCGATCTCGGGAAAATGAAGCGCGCCGCTCCGCGTCGCGCTTCATTTGACTCCCTCGCTCGGAAATGTGCAACTTTTCGCTCGAATGCGCACATCTTCGTATTTATTAAATTTGTCTACTTTATTCTTCATTCCTTCAAAAGAAAATAATAAATTAAATTTAGTAAATATTGATGTTATGTTGGAAAAACGTTTTTACCATAGCAATGCGTGGAAGGGAACGAAAAGATACCACAATATCGTCAGGCGGAGCGAGAGGGAACGACTATAATTATGCAACGAATTTTCCGACTAATCTATTGGTCAAAATTATTGTGAATCATGCTTAAAACCAAGTGTGCACATTCGAGCTCAAAGTGGCATATTTCGATCTCGGGAAAATGAAGCGCGCCGCTCCGCGTCGCGCTTCATTTGCTCCCTCGCTCGGAAATGTGCCACTTTTCGCTCGAATGCGCACATCTTCGTATTTATTAAATTTGTCTACTTTATTCTTCACTCCTTCAAAAGAAAATCATTAATTAAATTTAGTAAATATTGATGTTATGTTGGAAAAACGTTTTTACCATAGCAATGCGTGGAAGGGAGCGAAAAGATACCACAATATCGTCAGGCGGAGCGAGAGGGAACGACTATAATTATGCAACGAATTTTCCGACTAATCTATTGGTCAAAATTATTGTGAATCATGCTTAAAACCAAGTGTGCACATTCGAGCTCAAAGTGGCACATTTCGATCTCGGGAAAATGAAGCGCGCCGCTCCGCGTCGCGCTTCATTTGCTTCCCTCGCTCGGAAATGTGCCACTTTTCGCTCGAATGCGCACATCCTCGCATTTATTGCATTTGTCTATAGTCATCATCTCTCTTTCAAATCAAAAACTTCTATTCCGGCAATTAGGACTATTTTTCAATTTAATTGTTTAATACAAATCAATATTTTAAACAATTAAACGATATAAAAATGTAAATCAATTCGTTCAAAAGATTTCGCTATAATTACCACGTGTTTAATATTTTTAAATTCGAATTAAATGTTAACAAATATCGATTTTCTTATCGCAATTTTCGATAGGAATCGCTTCTTGCACTCCTCAGTTGTGAAAGTTTTGGCAACGTGTTAACAACGCTCTCCGAAATTTCGATTTTGATGGTTAATTATTGCTGTGCGTTAAGTTCTGGTTATAACCGAAGGGTTTCTACCCCTTCAGAGTACATCTTGCGAAAAATTCATAAGTGTAAGTTTTTTTTTTATAGTTTTACTACAAATTTCAATTTTTCTGTCATAAAATTGCCGGTATTTCAAAAAAAATTTATAGCGCCGTGTACATAAAAAATTAGGGAATATTTTGGGCGTAATGGCATTGCAAACGGGTACTTATGTAACGCAAAAATCGATTTGCTTTGTGGCGAATGTGACGAGCAAAAATGACTAAGTAGTCTCGGGCAATTTAATCGACTTTATCGCACTTTTTACTTAACGTTCGAGATATCACTTTATTAAATTAATCATTGTGAATCGTGCTTAAAATCGAGTGTGCGCGTTCGAGCTCAAAGTGGCACATTCCGATCTCGGGAAAATGAAGCGCGCCGCTCCGCGTCGCGCTTCATTTGCCTCCCTCGCTCGGAAATGTGCCACTTTTCGCTCTAATGCGCACATCTTTGTCTTAGTACAGTTGTGTACATTAATCTTCTCTCTATTAAATCAAAATAATAAATTTAGTAAATATTATTTGACCTTTCAACCGCTTCCAAACGCTTTAAAATTTGTCGATAATATTGTGTCTTTTTTGGACATCAATCGCCATAATTGTCTCTGTGATGCGATTCTTCAGGTCATTGATATACACCATTTTGTCTGGACTTGGGTGGTAAACGATATCCTTGGTTAAACCCCATAATGAGTAGTCACATGGGTTTAATTCGGGTGGCCAAGAAATTGGACCCCTTTCTAACATTTCCCCCAAATGCCATGATGTCCAATGTGAACTTCTGCCCTTTGGCCTTCTTCCAGGCCCTGACCGTCTCATTCGGGTTTTTGTCGGTCAAAACCCACAATTCAATTATTTCCACTCTTTTCGAGATCGAGTACCTCTCGTGTGCCAAAGACATTTTGGTCAATGTTTTGATGACAATGTGTTTGGTAATAGTCAAACTATCATTGAGTTAAAATTCAATGTGCGGGGTCATGTGGTTTGAGAGTGACTAGCTAAAGCACCACATCAAAATCTACGTCGTATGTAGTATGGGCACGTGACATTTAGTCACCTAGTATACGGAAGGTTAACGATTTATATTTTTCCTCCAATTTACCTATGAGAGCTAACGATTACATAAAGTGCAGTATAATTTATGTAGATAAATGCAAAAAAATGAGTATTTACGAGGTGTATTTAAAAAATAACCGGGACTGCTTCGAGAAATGGAAACACCGCTGGGAAAAATGTGTCAATAGGTTAGGGGAGTACTTTGAAGCGGACAAATATGAATAATCTGTAAAATTAATAATAAAGTTTAAAAAATGAAGATTGGTGATTTTGTGAAGTAACCTCGGACATGCGATAAATTGTAAAATCAATTATCGACTACTTAGAATTAAAATTAAGGGTTGGTGAGAAGTTTTTCTCGATATTTATTACAATATTATGTCAATGGAACGCAAACGAAGCATCTTAATTTACATACATATTATTTATTTTTTTTTACACATAATCTAAATACGAATGTACTTTTTTTTTAATATAGGTATGTATAGGTACATATTTTTTGTGTGTTGCATAACAATATCATGAAACATCTAATTATGTATATAGTACTTTTTTTCGTCTAAACTCTTATTTTCCTTTCAACTTTTCTTTAGTGGACTCAATATCTCGCCCCGTAGTTGTTCGTTGTAGGGAAGTTTCACTGTATATAAAAAAAACGTTTCTTATAAGAAACTGTACAAGTTATGATTGCTAATTTACATTAGGATCATTATAAATAATTTATTTCCATCAGCGCAGAGTCAATAATTTAATTTTATGAGCAAAAAGGTGTTTGTCCATAAACATTAAGTTTAGAAAAGACCTTGGCTAGACACCGTGTAGGCGTTAAAAATATTAACTTGTGAGAGTATATTGGTTATCTTTTCGAGTAAATACTCGTGCTTTAGCCCAAAGTACCATATAAGCGAGTGAAAAGGTGAGGAACCGTTATTCATTGCATATCCTTTCCGAACAAGATAAGCCTTAGGTATATGGTTTCGTAAGATTTAAGATTTTAATGAAGAGCGTTACCAGACGCTGTATCGAAAATTTATTTGTCTGTTTGTTATTTGTAAGTAATTAAATAACCGCAAAGCTTTGTCTGGCGCCACATTCAAGATGTGGGTTTAACATCAGAGTATGTCAATTTACCAGCGCAAGAAGTAAGAAGATACTTCTCACATGTTGACTATCATACTTTATGCAATAATCGTTAATGATTCATGTCAGTGTGTCATCTTTGCGCGGCGAGGAACGATGCGACTTGCGATTATCCTAAGTTTGTGCGGGGCGGAAGTCGACTTTCCGCGATTGTTTGGGAAAAAAAATCGAATTAATTAATTAGCTACGGATTTAACAACCTTTAGTGAGTCTGCGGCCGTCAGGTAGTCGTTAAGTCGATTTATGATGCTAATCAAATTGTGGCTTAAATTATGGCCAAATTAAAATGCAGCGCCGCGTTAAATCGTGCACCGAACTATATTTCATAGAATTTTATATATTGCGTCAACACTTTAACAATTTCGAGCTCGGTGTTTTATAAGAGACCATAGATAATGTTTTACATCAATAATAATCAATAGGAGCTTATAGTAATTTTTTTTTTAGAAATTTTTGGTCAACGCTAGGCCTGTTTGAGAAATATAATTATCACCTCGATTATTTTTTTTAATTTATAGTATTTTGAAAATTGTTATTTAAAAAAAATAATTAAAATAAAACATAATAATACACGAAAAAAAATACTAACAAACCAAAACAAAACAATTTACTACAATAAAGTTTTTGTACCCTTATATGAAACTAATATTTATTGGTTTCATATAATTTTGCTTGATAGGTATTATTACAATTCTGTTCTTGCACTGGTTAATTTTTTATTAATAGTGCTGCTTTCAGGAATTTTAAGTTTCTCATAACAATTAATATTTTAAATCTTAAATTTCCGAACTGCACACGGCCCCCTTCTGATAATCAAAATCTGATCACAAACCCCCAAGCGATTAAACTGAATTTTACAAATAAAAAAATCTGGCGACCCCCTTGGACCGATCTGGCAAGTAAAGCTTTGAAATTATTAGTGCCATTCGCCATTTCCTACTGAGGAAAAAAAATAGGCTCCAATTATTATTAAAAAATGGCACCACGACTCGAAAAATTATTAATAAATAAAAATAAACAAGCGCAGCCTTCTCACTAAAAGTGTTGTATTTTTAGTATTGTGTAGGACCTAGAACCCTTGGTTTTTATTTTTACCTGGTTTGCGACCGCCCCCCCCGAGTCAAACTATGCGACCCCCTGGGGTGCGCGACCCACAAGTCGAAAATCACCGATCTAAATGATATCATAACTATACGAATTTATTTTAATTTTTGAAAGTTACAAAGTTTTATTTTAAAATAAACTGTTATAGTTAACCTTCCGCATACTAGGTGGGGTTTGCCATACCCCAAAAATAAAATGATATAAAATCCACAAAATTCTACTTTTTGTCAGTTAAATGATTAGAAATACATTTTAATAACCAATAATTAATAGGTTTAAGTTAAACACATATCTATTTATGCATTAGAATAGACTTTTATTAATAAAAATACAAAAACTTTTTTTCAATTTATAAACTATTAAGTCTTTTCTTGAGTTATAATTCCAAAGGCACGTGTCAATTACGATACCGAATATTAAGAAATCATAACAAGAATTTCATTCTAGCCTCCTTATTGCAATACGAATTAATTTCACGGCAATTTCTTAAAGATTTGCAATAATTTAGACCAATGAGTTACACGAAAAATTAATTGAATAATTTTAATCGTTCCCTTTCACTTGCATTGACAAGATTATCGTATCTTCTCGTTCCCTTCCACTCATTGCTATGGTAAATACGTTTTTCGAATATAAAATCGATATTTACTAAATTAAATTAAAATTTTTGATTTGAAGGGGCGCACGGTAAATTATACTAATGTAATAAATACGAAGATGTGCGCATTCGAGCGAAAAGTGGCACATTTCCGAGCGAGGGAGGCAAATGAAGCGCGACGCGGAGCGGCGCGCTTCATTTTCCCGAGATCGGAATGTGCCACTTTGAGCTCGAATGTGCACACTCGATTTTAAGTACCATTCACAATAATTTAGGCCAAAAAATGAATTAAACAATTTATATCGTTTCCTCTCACTTGCACTTACGAGATTCTTGTATCTTTTCACTCTCTTCCACTCATTGCTATGATAAATACGTTTTTCGAATATAAAATCGATATTACTAATTTAAATTAAAATTTTTGATTTGAAGGAGTGCCACGATAAATAACACAAATGTAATAAATACGAGGATGTGCGCATTCGAGCGAAAAGTGGCACATTTCCGAGCGAGGGAGGCAAATGAAGCGCGACGCGGAGCGGCGCGCTTCATTTTCCCGAGATCGGAATGTGCCACTTTGAGCTCGAATGTGCACACTCGGTTTTAAGCTCGATTACCAAACGTCCCGTTTTAACAAAAAAAAAAAATGGCCACTTATTTATACCCCACCTCGTACACGAAAATATTTAAAAAGGCGCACAAACAATAATTTTATTATTTGTTATCATAAAATAGTGTAATAATATACCTTTCGCACAGTAATCACAGATAAATCAATTTAAAAAATTGAATGCGGATTATTTTTCATAATCGTTCAGCGGCGCGTCGACCCAAAAAACTTTTGTAATAATTCACTGAAAAACGAATTTAGTTTGCAAAATTTTTATCGGATTTATTATTGTTTTTAATCTTAATTAAAATTTCACATATTTTTGTGCGGCGATGTGATTGCGCTTTCCAACAGGTTTTGCTATGGCAACCCGATGATAAATTGTATAATAATTTATTTGTACACAATGGAGTTGTGCGGTAGTTCCTTGCATATGAATATGATATACACAAATTATCAAGCTGTCTGTCGTTGCCTTTGGAGGCCGTTCATGACAGATTAGCACCAGGAAATTATTAATCGTTTTAAATTTACCGAGAGCGAAAGCATTACGTATTCAGGTACGAAAATTTTTACGTGTAACCATTTCCAACTAATGTTCCATAATTCATTTTGAGCGTGTACTGATTTTTACAAATTACTCAATTAAAAATTTTTATTACTACTATTAAACAATCCATCATCAGATTTAATGGACAGAAAAAAATTTGCTTGTTGGGCGAATTCCCCAGTGTGCGGGCCCCCTCCTGTAGCCGACCACAAACTGCTTTATTTTATAATAATTTGAAATTTGCGCTAATCATGAGTTTCTGATGTGCTTATAAATCATTCATTACACATTAAAGATAAAATTATTAGTACTTCTTCTCTGTACGCCCACGTTTATTTGTTCAAATTCCGCTGACAAAATTAAGTTACTAGTAATTAGTATTTGAAGTAAGTTGTAAATTTAATTTTATATATTAATAATAAAAATGTGTTTAAATTGTGGAATATACTTCCCAAAATTATATATTTATTTCGTATAACAAAGTGTTCAACTTTATTAATGGCCGACTACCGGCAAAACTGTTAACTTAAAAAAAAATTATGTACGGGCGTTAGATGTTATACTTCTGTGGCGTAAATAAATTAAATATAACCACGTTTAAAAATTAATATAAATAATAGTGATGTGCCGGATCATTAAAATATATATCCGCGGATACGGATACAAATACGGATCATTTGTGTTCAGGTCCGCGAATACGGATACGGACCTCAACTTTCTTGCTCACAATCAGTCATATAATTTTTTTTGTATGTTTTTTTTTATAAAAGTAGGTATATATAAGTTTCTAAAAGTGTGATTGTTTTTTTAGCAGTATTAATTCAATCAAAATAATTATATTAATTAAAATTTAGATTCTCAAGAAGATTTAAGTTTTGATCTCACTATAAAGATAATTTTATTAATATCTTATATCTTTCAATAATAAAATAAATGTTTAAATATAATTTTTTATAAGCAAATCACAAAGATTTGTGATTGATCTTATTCTTAAGACAATTTAATTGGTACCTTTAAATTACTATTGGTAACTAACTACAATAAATGTTTAAATATTTGATTTTTGCAATATAAATATCCCAAGTGTGTGATATTAAGAATTAAAAAATAATTTAAATGGAATTTAATAGTTTTTCGTTGCTGCTTAATCACCTATATTTAGAATTTCGCATATATATAGTGAAATTTAATAATGTAAAAGATCCGTTCAAGACCCGCCCAAAAGTAACGGATACAGATACGGATACGGACTTTTCTTTTCCCTCGGATACGGATACAGATACAGATGGCACATAACTAATAAATAAATTTAATAAATACGAGGAAGTGCGCATTCGAGCGAAAAGTGGCACATTTCCGAGCGAGGGAAGCAAATGAAGCGCGACGCGGAGCGGCGCGCTTCATTTTCCCGAGATCGGAATGTGCCACTTTGAGCTCGAATGCGCGCACTCAATTTTAAGCTCGATTCACAATAATTTAGGTCAATAAATTACATGAGAAATCAATAGAATAATTTTAATCGTTTCCTCTCGCTCGCACTGACGAGATTTTCGTATTTTTTCGCTCCCTTCCACTCATTACTATAGCAAAAACATTTGTTTCGAATAAAATAGATATTTACTAAATTTAATTTAAATTTATAATTTGCAAAAGCAAAGAATAAAATAAACAAATTCAATAAATACGAGGATGTGCGCATTCGAGCGAAAAGTGGCACATTTCCGAGCGAGGGAAGCAAATGAAGCGCGACGCGAAGCGGCGCGCTTCATTTTCCCGAGATCGCAATGTGCCACTTTGAGCTCGAATGCGCGCACTCAATTTTAAGCTCGATTCACAATAATTTAGGTCAATAAATTAGACGAGAATTCATTAGAATAATTTTAATCGTTTCCTCTCGCTCGCACTGACAAGATTTTCGTATCTTTTCGCTCCCTTCCACTCATTGCTATAGCAAAAACGTTTTTGCATATAAAATCGATATTAACTAAATTTAATTTACTTTCTTAAACGGCTAACTCGTCAAATTAGCTGTGCGCGCGCAACTGTGCTTTGCCGACCAAAATTTTATGCTCAAAACGCCAAAAAAAGTATAACCTCAAAAAAATTAGTTCAGGTTCCAACTTTCTTTGCCTTTTCCTTTTAATTACTGGATGTGTGTGTAACACACCTACATAATACTTTATTTTTACTTGACCAAGCTCGTTGCAAGTGACAGTTCACCAAAAACGGTCGACTACTGGCGAAATTATCCCAATAGCAAGCAAACGCTCCTCGTATCGTTTGTTTACCAACACCAAGCCGATAATTATCAAAGAAAAACAACGCTCGCGATTTTACTATGTAGTTTTACGATAGATATAAATATTTATAAACATGATATTAAACATTGAACATAACAAATAAAAGAAAAATTTAATTCGAAAGCACTTCATTAGTTTTTAGTGGCTTTAACGCCAAATCGCCGTACTTATGTTTTAAACGAACTTAAGTGGCTCGAAAAAATAATATATAACGGCCATAAAGCAGTTTATTAATCGAAAGAATGCGGAGAAAGCGATTTTTCGTGTAATTATAAGCGTTATTTTAAACGGTCGCTCAATAATTATAATTAAATGCCTTTACCTGTTAATATTTATATCATTTACTAATTAAATCGATCAAGGTCTCTGATTTACTCCGGAATGTTTCTATAAAATGGTTTCTTTTAATAGTTTTCTCGCGTTAATCGTTTGTGTGAAAATTCGATGTGGTCGTTGAAAATTCCAGGTGGCACAGGGGGCGCCCGCTTCGTCCTTTTCTAACACGTGCACGTTTTCGTTTATATTGCAAAAAACGCTTAATGGTTCGCAGGAACGTTTCGCTAAACCTGTTCATATTGTTTTCCAGCCTAAGCTGTTACTTAAACTTAATAATTTTTGTGCATTGCGGAATTCTAAGTGCCGTTGTCGTCGACCAGTGGCACGGCTCGTCGAAGAACCTCGCACACGCCGGTCGCAATCGTCGCCGAAGAAGCTGGCGCGGCGTCATCGTAAGAATGTCCGGACCGTCGCCCCGTTCAGCCACTTTTTTATAGTGGACAGAACTTAGTTTGGCGTCTTTCTGTACTTACATCCGATCTAAGTAATATTAACACATGTAATATGCTTGTACTTGGTTCGATTCGTGACAAAAATTCGCCATTTACTGCTTTGTGGCCGAGCACCGCCGGCAGTCTTGCAGTGATGGTGGCGCGTGCGGAAGTGCTATAGATTTCTGACTTCTGTCGCATGTGTGCAAAATTACGACAGCTGTTATGGTTGGGCTACGAGTGATGAAAAAATCGTTTTGTCTCGATCCTGCAGTTGTAAACCGGTGAGACGATTCGAGTCCGAAGTTAGATTTGAAGAGTTGGTTTGGGACTTGGAGTTGTGCGTAAAAACGAAAAATTAGGCGTTGTTGACGTTTATTTTGAAAATGAACGCAATCCATTTTGGCCAAAGAATCGTAGAAATTGCGTTTGATGCTTTGTTAAATTGTTTACACTTGCGGTTGGAAGTGTACCCCACGACTTTTTAACTACCAAGTTCAAAGTTAGCCAAATTTGGATGATAGGGCACTATTGATGAATGGTTTATTTTAGCAAAATGGAAAAAAAACGTAGTTCAAGTATACAAAATATTTAAAAAGAACTAATATTTTCATATGTAAATTCACAAAACGGCAAGATCAAAATTAGTGACATTTGGACAGTTTGTTGATATTGTAAGAAAACCGAAAATTTGAAGATTTAAAAAAAATCATTGCTTTTGAACGTTTCTTCTGGTTTAAAAAAAATTAATTTACATAATACTTTATAGCAGAATAATTTATGTAGTTTTGTGAATTGTTTACAATTAAATACAAACCATTGAACACTTAGAAATGCAAGTATAAAGTACTTAAAATGCTTTAATAATATTTTCATCACACAGGGATCGAAAGTTCACTTTCGGACCCTATTTTGCGGAAAGAAAGTGCCACATTCTGTCCTTGTTATAGTATAGGGGTAAATAGTACAGTTGTTGGGCAGTCGACCATAATTGGCCATATTTAGAAAATTATATAATAATAAATCTATATTTTCTAATAAATGGTTCGTTTTTTTTGCTAATTTAGTATGTTTTATTTTAATTAGAAAATATTGGCCAGCCACTGTAAATTGACTGGTCAATTACTATATTTATATGGCCAATAACTATGTTTATTAATAAAAGGGCCAATCACTGTATTATTTACCCCTATTACTCACAATATTTCATTAGTTGTAAATAAGTCGTTGTTAAGTAACGTGAAAAACGTTGACGTTTAATCATTTTTCAAAAATCTCCAATTTTACAATATTTCCTTCTTTGACAGCCACCCTGGAATTTTTTTAACATTTTTCGAGGTTATAATAAACAATAATAAATAATTGTATAAAAAAGGACCGGCTGTTTTGCTATTTTTCAAACATCTCGAGTTTTAAGGTCTTTAATTTGACAATTCTAATAAGAAAAAAAATTATTTCCTTCTTTGACAGCTACCCTGGAATTTTTTTAACATTTTTTGGGGTTATAATAAATAATTGTATAAAAAGCGAACGGCTGTTTTGCTATTTTTTAAACATCTCGAGTTTTAAGGACTTTAATTTGGCAATTCTAATAAGAAAAAAATTATTTCCTTTTTTGACAGCTACCCTGGAATTTTTTTAACATTTTTCGGGGTTACAATAAACAATAATAAATAATTGTATAAAAAGCGAACGGCTGTTTTGCTATTTTTTAAACATCTCGAGTTTTAAGGTCTGTAATTTGGCAATTCTAATAAGAAAAAAAAATATATTTCCTTCTTTGACAGCCACCCTGGAATTTATTCAACATTTTTCGGGGTTATAATAAACAATAATAAATAATTGTATAAAAAAGGAACGGCCGTTTTGCTATTTTTCAAATATCTCGAGTTTTAAGGTATTTAATTTGGCAATTCTAATATGAAAAAAAATTGTTTCCTTCTTTGACAGCTACCCTGGAATTTTTTTAACATTTTTCGGGGTTATAATAAACAATAATAAATAATTTTATAGCATAAATACGCCCATTTCTCAAAAATCTCAAATTTTACAGTATTTAATTCAACTTCGAAGCATTGCAGTCATTGCAAGACGTACTGTTTTACATATTCTATTAAACAGCCTTTTTTTATTTAAATTAACAACAATTACTTTCATTGCTGGGCCAACCAATAATATTAAATACTGCGAGAAACAATTATCCAATGTTAATACATATTACGTGAATTAAAATATTAATTAAAATCCAACAATTTATACAGATCTACAACGAACACGGTTTCAAAAATTTAAACAACGAACGCGCCTTTAAATTTTTTAATTTTTGACACCAAAATCGACCAGAAAGAAGTTCTCGTTCGGTTAATATTGAAAAACTCGCTGCGAATACGATTTAAAAAAAAAAAAGAAAAAAAAAAGAAATTGCCTTCTAATTTCGCCGGCGTTTACGACTGAAAGCGCCCGGAAAAAGTCCGTCGCTCGGTCAACTTTTACGCACCCACGGATTATACGGTTTCATAACTTAAATATAAACTTCTCTGATTTAACGAAATTAACAAATGTTTTTCTACAGTATTGTGTTAAACAATTAGAATAGTGATGCATTTGAAAAGCGGTTACCCAAGTTTGACGTTGCGTTAATTAAAATGAATTAACAAATGACAAGTCGAGGTCTGAGAAAAACTAATCGCGACATAAATAGACCTTTCAATTTTATACAAGAGTGGTTGGACTTGTTCACCTCATAATACCTGAGAAGGTGTTATCATTGAGGCAGCAGGAATGCTGCTAGTCCGTCAGTGTTTGAGTGCGTATTCCTCCCTGACGGACATGCCAATGTGTACATTTGATCAGTTATGTTAGACTTCTCATGCTGCACTAATACTATCCAGCCCAGGATAATATAAGTTCACCGTGGAAGTCTAAATATGAGGTGACAAGTTCGAACATTTTGTTTTTTTTCAAAAAAAAATTTTTTTTTCTCAACTCAAGCAATATTCTCTGTGTACTACAGTAGACCCTCAATTACCTTTTTAAGAGTTAGATTTCTAAATTTTGCGCAAATTAATAAAATTAATTGAATGGCATTTGTACACAATAAAATACGATTAATTCTGCGTACTACAGTGCACCCCCGATAATTTTATTAACTGTTAATAATTAAATAATTTCTCAAAAATAAAAACCACTAATTAAGTGGCGCTCTAACGAAATGAAATATATTTAATTGTGTGTACTACAGTAGACCCCCGCTTACTTTTTTAAGTGTTAGATGAATAAATTCTTCCAAAACTAAAAATTGAATTAATTGGCATCGTTACACGATAAAATACGATTAATTCTGCGTACTACAGTGCACCCCCGATAATTTTATTAAGTGTTAATAATTAAATAATTTCTCAAAAATAAAAACCACTAATTAAGTGGCGCTCTAACGAAATGAAATATATTTAATTGTGTGTACTACAGTAGACCCCCGCTTACTTTTTTAAGTGTTAGATGAATAAATTCTTCCAAAACTAAAAATTGAATTAATTGGCATCTTTACACGATAAAATACGATTAATTCTGCGTACTACAGTGCACCCCCGATAATTTTATTAAGTGTTAATAATTAAATAATTTCTCAAAATAAAACCACTAATTAAGTGGCGCTCTAACGAAATGAAATATATTTAATTGTGTGTACTACAGTAGACCCCCGCTTACTTTTTTAAGTGTTAGATGAATAAATTCTTCCAAAACTAAAAATTGAATTAATTGGCATCGTTACACGATAAAATACGATTAATTCTGCGTACTACAGTAGACCCCGATAATTTTATTAAGTGTTAATAATTAAATAATTTCCAAAATAAAACCACTAATTAAGTGGCGCTCTAACGAAATGAAATATATTTAATTTGGTACTACAGTAGACCCCGCTTACTTTTTTAAGTGTTAGATAATAAATTTTCTCAAAACTAAAAATTAATTAATTGGCATCTTTACACGATAAAATACGATTAATTCTGCGTACTACAGTAGCACCCCGATAACTTTTTTTAAGTGTTAGTAAATTTAAAAAAATTCTTCAAAATAAAAATTAATTAATTGGCACTTTAACGAATAAAATAATTTAATTCTGCGTACTACAGTAGACCCCGATATACTTTTTTAAGTGTTAGATAATAAATAATTTCTCAAAATAAAACCATTAATTAATTGGCCTTTAACGATAAATACGATTTAATTTGCGTACTACAGTAGACCCCGATACTTTATTAAGTGTTAGATTAATTTAAATATTCCAAAATAAAATTAATTAATTGGCACTTTAACGATAAATACGATTTAATTCTGCGTACTACAGTAACCCCGATATACTTTATTAAGTGTTAGATTAATTAAATAATTTCCAAAATTAAACATTAATTAATTTGACATCTTTAACAATAAATAATTTAATTCTGTACTACAGTATACTGATAACATTGTTTAATATGTGTTAGATAAATAATTAAATATTAAAATAAAATTAATTTAATTTACATATTTAACGATAAATACGATTGTATATTGACGTGGATACTAAGACACTCTGTACTTATTGTTTAGAATTAATAAATTAAAATAATTAAATTAATAATTACGGACTATTTTAACATAAATAATTTAAATATCGTGATTATAAATATGATATACTATTATTTAATATTTGTTTAAATAAATACATTAAATATTATAATTTCATTAAAATTTTTCACATATTTTAATCAAATAATTTAATTCGTGTTACTCAAATTTTGAAATATTGATTGAATATTGTTAAGAAAATATCGTAGTAAAATATCTAGTAGTAATGGCTTATTTTATTTAACGATTTTAACCGGTATAAACGTTGTATACTTGACACGAAATAATGATATAAAAAAATTATAATATTTCTGCATTGGTTGAGGATAAATAGAAATAAATATTTTTCAAACCTTTTATGTTATTAAAATTTATAACTATACATATTTTCTAATACTTGCACTCATAAACTATAAATTTTGTTAACTAAATTTTTGAAATATTGATTGAATTATTGTTAAAAAAATAGTATGTAAAATATCTAGTATAATTATAATAAATACGTTGATTATTGAAAAATTAATGATATAAAAACTCATTACATATTTGTTTTCAAATTAATAAAAATAAATAATTTAACATTGAAAATTTTCTCACATATTTTAATCAAATAATTTAAATTCGTGTTAACTCAAATTTTTGAAATATTGATTGTAATTATTGTTAAGAAAATATCGTATGTAAAATATCTAGTAGGTAATAATTATATAAAAAACCATATCTGTAGCCATAACGATAGTAGAAAAAGTCAAATATATGTATAAATTCAACAAGAACAAGAAAATCACTAAGAAAAGTCTCATAACAAAAAACTTGTCTTGCGAATCATAACAAATCAAAACCAATTATAAAAAAAAATACCAAAAATGTTGAAAATGCATACTTAGTTAAAAATGTTTTTATTTTATTTTTAGTAGGGCGAACCACTTCGAATCAATTGAAAAAAAAAATATTTAAAAGGGTATACCGCTTCTAAAAAAATAATTTCACAATTTTGATGAAATCCTATAACATTACATTAAAAAATTAACCTAATATTAAAACAATTTAATGTTTACTTTTTCAAAGGTAATATATTTTTGTTCCCTAAACGAATTTAGTCTCTTTTTTAATTCATTTGGAACAATTTAAAAAATGGTATTAATAGAATTATGGTTATTAATAATCTTTCGTGCAATTTGTTATAGAACTTTAAAATTAAACTTGATTGTTGTCTGCTACGAAATGCATTATCCGCAGCCGCTACCAATCTTAATGAAAGTTACTATAAAAAGCTCGTAAATTAAAAACGAAAAAACCCGATAAAAACGTTTGTTATGGTTTGCTCTAAAAATGCAAGCAGTTAATTATAACAAGGTCGATAAATATTATTTCGTATTGTCGCTAAATTTATTTCCTTTTCTTATCTCGCGTCGCATTCCTGGCATACTTTGCGCATGCAAAATAATTAAAGGATTAGCGTTGGGCTTGTTTGCTTTTGCAGATTTCGCAGAGGTTGTAAATTTTTGGAATTCTTTGGGGATTTCTGGTAACCAGCGCACACCAACAATAAAACAGATAATAATATTTAGCAGAGTCTAACGTAATTATTATATACTACAGTACAGAAAAACTTGCGGTATGCGGTTAGGTCACCTAAGATATTCAATCTACGTGTAAATCGAACCTCGTCCATTCAAAAGCTAAATGATATGGCACATATTCATTTCTGAGATCATTTCTTGAAGATTTTGCGTATCTACTTGAATATTAAATGAATTCTCTTTTTTGCAGGATATCACAGCTTCTGGTAGTATCAGCATTGAGGACATTAATTCTAATGGTGGTGAGTAATTTCGTAATTATTCCTTACCGACTTATATTTTATTTTAAATTCGAAAAGAGCTAAAAGTGCTTTAATTGGTGCATTGTTTAAGTTATGAATGTAATCATTCTTTGTGTGGATGCATTTTAAAAGAGCTTGGTTATTTTTCAAAATATGTTCTAAGTCTTTGTGCAGTTAATGAAGTTATACTTCTTTTGGCGTTTTGAAAGTAAAATTGTAACTGGCAACGGAAGTTACGCGCGCACAGTTGAAGTTAGCCGTCCGAGAAAGTAAATTAATTATTGTGAATCGAGCTTAAAATGGAGTGTGCGCATTCGAGCTCAAAGTGGCACATTCCGATCTCGGGAAAATGAAGCGCGCCGCTCCGCGTCGCGCTTCATTTGCTTCCCTCGCTCGGAAATGTGCCACTTTTCGCTCGAATGCGCACATCTTCGCATTTATTAGATTTTTCTAGTTTATCTTTCGCTATTTCAATGAAAAATGTAAATATACTTCATTAAATATCGATTTTATGTTCGAGAACCATATTTACCATAGCAATGAGTGGGAGCGAGCGAAAAGATACAAAAATCTCGTGAGTGGAAGCGATAGAGAACGATTATAATTATTTAACTAATTTTTTGTCTGAATTAATACCCGAAATTATTGTGAATCATGCTTAAAACCGAGTGCGCACATTCGAGCTCAAAGTGGCACATTCCGATCTCGGGAAAATGAAGCGCGCCGCTCCGCGTCGCGCTTCATTTGCTTCCCTCGCTCGGAAATGTGCCACTTTTCGCTCAAATGCGCACATCTTCGCATTTATTAGATTTATCTAGATTATCTTTCGTTATTTTCAATGAAAAATTAAATGTACTTCATTAAATATCGATTTTATGTTCGAGAAACATATTTACCATAGCAATGAGTGGGAGCGAGCGAAAAGATACGAAAATCTCGTGAGTGTAAGCGATAGGGAACGATTACTATTATTTAACACATTTTTCGTCTAATTTAAAGCCCGAAATTATTGTGAATCATTCTTAAAACCGAGTGTGCACAATCGGATCTCGGGAGTTCTCGTTTTTTAATAACTTTGTTTAAAAAAATTAAAAGAATACTTTGATATTTCTGGTATAATTACACTACTGTAATTTTTAACTAAAAAGTAATTTAAATTGAAATTTGTAAACATAGTACCTTTGCAGCTAATATTTTTAAGCAAAGGTGGGCCCCCTATGGCCCCCTGGTGCGAGCGGCACCGCGTGCATTGAAAGTGTCCTATATTGTTTAATAAAGTTTGAAAATTTCGCGCCGGATAGCGCCAATTAAAAAATCAACGGTTTTTTAGAAGCCTCTAACTTATCATGTTATAAAGTAAGTTGATTTTATTGTGTTGTTATTTGCAAGTGTGTGGTTTGAGTACCACTAATAGGTACTACTGAGATTTTAATTAATTTTGAAAATATATGTTATAGTTTTTTAATTGCTTTTAACCACGTGGTAGCTAATAGACATGGTTTCATTAGAAATAATAAACTGTTTAAAAAATATTTTATTCAAAATGTGGGACAACTATCCCATTTTTACCCTATACACACTTTAATATCGTAGATATGTAGTATTTTTGAGATGCACTAAAAAAATTACATAAAATTTGCATAAAAAAATTATTAATTGGCCAATTTCTGCATATTTTGGTTTGTTTTTGATTTACACGGTTTCCTCGTGAAAATCAGGTAATATGTGTACAGTAGGGGGGCCTCGAGATTATATTTTTTTAGGGTACGCACCATCCCAAGAGGTTTTATTTAATTTAGTTATGCCAAAGAAGTATGACTTCTAACACGCGTACAACAGTACACGCACCGGATTTTTCTTGTTATTTTTCAAATCTTCTGCTGAACCATACAAATTAAATTTAATATTTTTTAATGTAAATGAAGTGGAAATGGATTTTCTGTTGTAAAATGCCAAAAACACAAGTACTTATGCTTTTCGTTTGTATTACTCTTTAGTAAATTAATTTTTGTTATATTTATACAGCCAAAATTAATTTAATAAAGAGAACCAGGTTGAGTGTTTTTTTTTAATTATGCTTCATATTATTTATTTGAGATTTTAATAGTTGTTTGTAATTTTTAAAGCAAATCTGTGTTTAAAATATTTATCCAGATACTATATTTCTAGTTTAAATACTTATTTTTTTTTTACCAAAATTAATTTTATTAAACCACATTTTTAAAATATTTAATATTCAGTTAAACGATAGAATTATTTTAAGGGCAACGTAAGAAATCTGCAATGCAAAACTAATTTTCGTAATTGCATTATACGTACTTGCGCAACTTTGTATTGCTCAAAATAGAAAAAAATAAGTAAATAATTGCAAATTGCTGCATGTATTGTGGGGCTTAATGGCGTAATCATTATCCTGAGAATTATAAAATAATATTCTTATGCGACTACTTTTCTGCGGTGTTATTTAGCAGCTTTGACCGGTAAAATTGTTATCGTTCTTCAAACGAAATGTCAACAATGCAAAAATCGAAATAATAAAGGAGAATAGTATGAAACATAAATAAAAAGATTTTGTAATATTCGAGAAAACTTAGAGTGTATTTTTTTAATAACCTTGTATTGATTTTAACCTTCCGCGTACTAGGTGACTAAATGTTACATGCCATACTAGTGGGGTTTGCTATACCCCGAAAATAATATGAAATAAAATCCACAAAATTGTACTTTATGACAGTTCAATGATAAGAAATATATTTTAATAATTAATAGGTTTAAGTAAAACACATTGTATCTTCTCGCTCCCTTCAACTCATTGCTATGGTAAATACTTTTTTCGAACATAAAATCGATATTTACTAAATTAAATTAAAATTTTTGATTTGAAGGAGCTTATGGTAAATTATGTTAATGTAGTAAATACGAGGATGTGCGCATTCGAGCGAAAAGTGGCACATTTCCGAGCGAGGAGGCAAATGAAGCGCGACGCGGAGCGGCCGCTTCATTTTCGAGATCGGAATGTGCCACTGACTCGAATGTACACTCGGTTTTAAGCACCATTCACAATAATTTAGGCCAATAAATTAGATAAAAATTAATTGAATAACTTTAATCGTTCCCTCTCGCTCGCATTCACGAGATTTTCGTATCTTTTCGCTCCCTTCCACTCATTGCTATGGTAAATACGTTTTTAAATGTAAATCCATATTTGCTAAACTAAATTTAAATTTATGATTTGAAAGAGCAAATAATAAAGTAGACTAATCCAATTTATGCGAGGATGTGCGCATTCGAGCGAAAAGTGGCACATTTCCGAGCGAGGGAGGCAAATGACGCGCGACGCGGAGCGGCGCGCTTCATTTTCCCGAGATCGGAATGTGCCACTTTGAGCTCGAATGTGCACACTCGGTTTTAAGCACGATTACCAAGCGTCCCGTTTTAACAAGAAAAAAATAGGTCACGTTAGTTATACATACCCCACCTCGTACACGGAAGGTTAAAAGTTCTTTATTCGATTCAGATAAATGTGCGAACTATCGAAGTTGTACTGTATTTCTATCCGGAATTAAACCTATTATTTAGTGATCTTAAAGTGACAATATCCACAAGACTTAAAAAAGATTAACGACTGCTTTAATGCAAATTCAATTTATTTTAATTGTTTGAATCGAATAACGTTCACTATGGCCAAACTTCCATATATTAAAAGCTTTCTTTTGATAGAAATACTTTAAGTCAATATGTCTCCTGGCCGATTTTTAAGAACGAGCGTGTAAAGGGTTAATTAGTATAACCTCCTAGCAACAATGAAGCAATTTCTTTTTCACTTAATTTCAAATACATAAAGGCACGTATTGCATTGTTATATTTGTAACAAGAAATTCCAACGCTCGCATTGTTATCTGATTATTCTGCATACTAACATATATGGCGAACAAATTAAGATTAGCACTTACATACAAAGCGCCTGGCGTCAATAAAAGACCATTGCATCTCCGGAGCGAGGTCCGTCGCCAATCTGATTATTCGGAATTTTTTAATTGACACATAATTTTTACAACGTTATTGGAATGCAATGTGGACAATATTAAATTGGTGCTTTGCAAAAATTAATTGATCACGAATCGCATAAATAATGCGTTCGCAACGCTTCCAAATAAATTATTCACATGCTGGACAATTCCATATCTGACCGCCTTTTATTTTGCCTTATGTTACGAATACCGATATTTTTATGGTTTTATTTTTATCTCGTTTTATAGTTAACGCCGTAAAGGAGCAGTAGTAAAAATCCGGTCAATGTACAGGCTGTTCCACCACGTGCTTACGCTATCTATATATTGGAAACTACTCACACCATTTTTAGAAAAATTGGTATTGATGAATAACAAGTTATGGAGAATATATAGAAAATATTTTGACAGACATGTCACTTTCGGTTATACCGGAAGTGAACAGCAATTTCGTTATTTTAAATAGAACACCCTGTATATTATTAACTTTTCGGATTCTATGTATTATATGAGGTCACTACCATGGAAAACATTTTTTCAAACCCATATAGTTGTTTAAATTGGGGGCTGCAAGCTCGGTGAATATTTTTCCTTTGAAGAAAAAGACCAAAACTATTAAGATCCATCATCACTTTTATTAGAAAGACGTTTTCATTTGATTACATCTTTTTCTAATAAAAAAATGAAAATTACCCATAGATAACGTAAGCTCGTCGTGAAACACCCGGTATATATTCTCGTAATTGTCTAAAATAAATCTATTAGTATCTGCTAAATGGTTCATTGTTAAACTTAAATAAATTAAAGGCAGAGTTTTGAATTAACCAATCACCACAAAAAATATATTAAACATCTCGAATCGCATTATGAGCCAGTCTATATTATTCAATAGTATAATTGATACTTTATTGCTTGTATTTCGTATTGCATCGAATTTCATTTCTATCTTGAAATTTACATTACTCATATAGCGTTAGCTTTTAATAATTATTTTCACTAAAATGAAAATACTATTACCCTTCACCATAATACAAAATTAAGTTGCCGAAATCTATCCTATTCATATTTTTACCATTAATTGGATCCATTATGCTCTCTGTAATGCAGATTTAATATAATTGTTTTTGCTGATTGGTTAAAAATTTTAAAATACAGTGAAACCTGGATAAGTGTACCCTGGGTATGTTAGAAACCTCCGTTATTGATAATTACAATAAGGTTCCGACGCTTTTGCATTGAAATACCTGTTATTGGGAATTTTCAAACCTTCTTAACTGAGAATTGATTTTTTAGATTTTTTCGATGTACACCTCTATAATAGAGATTTTGTAGCTTGTAGCTTTGTAGCCTGTATAAGTGAGACACTTTGAAAAATGGTAAATTTCGACCTCTCATAGTAGGACCCTCTATAAATAAGACAATTGCCATGTTAACCTGCCTATTTGAGAAACTGGATTAATGAAAAGTCTCTATAAGTGATAAAAAAATATAGGTCCCTTCGGATCCCAGTTATCCAGGTTTCACTGTAGTTTATCTTAAAAATTTGAGTTTGATGATGTAAAGTGATCGGAATTTAACGGATCTTAATAGATCTATTTAAGAGAATTTTCATTAAAAAATGAACTACAAACCAGGTTTTGCTTATTTTAGGGCCCCGTCAAATTTTAATTATTTCAAAAGGGTTGCGCTCCCAAAACAGTACTAAACCGCTGACCTAGATAAATGCATTCGGAAACATCTTCAATTCTTATGTTATCTATTTCTATTTTTGTTGGTCCCGTATCGCAATTTATCTGTATTATACACAAGAAATTATCGAAATATACCAAATTCAATATCAGAAACTCATTAGATAATTAATTATTTGAAAAAGAATTTGGAACTGCCACTACTGCAAACTTCTGATGTTTTTGGGTGAAACAGAAAAAAATTATTTTGTAGGTCATAAAAAAAAAACTTGTAAATAGACATAAATGAGCTTCTTACCTTCTAGAATGTAATTGTCTGTGTTAAAAATTACCACGCACATAAAATCACAAAGAGAATGTTAATTTATTATTGTTATTTAAACTACTAGTGTAAATCGAAATACTTATTATAAAAATGTATTTTAAATTTTATTACAAAACGTGGTATCAGCTGCGTAGCTCATTATCTTGAACTAACAATGTTGCCAGAGAAATAAAGAAAAAGCGTTTCTACTTATCAAAATTTAAAGTACGACAGCATTTAACACTAGAACCGCGGCAATTTTGAACTTACTACAACCGCGGTTACCAGTCAATTCGACCTTTAAGAAAAATTGGCTTTTTAACAATTAAATAATTATTGCAACACATTTAATGGTGTCGAACAGTTTTTAAAAACAATAAATAATTTTCACCCAATATGATATTAAAATTGATTCAAATTTTAATTGTTTGATTTATGTAAAAATCTAATAAAAACGAAGATGTGCGCATTCGAGCGAAAAGTGGCACATTTCCGAGCGAGGGAGGCAAATGAAGCGCGACGCGGAGCGGCGCGCTTCATTTTCCCGAGATCGGAATGTGCCACTTTGAGCTCGAATGTGCACACTCCACTTTAAACACGATTTACAATAGTTAATTTATTTTCTAAAAAAATTTAATTATCCAAACTAATATTATAAAAGCGAAAGTAACTCTGTCTGTCTATCTGTCTGTCTGTTACCTTTTTACACCTAAACCACTGAACTAATTTTGATAAATTTTAATATAGAGATAGCTTGGAACTTGAACAAATACATGGACTACTAGTTTTGCGCAAATATAATGAGTGATTCCTGTTATATTCAAAATATTAAAAACAATCATCTTCAAGAAGCTGCCTTTACATAGTATTATTTGGCCATTTGATCAAAGAGGTCTACTTTTATTTAGTTTTGGTTATAATAAGGCACTGTTTCCGGTTTTTTTTTATGTAATAAATCATTTCTCTGCTGCTATAAATAATTAACGATAGAACAGATCAAATGAATAAACAGAAAGAAAAAAGTACGTGTCTTCTATTAAAGGAAAAAAATACAATTTAAAAAAAAACAATTATAGGACAGTAATTATTAACTAAAATTAAGAAAAGTCATGTAATATGGCAGAAATAAATTCTACTAATAAAAAGTAACAAGACGATAAAATTGCGAAACGCTCAAAATGACCGATTCCGCGGTTCTAGTGTTAATTAACAATAAAAAAATATTATCAGCCGTTGTAATTTAGGATGACTTATTAATGCAATCTAAATACAGTTTTTTTTCAGCTGATTTCTAGTTTCGTGCACACCGGACCCGTGCACCATCAAAAAACTTGCGGAGACTTGCAACCCGTCAAACCTGCAGCATTTTATAATTCCTGCTCCATGAAATATCTCAGAATAAATAAAAATAGAGAGGTCGTAGCCGATTTAGATTCTAATAGTAAGTATTATCAAACGAAACGTCTAACATCCAAAAGGATCTAAGGAAGACTTTTGTTCCCAGATACGCTTTTTACAATAACCGTCAATAATTCACATGGATTTTTGCTATACGATCCAGAACCAAGTATGTTTCTGTGTTGGAAGAGAAATAAAAAAACGTCGTCATCTAGATTAGTGCCTAAGGTAAGTCGAAATTGGGATTTTGACGACGGGTCGATAAAGGTCTGCCTTACTTTTAGAGAAACCCCAAAGACATTAGTTTATGTATATTCGAAGAATTACCCGCGGATGGTGCATACACAAAATACGTATCCACAAAGTACAAGAACTTTGTAATGAGCTTTAAAAGCAACGGCTCCCAGAGGATAGGAAAAAAATCGAACGTGAAGAAAAGATCGAGATGCCAACCGGAGGCGTTCATGAGAGTGTCCAAACAGAACGGGGTGAACTGTTCGTCGAGCTATAACGACTTCTGCGACCGAATGAGACGAATAAAGCGCCACAAAATCAAAGAAGAGATCCGACATCTTTGCGGCATAGACGAGTCCCATCATCCTAGAAAGAATATTATGTAAAAAGGCAGCGCGAGCGTTCAAACAAGGACGTTGTATGTAACGCAATATTACCGTGCTTGTGCATATGGAAATTATAAATCAGTGCATTTCTGTGTCAGTATTTTGCAGTAATTATATTTTGCTTCAAAGAACACTTATGTGAGACTATTTATGAACACATCAATTAATGTATTATTAGTCCTGTACAAATTTACGGTATTATATTTTTTCTATTATTTTTAACCCCTATGGGGTTTTAATTTAACATTTAATGTATTAACTTTTTGTATATTAGTTATTTATTTTTATGAATATGAAGGCCCCGTATTATGTTACTGATATCCGTATGTGAACGTTTCGTTTTTTTTTGTATATTTCGAACTTGCCATTTTTACAAAAGAAATGCTGCATAATATGGTGCCTGAATTATAATCATGTTTTAATGGTTAGCGCAATTAAATTGCAGAATTATTTACCAAATAACTGAGGCTTGTATAGTAAATGGATCAATATGTTTTTGTATACTTTGTAAATATTTAATCACGTATTATTTATCTGTTACGTAATTTCAGCATTGCATAGGCCTCGTATTAAGATCTGTGCCCTGTTAAGGCAATGTCCTCATCTAAACATTCCAAATCAAAACTGTGCATATTAAAGTAAATAAAACATCACGTAATATATAGATTGTTGTATTTTCTCATTTTTTCTACGTCGATCCTTCTTTTCTTATCTCAACCTATTAATATTAATCATATTTTAATATTTTTCTATGTCGTTAATTAAATCAAAATCTATTTTCTAGTTGAAGGTGTGATTTCATTTTTTTATTGTCTCAAATTATTAGCTTTTCTGATTAAGAATTTAATTTTTAGGACACATATCAGCACCGTGAGTAAATAAAGACAATATTTGTTCAATGAATAAAGCAGTCTGAGGAATGTTTTTTCCCAAACACCTTTTTTGAGACTTTACTTTAAAATCGGCTTAACCAAATAAAAGAGCAAAATAATAATAAAACGCCCTTTTTAAAACAAGTTTTAATTGCAATAAAATCGATCCGGATTATCGAGATGGTGGTCATATACAGTCGAACTTCCACAAGTCGAACGCCGATAAGCCGAATTTTTGATAGCTCGAACTCAAACCAGTTTCCTAGGACTTGCCTATCTCAACGTTAATATTTTTATGTTAATAACTCGAAATTTAATAAATCGAATTACTTAATTAATCGAAGCGTTTTACAATTCATTAAATTCAAGTTTCCATTAGTAAATAGGTCGATGACTCGAAGTTAACTTTTACAAGTTTTCTAAAATTTCTCTACCTGAGAGAGGATTAACGACGGCTTGGTTTGGTGTTATTGATGCTTTAAAAGCTCTATTGTAAACTACGAATAAAATGTTTATACTACAAGAATGTTTTGACGGCGGCACTTCAATTGGATTTAAAAACTAATTTATGTTTAAATGCCTTATGAACAGTTATAAGTTTTTCAGATGGTTTTACCGTTTATTTTACAAAAAAAGAAACAATTTTTGCATTTTAGTTTTCAATTTGCTAGTTATTCGTCGACTACGAAGACTAACAAATGTGTTTTACGTTCTTTATAGTTTGTAACAGAGTATCACAGAAAACTAAAAAAAGTTTAATACTTTTCTAAAATTATTTACGTATTAACATGGAGTGTAAACGAAAATTAAAAAGTTTAACCATAAGGGAGAAAATTAATCTTATAAAAGAAGTGGAACGTGTTCTCAAAAGAAAAAAGGATATAGCTAAAGATTTTGGTATTCCCGCAAACACTTTATCAACCATTTTAAAAAACAGAGACCTAATTGTAGCTGCTGAAGATACAAATGACAAATGTCAACGTTGATAAAGATTTGGAAGTTGCTGAAATTCCTAGCGATGAAAGCATTATAAGTAAAGTGCTAGAAGAAAATAAGAAAAACTGTGAAAGTGAAAGTGAATATGAAAGTGATACAGATGTTACAGTAAACATCCCTTCAACAACTTCAGGTTACAGTGCAATAAATATAATTTCTCTATTCCTCTGTGCCCAAGAAGATGTTCCTACAGATATATTATTATGGGTAAGATCATTGGAAAAATTTGTAGAAACTTAACATTTTGTAGCAATGAAGCAAAAGACAATTTTATATTACTTTCAATTTAACAGTAAATAATATGTAAATAACTATATTTTTTAGGGTCTTAATAAAAATAAATAATGTTAATTATTGTAGATCACTTTTGGTTATTTTCTATAAAAAATGAATGATATACAGTCGAACCTCGATAAGTCGAAGTCGAAAAGACATCAAAATTAATTCGAATTATCAATAATTCGAGTTATTAAAAAAGCTTATAAATTTAATATATATTTTTGTATGTATATATCTTTTATGTGAAATGGTATTTTATATAACGTAATTAGAACTGTAAGTGGTTTAAAGCATAATTTAAAAATCCCGCTTTAAATAAGTCACTGTGATTGGCTCATTTTTGATACACCATTATGGCCGTTAGCTAATTGACCAATCAGAAAGGTTAATCACTTCGTAACCATAGTTATATTAGAATAGTTTCAATTCTACCTTTTTGAAATAGGCATTTTGCCGAGAAACACTTTCCAACTTGAGTTATCAAAGAATTCGAGTTGTGGAGTTATTAAAGTTAACTGTACATAAAATTTATTAAAGTGGTTAAGCTGAAAATTTTCATATTATTTACACCAATTATTAAATGATAAAGAAAGGTGCGTGTACTTATGCACGCCCGTGAGAAGTGATACTTCTTGGCATAACTAACTTAAATGTAATCATAAATGTAAATAAATACCAGGATGTGCACATTCGAGCAAAAAGTGGCACATTTCCGAGCAAGGGAAGCAAATGAAGAGCGACGCGGAGCGGCGCGCTTCATTTTTTCGAGATCGGAATGTGCCACTTTGAGCTCGAATGTGCACACTCGATTTTAAGCACCATCCATAAAATTTAGGCTAATAAATTATTCAAAAATTAAATAAATAATTTAATCGTTTTCTCTCACTCGCATTTACTAAATTCTCGTATCTTTTCGCCCACTTCTACTCATTACTATGGCAAATACTTTTCTTGAATATAAAATTCATATTTACTTTTAATTTTTCGATTTGAAAGTGGAAATATTAATTAAGGCAAATCAATAAATACGAAGATGTGCGCATTCGAGCGAAAAGTGGCACATTTCCGAGGGAGGGAGGCAAATGAAGCGCGACGCGGAGCGGCGCGCTTTATTTTCCCGAGATCGGAATGTGCCACTTTGAGCTCGAATGTGCACACTTCACATTCAGCACAATTCACAATACTTAACATATTTTCTAAAAAGAATTAATTATTCTAACTAATCTTATAAAAGCGAAAGTAACTCTGGCTGTCTGTCTATCTGTCTGTTACCTTTTCACGCCTAAACATAAAATAGTTTTTAAATCCAATTGAAGTCCGCCGTCAAAACAGCTTATAGTATAAAACCTTTTCATAGAATAGACTTTTTAAGCAACAATAACACCGAACCGCACCCTTCCTTAATCCTCTTTTAGGTAGCGTAATTCTTAGAAAAGTTGTAAAATTTAACTTCGAGCCATCGACCTATTTACTAATGGAAACTTGTTTTTAAAGAATTGTAAAACGCTTCGGCTTATTAAATAATTCGATTTATAGAAATTCGATTTTATTGACATAAAAATATTAACATTGAGATAGGCAAATCTTAGAGAAACAGGTTCGAGTTCGAGCTATCAAAAATTCGTCTTATCGGCGTTCGACTTATGGAAGTTCGACTGTATATAAAAACAATTTAACTGAACTTGTTTTGGTAACTCGAGTTTTTGGTATGACGAATTATTTTGCTGTCCCTTCGACTTCGACATATCGAGGTTCGACTGTATTAATTATTCTTCTTTCTTCGTTCATTTCCTATCCTATTACAACCTTTTATTGGAGGTGTGTTTTTTAAATTCATAAAATCGTGTCGGAACGAAGGTTTACTGTAACTACATTTTATTGTACAAATATGAACGTTGTACACGTCCATAAAAATGTAAATAGTCACTGTGAGAGAGCGAAGTCGACGACTACACGTTTATTACGGAGTTTAAGGAGCAGTTTTTAATATACCTCCAGCTTTGAGAGCCGTAAGCGAAAGGTAAGGTGCCTGGAAAACTATTCGTGTAACGTCAATAAAACTTAAAAAATCAGCCCATATTAATTTTATCTTAAATTTATTCAAAGTGTGCTTTGCGTATTGCTGAATGCTCACATTTCAAAGATCGCCTCACCATATCCTCATAATTGATTTACATCCAAGGTGAACCACTCTTCTCCTTAACTTATTCAACACAAAAAAAACCATTAATTTTTTTCAGATAACCGAAAGATAAACATGGAGGAAGCGAGTATTGCACAAGTGCATAATCAACAGAAGTTCGGTCGCTCATAAATTTCATCCGGGGTGCATTTCCCACTTTTCAAGGGTGCCGCGTTGCATTATCGGCGGGTGTACGAGACCGTATTTAGGGTTTTTGAATTGAAGAGACTACAAAGACGATTCGATGCAAGCACAGTGCAAATTATTTGCTCCGCGGAACGTAAAACTGTGGTCTTTGTGATGCAGCAAACGTTCGGATGCTGTATCTAACGAGTTCCGTTTAGTTTACTTTTCAACCCTCCAATCTTGTGTGCTTTGACTTGTCACGCACCATTAAGATGTTTTAGAGTGGAATTCCAGTGTTTGTCCAAACAGTGAAAGATTTTTAATTCCCCATAGTCTGTCAGTCAGATGGGATGACCGGAACTCGTCGTTCGATGAATTATTTGTTCCCTTTTGTGTGCCCTCCAACAGATGCGACCTGAGCACATACGAGCCCACCTATTCACCCTATATTAGCGATAAGGGTTGCTCGTGCTAGCTTATTGTGCTATTGCAGTTGGGAAGAAAATGCCAGGACTGACGGGTTTGGACTGTCACATTAAATATTGGGGTAACCTACCGTTTTATTGTTGAATTATGAATCTAATTTGGTCATAAATTATATTGACCGACTATTCGGACTGAATTAGACGTGGTTTGGTGGTGTTTATTGCATGGGTAGAAGAAGGTAAAGAGAAATGTGACTGTTTCTTTTATATTTGGGTAGGCACAAAAGAACTGCCCCCGCGCGTTTTTGGTTTTAATTTTTATTATTTTAATTTTTATTATTGTTATAAAAACAATATTCTAAATCAAATTATTTAAAAAAAACTTTGCCTGTTGAGTAGAAAGAGACGAATTTTTTTTAAATTTATTAGGGCGTCCAGTAATTTTTAAAAGTGGAGGTCAATGAAACATTAAAAAGAATATAATTAAAGAGCTGAGTTTCAAAAGAGTATTTTTAAATATATTATCTTGAACTTCATCGAATATTATATCTAATTTTGTTAATATAAGGTGACCAGATTTTAATATTGGTAAAGCGGGACACCATTGACGGGAGGGGGCGATTCAAAAATTTGGTCTATATGGAGCAACAAAAATTTTAATTGAACGCAAAAACAGTATAATAATATATATATTTTTAATTGCAACATAAGTATAATTTACAAATGTAATAAATAAATAAAAATTATATATAGGTAGTATTATTTTATTCTTTGTCATATTTCCCATTTGAGTGAATTTTTTTAGTAGATTACTGCCGTTGTTTAAAAGGTCATAAAATTTTTTAAATTATATTTTACACATTTAATGGCTTGCAAAGTCTCAACACTTAATTGGGATTTTTCTAATGTCAATTAACAAAAATAATATAAAACGCATATCCTGCTTAAATAGCCACATGGCCGCCGAAAACCGTATATTTCCTTCCTGTTCTCCCGCCGTTCCCTAGCTCGTCGTGGATTTTTTTCAAAAATCGCGACTTTTTTAAAACGCCGCGGGACGCGGACAAATTGTTAAAAGTCGAGACTGTCTTGCCAAAAGCAGGACGTCTGGTCACTTTATGTTAATATGAATTTTATTGAATTAACAATTATCTTTGGAAACAAACATATTCTTATTCCCATTAAAAAATTCAAACTAAAAGATACCATTTTGTTAACACACTTTACCTCTCCGAATACTAAATGACCAAATGTCACATGCCATACTAGGTGGGGTTTGCCATACCCCGAGAATAAAATCTCCAAAATTGTACTATATGACAGTTAAATGATAAGAAATATATTTTAATAACCAATAATGAATAGGTTAAAGTAAAACACATATTTATTTATGCATTAGAATGGACTTATTAATAAAAATACAAAAACTTAATTTTTTCTTCAACTTATAAACTATTGAGTATTTTCTTGAGTACTAAATTTCAATGACACGTGTCAATTACGATACCGAATATTAAGAAAACTTAATAAAAATTTTATTCTTGCCTCCTTATTGAAATACAAATTAATTTTAAGGCAATTTCTTAATGATTCGCAATAATTTAGAGCAATAAATTACACGAACAATTAATTTAATAATTTTAATTGTTCCCTCTCACTCGCATTGACAAGATTATCGTATCTTCTTGCTCCCTTCCACTCATTGCTATGGTAAATACATTTTTTGAATATAAAATCGATATTTACTAAATTAAATTAAAATTTTTGATTTGACGGAGCGCACGGTAAATTATACTAATATAATAAACACGAGGATGTGCGCATTCGAGCGAAAAGTGGCACATTTCCGAGCGAGGGAGGCAAATGAAGCGCGACGCGGAGCGGCGCGCTTCATTTTCCCGAGATCGGAATGTGCCACTTTGAGCTCGAATGTGCGCACTCGGTTTTAAGCATGATTTACAGTAATTTCGGGCATTAAATCAGACAAAAAATTAGTTAAATAATTATAATCGTTCCCTCTTGCTTGCACTCACGCGATTTTCGTATCTTTTCGCTCGCTCCCACTTATTGTTATAGTAAATATGTTTCTCGAATATAAAATCCATATTTACTAAAGTACATTTATTTTTTTCATTGAAAATAGCGAAGGATAAACTAGATAAATCTAATAAATGAGAAGATGTGCGCATTCGAGCTCAAAGTGGCACATTTCCGAGCAAAGGAAGCAAATGAAGCGCGACGCGAAGCGGCGCGCTTTATTTTCCCGAGATCGGAATGTGCCACTTTGAGCGCGAATGTGCACACTCAGTTTTAAGCACGATTCACAATAATTAATTTACTTTCTTAGATTGGTAACTTCGTCTTGTCGAATTTTTTATGGCTGTGCGCGCGCAACTTCTGCTACTTGTTAAAGTTTTACTCTCAACCCCCCAAAAGAAGTACAACTTCATTAATAAACCATTACCAAACGTGCCTTTTTACAAAAAAAATTGTTCACGTTAGTTATACCCCATCTAGTACACGGAAGGTTAAAAAAAATCACCGAATTAATATTTGGTTGACCGGAAGTGAGTTTAATTATATTTTTGAGCTTCTTTTTGGAATATAAATCTTAATAAGTTAAATAATTTTTCGTTTTGCTTCAATTTTGATTTTAACGGGGTTCGTCTATAATAAAAATTCGGGCTTCTAATTTTGCATCTTGCAGTTATTATTTTTCTAATTCGGATCGGTTATACTAAAAAAAAAATAAGTTTGTGGAAGACGGTGCCAATAACCTGCGTTCGAAATGATAAAAACGATAACGTTTTTTTAATCTGATCAATTATTTGTATGACCCAAAAATTTTAAGATTAGTTTTCCACGCTGTTGCTCAACGGTTTAAAATAGTTTTTATCTTATGTTGATATGCAGTTTAGTTTTCTTGGTATTTTTACATCATTTTGAAGCGGCTAAATATAACATTATTTTTTCGTTATTAGGTGCCCGCTAATTATTTCAAAATAATATAATAATATTTAAAAAAATCGGTGTACGCGCATTAGAAGTTATACTTCTTTAGTTTAACAAAATTTAATATAACCACGTGTTATATTTTGAAAACGGATATTCAGAAAATTTGAAAAAAAATCCGGAACGTGTTTTACATCGGTCTCAAAAAACATATAAAAGTTTGAGAAAAATTGCAAGGGGTCTCCTAGCCAAGTTGGAGGGGCATGCCCCCATATGCATTATTTACTATTATTTTACATAGAAATAAATGACTAAATTATGGATATTTTTTTTGATTTACACTTTTCTGACGAATCTATCTTCACTACAAAAGCGTATTTTAGATAAATTACTTTTTGCGCGTTAAAAAAATTACAAATAATTTTTTTTGGCTATAATATCAGTGTCATCCAACCAATTGTCTTAAAAAATTACTCTTTTCTTTTAAACCGAAAAATTTATGTAAATAAATTTAATAAATACCCCGATGCGCATTATTGACGATAATTTAGGCCAATAATTTACACAAAAAATTAGTTAAATAATTTTAATCGTTCTCTCTCGCTTGAACTCACGAGATTGCCGTATCTTTTCGCTCGCTCCCACTCATTGCTATTGTAAATACGTTTCTTGAACATAAAATCGGTATTTACTGAACTAAATTAATATTTTTTGATTTGTAAAAACGAAGAATAAAAATATCTGAAAAATACTAAGCATGTGCTCATTCGAGCGAGAAGTGGCACATTTCCGAGAGAGAAGAATTAATATTGAACAAAGAAACGTCATTATTATTGATTATTTTGAAATTTAAATAATCAGAAATTGGGTGTTTTGCATTAAACATAAAACGTTTTGCCTATCACCTCCACAGCTGCGATAAAATAAGCCGGAATTCGAAAAATAAAATATTAGATATCAAAACCAGCTTTTTCACCAATTACATATCGAATTTTGCAACAGTTTTTCAGTTTGCGGCTTGCTTTCGTTTTGTTAAGTAGTGTCTAGTTTAGTTTTAATTTTAATTTTTCTAAATAAATAGTTTCAAAGAAATTGTGCACCTGTTAATTGAAGAACGAATACATCTACTAAAAGGTCGATAATTTTTTTATACCTATCTGTGCACTTATTCAACAATTATTTATTTTATTAGTGCCTGTGATTACAAAAAAAATACGTTCGAACTTGAATACGTTTCGGGCCCTTGCTTTGATACTACTGCGCTGTAGATTTCTAAAATGCGTATTTAAGTTTAATAAATTCAGAAAAAGTATTAATTTTATCTCCTCCGGAAAAAAACAATTAAAAAAACTTAATAAAAGCATTGGTTATTTTAGTTAAAAAAAACTGCGCGTATACTTATGTACGCACATTAGAGAAAAATTAAATATAACCACGTGTAAAAATTAATATAAATATAATTAATAAATACGAAGATGTGCGCATTCGAGCGAAAAGTGGCACATTTCCGAGCGAGGAGGCAAATGAAGCGCGACGCGGAGCGGCGCGCTTCATTTTCCCGAGATCGGAATGTGCCACTTTGAGCTCGAATGTGCACACTCGGTTATAAGGACCATTTACAATAATTTAGGCTGAAAAGTTAATTAAGCAATTTTAATCGTTCCCTCTCACTTGCACTTACGAGATTCTTGTATCTTTTCGCTCCCTTCCACTCATTGCTATGGTAAATACATTTCTTCAACATAAAATCGATATTTACTAAACTAAATTAGTTATTTTTATTTGAAAGAGCGTAGGATAAAGTAAACAAACTTAATAAATACGAAGATGTGCGCATTCGAGCGAAAAGTGGCACATTTCCGAGCGAGGGAGGCAAATGAAGCGCGACGCGGAGCGGCGCGTTTTATTTTCCCGAGATCGGAATGTGCCACTTTGAGCTCGAATGTGCACACTCGGTTCTAAGCACCATTTACAATAATTTAGGCCAAAAAGTTAATTAAGCAATTTTAATATTTTTCCTCTCACTTGCACTTACGAGATTCTTGTATCTTTTCGCTCCCTTCCACTCATTGCTATGGTAAATACATTTCTTGAACATAAAATCGATATTTACTAAACTAAATTAGTTATTTTCTTTTGAAAGAGCATAGGATAAAGTATACAAACTTAATAAATACGAAGATGTGCGCATTCGAGCGAAAAGTGGCACATTTCCGAGCGAGGGAGGCAAATGAAGCGCGACGCGGAGCGGCGCGCTTCATTTTCCCGAGATCGGAATGTGCCACTTTGAGCTCGAATGTGCACACTCGGTTTTAAGCGTGATTCACAATAATTAATTTACTTTCTTGGATTGGTAACTTTGTACTGTCGAATTTTCTAGAGCTGTGCGCGCGCAACCTCTGCTTACGTGTTAAAATTTTACTATCAACGCGCCAGAAAAGTATAACCTCAAAAATTAATAAACCGAAAGCAACCCTTATGGTTGCAATAATATATTATTTTTGTTTATAAAAATCTTTGTAAAATTGACTATAGAGTATAAAATTAATACAAAATCTATCACTTTCTTTTTTTCTTATTTTTATTTGCCCGTTTTTTTATTACCAAGTTTTAGGAGAATATTTGTGCTACGAATTAATTATATAAAATCCCAATAATCTTTGGAATTCTTCAGCGATCGCAGCCAATTGACGAAATCAGTTTTAGAGGCTCTTTAAACGAAAACGATTATAAACAAGCAATAATAAGAAGTATTTTGTGAATTTCTATAGTTTCAGTTTTACGATTCCCCGAAGCTAATTTACAGTTACTTAATAACTCTCAAACATTAAAGAGGGATGTCTCATATCTGTGATAATAACCGTACGTTTAATAGTTTATGGGATGGCAACAACAAATGTAATAGATTTTAAACGACATTAAAGTCACACCAGCAAGTTTAAACAATACGGAACCATGGGCGGTCACCGCCTGCAATCGATGATCTGTCACCTATATCATCTGCATCTCTCCTTAGAGCAGCTGAATTGCTTTCTTTATGTTTAGACGGTGAGCTTACCCAATTTTTACCCGAATCCTCGCAATTGCACATCTTTTATCGACAATGAAAATTTTAAAGTTGACAGTAATTCCGTTTTCGTACGACGTCAAAACGAATTCGATTTTTTTAATGTCATAATTGCAACGGTATCTGCGTTTTTTGAATATGTGGGTCAGGACTGAAGAATCCCGGTCCCATCGTAACTTATTTTTATATCGTAAAATCTATTCAAAATGTATTTAAATTTTCAAATAACTAATATAAATTTTAATTTCGTAATATAATATGGCCATAAATTTATAATGGAATGCAACGTAGTACGTTTTTATGTATTCTATTTTTGCAGATATTAACGCTTTAAAAACTTACACAATAGACTGCTGGAGGTGCATTAATTTAATATTTATTAATTTTTTTGCCTAAGAATCAAATTGGGGGGCGCGACTTCCTAGTGATTGCCGGACTAGTTGAAAGGGGGGCGTACAAATGTAATTTTTGTATTAATACAGTTTTTTTTCATTTAAAAATGTGCTGTATTATTTTTTGAAAATACCTATCTTGCTATTTACTATACGCCACTTGTTTTACACGGTTTATAGAAAAATTAAAATTCTAATAAATTTTTCAATGAAAATTATTTAAAATGTACATTTTTGCCAAAGATTTAGTTCCGAGTAGAAATACGGTTCTGCAACTTTTAATGAAAAAACTTTAGTAAGTTCTAAATAGAGTATTTATTTACAATAAATTTTAGTTTAAAAAAAAGAGCAACGACGTATTTGCACATTCGAGCGAAAAGGGCACATTTTGCAAGGGCCAAATTGCACAACCGACTTTTAACCATATTCCACAATAAATCCTACATTTATGACTTGATTTATACGATTTTGCTTTTACACGGTTTACAAAAACGAAAATTACAAAAATTTTCAAGATTGAAAACTATTTCTAATATACATTTTTGCTTTGAGACAAAATTCTTCCGAGTAGGTCTCAAATTTACCAATCTTAGAATTCAGCTATCGTAACGGACCATATAAGATCCCTAATTTGATAAGTTATACTTTTTTTGGCTCGTCGAAAGTAAAATTTTAGCAGGTATCCGCAGTTGCACGTGCACAGCTAACGAAAATTCGACCATATGGATAGTTTGTTGACATTTAAATACTTATGTTATTTACAAGCTGGCTTGTCCCAGCTTTCCAGAGGTATTTTTAAATCATGATCACGATTATAGGGCATTATTTAAGTTTAACCCATTTACGGCCACCGATGCGTAAACGCGTCACCTGATATTTTGATTTTTTTAACAACGTTAAGCAAATTCGAATTTTTGCTATAAAAAATTACAACCTGTAAAGGGAGTCGCAGTATAAAAAAGATTGAGAACCCTGGTCTATAAGGAAAAAAGTCTTCCATTATAAGTTGCGTGGGTGTACCCTCTGTAAATCATAGTACAGTGGAACCGGGAAAACTCGAATTTTAAAGAAAATGCAAAAACTTTCGAGTTAATGCGTTTTCAGCTTGGCGAGTACTGAAAACTCTATTTAAGTACCTTTAACTATTTTCAATTTTTTCTCCTGAAAAGACTAAAAGAAAGTTTATTACTTATAAAACGAGTCCCCAATTCAAAAATACCGTATATGATCAAAACATTATAAAACAGGCATAAATAAAAGTGTGACTACTAAGTATATGTATTACTTTTTGGAGGACATAATTAAAGCTTATCAAACTTTCCTTTATAAAAATATCTCTAAAAAACTTATTTTTAAATTCACAAAATTCTGCTTATAACGCAACCACTGTACATTTGTTGAACATGTAACTACCTGTTTGCCAAATCTAAAAATCAATACTTTGAAGGCTTCGTGAAAAATCAATACATTAACTCCGCCCTTTACTTAATGCAAATTCGCCTTAACTTATAGGCAGTTTCAATACAACGTTCTTTGATTTATGTGCTTCAAAGAAAAATTAGAAAATTTAAATAATATCAGGCTTTAAAACATTTTTTTAAATGACTTTAATATTACTTAAAAATTGAAATTGCAAATTTCTGTCTAATTGTATTTTTTATTTCAACTCTTATAAATTAATTTAAACTAATGAATTTAAATTATACTAGTCTTTAAAACATTTTTGTAAATAACAAATAAATAAATTAATTTTAATAAACTCTCAAGACATTACTGGAAATTACTGAACTGGTACAGTCAGTGCGGTGATTATTGTGTGCCCATAGACACAAATTCCTTAAGGATTTTATAATACAGGAAGTCCCCATTTAACGCTGTGGTTACGGTCCAACCAGTTTTAGATCCCTATTTCGTTTATCAATGAAATAGCGCTAAACAATGTCAATAAGTTGAATCAACATATATTTTGGGCTATTTTGAAGCTTCGAGCAGACCGGGTTATATCAAATCAGCATTAATCGAGGAAGCGTTAAACGAGGTCTTACTGTATGTATAGATTCGTTTTGATTTAAAATGTGAATGTATTAGGAATTTTTTTTTAGCCACCTTATCATTACAAACTATTATAATGTACAATGAAGGGTTAGTTAAAAATTTAATATTGAATTTTTAATACGATAAACTCGCTAATACAAAGATATTTTAAGTTTTTATACGTTTAAATAGCTTTACAGGTTTGACGAGGGGTGGTTAACTTCTTTCTATCGGGCGCGAAGTAAACAATTAATAGAACGACTCGGGCCAAAAAAATGTGTTAAAATATTGGATTAACTATTGATCTTCTAGTATTCATTTAACGCCGCAGTATTGATGCATTCTTTTTAGTGCAAAATGTTTTTATTTCTCACAGTATTTAGGTGACAGACCGAATGAAATGCCTTTGCGAGTCAGATGCGGCCCACGGGCAGCCTTTTGTCTGTCCAAATTATATATAGGTACTATTACAAAGAGGTCAAATTTGATTGTTTGTATATAGGGGGTGATCTTCAGAACTACTGAACCGATTCTAAATTTTTTTTTATTAATAAAACACATCATCCCTGAGTAATAGGTATACATATATGCTATATTTAATTTTGATGAAAATAAGGTTTTAGTTTTAGTTTTAGTTCATATTAAATGCTTGGATTCTTTATTTTGCAAATATAGATCGTTTCCTGGAAAAAGCGAAACGTTGGCTTGTAAATTGCGATAAGAGTCCCGTTATAGTTGTGACGTCACAACAGTCCACGTGTGTTTACTATATACTTGGCCAAATTTTGCAAAGCGTTTTGATTGGCTTTCGGCGCGTTTTGATTGGTTTTCGCCAAATCGTGTTTAATGCGATTGCACTATTTTGCATTGGGAGGGGGCCTTTCTGCATATTTCTAGAAAATTCTTTAGTAGTGGTTCGGCGTTGAATGAGTGAAAGTGTGCGTCAAAATTTTGGACATTATCTACGATGGCCGCATTTTGGACCTTCTTCGCGGATTTGATTGTCGTTCTAAGATTCGAATTGTTTTGGCGAGGCGTTGAAGGTAGGATTTTTTAATTTGTTGCTTTTGCGACAATCAACCCCATTCGTTTTTATTAAGAATTTTTGGATTTATTAAGATTTGGTTTATATTTAAGCGTAATTGTTTTTTTCAATTATAAATAATCAATTTAATGGAACGCGAAATAGAGATTGGAAGGTTGATTGTTGCACTTTATTTGTTCTTAAACGGCTATATATGTACATGTTTCTACGATAAACAATTAGGATGTTTTATACCTGCAAAATAACGACTAAAGAGATAAATGTATTTGTCGGGCATTTAAGCGGGCAATGAAATACTGCGACCATTAATGGATTTTTTTTACGTGTTGTATTTCATGAATTTTATGGTTCTCCAACTGTGTCAACTTTTGATCCATCCATACCAGGGGTGGGTAATGCCTTTTTGTCGGGGACCAGATAAACACTCATTACAATTATTCGGGCCAAATAAAAATGTTAAAATATTGAATCCACTATTTGCTTTCTTTTAATGGTTCAACGTAGTATCGATGCATTGTTTTTAGTGTAAAACGTTTTTATTTCCCATAGTAATTATGTAACAGGCCGGATGAAATACCTTCGCGAGTCGGATGCGGCGCGCGGGTAACTTTTTGTCCGTCCCTGGTATGGCATCTCAAAGGCGGGCGGTTAGAGGCGCCAATGTCAAGTTTTTGCCCCGGTGCGGAAAAATCGTTGGTCCGGGACTGGTATCTACTGTAGGGGAACCTGTTGTACTTTGGCCCTTTTTTTACTTGTAATATTTTTTAACCTTTCGTGTATGACGTGGGGTATAACTAACGTGACCAATTTATTTCTTGTTAAAACGGGACCCTTTGTAATCATGCTTAAAACCGAGTGTGCACATTCGAGCTCAAAGTGGCACATTCCGATCTCGGGAAAATGAAGCGCGCCGCTCCGCGTCGCGCTTCATTTGCCTCCCTCGCTCGGAAATGTGCCACTTTTCGCTCGAATGTGCACATCCTGGTATTTATTAATTTACCTTAATTAATCTTATCACTTTCACATCAAAAAATTAAAAGTAAATATGCATTTTATGATCAAGAAACGTATTTACTATAGTAATGAGTGGAAGTGAGCAAAAAGATACGAGAATTTAGTAGGTGCAAGTGAGAGAAAACGATTAAATCATTTATTTAATTTTTTGAATAATTTATTAGCCTAAATTTTGTAAATGGTGTTTAAAATCGAGTGTGCACATTCGAGCTCAAAGTGGCACATTCCGATCTCGGGAAAATGAAGCGCGCCGCTTCGCGTCGCGCTTCATTTGCCTCCCTCGCTCGGAAATGTGCCACTTTTCACTCGAATGCGCACATCCTTGTATTTATTACATTAATATAATTGGCCATAAGCTTCTTCAAATCAAAAATTTTAATTTAGTAAATAGCGATTTTATATTTGAAAAACGTATTTACCATAGCAATGAGTGGAAGAGAGCGAGAACATAGGTACAATATGTTTTACTTAAACCTATTCATTATTAATTATTAAAGTATATTTCTTATCATTGAACTGTCCTAAAATACAATTTTGTGGATTTTATTTCATTTTATTTTCGGGGTATGGCATACCCCACCTAGTATGGCATGTGACATTTAGTCACCTAGTATGCGGAGGGTTAAATTATATATGTAACAATTTGTTGATAAAATGAATTGCATCGTAGTGTGGCAATAATAAGGTATTCGTCATAAAATATTTGAAAGCATTATCAACCGTTTACTCAAATTGCTAGAAGATTTCAAAATTAGTGGATCTATGGCCTAGGTACAACAGAGGTAATGTCCTTGGTTCTATTCACATTAAGCAAAATAAAACTCATTGTTCTATGAAAACTATATATATTACTTTTGGATTTTAACAACTACTAATGTTCTTCTTTGAGATGACACTAAAATTGTTTTAAAAATTAACAAAACTTTTCTCATATACCAAATTTCACATACTTAATGGTTAACTTCGCACAAATTTAATTTTTTTGTTAGACTTGCGAGTCATATTATCTGAAGCAAATTAAAAAAAAATAAGAATTTATAACAAAGGTATATCTAAATTTTTATTTATTGCACATTGATCTTAGGGCCAAGGTACAATTTATTGACAGTGACCGAGGTACAACATACCGACCCTTGATGTTTAAACTCAAAAATAAAATTAAAGATTATGCTGTGCCAAAATCAGACCACTAATATGCAAACATTAATAAATAATTTTTCTATTACGTTAAGTCAATAAAATCAATAAGATATTTAAGTAAAAAGAATATAAAAATACTTACTTTTTTTCGATTAAAAATTTCAATTGATATCATATACAGTCAACTCGCGTTATAACGAATTTCAAGGGACCCACGAAAAAGTTCGTTATATCGAAAGTTCGTTATATCGATATTCCTTATTATAAAAGCATAAATTAACAAATTTTTACTTTGTTTAGAGATATAGAATTAATCAATCCGAAACACCACAAATTCGTTGTCGTTTATTAAAATAACCAATATAACGCAGAAATGTAAAAAATAATAATAAAACAATAGAAAACAACAATAAAAAAAAAAAATAGAAATAATACAAATAGAAACACGTATAATCTAAAAAAACTCCGTAATTTTAGTTTGTATGCAGGTGACTGTACGTGTCCGTTCAATTGCGTTCTCCAGATTTAAGATACTTGAGAATATACTGTCGTCAAGGTCATGGCTTTGCAAGTAATTGATAATTGATAGTGTTAAGTTTGCATTTCTTTAAGATAAAAATCAAAATTGTGTAGAAACACATTATGTAAATTATATAACATACCTACAGTATTACTTTTTAACAAAAATTATTAGACTTTGGTCAAGAAAACTTCGTTATATCGAGGGGACCAAAACCCATTAAAATTTTCGTTATAAAGCGAGATTTTCAAGGGACCGGCGGTTTCTTTCTTTATATCGAGATTTTCGTTATATCGAACTTCGTTATAACGCGAGTTGACTGTATTAACAAAGTACATTGGCTAGCTACTGCTAACTTTACGCTAATGTCTGTCAATGTGGCATTTGAAATATTGAAAATGATGGGTCGCGGAAGCCAGCAAATATTAAAAAAAATAAAGTTGCCCTAGGTACAAAGGGACCGAGGTACAACAGATTCCTCTACTTCAGTTAAAAAAAGTTATTATTAATGCAACTTCTTTATGTATGTTCTATAAATGGGATTTGCGTTTTAAGACATTTAAAAAATACATAAAAAATAGTTTTTGTTCATAGATACGTACAAGTTATTGATTGTTTAAGTACTTTGTAAACTACGTACGTTATGACAGTAAATTTAAAAGATCATCATCATTTACCACAGAGAAAAATTCATACCTACATAATAAATAATTATTTAATATGCACTTAACGCAAACATAAAAAAAATTAACACGTATATTAGTTAGCCACATTTTTAATAAGTTTGTGTTAAATCATTTAGATTTGCTTGTGTCATTATTTCCTTTTTTGTTCAATACTTGGAACCGAAGAGAAGACGCCGAAGGCCGCCGGCCGCTCAACGCCCAATTTAAAAATATTAAATTTTTTAATCACAAGCAGATTATTACCTACATATTATAATTTTAAAAAATGAAACATTTGCCAACTTGGCCAAGGTTTTCAATAATTTTTTCAGGGTTTTTTTATTGTTATTAAAAGGCACCACATGACAACTTCACACTAAGCTCCACTTTTTTCGGACCAACCCAGCTTCCCTAATGTTATAAATAGTTTAAAATAATTATTATAAGTTGGAAAAATTACAGGAAAAATCTCGGTGATTATAAAAACTTTTTTGTCCTTTTTTTTTAAATAGAATTACAAACTTTTATTATATCGTTTTTAAGTTTGACGATTTTTATTAATGACCACTTAAAATTATTGTAATTTGAGTGACTAAAATTTTTTAAATTTAGAGAAAAATAGTAATATTTTGTTAAATGCGTTATACTAATTTTATCCAAATTCTTGCCGCTAAGTTAATTTTAGTTCGACGGAAAATAAGGTGTCTTATAGGGTAAATTATTCTTATTTAATTATTAATTCCTATTAATTGTAATAAATATAAAAGTTTTAATTTAAACATGTTTCAAATTTTTAATTTATCAAAAGATTTAATTAAAAATCCTATCTTCTAATAAAAAATATTTGTAACAATACATATGTTTTTTTCAACATTAAAATGATACAACTGTTAGTCAAGTCGTCCATGATATACATTAGAAATCTCTAATTTAGAATCCAATTGCGAAGCTTTCTCAAAAAATCGATATACATGGTTTTGCAATTCTTGTTGAGCATAGCCGAAACGGTAAAAGTTATTATGTTTCGCGGACAGTAGCTGGCGCTACTTATTTTCAAATTACAGACTGAAAGAAATAGTCTCTATTTCTATTTTCTATCACTTTTCTAACCTCAATATTTTTGTAGACAATATTCGTTAAACATATATTTATAGTAATCACACGTGCCAATATTGGTAACGTCATGTATACGTTAGCAACATGTAAATAAAAATTAGAAGGGTTTGCAACTAAGAATTTAATACTGTTTATCCTCACCAGAGGCAGCAAAATCGATACAAATATTATTAAGGCATTTTCAATACTTTATACATGCATTTCGAAGTGTTAAATGGTTGGTATTTAATTGTAATTCATTCAAACAATTTACAAAACTACATAAATTATTCGGCTATAGGTATTATGCGAATTATATCTTTTTTTAAAGCAGGAGACACGTTCAAAAATTATTTTTTTAAATATTTCTTAAACCACAGCTACGATTTTTGCTAAATCTTCAAATTTTCCGTTTTATTACAATATCAACAAGCTGTTCAAATTTCACTAATTTTGAACTCGCGCCTTTGTGACTTTACATTTGAAAATGACCGTTTTTTCGAAATGTTTTACATACTTAAGCCACGATTTTTTAAAAATTTTCAAAATAAACCATTCATCAACGGTAACCTATGATCCAAATTTATTTAACTTTGGACTTGTGGTTTAAAAGTCGTGGGGTACACATCCACCTTAAATTGCGTCTCAGTAAATATAAAATTAGAGGCCAAAATTTAAATAAAACTAGTGCAACCCCTTTATAGTGTTTGGTTACTAAACATTGTTATAGTGTTAATTTTGGCAATCGATTTCCGACCATGTTTGATACTCTAAATTAATTTAGAATAAATTATTTTAAACTAGAAAAATTTTGGGTTGGTTTTAACAAATGTGATCCAAATGTCCCAATATAATAAACAATAAAAGTGTCCCTAAATTTGTACACATGTGTGGATATATGTACTTAATCAAAAACTCTCCACTCTTTGCTACTGTATTTTTTTGGAATTTATAAAATTCTATATTATTAAAATAATTGGCGCCGGACTTAATTTTATTCAAAAGTATTTAAGAAAAAATATACGAATCATCATTTAATATTAATTTTATTCGCATATAATTCCTGTCATAATATCATAAAATAACAGCGTGAAATCCTAGAATTTTAATTTGCTAAAAGACAGTTTAATATTTATACACTATCGACCGCAGGCCGAAGGACGTTCATTTTCTATTTTCCATTTAAAGTCAAAATATTTGTTTCTAGACTTGCTATCTAAATTTAGAAATCTATATTAATATATTTTCACATCTCACCATGTTATTCGAGTACCAAAGAATGTAAAACCGAAGACGAGAAAATTTCAGGCCCAATTAAATCGTAGATGTATTGATGAGCCATCGACATTAACATCTCTATCAAATATCGTCGCCCGAGGCCCGACCCCCCACAGAAAGCTCAAACTTTACAATAGCTGTTATTTGATTCGAGATACCCAATTATTGATGCCTGCGCGGGACATTTATCAATACATTTTTTACACGGCTCCCTCTTAACTAACTGCAGGGATTTAAATGCGTCAATTACGCGGTCCCATTATCTCGAAATTTATAAAATAGTGATAAATGCTCTCTCTTTTGCCCTTATTCACTTTATCGGGCCGAGAGACGCCCATTAGCTTACAATTAGTTAAAAAAATATGGTTTCGAAAGAAAGTCAGTCGTTAAAACAATTAACTCGACCCTACGCTCGAACGTCTATGAGAATTTATGACTTTTACGGGGTAGTTTTAGCCAATTACTCTCTTTACAGTTATTTAGATAGGTAATTTTAAAGTTAATATCCTTATATAACGCATGGTTATTATACTGTCAAGTAATTAAGGTGTATTAAACTGATTTATATATGTAGCCGCTTCAAATTCGTAGTATAATTATTACTTAAAAAATATTAAAATAAGATTTTTTGACGTTATACTTCTTTTGGTGCGCTGAGAGTAAAATTTAAGCAAGTATGGGAGGATGCGCGCGCACAGCTTACAGAAATTCGACAGTTGGAAGTTAGCCATATAAGAAAGCAAATTAACTATTGTGAATCATGCTTAAAATCTACTTTATTCTTCGCTCTTCAAAATCATAAATTTCTGAAAGAGTAATAGAAACTTCTGTTATTTTAATTCAATGCTTTTATGATATAACTATGGCAATGAAGTAAATAAACCCTTCTGATTGGGTAATTATTTAGCGGCCATGATGATGTATCAATAATGAGCCAATCGCAGTGGTTCATTTGGAGCGGAATTTTTAAATTTAATTGTTGGGTATTTTTTGCTAACTCGAATAGCTTTTGGTTTCACCGCAGGTTTGACGTATTGAGGTTTGACTGTATTTATCTATTTTTCTAACGAAATGAACACTGCTACTCAATGGATAAAATATTGTGAATCGTGCTTAAAAATTTTAATTTAATTTAGTAAATATCGATTTTATATTCGAAAAACGTATTTACATAGCAATGAGTGGAAGGGAGCGAGAAGATACGATAATCTTGTCAATGCAAGTGAGAGGAACGACTAAAATTGCTTAATTAATTTTTCGGTCTAAATTATTGTGAATGGTGCTTAAAACCGAGTGTGCACATTCGAGCTCAAAGTGGCACATTCCGATCTCGGGAAAATGAAGCGCGCCGCTCCGCGTCGCGCTTCATTTGCCTCCCTCGCTCGGAAATGTGCCACTTTTCGCTCGAATGCGCACATCTTCGTATTTATAACATTTGTGTAATTTATCGTGCGCTCCTTCAAATTAAAAATTTTAATTTAATTTAGTAAATATCGATTTTATATTCGAAAAACGTATTTACCATAGCAGTGAGTGGAAGGGAGCGAAAAGATACGATAATCTTGTCAATGCAAGTGAGAGGAAACGACTAAAATTGCTTAATTAATTTTTCGATCTAAATTATTGTGAATGGTGCTTAAAATCGAGTGTGCACATTCGAGCTCAAAGTGGCACATTCCCATCTCGGGAAAATAAAGCGCGCCGCTCCGCGTCGCGCTTTATTTGCCTCCCTCGCTCGGAAATGTGCCACTTTTCGCTCGAATGCGCACATCTTCGTATTTATCGTATTAATTTTACACCTGATTATATTTAATTTAGCTACGCCAAAGAAGTATAACTTCTAACGCGCGTACATAAGTGAACGCACCGGTTTTTTTTGAGTCCGCTCATGTTGCACTTGTTTCAATTTAATATCGCGGAAATTGCTTGCTGGAATAAGAAAATTTCGAACAGATCCTCCAACTATTACTTTCTACATGGAGTAACAATTAAGTAAGAGTTAATGGCGCCATCGACGAGTTGTAAACGTATATCATAATAAAGAATCATATATCATACACCTACGCTACCTACATTTAATTCTTAAAACATAACCTGACAATAATTTGCCAAATTGGGTAATTAGTCACAAATTACGCATTTGTGTTATTTTATTTTGTACGTTTTACTTGCGTTCTTCGAACTTCATTTTTGATTAAACCTTATTTATTATAGTTTGGTGAAAATTAATATGAAAACGAAAGTTGTCTAATCCAGTGCTTCTCAACTTTTTTAATCGTTGGATAATTTTATGGCTTATAGGAGTTTTGCCGGGAAATGAGATGTGCTTTGTTTAACCTAATATTTCGTATAAGTGAATTTAGTATAAATGAGGTTTTACTGTACTACGTACCAAATTTAAAATTCTAGTTGTACATTATTTTGTGTACTATTTTAATGTATGGACAACCGAGTTTTGTGTTGCGTGCTTCGAGTTTGCCGTGGGAAAGTAAAAGCTTTCGGTCGCTCAAGTACTAAAATGTATAGCAGATCATCGGGTAGTCCCGGACACTCAAATGAATTGCAAATAAAATACAACAAACAAAGTTTCTGTTCTTATTTTGGTTTTTTAAAATAAAAGTACGAACTTCTCTAATAATATTAAGTACAAATTAGTAATCATATCAAATTTTTTTAGTGAAATATATTCAAAATGTTTTGGTCTTTATTTTTTGGCAATACAAAACACGGCGGGTAGTCTCGGACATAGTAGTATATGGTGACCCAATCCTTTCTTTCTTGGCCTTATAAATGCCACAATAATAATGAAAATCTAAAGAATCTATATAAACACAATCTTCATGGGACCAATCTTTGCATTCATCGCACTCAATCGAGTCTTCTTCAAAAGTTTCTCCACATATGATGAATTTGTTTTTTTCTCGATCTTCTTGGCAAAGACTTTGAATTCATTTTGTGTCCAACGTCTTTTTAATGCCTGTTTCTGGTTATTTTTGTTGCCTTGACTTTTATGCTTTTTTCCTACATTGTTCTAGAAGAGTTGGATTTGTTTCTTAGAAATTTATATGTCCGCGGCTACCCACCATCCTGGGCTACCCCACTTTTTCCTATATATAAACGTAGTGCTATCTGTTGCATGAATAGGTCAGTCTACTGATACCTCAATATTTTATGAGATGGCACTAGAATTTTTTTTTGTTCAAAATCGCTTTTTTGTGCGTTGATACTTATCTAGATAAACTTATAAAGTAAAACATTAGTTAAATACGATATTTCATCCAAATCGTTCAGGCCGTTTTTGATAAACCAATATATATATATATATATATGTTTGAAAGACTCATGAACATTGCGCGAAGAACCAAAACACGCAGGGTTACCTTTTCTACACAAGAAACTACCTACTCTTTAACCTAGAAACATTCGCTTTAATGTGGGTTTATTTTTATCATTGTTCTCGTGGCGCGAAGATCTTACATAGGGGTTTATTTACATTTCTTCTTTCGATTTTTTTCTGGGCTTACGTTTATTTAAAAACAATCTGTCTTTTTCAAGACAATTGCATTTTAACTTCAGTATAACTTTTTGATTTGGGTAGTATAATTTTACCACTCCTCTTCTTTCCTGATTTATAACTCTTCCTTCGCGCATTAGCGTAGTCATGAGTCTTTCAAACATCTATACCTATATCTATACTAATATGACAAAGCTGAAAAGTTTGTATGTTTTTTATTTAAACGCGGTTATCTCTGGAACTAGCAGTTGGATTTGAAAAATTATTTTTGCATTTGATAGCTTAATTCTTGAGGATGGTTGTAGGCTATTTAACATCGCGCTACGACTCTCAGGAGCCGATTGTTGCCAATTGTTGTTTGTGTGCCCCCAAAATTATTTAATTATCAACCATGATGAAAAAAGTTTGAGAATCACTGGCATAAACTATTGTGAAATTAAAATTTTTCAAATTTTGCCTTAGAATATTTTTATTTTTTTTAAATGGTAGCCTTTTAATTAGAAATTTTATTATTGCAGTTACCAGAGACGATATTTTTAACTTCCCTAATTATCTAAATTTATTTCTTTTTAATTGTCTGCGATTTCTGTTTAACTTAAGACCTTGTAAATTAAGTATCTTTAAATTAAAAGATAGGTGCAAATAAAAACCGACATAATAAATAAACATTTATTCTTTTAACATTTCTAATAAAAAAAGTCATTAGTGATTTTATGTTTGAAACAAATTAGAATTAGTTCGGGCTATATTTTATACGATCTTATTAATAATAATGATGTGTTCTTTGTTTGACATTAATTGCTAGCGGATTAATAAACCATCTAGAGTATTTAACAACTAGTTAAGAGGACGGATAAAGTCATTTTTAATTTAATAGTAGATTTTATCGAAGAACGAGATCGGTATGTGTAAGTGTCGTATTCGGCAGCAGCAGAATGCATCGGCTTGGCCATGTTGACATTAGCTGAAGTGGCGCCGCTAAGAACGTGGGAACTCACTTTACAACCTTAGAAAACTATCTTCTTATAGGTTTATAGCTGTCGGGACACTTTGTATGATGGAACACCGATATTATGTAATGTGCATTTTTTTTATATACGATCGGCACGTTTCAGGTATTTGCCATATTTTGCAATGCGAACGAAACATGCTCTGCTCTTCCACAACGAAAAGGCTTAGAAATGCACGCATTCTTGATATACGCAATAAACTTTTGTAATGTCTGAGTTTAACAACTTGAATTTAATTTGTACATAATTGAATGTGCTCCATGTTGATAAGAACACAAGAGTTAAGTTAAACAATTATAGCAGCGCTAGAATCGTCTTGTGCCTTATCAAGTGTTTGCTGTGAGATTAAACTGACAATGAGATACTACAACAATTATTTAAATCTAACGCCAGATTTGTTTAATGTGATTCGTAACAAACAATTTAGTTAACCCTTTAATCGCCAGTAATTTTTTTGCTTTGCCAAATTCGTATTTTTATACTGTAATTTCCAATATGAAATAATTATGTTAATTTTAATTAAAGTATGATTAAGGTAGTTTAGTCGTAAATTTGTTGTTTTACGAATTTGATGAAATTGAAATATGATATTGAGCTAAGTGTCATTTATTTCATTAAAATAATTACATTTTTTGACCGACTTCCGAAGCGAGATGTTAATTAAAGTGTCCATAGTACAATAGATCAGAGATGTACTATACATATAAAAAATAATAGGGGAGACCGGGTATGGTTGTCTCACGGGTAGGTTGTCACATTCACCATAACAGAAAATCTAATAAATTAATAAAATTTTTTACCCGTGTCAAAGACGCCCGAGCACAATACCTTCTTGCGTACTTCACTTCAGTTCGCTCTGAAATACCGTATAAGAAATATATGCGTTTGTTTTTTTTGTACAGTCAAAGTAATTTTTTGTGCATCTCTGTTGAGTCTCATAAGTATAATTAAATTTTGCATAGTCATATTTTCGTGTATATATTCGTGTATTTATGATGTTTAAGATATGTTTCATGATATCATTATATGGTTTTTTAAATGACCATTGATTTAAATTTATTTTGGGAGTTAATTGTCTAAAATTGTCTTGGGGAAGGTTGTCTAAAGTTAGCGGGGGTTAGTAGTCACAAGTGAAAAGCAACCATGAATATGTGCGGCTTTTTTTATTGGTTTCTAGGGGTTTCACTACATAAACGATTGGCTGTAATTATACATTTGTCATTTTTGTTACCATAACCTAAGTTTGTTAGATAGAATAGGTATTTGTGTTCTCGTTTTGTATTTTACCTTTTATTTAACGTCTGACAACTATCTCTGACACGGGGTTAAAAGTCACACTTCTCTTTTTTCATAGAATTATAATATATTCTCTTTAGATAATGTTAGAGAAAAGTCTTTATTTTTTCTTAAACTCGAATAAATACTCTATCTATTGATATATAAATGTCATTGATAAATTAATACCATGGGCTCTATAAATGCAAACGAAAAAAATTGTGACTTCCAACCCCGGTCTCCCCTATAACATAATACACGCGTAGTAGAAAAATAGATATCATTGCTTGGCAACGCTGTGTGTTCATCCTTTTTGTCGCAACTGATTATGATCGAATTTTTAAATTATCCGTATTTTTAATATTTTCAAACAGCATTAACACTGATAATAAAGAACATATATATACACATGTACATATGTACGATACATCTATAGAGTATTCGGTATAAGCTTTGACAGCGTTGCCACATTTACTTTCGTTAAAAGTGAAATTATATTATGGTTTTCTGTATATGAGTTGTTTCGCTAAATTAAAAACTTAACTCAAGACGGCTTTATATTATTATTAAGAAACAATTTATTTAAATAAGTTTTTCTATCACCACTAATAAAGGCCACGCGAAATTGATTAAATTTTTAATTAAGTATAAAAAGAATCTATTTTATATAAATAAACATAAGAATCATGTACTGTGACTGTTAACAAACAATTTATTTAAATGCATATTTTTTGTACCGTCGTTAATGAGCGCGCAATAAATTAATTTTATTTCAATTTGTCTTAAGCTATATATAACCAAAACATTTTTTTTAGTTTTTAAACAAATACTTTATTGAAATAAACTTTTTTTCTATCAGTTCAGGCAATTTAAGAAAAATTACAATTTTTTTTAAGCATTGGAAAATAATTCAATGTACTTTGCTAAATAATTTTAATTTAATTAATAATAAACAACTTTTTTTAAATAAACTTTATTTCATCGCTAATAAGTTTAGTATCATTTTAATTATTTTAACAAAGCTCTTTGAAATATGTTAGCTCTTAATTCATTTAACTTTGATTCATACTACTTTTTTGTATGTTTATTTGGTTTAAAATTACATTTATATAAGATATTTTCTAATTCCAACTTTCAAGTCTTTCAACTCGAGAGCAAACAAATGTAGTAGTAGTAAAAAGAAACGACAGCAACGTGTAAATACAATAAACGACAAATAATTCACTACGCCATAAATTGTGATGTTGCAGTATCTTATTTCAGTATTTATATGTTAATGATAATGGTTGGTTGAATTTAATGTAACCAGCACTAGCTGGTACTTTTGATAATGATCTTGGTTTAACGTTGAAGCTGCTGAGCTTTGTAGCCACCGTCACAACCAATTACTCTTCCGTTTAAGGTGGATTTTGCCGTAGGAAGTGTTAAATTACACTCAGTTAGCGCCTTCTGATCGATTTACATACAAAGTAGTCATCAATCAACTTTCTAAACAGAATCAAAATTTTAAGGCGATAGTATGTAAATGTCCAATTTGCGTTATTAATATTCCACTGTATTATCGCGGAGATCTGAAAAAAGGAAATTGGGACGCAGTTTCTCGAGGAACGTAACAAACCTAAACAGATTTGTGTCAATACAATACGGACAATATTTAATGATTTCTAACAATAATCTGGCGTCTCGTCATGACATTGAAATTATGAATGAAGGAATAGTGTAAATACGCTAATTTATTTTTGTGTACTCACACGTTACAAAAAACGAACATAATGAATTGTTTAAACGAAACGTATATTTACCGATAGTACATAAATATATGTCTGCTTAAAATCGCATTAATAATGTCTCTTAGCGAAACTTGAAATCTGTAATGCCCGCTGCGAAAGTTTTTAGAATGCCATGCGGCGGTAGTGTAAAGTGGTCGATTTCCCCATGTCAGAAGAATAATTTCGTCGTGCTTTTCTGCACTTGTGTGGAAAGTTCGTACTTTCGCTCTTCTTCCTCCTACTTTTTCCTTTTGTATTTTAAAACACTGTAGTTTGTTTTAGTATTTGCTGCGGGTTAATGTACATAATTACACAATATGGATAAAAGTGGTAATCAGTGTTTTAAGCCTTCAGCACCTAGGCTGTCAGAATTTTACTCACGCTTGCCTTCGATCTCGATTATTTTTTAAAATGCAAATAGAAAACCTACTTGAAATTCTATACTCTTTTAAACTATATGATAAACCATTGTCTTTTTCAGTTAACAAATAACGAAAAAATTGTATGCGTGGTTATAAACCATCTAAAATAAACAATAAGAATAAGAATCCTAAAATTAAATTTTTAATACGGTTTATTAATCCGCAAACAATTAATATACAACAAAGAATACGTCATTATTATTGATTATTTTGCAATTTAAATAATCAGAAATTGAGTGTTCTGCATTAATCATAAACAAAGAACGTTTTGTCTATCACCGCCGCAGCTGCGATAAAAATAAGCCGGAATTCGAAAAATAAAATATTAGATATCAAAACCAGGTTTTTCTCCATTTAGATATCTAATTTTGCAACAGTTGTTCAGTTTGCCGCTTGCTTTCGTTTTGTTAAGTAGTGTCGAGTTTAGTTTTAATTTTTCTAAATAAATAGTTTCAAAGAAGTTGTGCATCTGTTAATTGAAGAACGAATACATCTGCTAAAAGGTCGATAATTTTTCTATACTTATCTGTGTACTTATTCAACAATTATTTATTTTATTAGTGCGTTTGATTACAAAAAAGAATACGTTCGAACTTGAATACGTTTGATACTACTGCGCTTAGATTTTCTAAAAAAGCGTATTTAAGTTTAATAAATACAGAAAAAGTATTAATTATTATCTCCCCAAAAAAAAACAATAAAAAAACATAATAAAAGCATTGGTTAATTTTAGTTATAAAAAACCGTGCGTAGACTTATGTACGCGCATTAGAAGTAAATTAAATATAACCACGTGTAAAAATTAATATAGATATATTCAATAAATTCGAAGATGTGCGCATTTGAGCGAAAAGTGGCACATTTCCGAGCGAGGGAAGCAAATGAAGCGCGACGCGGAGCGGCGCGCTTCATTTTCCCGAGATCGGAATGTGCCACTTTAAGCTCGAATGCGCACTCGGTTTAAGCACCATTCACAATCATTTAGGCCGAAAAATTAATTAAACAATTGTAATCGTTTTCTCTCACTTGCACTAACGAGATTATCGTATCTTCTCGCTCCCTTCCACTCATTGCTATGGTAAATACATTTTTAGAATATGAAAGCGATATTTACTAAATTGAATTAAAATTTTGATTTGAAGGAGCGCACGGTAAATTATACTAATATAATAAACACGAGGATGTGCGCATTCGAGCGAAAAGTGGCACATTTCCGAGCGAGGGAGGCAAATGAAGCGCGACGCGGAGCGGCGCGCTTCATTTTCCCGAGATCGAAATGTGCCACTTTGAGCTCGAATGTGCACACTCGGTTTTAAGCACCATTCACAATCATTTAGGCCGAAAAATTAATTAAACAATTTTAATTGTTCCCTCTCACTTGCACTAACGAGATTGTCGTATCTTCTCGCTCCCTTCCACTCATTGCAATGGTAAATACATTTCTTGAACATAAAATCGATATTTACTAAACTAAATTAGTCATTTTCATATGAAAGAGCGTAGGATAAAGTAGACAAACTTAATAAACACAAAGATGTGCGCATTCGAGCGAAAAGTGGCACATTTCCGAGCGAGGGAGGCAAATGAAGCGCGACGCGGAGCGGCGCGCTTCGTTTTCCCGAGATCGAAATGTGCCACTTTGAGCTCGAATGTGCACACACGGTTTTAAGCATAATTATCGATAATTTAGACCAATAAATTAAACGAAAATATAATTATATAATATTAATCGTTCTTTCTCGCTTTCAATCACGAGATTGTCGTATCTTCTCGCTCGCTCCCACTCATTGCTATGGTAAATAGGTTTTTCGAACATAACATCGATATTTACTATACTAAATTATTTTTTTTTGATTTGGCAAATTAGCTGTACGCGTGCTACTTTTGATACTGACTAAAATTTTACTCTCCAACCGCCAAAAAAAGTAAAACTTTAAAAATAATTTTAGTTGATTAAATCGTGTAACATTTTATTTGAACAAAGCCCTTTTGCTGGCATGGTTATTATTACTTTTTCAGTCTATTCAGCCTACTGTATAATGGCGACGGCTTTACAAAAGGTGACCTACTTCTTTTTACAAAAAGTTAATAATTTAGCAATAAAACGATAGTTTTGCTTTTTTATTATTCTACTTAATATTCACATACAGCATTGCGAATGTCACAAAATTACCAATTTTTCTTTATAAAGCTTTTTATATAGTATAACTAATATTATGATTACATTTAAAATTAATATCTAGCTATAGATATTTAAATAAATAATTGAATTTGCTGGAAATAGAAGGTAGTATTTATAATAGATTGAAAAATAAACCTTAGGCTTTATGTGACTTTTGATCAATATTCTAGTTCTATTTAAACCTTGCTAGGTGCCGGGTTCTATAGTACAATACACTATTCTAAATCTTTTTAATGCAAAATAAAATATTTTTTTTTCAGCAGTATAGCAAAAAAAACTAAATTAAAAATGATTTAATTGTCAACACTCAAATTATGAAATGATCTCTAAATAGAGTTGAGGTCAAGTAAGAAAATGAGTTGCAACAGGTCAAATGTTTCGTTCTCAAATTTTGTGTATAAAAAGGTGGTCCCAATTGAGTTTCACAAAAGTAATTTATTAATACATTAATGCTATAATAAACAAATTTTAACTGTTAATTGCTAAGATACTTCAAATAAAAAAACTTATATCTATTTAACTTTACAAACTTCATTTTGCATTATTTCTTCTAAAGTAATATTGGTTTTATAAGGAAATCCTTTTATATAAACGAATCCGAACATTAAATATATAATTTAGCTTTAAATTATTGTATCTTATATGCGTTTTCTCAGAGGTCAAATAAAATACGATTATTAGAAACATTTAATTACAGAAATTTATTTCTAGTAACTGCTTTTATAGGAAACATTAAGAAAACGCATTTGCCATTAATGTCATACTGATAAAGTCATCGGTATTTTATAAAAATTGAATTTTTTTTGGTAAAATATTTTAGATGTGGGTGAATATAAGCTATTGGGATTTTGTACAGTTAAAAGAATACCTCTTCTAATAAAATTATAACTTTGGAAAGACAGTAAATAATGTTTCTTAATAAGGATAACGTTTTATTAATTCTAATGTAAATTTTAAATTTTATTCAATTTTTTTAGATGAAATAATAGAGTTATTAGCTTATAACATCAATCTTTTACGCATTTTACAGCATTTTGAAAATTTAAAATTTTAGACAAATTTACATTTTCAATACTTCGAACGCGTTTTTCTCCCAGATTTAACATTGGGCCTTTTGATTTTTTTGGCTCATCTTACGCTCCGATAAACGGGTTCTCAGAATCTGAAAAGTGTTTAAAGATCCGTTCACGAATAACTGATCCACAAATTTTCAAATTGGAAATTACAAGTTGGGCTCTTCAAGCCCGTTTTTCTCGAAAATTTCAAATAGCACGCCTATGATTTTTTGTACCTATCCGAAGTCAAAAAGTCTAGTGAATTCGTATTTGTACAGTTTTTAAATATCCCTCCACAAATAACGGCGCTACCAATTTTTAACGTAAACTTTTGTGCAACGAAAATGAATCAAAAACTTCGTATAAATGAATAAATGATTTATAGGAATTTTGCCATGGAATTCTTTCTTTAACCGAATATTTTGTACAAATAATTTTTGTATAAGTGAGGCTTTACTGTACTTACACCCATAACGAAATTAAAAAAAAAATTAAAGGCGATAAAACTGAATATTATTAAATCAATTACCGAACGCCTTTTTGTATTACTGTTTGATTGAATTACAAGGAAGCCTTTACAACTTTCAGTTATATTCTTCTTAGAAATGTCCGCAGTATGAATAATTGTAAATATATTACTATTCCCTAACTAACTGCACGGCATGTCTTTCATAGAAGACCAACAACTATTGTGAATAAACGACTTGGAACTAACTCGAAGCCCAATCTATTTAATATTCAGTCGCTTTTAAAAGGTGCATTATATTTCTTTCTCTATACATTTGTATTATACGAACCGATACCGTATAATATGTTGCAAATGGTCCTCGTAAATTCTACGCACACAGTTACTTGCCACATGTGGAATCGCATCTTATTATATTGAATAAAATTGGCAGCAAAACTCATGAATTTCGTTGTAATTATGTAACGTAATAACATTAGACATAAATTTTAGTTCGCTTCAGTTTCGAACGTCGTATATTGTAATCAAAGCCTTTTACGCACACGCTTTCATCCTGCAGAATATTATCTGTTGACATTAACTAACCCATATTAGCTATTTCAAAATTTACCATGGTAGTTCAATCAATTTAGTTGAAAAAGAAGTCAGTGTTATGGTGTTGATTAAATTTTTAATAAACTCATTTTATTTTATTATTTTATAAAATTCAAGAAAAGTGCTTATTGATATTATTTACTTCACAAGGATGTTTAAAGTAAAGAGTTCCAAAATTAGGAAATGAGTAAAAATGGTCGCTTAAAACCTGAGTTACCTGACGTTTATTTAAAATTAAGCCATCAAATTGTATTCATTATTTTTATTAAAGCTTAATTACGTTTTTTATATTTATAGAAGCCGGAAAAATATTGTTTTTGAGTTTGGTAATCAAATGGTTTGTTAACGATTCAAATTTTCGGATAAATATTCAAAAAGACATTCTATTTTTGATTTTTTGCGTGGCATTAGCACAACATGACCTGGTTGAACATAAAAAAAATTGTAGCTCAGTTATTTATGAACGGATCTTTGAAAACTTTGCAAATTTGAAGTCATCGGTCAATTTGACTTCAAATAGACTTAAAGAATTATAGGGGTACAATTTAAAATTAGTGAGGAAGTCGGGGTTGAACACTTCAACTTGTGATTTATTTTTTTAAAGTTTTTACTTTGAAAACTTGTAACTAGATTATTTGTAGAGATCTTTTTAAAAGCTCTTAGAATTCGAAATTATTTATTAACTAAAATTAATACTAATTTGTTTAAGATAAAAGAGTAGACATTATTTTCGGTTAAATCAAAAGTATTGAAATCTTGGTATTGATACTCAACGATAGAACACACAAAGCAAAAAATTTTTTTATTTGAGAATTTTTGGAATTTGTTTTTATACATAACGTTATAAGTTTGGGGCATTTTGTATCAAACACCCGGTATATAAAGTACAATAAATTCATGCATTCAAATATATTACAAAAAAAATATAACTATGTCAAAAATTTATTCAAAAATATAAGACTTTTAAATTGCTAATAAAAATTGTTTGTCTAAATGACTATAGCGACCTAATAGGCAAGTAAAGGCACATAAAATTAGAAAAATACATTCTCTGACACATCTCAGTATAATATCTACAAACTTCAACTTAAAGAATGATCAATTTTTTTTGTAAGTTTGTTTTAAATAATTTTTTCAGTGCGATAGTTGTGCGCTCATTTTCTATTATATTGCGTCTATGGCAATAATATATTATTATGTATATAATTATTATGTACGTAAATATACATAATGATTGTAAAACATTTATAATAAAGTTAATACACATGCTTTTCTCACGACGCTTATAAATGTAAGAATTTCTACGTACGAACCTATGTGTGTACTTAATAATGTAAATAATAGTAATCATAAAAAAATAGACACCTACTTCTTACGTGCACAAGAAAGAAGTGCCGAAAAGATGAATAGTGATAGTATAAAAGACATGCCTATATTATTTCAATGCACAAGTAACGATACTAAAAATGTATGGCGCAAGTTCTTAAAAGGTTTTTTACCTGTTAAAATACATGTGTACTTAACAGATTACGAAAGAGCATCGTTTCATCGTTGAAATTTACTGGGGATAATTTTAAACCGTTGAGATGTTGATATACAGTAATAAGATCGATTTACATATAAAAAGCTTTATGCCTAATAAACGTTTTCGTTTTACAATAGAACAAATAAATTACTCAGAGCGTTATTACCTATTAACCTTCCGTGTACTAGGTGGGGTACAACTAACGTGAACAATTTTTTTTTTGTTAAAACGGCACGTTTGGTAATCGAGCTTAAAACCGAGTGTGCACATTCGAGCTCAAAGTGGCACATTCCGATCTCGGAAAATGAAGCGCGCCGCTCGCGTCGCGCTTCATTTGCCTCCCTCGCTCGAAAATGTGCCACTTTTCGCTCGAATGCGCACATCTTCGTGTTTATTAAGTTTGTCTATTTTATCCTACGCTCTTTCAAATGAAAATAACTAATTTAGTTTAGTAAATATCGATTTTATGTTCAAGAAATGTTTTTACCATAGCAATGAGTGGAAGGGAGTAAAAAGATATAAAAATCTCGATAGTGGAAGTGAGAGGGAACGATTAAAATTGTTAAATTAATTTTTGGCTTAAATTATTGTGAATGGTGTTTAAAACCGAGTGTGCACATTCGAGCTCAAAGTGGCACATTCCGATCTCGGGAAAATGAAGCGCGCCGCTTCGCGTCGCGCTTCATTTGCCTCCCTCGCTCGGAAATGTGCCACTTTTCGCTCGAATGCGCACATCTTCGTGTTTATTAAGTTTGTCTATTTTATCCTACGCTCTTTCAAATGAAAATAACTAATTTAGTTTAGTAAATATCGATTTTATGTTCAAGAAATGTTTTTACCATAGCAATGAGTAGAAGGGAGCGAAAAGATATAAAAATCTCGATAGTGAAAGTGAGAGGGAACGATTAAAATTGTTAAATTCATTTTTCGGCTTAAATTATTGTGAATGGTGTTTAAAACCGAGTGTGCACATTCGAGCTCAAAGTGGCACATTCCGATCTCGGGAAAATGAAGCGCGCCGCTCCGCGTCGCGCTTCATTTGCCTCCCTCGCTCGGAAATGTGCCACTTTTCGCTCGAATGCGCACATCCTCGTATTTATTGCATTTGTATAATTTACTGTGCGCTCCTTCAAATCAAAAATTTTAATGTAATTTAGTAAATATTGATTTTATGTTTGAAAATGTTTGAATTCTATTCTTAATATTCGGTATCGTAATCACACGTGTCATTGAAACTTAATACTCAATAGTTTATAAGTTGAAGAAAAAGTTAAGTTTTGGTATTTTTATTAATAAGTCCATTCTAATGCATAAATAAATATGTTTTACTTAAACCTATTCATTATTGGTTATTAAAATATATTTATTATCATTTACTGTCATAAAGTACAATTTTGTGGATTTTATTTCATTTGATTTTCGGGGTATGGCAAACCCTACTTAGTATGGCATGTGACATTTAGTCACCCAGTATGCGGAAGTTTAAAAGCGTCTTTAAACGAATCAAATAGATTTCTTTGTTCGCCGCAAAACTCGTCCGTTTATTAAAATAATTTAGTTTGAAGGTGTTATTACCGCAAATAAATGAATGCAATAATTTCAGTGATGTTCGCCTCGCAATTATTCCAAATTAAGTTCAACCTTACATCTAATAACGCGCTCTTAAATATGCTAATAAGTCCATGGTTAACTTGCGCCAGCTAAAGACCACCAAGGGAAAAGAAACGAGCGATCATGACTAATAGCGGAAGATTACAGTAATAATCGTGTCATATACCATCATAATATACTAAATCAGTAAGTAGGTTTAAAGTAACCCTTCATCGTAATTGCGGACACTTTTTGGCCTTCTAATGACAGCGGTTCACTTCTATCAACACCTTTTTAAAGCTCAGTGACGTGTCGTTACGTTTTATTTTTTACAATTTTTTTTCTATTTAGTATTTGAGGAAACCGTTACTTATAAAATGTGCACTTATTGGACCTTAATTAGTTTTCTTTCTCTGGTTAAGTAGAATAAATTTAAATGGTTAATATTGTCAAAAAGTTAAAAATTTCTTTTATGGCGCCAATTTAACTTTTTAATTATTAACTATTTAAGGGATTCTCAAAATTTTACAAAATTTGCTAAAATTTACAGTAATCAATAAAAACTGTGAACAGCTTTTTGTTGGGTAATTTTTGAGTAGTTTTTATGTGTACGTACATCAGCGATAATCGGGGGCTTGCAGTTTGAAGATAAAGTGATACGTTATTTCTATTACTTAGAGTACTCAACTGTTTTCTTTTTTATTTCGTATAATTTGTATTGGCAATTTTTTTATAATAAGGATATGAATATTTAGGCAAAAAGTAATCAAGGAAGCAATTTAAAATTGCCCAACCGGCTTTCTTTAAAATAATTATTACGTAGATATTAAAAACAATATTTTTAAAAACGATTCGGCGAAACAAAAATTAAAATATGTATTAAAAGGGACTAAACGGAAATATTTTAAGGTTATTGTTATATTTAATCTAGACCAGTTAAGTTATAAATAAATAATATTATGCATAGCTACTTTTTCAAAAATTTTACGTAGGTTAAAACGTTCAGTTTGTAATCGCTTGCCAGTGAATGACCGTTACGAGAAATAGTGTTTAAGTTAATTAAAAAAAATATTTATGTTTTTGATATACAGTCGAACCTCGATAAGTCGAAGTTGAAGGGACAGCAAAAATAATTCGTCATATCAAAAACTCGAGTTACCAAAAGAAGTTCAGTTAAATACTTCCGTATATATATATCATTCATTTTTTATAGAAAATAACCAAAATTGATCTACAATCATTAACATTATTTATTTTTATTAAGACCCTAAAAAATATAGTTATTTACATATTATTTACTGTTAAATTGAAAGTAATCTAAAATTGTCTTTTGCTTCATTGCTCCAAAATGTTATGTTTTTACAAATTTTTCCAATGATCTTACCGATAATAATATATCTGTAGGAACATCTTCTTGAGCACATAAGAATAGAGAAATAGTATCTATTGCATTATAAACTTGAGTTGTTGAAGGGATGTTTACTGTAACATCTGTATCACTTTCATATTCACTTTCACTTTTACAGTTTTTCTTATTTTCTTCTAGCACTTTACTTATAATGCTTTCATCGCTAGGAATTTCAGCAATTTCAAATCATTATCAACGTTGACATTTGTCATTTGTATTTTCAGCAGCTACAATTAGATCTCTGTTTTTTAAAATGGGTGATAAATTGTTTGCGGAATACCAAAATCTTTAGCCATATCCTTTTTTCTTTTGAGCCCACGTTCCATTTCTTTTATAAGATTAATTTTCTCCCTTATGGTTAAGCTTTTTTATTTTTGTTTACGCTCCATGTTAATACGTAAATAATTTTAGAAAAAGTATTAAACTTTTTTAGATTTTCTGTTATACTCTGTTACAAACTATAAAGAACGTAAAACACATTTGTTAGTCTTCGTAGTCGACGAATAACTAGCAAATTGAAAACTAAAATGCAAAAATAATTTCTTTTTGTAAAATAAACGGTAAAACCATCTCAAAAAATTTTTAACTGTTCATAAGGCATTTAAACATAAATTAGTATTAAATCCAATTGAAGTGCCGCCGTCAAAACATTCTTGTAGTATAAACCTTTTATTCGTAGTTAACAATAGAGCTTTTAAAGCATCAATAACACCAAACCAAGCCGTTGTTAATCCTCTCTCAGGTATAGAAATTTTTAGAAAAGTTGTAAAATTTAACTTCGAGTCATCGACCTATTTACTAATGGAAACTTGAATTTAATGAATTGTAAAACGCTTCGACTAATTAAATAATTCGATTTATTAAAATTCAAGTTATTGACATAAAAATATTAAGGTTGAGATAGGCAAGTACTAGGGAAACTGGTTCGAGTTATCAAAAATTCGGCTTATCGGCGTTCGACTTATGGAAGTTCGACTGTATTTATTTATGCAATCTTGTATGTCTTTTTTCAATTAACTGCAAGAAATAAAGGAGTGTGTTAGACCTCTACGGTCTTAAATTACTTGTCTAGTGGACTGTATATCTTTAATAAAACTAATACGTGGTACAAAATTGTCTTGTACTTTACAACGTGTTTTACGTACTACTACTACTACTACTACTCTTACTGCTCGGTACAATTGTCATGTACCTTTGAACTTGTCTTTAATACTACTATCATTAAATATTTTAGCGCCGCTGCCAAAAAGGCTCAAAAAACAACTTATTGTAACATGACAGCGCTAGATGGCGCAGGCAATACAAAATTCAATTAATTACATACTAAACAGAGTGTATAGCAAGAATAATAAAATTTGTATTGCAATTTACAAGATTTAAATACAATGTTGAAGCTTTAAAGGACACAACTAAAAGGTTATACCTAACCTCTTAATCAGTCATTCATTAGGTTATACCCGGTCATTCTTTAGACAAAAGTGGTCATTTATTGAAGCTGTATTTTATATTCATTAGTGTTCATTATAGAAATTTTATGACCAAATTGCGCTAATATTAATTCATAAATAAAAATAATATCTCATTTTAACTGTAACAGTTCTTTTTGGTTTATTAATTTGAGTACTATTGTTTCCATCAAAAAAACTCTCGATGCAACAAATCGGTCAGTAACTGGACGTTTTACCTTAGTATACATCAAAATGAGTTATAAAATTACATAAACGTACTTTTCAAAATTTAAAAAAAATTAGAACCAGTTATTCAAACATCTGTAATAATAGAATGGAAAACAATATGAAAAGAAAGCCGTTTAAAGCTACCTAAAAAACGTTAAACTTGTTGTAGTCTTTAAACACATTGTTTTAATTACATTTACTATTTTTGTATAGGTATCTACTATTTACATTTTTATTCTGTGTAGTAAATATTTATTATCTAATTGATTTTCAAAGGCTGGCAAAATTAATGCCTCCTTAACTATGGCCGCAGGATATGTTAATTAATTTTAGTAGCAGCACAGTTGTACGGTACACCTTTTAAATTGCATTTGTAATTCTTAAATAATTACCCACGAACGCAGGTCAGTTTATAGTGGTTGTTGTACCTACACGAATCGCCGCCAATGATATAAAAAAAATTAAAGCCACACAGCGTGGAATCTTACGCTCCAAATAAATAACTATAATAAATGGTGCAACATTCCAATACGTGAACTCGACAGAATCAGAAGGGTTGTTATCTGTTGTTTTAAATGTATCTACTTCCACAGGTATTAACTCAATGATTTGTTTTGGCCCGTTACATCCAAAGTGTAATATCACGTTGCAGCGTTATGTTCCGATAGTTAAAGCGTAAAATGTGATTTTAAAATAAGTTTTGGTTTTGTGCTTGAAAACCTATCCAACGTTAAAAGCTTCGATTCTTTTTGGTCTTAAATGATTGCCACGTTTTGAGGATTATCTTAGAAATTTGTGTAGTACTATTTCGTTGACCACCAAAGATTTTTTTTAATAGCCATAGATTTTAATTCTATTTGGTTTTTTTTTAATCGACGTACAATTGCCGAAATTGATTTAAATTTTTGATTACACAATGTTTTAAATTGCAAAAATAGTTTTTAGTCCGTGGACCAGTGATTTTCAAACTAAATGTTATTGTGCCTCTCTAAAAAAATCTATTTTTGGAGCCCAAACTGTGCACCTATTGCCCGATTCACACGGTTTCGAAGAAAACCGTGTAAATCAAAATTGTACATAATTTTTTTGTATGGGACACCGTGTAAATCAAAAACAAAACAAAATATGCATGTGTTGCTCAATTACTTTTAGCAAGTAATTAGTTTTTTACGTAAAATAATTGTAACATTTTTTAGTGCATTCGTTCATCAAAAAAAATAATATGCATCTATGAGAGAACATTATTCTTTTCTTTTTAAATCCAAAAATTAATATAAACAAATTCGATAAATACAATCTGTACATTTAAAGGAATTAATGGAATTGATTGGTTTGTTTTAGATTTTCAATAATTTTTACTAATTATAAATATTACACTAATGTCTAAAATATTTTAGTGTATTTACACGCTTGGTTTTTTAAATTTACAAATTTTCATCTCATATTCAGTTATTTGCAAGTGTTATTTTGTAAATTAATTCGACTTTTTTGAGTTCAAAATAAGTTTAATATTTTTTAAATACGATTAAATACATTTTCCAATTTGATAATTACTTTTTCCTATGTGTGGTTTTTTCTTCGTCAAAGTTTTGTAAAAAAATACTAAAACATTAAATATATTAATTATTAAAAGTACTAATACTAATCTAAAAGTACTTACCAATTTATTAAATTTGTAGTCAAAGGTAATCATTATTAGATACCAACTTAGTACGTATTACAACTATTACAGCGTGTCAGACAAATGGGTGCTGAAACTTAACCTGATATCAATCTAAACAATAAAAAATTTTAAGCATTTTAATTTTTTAGCAACACAACATTATTTTGTGCAACACATCATCATTTTCATATACTTTTAAAAGAGAATGGGATTATTTAATACGTGCTTCATTGCCAATTGGCATATTTGATATGCAACTTCTATGGTATTTGAATTGTTTATTCAATTTCTACATATGGCTTTAATGGCACTTGAACAAAATATTTCAAAGTATTTTAAATAATAAGCTAGCTATTGCACATTTTTGAATTAAATTCAACCATAGCATAACTTAAAAATAGTACACAAAAGGCTTGAGAGACTTGGAGTATGTCTTTGTATACTTTAAGGTCATCTATAAATGGGCGAAGTTCCAGTATTTATTCGTCTGACACCCGGTATATAAGCACTTACACAAGTGTAATTAATAATCGTACTGAAGAAAACGTGTAAAATAATTATGTAAGTGTCTTTAAGTAGATATAAATTTTTATGAAACATTAAACCCTTGTTTTCGTCCCAAACAGAATCAATTTGCAAAACATCGAATTTGAAATTCAAAACCTGTACAAGAATTTAATTAAAGCAACATCAGTGTTTATTGTTTTAATATTTTATTTATATTTTTTTATTATCTCTGATTAGTTTCATTAAATTCTCAGTAAAAACCAATTTTAATAAATATGACTATATTTTTTAAAATCGTTTCGGTTATTTTTTGAAATAGTTATTTTAAAAAAAGTCACAGGGCCTTCCTAAGACAAATATAATTAAGCATTCGAGAAATCTTCTAAATCGAATCTATTACATTACAACAACAATAAACCTTTAATTTAAATATTTACAAATTTAAATGGTTCTTATAAACGCTCTTTATCTAATTAAGTCCCTAATAGAAAAAATCGCTGTAGATCTAATTTATTAAGTTATAACAAATGGTATCACGTCCTAGCTTAAGCGAGAACTTTATATCGAATGTAGTGACATGTGAAACGTTCTAGTTTGTTCACGCTTAATGAGAAATTATTATTCATTCCTTAATTAAAAATTTTTAAAAGAACATGCATACCTTTGTCCTTTTATAGAGTTTTCTATAATACGGCCGCTCAGAAAAATTCGACTAGAATGAAATCGAGTGGCAATGGACTCGTACGTTTAGATACAGAATGTATCGGGAATCTAAGCCTTACACAAGGACCGGCTCATCCATCATTTTCAGTACATGCATTGTAAGCTTTGTCGATCCATCAATACCAGCATTAGCCTACACTAACTCCAATTAGTCAGAACGTTATCGACTGCGACAACCAGCCGCGATATTATGAGAACCATTTAAAATCGACATTTGGCAATATCTACGCACGCGTTCCATTTAACCTTCCCTATAGGGGAACCTGTTGGAACTTGGTCCCTTTGTACCTAGGGCAACTTTATTTTTTTTAATATTTGCGGGCTTTCGTGACCCATAATTTTCGATATTTCAAATGCCACATTGACAGACATTAACGTAAAGTTAGCAACAGCTGGCCAATGTACTTTGTTAATGTATGAGATCAATTGAAATTTTTAATCGTAAAAAAGTAAGTCTTTTTATATTCTTTTTACTTAAATGTCTTATTGATTTTTATTACCTAATAACAAATGACTCATTGTAATAGAAAGAATATTTATTAATGTTTGCATAGTAGTGGTCTGATTTTGGCACAGCATAATCTTTAATTTTATTATTGAGTTTAAACATTAAGGGCCGGTGTGTTATACCTCGGTTATTGTCAATAAATTGTATTTTGGCCCTAAGATCAACGTGCATTAAATAAAAATTTAGATATACCTTTGTTATAAATTCTTATTTTTTTTTAAATTTTGCTTCAGATAATATGCCTCGTAAGTCTAACGAAAAATTTTTAATTTTTGCAAAGTTAACCATTAAGTGTTTAAAATTTTAGTATAAGAAAAAAATTTTGTTAATTTTTGAAACAATTTTAGTGTCCTCTCAAAGAAGAACATTAGTAGTTTTTATAATCCAAAAATAAATATATAGTTTTCATAGAACAATGGATTTTATTTTGCTTAATGTAAATAGAGCCAAGGTACATCACCTCTGTTGTACCTAGGCCATATATACACTAATTTTTAAATCTTATAGCAATTTGAGTAAACGGCTGGTAATGCGTCCAAATATTTTATGATGAATATCTTATTAGTGCCCCACTACGATGCAATTCATTTTATCAACAAATTATTACCTATACAATTTAAAAAAAATTACAAATGAAAAAAGGGTCAAGGTACAACAGATTCTTCTACTAGGTGAATAATGTAAGTAATGTTTCAAATCAAAAACATTACTTTATTCAGCTTTATGGGATTATTTAATTTGAAAAAAAGACAATTGGTATAGACATCTCCAATTTGAACCTTAATATTGCATTATTGTCAAACGTTAAATAATTGAATGCTTGGCTAAAAGATTTTTGAATGATATAATTCAATACAACAAAACGTATGGGAATTTTATTTATTATTAGAATTTCTTGAATGGATTTACTGAAATATTAAATTGAAGGGTTTTACTTGACACAATACATCCCATATACAATTTTAATTGATCAAAAATGCAAATTTGTAAGCATTTGACAGTAGGGGAAGGTGGTCTAAAGCGGGTAACGGCCCATATGTGGATATGTTATATATTAGCTGGAATTTATATGTGTATTTACACTGTCAGTACCTTGCCTAATTAATGCCATACTACTTTTGACACCTTATTGTAAGTTGCTCAATATCGTTACAAAATTAAAATACAAAATATTTAATAATTTTTGAAATTGTTTGAAATTAATTTAACTTTAATTGCTACAAAGCCCTTAACATTAGCCTTTTTTATAGTGGGGTTTTCTTCTACAATAAACTAGTTTTATTATTTTACTAAATATTTTAATATCCATCCATTATTTTTTGCGTTAATGTATCAAAACCAAGAAATGTGTGTTTGGACAGGTACCCTCTTTGCTTGTGACCAGCAGTAGTAATTTTATTATAATTGATAGGAACTAGGTGATAGGAATAAATTGGTATTAAAAATAAGTGATTTAAATCGTTGAAGCAATTAAGATTTAAAAACAATGGTAAATCAAAGTGATATTAAGATTGGAACAAATTACAAGTCTAAATTAGCAGTTTATAACATTAAAATGCTTAATAACTTAATACCAATGTTATTGTCAAGAAACATGTTAATTGTAGATAATTATTTTGAAATAAGTTGACTAATCCGATTGGTTTATGGCAGTCTATCCTCTTTAGGCACCCCTGTCGGGCAAAACAAGTAATTTCTAAAATTTTATACTTTTGAGTTTTTTTCTACATTTAAAGCAGAAATGTAATTGTTCTTCTTTATAAAATGAAAGGAGGAGAATCACGCCATTATAATTTTCCCATAAGAAGTCCCTCTAATGCCCCACTCGGGAAAGTGATTCGATGTGTTAGCCGACATCGCCCTGAGTCCGAATATACCAAAATTGGCGGTCAACTCCTGTGCGTTTTTGGGATTTTTGAGGTCAAAGTTGAGATATTTTTTGATCATTTTCTCTCGAATGGTTATAGATATCGACATGGAACTTTCACTACTGTGATCAATTCGTTGAATAGAGTTCAAAAATATCCTAATTGACGTACTTTATTGATTAAAAATGTGTCTCCACTGGGTATGCGAATCAATTTATCCGACTTACAACCGAATGTGCAACTCGACTTTGACGAACTACCTCGGTTCAGTGCGAGTTGTAAATAGTTCTCAGTGTGAGTTGTAAATAGTTCTCAATGTCATCAGTCCGATTTATGTCAATACTCTTATTACGATATTTCAGATAACATTTTTCGCAAATTGAGTCCGCCTCTTCGATAATTTTGGTTGAAATTTTGTTTGCCAGTACAAAATTGAATAATTCTGGTTTTCCAATTAGTTTTCAGTTTTTGATTTAGTTTCTCAATTGTCGGTCACAACACGCACAGAATAGATCTTCCTTTTCACCGGTATCGAATGGGTCTGGTCCTAGCGACGAGGCCCGACTACAACATTGAATAGAGTTACCTAGGTTTATCCCATACCTCAAAACGTTCCTCAACTCATCGCAACTCATAGTCATTCGTCTTGAGATGACCAAAAACAATCTCAACTTTGACCTCAAAAATCTCGAAAATGCACAGGAGTTGAGCGACAAGTTTGATATATTCTGACTCAGGGCGATGTGGGCTATCACATCGAATCACTTTCCCGAGTGGGGCATGAAAAGGACGCGTGATGATACTCCTTTAATAATTGTATTGCGTAAATGTTAGAAGAAGTGTTTCATATTGATCGATAAACCTTATCCTACCCACCTTAGGCCACCTTCCCGTACACCTGAAATTTTTTTATCGAGCTTGCTGCAATTAGGTGTGCGAAAGAGCGCCATGTTAATTTATCAAAAGGAATAACATATCTAACCTTTTTCCAACAAAAAAAAATCTAAATTTATTCGACTTTTAATTTTTTGAATTGAAGAATAGAAGATTAATATAGGCAAATCCAATAAATACGAAGATCTGCGCATTTGAGCGAAAAGTGGCACATTAGCAAGCGAGGAAGGCAAATGAAGCGCGACGCGGAGCGGCGCGCTTTATTTTCCCGAGATCGGAATGTGCCACTTTGAGCTCAAATGTGCACACTCGGTTTTAAGCATGGTTCACAATAATTTAGCGCAATAAATTATATAGCAAATCAATTAAATAATTTTAACCTTTTCCTCTCACTCACATTCACGAAATTGTCGTATCTTTTCGCTCCCTTCCACTCATTGCTATGGTAAATACGTTTTTAAAACATAAAATCGATATTTTCTACAATAAATTTAAATTTATGATTTGGAAGGTTAATGCGTCTCAATTTAAAGAATTTTCTAACGCCGGTCTCGGAAACGTACGCAGTGTGCTCTGGCGGAGTGCAGGGACCAAGCGCAATACGCTAACAACGTTCAGATAATGTTAGCAAACGTGAGATAAGAAAAAATTTGAATGGGTTTATAGTGTTTTAACCTGAAATGCTATAAACGGTTGCAACTATTATGACTGGATGCAATGAGACGCTACGACAAACACTGCATTTACGATGTAGATAAGGAACGTGTGTCATTGAGTGGGCGCGTTTTGGTCGTGGGAATCCTGACAGAAGCTCGTTCAATTAGGTACCAAAATAAAATTTTGTTACACAAATAAAGGTAACCTGCTTAACATAAAAAGCTCAACTCGTACGTTTTGTTGAAATAATTTAGAAAGTAGTACATAATTTTATGACGTCTCTCTTTGTTCGGACCACGGCATCGGCTAACGAGATTGTTATTTTGTTTTCTGTAAAAAATCTGAAGCACCAAAACGTCCCGAAATGTTAAATTAAATTTAAAAATAAACGGACCAGGGAAGTTCGTATTTTTAAGAAGCATCCGTTTGGCGTCTAGTCTTTTTTGGGTACGAAAATCGTTAAATTGCTGATTGAAAGATGTGACGTACTGAAAACGGAAAGGTTTACTTTAGCGGAAAATATTGAAGGGATCAATTGATTTCGCAGGTATTCGATTAGTGCCTTGGAAAATTTTTGCTCGAATATTCGTCAAATATTTTGTCATTGAATGAGGGTTAAATAATTTTTTTAGAAATCCCGCTCATAAATACATAAATTTTTGCAGTTAGGATTACTCTAAATCCTAGACTACCAAAGTGGTCTATATCGACTCCCAGGGGTTGACTCCGAACTGTATGGGTCCATGTTAAAACAATTTTTTTTGTTTAGTTGTTTTATGTAATAATTTGTAAAAATTGAAAATTAAAAATTTTTTAAAGTAAAAATTTAGAAAAAATTAATTATATGTCGGACTCGTCGAACTCGTTTCTCTTGAGAATTTCAAATAGCATGTCTATGGTTTTTTTAAACCTATCCAAAGTCAAAAAGTCTGGCAAATCCGAATCTTTATAGCTTTTAAAGATTCGTCCACAAATAATGGCGCTACAATTTTTTTTATGTAAACTTTTGTTCTACAAATTGAATATAAAACTTTAATTCTTAATTACTCAAAAAATTAACATTGCGCCCTATGCCATTTTTAATCGTATCTTATGGAAAAAAGTCTCAGAATTCTGAATCCAGATTGATTTTAATGATCGGCTCAAAAACAAGGTCTCCCCGATCGTTTTAGTGAGTAAAAGTGTATTTTTTTGTAAAGTGAAAATTTTTGGGGGCGAAGGGAAAGCAGAGAAGAATGGCTGCGGCTATGTCGGTTTGGGGTTCATAAAAGTGTCCCGTAAAAATTTAAAGCAAATCTATTACCTAAAATTTTTTCCTAAAAAATACGCAAGGGGTTAATTCATATATGTATTTTCCCGATTTTTGGCGATTTTGGGGGTTTTGAGTTAGAACCGGATTCCGACGCGTAGATGTTAAAAACGTGCAAAAATAAAAGGATTTGACGAAATTCGCAAAGAAAGCAAAATTACAGCATTTTGAAAATTAAAAATTTTAGGAAAATTTACATTTTGTAAGCTTCGAATGCGTTTTTCTCCTAGACTTAACAATGGACCCTTTTGGTTTTTTTGGCTGATCTTACACTCCAATAAACGGTCTTTTAGAAACTGAAAAGTTTATAAAGATCCATTTACAAATCAGCGAGCTACGATTTTTCAAATTGGAAATTTTGAAAAAATGAATTACAAGTCGGACTCTTCGAACCCGTTTTTCTCAAAAATTTCAAATAGCACGCTTATGGTTTTTTAAGCTTATCCAAAGCTAAGAAATCTGACGAATCTGAACCTATATAGTTTTTAAAGATCAGTGCACAAATAACGGCGCTACAATTTTTTTAACGCAAATTTTATAAAAAATTTGTGTTCGCATTATTTTATAAAATTAGCGGGATGCCGGGGGCGTCATATAATTAAATTTTTTCAAAGGAGACTCGGGTACATATAGTTTGAAAACCGCAGCCTTATATTATTTAAAATCCAATGTGTTTTAACGACCCTACATGTTTTAAAGTAAAAAGCCGGAATTCTATTCATTTCCAAAGAGCCCTTTCTCATACATATTGTAATTAATACAAAATACAAGTATATTTGATTAGAGTACACTCTTGGTATTTTGTTACACTATACACCTTTTTTATTTATTTATTTCTTTGCCTGACTGTTTCACTACTTATAATCACTCATATTTTAACAAAACCTTTTAAAGTAAAAACATATATAAAATGCAATTCCGTAGAGTTCTTACTAATATTTAATTAATAAAAAAACTGCTAAATTTGATCAGAGAACAGCCCCAAAATTCCATTGAAAGCACCCCGTATAATATAAATAAAAATCAAATTTAAATGCGATAACAGTTGGCAAAGCTGTCGAAGCGAAATATACAATTACGCGACGTTAAATATTTAATTATTAGCTTTTGAATACATTAAGCAACTACGTATCTGATCTCAGTTCAATATGAAAACTGCATTTCCATAAATCGATGTTCTTCCAATTTAAATTTACGCTTACGAAGAATTAAATCTTATTATCCGTGAGCAATCAAATATCACATCTTTTAAGATACAACATACTCATTAGAAAAATACGTGTAGGTGCACAGCTTCTCGCATAAAATTATAACATGTGAGCTTTCACATTTGGGTCGAAAGTTCAATATGAACTTTAGAAAGCGCCATGAACAATTTCGATAAGCGGCGGCTCTGATTTGCCGCGAAAGCCTCTCGGAAGAACTTTTAATTTTCGCCGAAGACTTGTAAAATGGTAATAAAGTGAAATATAGTTTCAAAGATAACTTTAACAATGCAATTTTATACTGCAAACGAAACATTTGCTTATCGTATAATAAACAAGTCATTAAATCACCAAGAAACGCATTCGCGTAGGTACTTACAAACAAGCCAATTTGTATTCGGTTTATAACATACCAGGTCGTGGATAATAAATGTAGCAAATAACCTATTACTATTACAAATTTAATCTATGACACAAATAAAATTATTTAAATACTATTTTAAATTGCTCGTAGGTAAATTAGTTTAGTTTGAGTGTGAAGGTAATTGCTTACTTAAAGGACTTTTCTGGGTATTAGCGCTAATTTTAATGCTGTGCTTTTAACGACACACGAGTAAGTTTTTTAATTTTTGAAACCACGGCCGTCAACTTAAGTTTAAATCAGTGGTTCCCAAACGTTTTTGGCTCGTAGACCACCTGCCAATTATTTCTGTTTTAGGCTGGATTCACAATAAATAATTCATTGTTTAAAAATATTTAATCAAAAAAATTAGTAATCAAAAACACAAAGTGTGTTTTAATGCATTTAAACTCAAAATACATAAATTTTATTTTAATTTTTAACTTGTTAGACTCAAATTAATAAAAAGAGAAAATAAAGAAATCCGATGAATATGAGGATATGCGCATTCGAGGAAAAAGTGGCACATTTCCGAGCGAGGGAGGCAAATGAAGCGCGACGCGGAGCGGCGCGCTTCATTTTCCCGAGATCGGAATGTGCCACTTTGAGCTTGAATGTGCACATTCGGTTTTAAGCGCGATTCACAATGATTTAGGTCAATAAATTAGACAAAAATTAAGTTAATTATTTCTGGTACTGTCGTTCCCTTCCACTTTTACGGGCTTATAAGCCGAGCTACAGAAAAAACCTAATCAATATAAAATGGTCCCGAAGGTCCCCTCTAAACAGCCCTTGTGTTAGATTTAAATAATTTTAAATAATTATTTTTGGCGTTTTGTGTAATTTTAAAAACAGATACGAACGGTAATTAATTTTTTACGGGCTTATAAAGCGAGCTACAGAAAAAACCTAATCTATATAAAATAGTCGGGGAGGTCCCCTCTAAACAGCACTTGTATTAGATTTAAATAATTTTAAAAAACAATGTTTGGCTTTTTGTGTAATTTCAAAAACAAATAAGAACGGTAATTAATTTTTTACGGGCTTATAAAGCGAGCTACAGAAAAAATCTAATCGATATAAAATGGTCCCAAAAATTTCCTCTAAACAGCCCTTGTGCTAGATTTAAATAATTTTAAAAAATAATTTTTTGCTTTTTGTGTAATTTCAAAAACAGATAGGAACGGTAATTATTTTTTTACTGGCTTATAAGGCGAGCTACAGAAAAAATCTAATTGATATAAAATGGTCCTGAAGGTGCCTTCTAAACAACTCTTGTGTTAGATTAAAATAATTTTAAAAAATAATTTTTGGTTTTTTGTGTAATTTCAAAAACAAATAGGAACGGTAGTTAATTTTTTACGGGCTTATAAGGCAAGCTACAGAAAAAACTTTATCGATATAAAATAGTCCCGAAGCTCCCCTTTAAACAGTCCTTGTGATAGATTTAAATAATTTCAAAAAATAATTTTTGGTTTTTTGTGTAATTTCAAAAACAAATAGAAACGGTAATTATTTTTTTACGGGTTTATAAGGCGAGCTACAGAAAAAACCTAATTAATATAAAATGGTCCTGAAGGTGCCCTCTAAACAGCTCTTGTGTTAGATTAAAATAATTTTGAAAAATAATTTTTGGTTTTTTGTGTAATTTCAAAAACAAATAGGAACGGTAATTAATTTTTTACGGGCTTATAAGGCGAGCTACAGAAAAAGCCTAGTCGATATAAAATGGTCCCGTAAAATCAATGTTTAATTTAATATTTGGATTTCTATTGAGTAGCAGTGTTCATTTCATTAGAAAAATAGATAAATACAGTCGAACCTCAATACGTCAAACCTGCGGAGAAACCAAAAGCTATTCGAGTTAACAAAAAATACCCATCAATTACATTTAAAAATTCCGCTTTAAATAAACCACTGTGATTGGTTCATTATTGATACATCATCATGACCGCTAATTATTTTCGGTTTTGCTTTTCTAATGTTAAATTTTTTAAGTCCTGACCCTGCTAAATCTTTCCATCTGTTTGTATCTTAGACTACTTTATTTCAATTCTTCCTTGCTATAGTTTTTATTTTGTTTATCCATCTTTTTGGCGTTTATTACAGTCTAAATGACGGAAATGAGTTTTTTGCTAACCGATGGTATTTGTACTAAAAATATTTAATTAAAAAATCCTAAATAATAGTTTTTAATTGCCTTAATTTAATTTACAAAATGCATCTTATGTAGGTACATATATTTTTTGAATCAAACAAAATTTAGATGTGCGAGACTTGAATTCCAGTAACACGATAACGAAAATCAGGTTTTTCTTATCTCAATTGCGAATAACACGATTTGTTGACCGCACACCTCAGTTGTGCCAAAGCATGAACAGAGATTGTTGATTTATTTTTGCGTTTACAGAAAGTGTTTACCATGGCCTTTCCACCCTTAGGAAGCAACTTTTGCGCAACGGATATAAATGTGAGTTTTTTAATTGATAATTATTTCTTTTTTTCGATTTTCTTTGTGTAAAAGTAATAGTACCTATAGCTCAAACGGTTTTAGATTGAGTTGTCCAGAAAAAAAATAAGTAATGTTTTGGCTATAATGAACGTTGAGAAAATTTAATGCCAGACCCCAGTATTAATTACCATTGTTTGGAATTATTTTTCTCTTACATAAAAGCTGGTGAGTAATCAGGTCACTTCGAACTGAAACTAATCGAATTGACTTATGTACTTTTTGAGTTACCATTTACTATTACATTAAAATGTGTTACGCGTTGATTTCTTTTGCAAATTCAGAATTTTTAAATGGAATAGGTCTTACAATTAGATTAAAAGTCTGATAATAAAAATAATTGGTGTAATTTAAACATAATAATAATTGTATAAAGTACACAATGCAATATTTTACATCCATTGTACTAATGCAGTATAACACGAGTAATAGGACAACTAATCATTTTAATTAAATTAGAACATCACCCCCTCATTAGAAAAATAGTACAAACATTTTTCTTAGAATTTAATAGTGTAGTCCAACTTTTCATCTAAAGCTATCGGCTGAAAACAAAGATGATAATACGTCTGTATCAATAAATGCATTTTTTTGCTGATTTAAAATTTTTGAAACTTTTAAGGTAATACTGACGCCTTAAAAAATAAACTAGATCATAATCTGTTTAGTGCCTCAAAATATTTTTAAAATATATTAGATAATGAATACGTTGATGTTATTGAATGTTTATGTGCTTGAAAAAATTCTATGTTAGAAAACCATATTTACGATAGTAATGAGTGGAAGGGAGCGAAAAGATACGGCAATTTCGTCGATGCGAGTGAAAGAAACAATTAAAATTATTTAACTGATTTTATATATAATTCATTGCGCTAAATTATTGAGAATCATGCTTCAAATCGAGTGTGCACATTCGAGCTCAAAGTGGCACATTCCGATCTCGGGAAAATGAAGCGCGCCGCTCCGCGTCGCGCTTCATTTGCTCCCTCGCTCGGAAATGTGCCACTTTTCGCTCGAATGCGCATATCCTCGTATTTTTTGAATGTCTATTTTATCCTTCGCTCTTCCAAATGATAAATTTAAATTCAGTGTAGAAAATATCGATTTTATGTTTTATAAATTTATTTACCATTGCAATGAGTGGAAGGGAGCGAAAAGATACGATAATTTCGTCAATGCGAGTGAGAAGAAACGATTAAAATCCTTTAACTGATTTTTTTATACAATTTATTGGGCTAAATTATTGTGAATCATGCTTAAAACCGAGTGTGCACATTCGAGCTCAAAGTGGCACATTCCGATCTCGGGAAAATGAAGCGCGCCGCTCCGCGTCGCGCTTCATTTGCTTCCCTCGCTCGAAATGTGCCACTTTTCGCTCGAATGCGCACATCCTCGTATTCAACGGATTTCTCTATTTTCGTTTTTTATTAAATTTAGTCCAATAAGTTAAAAATTGAAATAACATTTATGTATTTTCGAATTTAAATGCATTAAAACAAAATTTGTGCTTTTGTTTAAAAGACATTGGATAATTATAACAAATTTAGTATCAATAGAATTAAAAAAAGAAGAAGATACAAAATAAACAAAATTTAAGGGTTAAGTTAAAAATTGAAATTCAAACAAACTTTGTGTTTTTGATTATAATACGGTACTGTAATTTTTGATTAAATATTTTTAAACAATGAATTATTTATTGTAAATCTGGCTTAAAACCGAGTGTGCACATTCGAGCTCAAAGTGGCACATTCCGATCTCGGGAAAATGAAGCGCGCCGCTCCGCGTCGCGCTTCATTTGCTTCCCTCGCTCGGAAATGTGCCACTTTTCGCTCGAATGCGCACATATCCCACATTCATTCAATGTCCATGTTAATCATCTTTTCTTAAAATCATAAATTTAAATTTAGGGTAGAAAATACCGATTTTATGTATTAAAATCGTATTTACCGTAGCAATGAGTCAAGAACCTTCGGTTTTGCTAAAATACCGCGAAACTTCCCAAGTTTTAGTAGGGGGAAAGTGGCATGAAACAGCCAGTTTTAAAAAAAGGGATAAATAATATAGAAGGACATAAATAAATCAATTTTTTTTTTAAATCTGTAATTGTTCATGCATTTATGTACGTAATGTCATAAAACATTTTTCAAAATTAACGATATTTTTCGACTTCTAATCATTTATAAAAAAAATAAAATTTGGCTTTTTCATAACCTATAGGTATTGAAACAGCCAACCCAATTTTTGAAAAAGCCATGTTCTTATTACAAGATTAAAACTGCACATTAACGAAGATATTATTTAATAATAAACTTAAGCTATAATTTTAGATCTTATATAATTATAAAACGTTTTAAATAACGCAAACTCTTAATAAAATATTGACTTACATAAATCTAAGAAACTGTCAAAAAATTTGACGTTTGAGATCAATCATTGCAAAAACTTAAAAACGTTTTAGCAAAAATAATGCAATTTCCTTTTATGCCACAGGATTTATATGCCCAACCATTACAATTTTGCATCGGTACCACTCTTGATTGCTGTTACTACAATTATTATTGCATTTTATGGAATTAAAAGGTGGCTGTTTCATTACACTGCAGTCCGGCTATTTCAAAACATATTCTCTCAAGAAACAAAATCTCGAAAATTACTATGAAATCAAAGATTAGTCTACAAAATATATACGTTATTAGAAGGCCTAATATATCTATAAAATTATAGTGTAATCATATTATTATTAGTTTTGTACGTATAGGCGTTAGAAAACAAATAAACTGAACTCAAAACCTTACTTTTTGACGACAAAATCTTCAATACGTCGTATCGGCGCCGTTTATTGACGGTGAACGGTCAAATTTTTGTGGGGGATATCTGGCTAGTGTTGCTATCTTACAATAATAATACATAAACGATTGGTATGAAAACTACCGCGTAATTGATAATGGCTGTTTCAAAACTTGGCTGTTTCATGCCACTTTCCCCCTACTACCCATAAACATGTAAGTATTGTAATAAATTGATCAGAATTTATTGAGGCATCAACTGCAATTTTTTTTAAATAACGTTCTGTACGTAAACGTTTAACATTTTAATGAAGTAATTGGTCATTATTTTTGTAAACTTAATTTTATACAAGTTTTGAAATGGTAAATATAAAACAAAATCAAATTAAAAAAATCATTAAATAATTTTTCTTATCATATCATATTGTTCGTGGACTGCTCAACAGAAAAAAGTAACAATCACCCTCCAGGAGAATTCTCTTATCAAAATAAATTTAATAGTTTGTTTATTTTAGACCAAAAAATTTAATAATTATTTTACTAATAGAAATATTAAACTTTTAAATTTATTCATTTTGGATTTACTTTAAACTCTTTGAGTTTGCAAGGGTGGTTTTTATTATTTCATTGTTGGGCGACGTACCATACGAATTTCTTTTTGACATTTTGAATAGGGAATAATTTTAAAATACCTTGTATAAAATTTTGTTTACGAGTTAAAGCTATTTTGTAAGAAAATTATGATTTAACTAACGGTGTGAATTTTTAGAAAACGCATAATGTGCATCGTCCATAATATAAAACCAAGAAAATATTTAAGAATTTTTATTTGTATTCCCAAATTGGTTTTTCTAAATTAATTCCAACTTGATACTTGCATTATGAAATATATATTTATAAAAAATTTCATGGTCACATATACAGTTTAATTTTATGTGTCGTAACACTAACGACAGTTATGGTAACTCATAACTAAAAGTGCAAGAAATACGGATTTATAGAATTGTTTCCTCTTTAATCGACTTTAAAAAAAAAGGATGGTTTTGTGTTTCGCTAGTATAACTTCTAGGTTCGCACAAAAAATTTGACCCCCTCTTTATGCTAGTTTTAACAAAGAAACAAGCCCTTAAATTTTTTTATTTTGTTTCTTCTTCATTTTTTAATTCTATTGATACTAAATTTGTTATAATTATCCAAAGTCTTTTAATCAATAGCACAAAATTTGTTTTAATGCATTTAAACTCGATAATAAATAAATGTTATTTCAATTTTTAACTTATTGAACTAAATTTAATAAAAAGCGAAAATAGAAAAATCCGATGAATACGAGGATGTGCGCATTCGAGCGAAAAGTGGCACATTTCCGAGCGAGGGAAGCAAATGAAGCGCGACGCGGAGCGGCGCGCTTCATTTTCCCGAGATCGGAATGTGCCACTTTGAGCTCGAATGTGCACACTCGGTTTTAAGCATGATTCACAATAATTTAGCCCAATAAATTATATAAAAAAATCAGTTAAAGGATTTTAATCGTTTCTTCTCACTCGCATTGACGAAATTGTCGTATCTTTTCGCTCCCTTCCACTCATTGCTATGGTAAATAAGTTTTTAAAACATAAAATCGATATTTTCTACATTGAATATAAATTTGACATTTGGAAGAGCGAAGGATAAAATAGACATTCAAAAAATACGAGGATGTGCGCATTCGAGCGAAAAGTGGCACATTTTTGAGCGAGGGAGGCAAATGAAGTGCGACGCGGAGCGGCGCGCTTCATTTTCTCGAGATCGGAATGTGCCACTTTGAGCTCCAATGCGCACACTCGGCTTTAAGCACTATTTACAATAATTTATTTATTAAGTTGCACAACGTGTTCATTTTATTAAAAGTTAAATACCGTCGAATCTCAATACGTCAAACTTGCGGAGAAACCAAAACTTATTTGAGTAAGGAAAAAAATTCCGCAACAATTAAATTTAAAAATTCCGCTTTAAATACACCACTGTGATTGGCTGATTTCTAATACATCATCATGGCCGCTAAGTAATTACCCAATCAGAAGGGTTTAATTACTTCATTACCATAGTTATATTGTAAAAGCATTGAATTAAAAGAACTTTCATAAAAATAACAGAAGTTTCTATTATTCTTAACGTGTTACTCTTTCAGAAGCATTTGCTTAAATTAAAACAGTTTTAATCATTCTTTTTCATTTCCACTTATGCGATTGTTGTATATTCTCACTCTCTCCCACTCATTATAGTATTAAAAATGTGCAATGAAATAAAAATCGATTTTGTGATTGTTCTGTCTCACTTAAGCACATGTGATGTAGATATCTTTTCGCTCACTTCCACTCATTGAAAAATAAAAACCTTATTTTATGTATTTTAGCTTGAATTGAACACGAAGATGTCCACACTCGGTTAGAAGCTGGATTCCCAATAAATAATTCATTGTTTAAAAATATTTAATCAAAAATTACAGTACCGTATTTTAATCAAAAACACAGAGTTTGTTTTAATGCATTTAAACTCGAAAATGCTTAAATTTTATTTCAATTTATTGCACTAAATTTAATAGAAAAACAAAATAGGCAAATCCGATGAATACGAGGATGTGCGCATTCGAGCGAAAAGTGGCACATTTCCGAGCGAGGGAGGCAAATGAAGCGCGACGCGGAGCGGCGCGCTTCATTTTCCCGAGATCGGAATGTGCCACTTTGAGCTCGAATGTGCACACTCGGCTTTAAGCACTATTTACAATAATTTATTTATTAAGTTGCACAACGTGTTTTTCATTAAAAGTGAAATACAGTCGATCCTCAATACGTCAAACCTGCGGAAAAACCAAAAGTTATTCGAGTTAGCAAAAAATACCCAACAATTAAATTTAAAAATTCCGCTTTAAATAAACCACTGTGATTGGATCATTATTGATACATCATCATGGCCGCTAAGTAATTACCCAATCAGAAGGGTTTAATTACTTCATTACCATAGTTATATTGTAAAAGCATTGAATTAAACGGACTTTCATAAAAATAACAGAAGTTTCTATTATTCTTAACGTATTCCTCTTTCAGAAGCATTTGCTTAAATTACTACATTAAAGTAAGTGTTATTACGTTCCCAATTACGTTTTAAACGAATTATTATGCGCACAAACATATAATTTATCAAAGACGTTTTTTAATTTACAAATTAATAGGAAGACGTAATATCTCGGTACACACCTTTTAAAGCATTGCCGCATTGTAACCAAAGAATACGCAAAAGTTGTTAGGCGGCAAAGAGATAATTGCAGGGTGCTCGTCCTCAAAACGACCGCTGCACGAACGACGACACAAGTAAAAATCTTAAATGTCGGTTATGAAGATAACCGGAAAAGAATATACCGAGGAATTTTAATTAAGTGCAGTTGCAGGTGGTTTAGGTGTGTGAATAGGCATGCTGTAGATGGTTTGGGGTTTAAATTAATGCCTTGATCATGTTAATTTCAGATCTCATTTCATAGAGGTGTTTGTAATGTGCTGTCGATTAATTTCGTATAGTCGAGTTTCAAGTTGGAATCGTGATTGGAATATAAAAATGTTCAAGTAATCGGACGCACTCAAAGTAATTATTTTAACAATTGAGGTTCTATTGAAAGGTCAATTTTAAAATTCAAAATTTTGGAACACTTTTACAGTCGATAATGTCAATTGAAAGTAAGGCGTAATGTTAAATTTTCAAAAAGACGAAAATTTTTGTTTTACAGGGAGAGCGTCGGGAAATGACACCGGCTATAGTTGCTAGGGGTACGTAGGAACACCCCCTTGCAATATAAAGCAATTCTATTTTTTTTATTTTATCCCAAAAAACATGGGTTAAATTTTCAAAAAGAAAAACGTTTTTTCAAAGCTATGAAATAGCACGCCTATGGTTTCTTAGTCCTATGCGAAGCCAAAAAGACTGCCAAATCCGAATCTGAGTAGTTTTTAAAGATCCGTCCACAAATAACGGAGCTACAATTTTTTTAAAGTTCCAAATCGTGCAAAAAAGGGTACCTAGAATTGCAAATTTTTATCTTCGAAAAATTTACGTTGCGCCCAATACTTAATTTACATGTATCTTATGTAAAAAAGTCGCAGAATTCCGAATCCGTCTCGTTTGTAACGATTGCATCGAAAATAAGGGCGCTACGATTTTTTTATGTAAATCAAGGGGGTACGTTGTTTTATTTATTTAGTTTTATCGAAAATATTTATTTAGTTTTATCGAAAATATTTATTTTACAGCAAGAGCGCCAGAAAATGACACTGGCTATAGTTGCTAGGGGTACGTAGGAACACCCCCTTGCAATATAAAGCAATTCTATTTTTTTCATTTTTTAAAAAAAAACTAAAAATAAAGGATTTAATTGAAATAAAGTAAGATCAAATACGTTCGTAACACCCTGTATAATGTGTTTCCTTTAACAAAATAAATAGATAATTTTGTTTAAAATAATCAAGGTTGACTTTATCGTTTTTGATATCGGGTAACTTAGCTTTGGGGGTCTACGGATATGACTTATGTCCGCACTTACATAAAACTTTCGATTTCTGAATCATTTTTCAATGTACAACGAAGTCGAACGGTTGTGCCTTAATTTTTATTATAAATTGGTGCATCTAATTTTCATTACAATCCTTCATTTAAGGTAAATAGTAATTCTAACGATTTCTTTTATAATTCACACATTTTGTAAAAGATTTCAGCTAACCATTATTTCTTTATTTTACAGAGATGAGTTTAAATGCAGAGAGGTATCCCACGTATTACACCACCCCACCTTCAACCCTCATTAGATGAAAATTTTGGTAATAGGTCACCTAGCAAAGGGTGTGCTCATTTTGAAATGATGTAAGTATGAAGGTCTTATTTTTTTTCTCCATGGGTAGCCTTTGTTAAATTAAAAGATTGTTAGATACAATAGTTGGTGATTAATTTAAATATCCTTTGTTCGCTTCATTAAATTCGCGAAACGGTTTATTTTATTATTTTTTTATTTTTAAAGTCTAGCGCGATTTTTAGAATTAGTTTGTGTATCCACTCTTCATTACTTTTACAACTTTAAACCCACATAGTTAATGTTTTTGTATTGACAAATATAAATGTACATATCGATTTATCACAATAGCCCTCCAATAAATACTCCAGTGGCTCGAATTATTTAACCACCAGATTAGTTTCAGCTCTTATGTTCATTTTATTAATTCTATTTTCTTGTACTAAAGCGGAGTGTGCACATTCGAGCTCAAAGTGGCACATTTCGATCTCGGAAAAATGAAGCGCGCCGCTCCGCGTCGCGCTTCATTTGCCTCCCTAGCTCGGAAATGTGCCACTTTTCGCTCGAATGCGCACATCTTCGTGTTAATTGGATTGGACTATATTAATAACAAATCCTTCAAATCCAGATTCTCTATTCGGAAAAAGTTGTCGCATACAAGTGCACATACTCCTTAATAATTAAATTTGCCTATGTTATTCTTCTCTCTTACAAAAAATATTAATTAAATCAAACTGAACTAATTACTAATTACAACAGTTTATACAAAATGCGCCTCAAACTAATTTGTTTATAATTTTCAGAAAAATGAAAATTACCCAAAAATATTTGGAGACATGAATTTTGACATATAAACCTTCGACAATCTACAAAAGATGATTTAAAAATCAACTAGTTAAATTTTAGTGGCCCACTTCAGAATATTTGACTCATATACAATTTTAATTAATCAAAAACGCGAATTAGTAAACATTCGAAAATACACCCAAAAATATTTTTATCAAGCGTGCTACAATTAGGCGTGCGGAAGAGCACCACGATAACTTATCGAAAGGAATAAAATATCTAACCTTTTTCAAACAAAAAATAGATCTAATTTATTCGACTTTAAATTTTTTGAATTGAAGAATAAAATAATAATATAGACAAATCTGATAAATACGAAGATGTGCGCATTCGAGTGAAAAGTGGCACATTTCCGAGCGAGGGAGGCAAATGAAGCGCGACGCGGAGTCGGATTTGGCAGCCTTTTTGGCTTCGGATAGGCCTAAAAAACCGTAGGCGTGCTATTCCAGAGCTTTGGGAAAACGTTTTGAAAATTCAAAATCGATGGGTTTTAACCCATGTATTTTTGATAAGAAATGAAAAAAATAGATTTGCTTTATAATGCGAGGGGACGTTCCTACGTACCCCTAGTGACTATAACCGGTGTCATTTCCCCGCGCTTCCCCTCTAAAATAAAAATTTTCGATACAAACTAAATCAATAGAAATACGTACCCCTTGATTCACAGAAAAAATCGTAGCGCCCTTATTTTCGATCCAATCATTACAAACGACACGGATTCGGAATCCTGACGCTATTTTACATAAGATACATGTATAATATGTATAGGGTGCGACGTTAATTTTTCGAAATTACAAAATTGCGATTTTTAGAGCTCATTTTGAGCCAATTTTGAACTTTCAAAAAATTGTAGCGCCGTTATTTGTGGATGGATCTTTAAAAACTATTCAGAATCGGATTTGGCAGCCTTTTTGGCTTCGGATAGGTCTAAGAAACCGTAGGCGTGCTATTCCAGAGCTTTGGGAAAACGTTTTGAAAACTCAAAATCGATGGGTTTTAACCCATGTATTTTTGATAAGAAATGAAAAAAATAGAATTGCTTTATATTGCGAGGGGACGTTCCTACGTACCCCTATTAACTATAACCGGTGTCATTTCCCCGCGCTACCCGTCTAAAATAAAAATTTTCGATAAAACTAAATAAATAAAAAATTCGGACCCCTTGATTCACAAAAAAAATCGTAGCGCCCTTATTTTCGATCCAATCATTACAAACAACACGGATTCGGAATCCTGACGCTATTTTACATAAGATACATGTATAATATGTATAGGGTGCGACGTTAATTTTTCGAAATTACAAAATTGCGATTTATAGATCTCATTTTGAGCCAATTTTGAACTTTCAAAAAATTGTAGCGCCGTTATTTGTGGATGGATCTTTAAAAACTATTCAGAATCGGATTTGGCAGCCTTTTTGGCTTCGGATAGGCCTAAGAAACCGTAGGCGTGCTATTCCAGAGCTTTGGGAAAACGTTTTGAAAACTCAAAATCGATGGGTTTTAACCCATGTATTTTTGATAAGAAATGAAAAAAATAGAATTGCTTTATATTGCGAGGGGACGTTCCTACGTACCCCTAGTGACTATAACCGGTGTTATTTCCCCGCGCTTTCCCTCTAAAATAAAAATTTTCGATACAAACTAAATCAATAGAAATACGTACCCCTTGATTCACAGAAAAAATCGTAGCGCCCTTATTTTCGATCCAATCATTACAAACGACACGGATTCGGAATCCTGACGCTATTTTACATAAGATACATGTATAATATGTATAGGGTGCGACGTTAATTTTTCGAAATTACAAAATTGCGATTTTTAGAGCTCATTTTGAGCCAATTTTGAACTTTCAAAAAATTGTAGCGCCGTTATTTGTGGATGGATCTTTAAAAACTATTCAGAATCGGATTTGGCAGCCTTTTTGGCTTCGGATAGGTCTAAGAAACCGTAGGCGTGCTATTCCAGAGCTTTGGGAAAACGTTTTGAAAACTCAAAATCGATGGGTTTTAACCCATGTATTTTTGATAAGAAATGAAAAAAATAGAATTGCTTTATATTGCGAGGGGACGTTCCTACGTACCCCTATTAACTATAACCGGTGTCATTTCCCCGCGCTACCCGTCTAAAATAAAAATTTTCGATAAAACTAAATAAATAAAAAATTCGGACCCCTTGATTCACAAAAAAAATCGTAGCGCCCTTATTTTCGATCCAATCATTACAAACAACACGGATTCGGAATCCTGACGCTATTTTACATAAGATACATGTATAATATGTATAGGGTGCGACGTTAATTTTTCGAAATTACAAAATTGCGATTTATAGATCTCATTTTGAGCCAATTTTGAACTTTCAAAAAATTGTAGCGCCGTTATTTGTGGATGGATCTTTAAAACTATTCAGAATCGGATTTGGCAGCCTTTTTGGCTTCGGATAGGCCTAAGAAACCGTAGGCGTGCTATTCCAGAGCTTTGGGAAAACGTTTTGAAAACTCAAAATCGATGGGTTTTAACCCATGTATTTTTGATAAGAAATGAAAAAAATAGAATTGCTTTATATTGCGAGGGACGTTCCTACGTACCCCTAGTGACTATAACCGGTGTTATTTCCCCGCGCTTTCCTCTAAAATAAAAATTTTCGATACAAACTAAATCAATAGAAATACGTACCCCTTGATTCACAGAAAAAATCGTAGCGCCCTTATTTTCGATCCAATCATTACAAACGACACGGATTCGGAATCCTGACGCTATTTTACATAAGATACATGTATAATATGTATAGGGTGCGACGTTAATTTTTTCGAAATTACAAAATTGCGATTTATAGATCTCATTTTGAGCCAATTTTGAACTTTCAAAAAATTGTAGCGCCGTTATTTGTGGATGGATCTTTAAAAACTATTCAGAATCGGATTTGGCAGCCTTTTTGGCTTCGGATAGGTCTAAGAAACCGTAGGCGTGCTATTCCAGAGCTTTGGGAAAACGTTTTGAAAACTCAAAATCGATGGGTTTTAACCCATGTATTTTTGATAAGAAATGAAAAAAATAGAATTGCTTTATATTGCGAGGGGACGTTCCTACGTACCCCTATTAACTATAACCGGTGTCATTTCCCCGCGCTACCCGTCTAAAATAAAAATTTTCGATAAAACTAAATAAATAAAAAATTCGGACCCCTTGATTCACAAAAAAAATCGTAGCGCCCTTATTTTCGATCCAATCATTACAAACAACACGGATTCGGAATCCTGACGCTATTTTACATAAGATACATGTATAATATGTATAGGGTGCGACGTTAATTTTTCGAAATTACAAAATTGCGATTTATAGATCTCATTTTGAGCCAATTTTGAACTTTCAAAAAATTGTAGCGCCGTTATTTGTGGATGGATCTTTAAAAACTATTCAGAATCGGATTTGGCAGCCTTTTTTGGCTTCGGATAGGTCTAAGAAACCGTAGGCGTGCTATTCCAGAGCTTTGGGAAAACGTTTTGAAAACTCAAAATCGATGGGTTTTAACCCATGTATTTTTGATAAGAAATGAAAAAAATAGAATTGCTTTATATTGCGAGGGGACGTTCCTACGTACCCCTATTAACTATAACCGGTGTCATTTCCCGCGCTACCCGTCTAAAATAAAAATTTTCGATAAAACTAAATAAATAAAAATTCGGACCCCTTGATTCACAAAAAAAATCGTAGCGCCCTTATTTTCGATCCAATCATTACAAACAACACGGATTCGGAATCCTGACGCTATTTTACATAAGATACATGTATAATATGTATAGGGTGCGACGTTAATTTTTCGAAATTACAAAATTGCGATTTATAGATCTCATTTTGAGCCAATTTTGAACTTTCAAAAAATTGTAGCGCCGTTATTTGTGGATGGATCTTTAAAAACTATTCAGAATCGGATTTGGCAGCCTTTTTGGCTTCGGATAGGCCTAAGAAACCGTAGGCGTGCTATTCCAGAGCTTTGGGAAAACGTTTTGAAAACTCAAAATCGATGGGTTTTAACCCATGTATTTTTGATAAGAAATGAAAAAAATAGAATTGCTTTATATTGCGAGGGGACGTTCCTACGTACCCCTAGTGACTATAACCGGTGTTATTTCCCCGCGCTTTCCTCTAAAATAAAAATTTTCGATACAAACTAAATCAATAGAAATACGTACCCCTTGATTCACAGAAAAAATCGTAGCGCCCTTATTTTCGATCCAATCATTACAAACGACACGGATTCGGAATCCTGACGCTATTTTACATAAGATACATGTATAATATGTATAGGGTGCGACGTTAATTTTTCGAAATTACAAAATTGCGATTTTTAGAGCTCATTTTGAGCCAATTTTGAACTTTCAAAAATTGTAGCGCCGTTATTTGTGGATGGATCTTTAAAACTATTCAGAATCGGATTTGGCAGCCTTTTGGCTTCGGATAGGTCTAAGAAACCGTAGGCGTGCTATTCCAGAGCTTTGGGAAAACGTTTTGAAAATTCAAAATCGATGGGTTTTAACCCATGTATTTTGATAAGAAATGAAAAAATAGAATTGCTTTATATTGCGAGGGACGTTCCTACGTACCCCCATTAACTATAACCGGTGTCATTTCCCGCGCTACCCGTCTAAAATAAAAATTTTCGATAAAACTAAATAAATAAAAATTCGGACCCCTTGATTCACAAAAAAAATCGTAGCGCCCTTATTTTCGATCCAATCATTACAAACAACACGGATTCGGAATCCTGACGCTATTTTACATAAGATACATGTATAATATGTATAGGGTGCGACGTTAATTTTTCGAAATTACAAAATTGCGATTTTTAGATCTCATTTTGAGCCAATTTTGAACTTTCAAAAAATTGTAGCGCCGTTATTTGTGGACGGATCTTTAAAAAATATTCAGAATCGGATTTGGCAGCCTTTTGGCTTCGGATAGGCCTAAGAAACCGTAGGCGTGCTATTCCAGAGCTTTGGGAAAACGTTTTGAAAATTCAAAATCGATGGGTTTTAACCCATGTATTTTTTATAAGAAATGAAAAAATAGAATTGCTTTATATTGCGAGGGACGTTCCTACGTACCCTAGTGACTATAACCGGTGTCATTTCCCGCGCTTCCCTCTAAAATAAAAATTTTCTATACAAACTAAATCAATAGAAATACGTACCCTTGATTCACAAAAAAATCGTAGCGCCCTTATTTTCGATCCAATCATTACAAGCGACACGGATTCGGAATCGTGAGGCTTTTTTACATAAGATACATGTATAATATGTATAGGGTGCGACCTTAATTTTTCGAAATTAAAAAATTGCTATTTTTAGAGCTCATTTTGAGCCAATTTTGAACTTTCAAAAAATTGTAGCGCCGTTATTTGTGGACGGATCTTTAAAAACTATTCAGAATCGGATTTGGTAGCCTTTTTGGCTTCGGATAGGCCTAAGAAACCGTAGGCGTGCTATTCCAGAGCTTTGGGAAAACGTTTTGAAAATTCAAAATCGATGGGTTTTAACCCATGTATTTTTGATAAGAAATGAAAAAAATAAAATTGCTTTATATTGCGAGGGGACGTTGCTACGTACCCCTAGTGACTATAACCGGTGTCATTTCTCCGCGCTTCCCCTCTAAAATAAAAATTTTCGATACAAACTAAATCAATAGAAATACGTACCCCTTGATTCACAAAAAAAATCGTAGCGCCCTTATTTTCGATCCAATCATTACAAACGACACGGATTCGGAATCCTGAGGCTTTTTTATATAAGATACATGTATAATATGTATAGGGTGCGACGTTATATTTTTGAAAATAAAAAATTGCGAATTTTAGCGCTCATTTTGAGCCAATTTTGAACTTTCAAAAAATTGTAGCGTCGTTATTTGTGGACGGATCTTTAAAAACTATTCAGAATCGGATTTGGCAGCTTTTTTGGCTTCGGATAGGCTTAAGAAACCGTAGGCGTGCTATTCCAGAGCTTTGGGAAAACGTTTTGAAAATTCAAAATCGATGGGTTTTAACCCATGTCTTTTAGGCAAAATATGAAAAAAATAGAATTGCTTTATATTGCACGGGGACGTTCTTACGTACCCCCCGTAACTATAACCGGTGTCATTTCCCCGCGCTGCTCCTCTAAAATAAAATTTTTTGATACAAACTAAATAAATAATAAAACGGAGCCCTTGATTTACAAAAAAAATCGTAGCGCCCTTATTTTCGATCCAATCATTACAAACGACACGGATTCGGAATCGTGAGGCTTTTTTACATAAGATACATGTATAATATGTATAGGGTGCGACCTTAATTTTTCGAAATTAAAAAATTGCTATTTTTAGAGCTTATTTTGAGCCAAGTTTGAACTTTCAAAAAATTGTAGCGCCGTTATTTGTGGACGGATCTTTGAAAACTATTCAGAATCGGATTTGGTAGCCTTTTTGGCTTCGGATAGGCCTAAGACACCGTAGGCGTGCTATTCCAGAGCTTTGAGAAAACGTTTTGAAAATTCAAAATCGATGGGTTTTAACCCATGTATTTTGGCAATAAAATGAAAAAAATAGAATTGCTTTATATTGCACGGGGACGTTCTTACGTACCCCCCGTAACTATAACCGGTGTCATTTCCCCGCGCTGCTCCTCTAAAATAAAATTTTTTGATACAAACTAAATAAATAATAAAACGGAGCCCTTGATTTACAAAAAAAATCGTAGCGCCCTTATTTTCGATCCAATCATTACAAACGACACGGATTCGGAATCGTGAGGCTTTTTTACATAAGATACATGTATAATATGTATAGGGTGCGACCTTAATTTTTCGAAATTAAAAAATTGCTATTTTTAGAGCTTATTTTGAGCCAAGTTTGAACTTTCAAAAAATTGTAGCGCCGTTATTTGTGGACGGATCTTTGAAAACTATTCAGAATCGGATTTGGTAGCCTTTTTGGCTTCGGATAGGCCTAAGACACCGTAGGCGTGCTATTCCAGAGCTTTGAGAAAACGTTTTGAAAATTCAAAATCGATGGGTTTTAACCCATGTATTTTGGATAAAAATGAAAAAATAGAATTGCTTTATATTGCGAGGGACGTTCCTACGTACCCTAGTAACTATAACCGGTGTCATTTCCCCGCGCTTCCCTCTAAAATAAAAATTTTCGATACAAACTAAATAATAAAATACGTACCCCTTGATTCACAAAAAATCGTAGCGCCCTTATTTTCGATCCAATCATTACAAACGACACGGATTCGGAATCCTGAGGCTTTTTACATAAGATACATGTATAATATGTATAGGGTGCGACGTTAATTTTTTGAAAATTTAAAAAATTTCGATTTTAGAGCTCATTTTGAGCCAATTTTGAACTTTCAAAAATTGTAGCGCCGTTATTTGTGGACGGATCTTTAAAACTATTCAGAATCGGATTTGGCAGCCTTTTGGCTTCGGATAGGCCTAAGAAACCGTAGGCGTGCTATTCCAGAGCTTTGGGAAAACGTTTTGAAAATTCAAAATCGATGGGTTTTAACCCATGTATTTTGGATAAAAAATGAAAAAAATAGAATTGCTTTATATTGCGAGGGGACGTTCCTACGTACCCCTAGTGACTATAACCGGTGTCATTTCCCGCGCTTCCTCTAAAATAAAAATTTTCGATACAAACTAAATAATAAAATACGTACCCCTTGATTCACAAAAAAAATCGTAGCGCCCTTATTTTCGATCCAATCATTACAAACGACACGGATTCGGAATCCTGAGGCTTTTTTACATAAGATACATGTATAATATGTATAGGGTGCGACGTTAATTTTTCGAAAATAAAAATTGCGATTTTAGCGCTCATTTTGAGCCAATTTTGAACTTTCAAAAATTGTAGCGCCGTTATTTGTGGACGGATCTTTAAAACTATTCAGAATCGGATTTGGCAGCCTTTTGGCTTCGGATAGGCCTAAGAAACCGTAGGCGTGCTATTCCAGAGCTTTGGGAAAACGTTTTGAAAATTCAAAATCGATGGGTTTTAACCCATGTATTTTGGCAAAAAATGAAAAAATAGAATTGCTTTATATTGCGAGGGACGTTCCTACGTACCCCTAGTGACTATAACCGGTGTCATTTCCCGCGCTTCCTCTAAAATAAAAATTTTCGATACAAACTAAATAATAGAAATACGTACCCTTGATTCACAAAAAATCGTAGCGCCCTTATTTTCGATCCAATCATTACAAACGACACGGATTCGGAATCCTGAGGCTTTTTACATAAGATACATGTATAATATGTATAGGGTGCGACGTTAATTTTTCGAAAATAAAAATTGCGATTTTAGCGCTCATTTTGAGCCAATTTTGAACTTTCAAAAATTGTAGCGCCGTTATTTGTGGACGGATCTTTAAAACTATTCAGAATCGGATTTGGCAGCCTTTTGGCTTCGGATAGGCCTAAGAAACCGTAGGCGTGCTATTCCAGAGCTTTGGGAAAACGTTTTGAAAATTCAAAATCGATGGGTTTTAACCCATGTATTTTGGTAAAAATGAAAAAATAGAATTGCTTTATATTGCGAGGGACGTTCCTACGTACCCCTAGTGACTATAACCGGTGTCATTTCCCGCGCTTCCCTCTAAAATAAAAATTTTCGATACAAACTAAATGAATAGAAATACGTACCCCTTGATTCACAAAAAATCGTAGCGCCCTTATTTTCGATCCAATCATTACAAACGACACGGATTCGGAATCCTGAGGCTTTTTACATAAGATACATGTATAATATGTATAGGGTGCGACGTTAATTTTTCGAAAATAAAAATTGCGATTTTAGCGCTCATTTTGAGCCAATTTTGAACTTTCAAAAATTGTAGCGCCGTTATTTGTGGACGGATCTTTAAAACTATTCAGAATCGGATTTGGCAGCCTTTTGGCTTCGGATAGGCCTAAGAAACCGTAGGCGTGCTATTCCAGAGCTTTGGGAAAACGTTTTGAAAATTCAAAATCGATGGGTTTTAACCCATGTATTTTGGTAAAAATGAAAAAATAGAATTGCTTTATATTGCGAGGGACGTTCCTACGTACCCCTAGTGACTATAACCGGTGTCATTTCCCGCGCTTCCTCTAAAATAAAAATTTTCGATACAAACTAAATGAATAGAAATACGTACCCCTTGATTCACAAAAAATCGTAGCGCCCTTATTTTCGATCCAATCATTACAAACGACACGGATTCGGAATCCTGAGGCTTTTTACATAAGATACATGTATAATATGTATAGGGTGCGACGTTAATTTTTCGAAAATAAAAATTGCGATTTTAGCGCTCATTTTGAGCCAATTTTGAACTTTCAAAAATTGTAGCGCCGTTATTTGTGGACGGATCTTTAAAACTATTCAGAATCGGATTTGGCAGCCTTTTGGCTTCGGATAGGCCTAAGAAACCGTAGGCGTGCTATTCCAGAGCTTTGGGAAAACGTTTTGAAAATTCAAAATCGATGGGTTTTAACCCATGTATTTTGGGTAAAAAATGAAAAAAATAGAATTGCTTTATATTGCGAGGGGACGTTCCTACGTACCCCTAGTATATATAACCGGTGTCATTTCCTCGCGCTTCCCCTCTAAAATAAAAATTTTCGATACAAACTAAATGAATAGAAATACGTACCCCTTGATTCACAAAAAAAATCGTAGCGCCCTTATTTTCGATCCAATCATTACAAACGACACGGATTCGGAATCATGAGGCTTTTTTACGTAAGATACATGTATAATATGTATAGGGTGCGACGTTAATTTTTCGAAAATAAAAATTGTGATTTTTAGCGCTCATTTTGAGCCAATTTTGAACTTTCAAAAATTGTAGCGCCGTTATTTGTGGACGGATCTTTAAAACTATTCAGAATCGGATTTGGCAGCCTTTTGGCTTCGGATAGGCCTAAGAAACCGTAGGCGTGCTATTCCAGAGCTTTGGGAAAACGTTTTGAAAATTCAAAATCGATGGGTTTTAACCCATGTATTTTGGAAAAAATGAAAAAATAGAATTGCTTTATATTGCGAGGGACGTTCCTACGTACCCCTAGTGACTATAACCGGTGTCATTTCCCGCGCTTCCCTCTAAAATAAAAATTTTCGATACAAACTAAATAATAGAAATACGTACCCTTGATTCACAAAAAATCGTAGCGCCCTTATTTTCGATCCAATCATTACAAACGACACGGATTCGGAATCCTGAGGCTTTTTACATAAGATACATGTATAATATGTATAGGGTGCGACGTTAATTTTTCGAAAATAAAAATTGCGATTTTAGCGCTCATTTTGAGCCAATTTTGAACTTTCAAAAATTGTAGCGCCGTTATTTGTGGACGGATCTTTAAAACTATTCAGAATCGGATTTGGCAGCCTTTTGGCTTCGGATAGGCCTAAGAAACCGTAGGCGTGCTATTCCAGAGCTTTGGGAAAACGTTTTGAAAATTCAAAATCGATGGGTTTTAACCCATGTATTTTGGATAAAAATGAAAAAATAGAATTGCTTTATATTGCGAGGGACGTTCCTACGTACCCTAGTGACTATAACCGGTGTCATTTCCCGCGCTTCCTCTAAAATAAAAATTTTCGATACAAACTAAATGAATAGAAATACGTACCCCTTGATTCACAAAAAATCGTAGCGCCCTTATTTTCGATCCAATCATTACAAACGACACGGATTCGGAATCCTGAGGCTTTTTACATAAGATACATGTATAATATGTATAGGGTGCGACGTTAATTTTTCGAAAATAAAAATTGCGATTTTAGCGCTCATTTTGAGCCAATTTTGAACTTTCAAAAATTGTAGCGCCGTTATTTGTGGACGGATCTTTAAAACTATTCAGAATCGGATTTGGCAGCCTTTTGGCTTCGGATAGGCCTAAGAAACCGTAGGCGTGCTATTCCAGAGCTTTGGGAAAACGTTTTGAAAATTCAAAATCGATGGGTTTTAACCCATGTATTTTGGCAAAAAATGAAAAAATAGAATTGCTTTATATTGCGAGGGACGTTCCTACGTACCCCTAGTGACTATAACCGGTGTCATTTCCCGCGCTTCCTCTAAAATAAAAATTTTCGATACAAACTAAATCAATAGAAATACGTACCCCTTGATTCACAAAAAATCGTAGCGCCCTTATTTTCGATCCAATCATTACAAACGACACGGATTCGGAATCCTGAGGCTTTTTTACATAAGATACATGTATAATATGTATAGGGTGCGACGTTAATTTTTCGAAAATAAAAAATTGCGATTTTAGCGCTCATTTTGAGCCAATTTTGAACTTTCAAAAAATTGTAGCGCCGTTATTTGTGGACGGATCTTTGAAAACTATTCAGAATCGGATTTGGTAGCCTTTTTGGCTTCGGATAGGCCTAAGACACCGTAGGCGTGCTATTCCAGAGCTTTGAGAAAACGTTTTGAAAATTCAAAATCGATGGGTTTTAACCCATGTATTTTGGCAATAAAATGAAAAAAATAGAATTGCTTTATATTGCACGGGGACGTTCCTACGTACCCCTATTAACTATAACCGGTGTCATTTCCCCGCGCTACCCGTCTAAAATACAAATTTTCGATAAAACTAAATAAATAAAAAATTCGGACCCCTTGATTCACAAAAAAAATCGTAGCGCCCTTATTTTCGATCCAATCATTACAAACAACACGGATTCGGAATCCTGAGGCTCTTTTACACAAAATACATGTATAATATGTATAGGGTGCGACGTTATTTTTTCGAAAATAAAAAATTGCGATTTTTAGCGCTCATTTTGAGCCAATTTTGAACTTTCAAAAAATTGTAGCGCCGTTATTTGTGGACGAATCTTTAAAAACTATTCAGAATCGGATTTGGCAGATTTTTTGGCTTCGGATAGGCCTAAGAAACCGTAGGCGTGCTATTCCAGAGCTTTGGGAAAACGTTTTGAAAATTCAAAATCGATGGGTTAAAACCCATGTCTTTTAGGCAAAATATGAAAAAAATAGAATTGCTTTATATCGCAAGGGGACGTTCCTACGTATCCCTATTAACTATAACCGGTGTCATTTCCCCGCGCTACCCGTCTAAAATAAAAATTTTCGATAAAACTAAATAAATAAAAATTTCGGACCCTTTGATTCACAAAAAAAATCGTAGCGCCCTTATTTTCGATCCAATCATTACAAACGACACGGATTCGGAATCCTGAGGCTTTTTTACATAAGATACATGTATAATATGTATAGGGTGCGACGTTATTTTTTCGAAAATAAAAAATTGCGAATTTTAGAGCTCATTTTGAGCCAATTTTGAACTTTCAAAAAATTGTAGCGCCGTTATTTGTTGACGGATCTTTAAAAACTATACAGAATCGGATTTGGCAGCTTTCTTGGCTTCGGATAGGCCTAAGAAACCGTAGGCGTGCTATTCCAGAGCTTTGGGAAAACGTTTTGAAAATTCAAAATCGATGGGTTAAAACCCCTGCTTTTCTGGCAAAAAATGAAAAAAATAGAATTGCTTTATATTGCAAGGGGCCGTTCCTACGTATCCCTATTAACTATAACCGGTGTCATTTCCCCGCGCTACCCGTCTAAAATAAAAATTTTCGATAAAACTAAATAAATAAAAAATTCGTACCCCTTGATTCACAAAAAAAATCGTAGCGCCCTTATTTTCAATCCAATCATTACAAACGACACGAATTCGGAATTCTGAGGCTTTTTTACATAAGATACATGTATAATATGTATAGGGTGCGACGTTATTTTTTCAAATATTAAAAATTTCGATTTTTAGCGCTCATTTTGAGCTAATTTTGAACTTTCAAAAAATTGTAGCGCCGTTATTTGTGGACGGATTTTTAAAAACTGTTCAGAATCGGATTTGGCAGCCTTTTTGGCTTCGGATAGGCTTAAGAAACCGTAGTCGTGCTATTCGACAGCTTTGGGAAAACGTTTTGAAAATACAAAATCGATGGGTTTTAGTCCATGTATTTTGGATAAAAAATGAAAAAAAATAGAATCGCTTTATATTGCGAGGGGACGTTCCTACGTACCCCTACTAACTATAACCGGTGTCATTTCCCCGTGCTTTCCCTCTAAAATAAAAATTTTCGAAACAAACTAAATGATTAAAAATACGTACCCCTTGATTCACAAATAAAATCGTAGCGCCCTTATTTTCGATCAAATCATTACAAACGACACGGATTCGGAATCCTGAGGCTTTTTTACATAAGATACATGTAAAATATGTATAGGGTGCGACGTTAATTTTTCGAATATTAAAAATTGCGATTTTTAGCGCTCATTTTGAGCTAATTTTAAACTTTCAAAAAATTGTAGCGCCGTTATTTGTTGACGGATTTTTAAAAACTATTCAGAATCGGATTTGGCAGCCTTTTTGGCTTCGGATAGGCTTAAGAAACCGTAGTCGTGCTATTCGACAGCTTTAGGAAAACGTTTTGAAAATATAAAATCGATGGGTTTTAGTCCATGTATTTTGGATAAAAAATGAAAAAAATAGAATCGCTTTATATTGCGAGGGGACGTTCCTACGTACTCCTACTAACTATAACCGGTGTCATTTCCCCGCGCTTCCCCTCTAAAATAAAAATTTTCGATACAAACTAAATGATTAAAAATACGTACTTCCTAGGGGTAGGTAGGAACATCCTCCTTCAATATTAAGCAATCTATCTTTTTCAATTCCAACAAAGGGTTTAATCTCTGCTTTTTCTCGACTTTTGCCGATTTTGGAAGTTTTGAGTTAGAACTTTTAAATTATTTTATTTACAATTTCAGTTTTTTTTATGTAAATACATATATTTTTTACTCTTACAACTATTATTTAATTGTACATAAAATTAAATAATTACCGTTCTTTTTCATTTGCAATTTATTTTAATATATCTCTTTTTATTTAAATTACTTATTATTACTCATATTTCTAAATTATTTTTACGACAATAATAGAATTTAAGTTACTTGTAGGCTTCATTTTACATTGTTAATCTATAACAATTTATTCTTATAATAAAAGTGTTTCTAATTAATTGTTTTTTTCAGGATTACACTACAGCAGAAAGTTGTAACAATACAAGACCGGAAATTTGCAGCTGGAACTGTGATAATATCTTTAGTAACACATCAATTTATGGTTTAGGACATACTTATTGAAATTAAACCAAAAATAACTCCAGCACCAGAATATGTTTCCACGAAGAAGATATCAAATGCTAATCTCTTTGTAACATAAATTGCGAAGAAGATGTCGAACCATTCAGAACTTTTTTGTATTAATTTTTCACCTTTTCACCTTTTGGAGTTTTATTGTTTTGATGTCATTGGGAACAATTGGATTTAATGTTCTTAATTCAATTAGTGATGCGATTTGCTTTGATATAATTGGTAAGTTTCATTCACTTGAAAATTAATCTTTGTAATAGTTATTAATTCAATGTGTCTCAACTTTGAACCTTTGAGAAACGGTACTTGTTTAAATAAAATATCTGTTTTTAAATACCAAACAAAATTAAGAATTTTTTAATTTTAAATTAGTAATCACTATGACATAATATTATTTGCTTATTCGGATACTTTCTTTACACAACAGTACTTTATAATTAGAAAAGATAATTAATTTTCCTTCAGTTGTTAATATGTACTTTAGTTTTTTTACATTTATATTATTTTAAAATTTAAAATTGATTAACTATTTAATATCTATTTTTTGTAGGGGACAAATATGACTATAGAAAACAAAGAGTCTGGAGTACTTTGGACTTCAGTATAACAGCTCATATATCTGGATACATCATAGATATATTTTCTGCTGGAGAATTAAATTATGCATCTACATTTTTCGTAATGGTAGTGTTTACGATTTTGGACTTCTTGACTTGCATCAAGCTGAAGGTACATATTAAATACATAAAATCAATCAATTTAATGCAACTAATTTTCTTTTAGTTACCTGCAATGGAATCTCCGAAGAACATTTTTAAAGATTTAAAGCAGCTATTAAATAATAGACATACAATAACATTTATAGTGTTTGTCACAATGGCCGCAGTAGTGGATAGTTTTGTTATTTATTTTCTATTCTGGTATTTGGAAGATTTGGCAATAATGACAAATACTAATAATATAAAATTGTTAGAAGGGCTCACTGTAGCTGCCGAGACACTTGGAGCTGAAGTTATATTCTTTTATATATATATCAGGTATGCTATATTTAATTATCAAGATTTAATTAAATGTAACAAGTTTTATTTCAGGTAAAATATTGTATCGATTGGGTCATGCCCTTTGCTTCAGCCTGTGCTTTATTTGTTACGAAATAATATTTGGTCTTATATCTGCGATACTATCTTTCTGGTGAGTTGTACCCATCCAATTCATCATGCAAAGACCCACATATGCGCTAACTTACACCATAATAGTTGCTTATGCGAATGATATATCACCTCCTGGGATGACTGCTACGATGCAAGGGATTGCTGAAGGAATGGACGATGGTTTTGGTAAGATTCAGCTCTTGTTATGTACTTCCATAAATAATATAAAATTATATTTTAGGATATGCAGTTGGAAGTGTTCTGGGCGGTTTTCTGTATAGATACGTTGGTGGTAAATTTTCCTTACAAATCTTCAGCACCATCAGCGTTACCTGTGGATTGCTCCATTTTGTACTCCATAAAACGTATCTTCGTCACCAAGAAAATCCAAACACAAATAACAATAAAACTAAATACCTACCTACAGAAGATATCACAGAAACCATGTTAAATAATCAGTCAAGCAATGATGAAAAAACTTAATTAGTTGTAATTTTCAAGTTTAATGTTTTTAAATTAATTACTTAAAAATGTGTAATTATTACTACTTGTTCGACTATGTCTATGTCTTATTATGTGTTTACATTGTAAATAACCAATTCTGTTTGTTTTTATTTGGCTTCTTCTTAAATGTCTTTGAAACTTTTCTTTTTCTATAAGTTTATTTGTAAATGTGTTTATTCTTTTGAATTTAAGTCTTCTCCTTTATATGGAGATTAAATATTTTAAATACATTTCCGAAAGTAAGTTCAATTTAAAAATATAAATCAATGCTACTTACTAATACAAATTTAATAACTAGTCACAGCATATCGGCTTTATTTGTATATTTAATCTTTCAAATCATTATAAAGTAAAATTGTAATTGATCTTATTGTATTGCTATTCCAGACTTATTTAGATAATTCTATTGTGTTTTTTATTAATTATTGTCTAGATTCTGATTTGGTCGTTTTGTTTTAATATTTTTGACTAAAAGTGGATTATTGAGTCTTCTTGATCATCTTTTTATTTCGGTAACTAATATTAATCTTAATATACTAAAGTAAAATAGTTATACATTTTCTATTACTAATTCTACTGCATGATAAATAAAGAAACATAATTGTTGATGATTGTAAGTTTCTTCTACATGTTCTACACATTCGATATTTCAGTTAGTGTAACTCGATTTGTATTGCCTTTGTAAACTTTTTTTATTATTCGAATTAGCTTATTAACAGCTATTGTTCAATACTAAAAATCTATGCTGTAGTAGCCTCTTAGTTTATTAGTTTATTTATAATTGTATTTTATATTTGTATTAATTTTATCGTTAGTGAGTAAGTTGATTTTTGTAACTGTGTCTTCCTTTGTGTGTCAACGTAATATTTATTGAAATTGAAAAAGAGCCGCGGTTAGTTTTATAAAAATTTGATTTGAAATCGTTTAAGACAAGGTAATTTCATTTTAACTGAAGAAATTGTATAATGCGGTATGTAAACAAGGTCATGGTATATTCTTAGATGTTGTTTCTCCTTAGCTGAAGACAGTCGTGGCTACCTGCGCTGTGCACGGGGGCTTGGCTGTTTGACCCAATGTTTTAGGGTATTTCATAAGTTTACACACTACACTTTTCAAATACTTTTCATTATTTTGGTTTTAATTTATTTTTCTAAATTTTCTTTGAATTGAAAGTAGAAGTTTTCAGTAAGCATTTGAAATTAATATAAATCTATATTCAGTTTAGAACTTATTTAAAAAAAATCTTATTACTAAAAAAATACAATCTTATTTCAAATTAAATACAATACACATCGCATACAGTGGGGAAAGAATTATAACAGTTGTAATTAGAAAATATAAAAATAAATAGGGGGGTCTCTTATTTTAATTTAAGTATTATGAAACAACATCTAAGAACTATCATGACCTCTGACACGCAAAGGAATAATGCGCCCTCAAATATGGGGTAAATATCGAAGATCCAGTAATGGTAAGATGAAATCCACACGTTCTTTCTACACAAACACGCACCTCCACATACACATTATAAATTAGAGTAATTCGTCTACTTTCAAGACACACTTTAAATCACGTCCTTTGGGTGGCTTTAATTGTTTTAAGATTTGTTAATTAAAACGTTTTAGTTTATTATTTATTTTAACTTAGTTAATTTTTTAGAACTTACCTACGTTTGCTCTATAAATACCCACCATCATTTTTGAACTTACTTTTGTATTGTAAATATTTAATTATTCTTAAAAATATTAAAGTCACCCTTTCTTCATGTAATTATCGGACCGTGCGTTTTGGATGTTTTTATTTTTAAATATTATTAATTTTTCCCGTCTTGTTTATTCTGCAAACTTTCTTTAACTTTTGAATTGTGTTGCAAAATTATTTCATTTTTACTTAGATTTTTTTTGAATTTGTTAAAAATTACCACTTCATATACCTTTCATTTTTTTATTATTTTTTGGACTTCCTTTTTTAATATTTCAGTTCTTTGTCTTTTAAATAATCACCTTTCTTCTTTGTTGTCTTTCTTTTGGTTTTGTAGGGCACTTAATTATTATTTATTAGTACTTTTATAAAATAACACAGTCACTCCACCCTTATTTTATATTTTCACACACACACTTAAAACATCTTCCCTCCTTTTATTTATAGTATTTAATTAATAACTAATTGTAAAAAGAGTTGCAGTCCCAAGATTGTCGTACAAATGAAACCACTCTTAGTTTTCACATTGCCTATAAGGTTTCTTTTTAACTTATAACAATAAAAACAATCTTAAGGGTTGCAGCTTTTTATTATATTAAACTTGTTTATATTAATAATGTATAATTTCTGTATTTTAAAATTGTATACCTCTTGCAGCTTACATTATGTTTCTCAGATGCGAAGGGATTAAATTTTTCAGTAAAATTTATGCCTTCGTTGTGTTTAAACATTTACTACTCTTCGCATCGGATACATAATGTTTTGTAAGTGAGAGGGTGCTGCATTCGGGTTCACAAACGTTTCAATTTCATTTCTAACGTTCGCCGTCGAATACAATTAAACACACGCGTGTTGGGGTTGTATTTTGACGAGCGAATTTCGAATAAAACTTAAACGTTTGACAAACTCGAATGCAACTTAGTCTGTCGACAAATGAGGTATTGGACTCCAACGTTATAAGAGTGGCAGGTCTGGGGGTGAAGTAGGTGCTTCACATCTACTTCTCCCATCAGAGGCGGTTCAAGACCGCAGACATTCAAATCCGAATGTCCGCGCTTTCGATCAGACAACGTAGACTTAGTTAGATGTAAAGAACGTTACGTTCAAAGGGCTGTAAAGGGAAACTGGAAAATAAAATAAACTATTCAACTTATACATAAGTTTTATTAAGAGCCTGGTAGCTCAGTGGTGGGCAATATTGATGTTCAATTCAACGGTCTGTGTTTTGTGGTTCGATTCTCAAACAGGTCACGCAAATTTAAAAAAAATTAATAATTGTGAGAGCAACTAAGTCAGCTGGACTTCTTACATCTACTACTTGAACATTGAAAAATAATTTTTAAGTTAATAGTATAGGAAAGTGTACGATTTATAGAATTTAAAAAGCAAATATTTACAACACCTTGGTAGCTCAGTGGGAAAAGCTCGGTTATTTGTTCGAATGGTCTATGGTTCGATCCCCATGCCGGTCAGAAATTTTTAAAAATATTTAAGAAAAATCCAACGAGCAACGAGCCGAACGAGACGAATGACGAATGACGAATGACCGTAGGATACTCGTGATTTGAAAAATATTTTTAAAAATCTCTAAGATAAACCCTCGGCCGACTCGGCCGACTCGGCCGACTGTAAAAAGCGATTTGTGAAATTACATGTTTGCAAATTTTCTTTTATGCCACTGTTACGAGTTGACATATTCCTCTTACATTTTTATTGAGATAAGAAACAACAGTAATTTATTTTTATTTATCATTGGAAGAACAACTAAGTACTTTACATTCGAAAATAATTTTTAAGTTAATAGTATAGGAAAGTGTACGATTTATAGAATTTAAAACGCACATATTTACAACACCTTGGTAGCTCAGTGGGAAAAGCTCGGTTATTTGTTCGAATGGTCTATGGTTCGATCCCCATGCCGGTCAGAAATTTTTAAAAATATTTAAGAAAAATCCAACGAGCAACGAGCCGAACGAGACGAATGACGAATGACGAATGACCGTAGGATACTCGTGATTTGAAAAATATTTTTAAAAATCTCTAAGATAAACCCTCGGCCGACTCGGCCGACTCGGCCGACTGTAAAAAGCGATTTGTGAAATTACATGTTTGCAAATTTTCTTTTATGCCACTGTTACGAATTGACATATTCCCGTTACATTTATATTTATTTTAATATAATCATTTGCATTAAACTGCAGAAGAGAATTAAAAAAGAAACAAGAGGTAAGTTATAATTTTATTTATTTCCCAGGCCCCCTTTACATCCCAATGGACTTAACGCCCTTTACAACTAAGACTAAGTCTACGTTAACAGGTCAAAGGCGCTGACATTCCCATTTGAATGTGCGCGGTCTTGAGCCACCCCCTTTCCTTACACTTTTACAAAGGCATGTTTTAAGGCCTCACAGCCTTACAACACCCTGTCATTTATTAAACGTTATGTGTTCCGATGTGAAGGGCAAGGAATGGTTAAAACTAAGAAAGGCAAAAATGCTAATCGAAAACATAAGCCCTTCGCATTGGAGACACATAACGGTGTCTTAAAATATCTGTAAAAGATGTATAGTTTCTTACAAATTTAAGTCCAATTCCTGTTAACATTCATTAATATTAAAACATATTGGACGTGAACATTATAATTAATATAATAAAGACTTAGATTAAATAAATAAAATAAAAGTTGTTACAAATTTGAAAAATTAAAAATAATGACAAGACTACAATTTCTTTTTTAATTATAATTAATTAAAAACTAAGGGCCTTATGAAACAACTACAGAGGCAAAGAGGAAGTGAAAAGGCAAGAATAAAATGTAAGTATTTAAAATAACAGGGCAGCATTTGTTGCATAGCAATCAGGCGCCAAAATTTACAAAATAAATTACGAAATGACGTGGCCCTAATATAATGTCGTCTTTAAAAACACACACTTACATTATTAATAAACTACAAAGTACTAATTATCTTAAAAATATTCAATTTCCTACAATAAAATACATATGTGTTCACTTAACCGATGTCGGAATAAAACTAAAAAGTTGATGTCTAATATCTGTACTCTTCGTAGACATCAATATTTTGAATATTAAGGGAAAATGAATGTGTATTTTAAACAAATTAAAATAAAATAAAGTAGAAGCATTAAAAAGTTTATGAAAGTTGTAAAAATAAACATTATAAACACAGGATTCAATAATTAAATGAAGGTAGCGTGGTTTTCATATTTTTAAGAATAACTAAATATTTACAAGTGTACACGAAATGACACTACATATAAAAGTATCTACTTTTAATTAAAAGAATAAAATTTAGAATAGGAAATTTGAAGTCAAAATAACCAAAGTATTTGGAAAAACTACACTAAAACATGGGATCAAACAGAAAGGCCCCCCGTACACAGTACAGGTAGCCACAACTGTCTTCAGCTATAAAACAATCTTGCCGACACAGAAAGGAATGAACACTTGCAAAGTATAACAATCCACTTATAAAATAAAACTAATCCTTCTCCTTTGGCTGGTCCACCCAACTGATATCCTCGATAATCCTCGACAAAAAGTATTTCTAATAAATGCTTAAACTATATATTGTAGTACCATCAATTCAATTCCATACCCTGCAAAAATTAAATTTATTAATACTTTAATACATCTATTATAAACACTTTTATAAAATTCAAATATTAAGAAAACAACAAACTCCTTGAAAATAATTAAAAACGGAAGAATTACAACGTTAAATATTGCCAGAATTATTTGAGATCATCAGATGTTTTTACCTACTCTCGCTACAAGGCTCTCTAAATTTTTGGGGCAGTAAACATACATTTTATATAAATTAACCTATGATGGTGAACCTACAAAAACAAATGTCACCCGCTTATTTGTCATTGGTTATGACATGTTAGCTTAGGTTATTAATCACTAAATACAGATTTTTAAATAATTATTAATTTTCAATAGTATATTAAAGCAATTTCTATTTTTGTCATGAAGGAAGATTATCAAAAACGGCAGTTATTGTAAATTTAGAAAGTTATTTGCAGATCGTAATGGTCAGACTTATTAATGAACGGCAACCATTAAAAAGGTATGTATATCTTTATTTTCTTATTGATATATTGCAAACGCAATAATAATAATGGTGATAACAAATCAAGGGCAAAAATACAAAGGTTTTTAATATGTGTTTGTAAATACAAAACTAAGGCACGATATTCACATACTTAGGTCGACCTACGTTAAAAAACTGCAAATTAAAAACTCTTGTATTTTGCACTTGCTTTTTTTTCACCGTTAATATTATTACGTTTGTAATATATCAACATGAAACTGATGAAATACATACTTTGTAACGGTGGCCCTCCATTAGTAAGTCTGATTGCAATTACGTTTAGACTTAGTATGTAATTGGATAATTTATTTCCTATATTTTCCAGGATGCAGAAACATGACTACTTAATAATATTCGAAAATAAATAACCGTAAAAGGTGATAGCAACTTATTCAAAATCGATTTATAATCCGTAAAAGCCTTTGTAAAAGAGTCAAAAATGATTATTTGGATTTGAACATCTTAATAAATAACGGTAATAGTAATTAATGAACATTAAATAATTTTAAACAATTAATGAATTGATCCTTTTAGCTGGTACGATGTTTAGATCCTATTTTAAATGGTTTTGAATCATAATTCGCAACTAATTGCTTGGAACATTTTCTTTAAACTCTTGCTACTCGCTCAATTGATTGCCGGTTAGGAAACTGGAACAATTGTTAATATCTAATTTACTTTGGGACATCTACATCAATGATATTAATTTTCTATAAATTTATTTATATTTTGTTTGTAAATATAAATAACTAGAACTTTTCATTTTAGGAAACAATGTATTCCATCCAAAGCCCATACGAGAATGTCGCTTTATTTACTAATTGATTGAAACAACAAAAGTTACTAGTTTGTGTGTATTCTGAACATCCTGGAATTGCTGATACCGATTTACTTTAAGAATATGTTGGGATCTTGGATTATTAAATAATTATTTAGTGTATGGAATGTTAGTTATGTTTATGTAATTTATAGAATTTTTCAAACCATGTTCAATTAGTATTCTCGCATGCAAGTGCCTTCTACTTATGAAAAGGAAAAGGTGGTCATTATATAAGTAATTGCCAAATTAAATCAACAACTAAAATTGCCCATTACAAACGGTTGCTTTTACAAATAGTACTAGGCATTAACGTAGAAGGGTACCCCTAGTTATTACGTTTCGCGGACTGTAGCTGGCGCTGCTTATTTTTAAATTACAGATTGAAATCACTAGTTCTTAATATACCAATAGATAGCACTCGTGTATGTTACGTCACACACATCGTCACTCTCACTGCTCATGACGTCAAAAATACAAGTGCTTATTAAAAGGCAGGTATTGCAAAACAGAAACTGTGTAGGTGGCACAGGAGATTAAAACTTTTATACCACGTTCTCACAAGAATACTAGGTTGAAATTGCAATATAATTTCTACCTAATTATTTAAAGTTTTATACCTATTTATCTAAAATTTTGATTACATATAATACATACATATATATTGTAAGTTGCATCAATCGAATTTGTTTTTACTAGTAATACTCTGAAACAATTAGTGAAGGTGGAGTTTAAAATAATTTACCCTTATGAATAAATTATTTTTCACATACCTATTTTACGACCATTATTAACAAATATTGTCTAATAAAAAGTTGTTATCAAAAATTAAAAGATTTGTTAGTACTATTATCTTTATAGATCTCGTAGTATTTTACAATAATACCGTTTCGAAAAAAATAAATGCTCTTCTTCTTCTTGCCTTTTTATACCTGTAGTAAGGTTGAGGCGATTTACCCGCTCTCAAAAATAAAATAATTAAAATTCTATAATAGGTAAATAAGTTTTATTATTACATATAAAAGTTTAAAAAAGGTAAAAAAAAATAATGATAGAACATTAATTAATTGTAACTCATAGGTGTATTCGGATTGTAAAACAAAATGCAATCGAGATTCTTTCCATGTGTTATTTAACATGTTATAAATCATAATGAATTTTACAGTCTTTTGCAAATTTTATTTCAATCATACGTTAAAATACTAATTAATTAACAACCTAAAAACCAGATTAGTTATCACAAGATTTTTTTTATCACGCAGATTATGTTTAGTTAAAAGAAAACACTGTGATGATAAAGGGCTAAGCGGATTCAGACTATGAAAAAGATTGAAATAACATTATTAATGTTTAGAATACCCATCCAAAGTGCAAAAAGTCTATAATTTCAAATACAATAATAATTTCAAAAAAAAAGTACTAGTATAGAAACGTACATATAATTTATGTGTTTTGTTTTTGAGCGGACTATAAAAATTTTACGACTTCCGGTGTAACCCAAAATTGTGTCAATATTCTTATAGTAAACGAAAAGGTATTAATTGTATATCAAAATTGAATAGAGCTTGCAAAGCGCCTTTCTAAATATATACTCCCGCAAAAATTAAGGAGCAAAAAATTCCAAATTTTTCGGTTTTTTGACGGGCTGTATTTAGGTGAAAATGGTGGTAACGAGGTCGTTAAAAAGCAGTTTGAAGCTCCAAGGTTTTAGTTTTCAGATTTTGTTTTCAAACTTTTTAAAAGCAACGGTTTTACGTGAAGATACCAAATAGAGCAAAGAATTTTTTTTTCAAATTTTACGCATTTTATGTTCAGTCCACGGGCTTGGAAAACTTTTTTTAAGGTTGAATAATTTAGATATTATTCATTATTATAAATAATCAATTATAACAGAAAAATAACTAATTGAATTTTTTTTAAAAATAGAGAATTTTTTTTCAAATACAAGACAATTATGATCTGCGCTTCGCGTATTATCAAGCAGCGACCGTAATTTGCTTAGGTCTCCTATAAAGATATCCCTCGCTCGTGATACTCTGCTGCTAAAAACTTGCAAGTTGACGGAAAGCTGCATGCGACCTTGTATGCATATTTCTATCTCTTTTATAACTTCAACCTCTCAATCTACCTCCAGTCTTGGTAAGCAGACAGCTTCGACAAACACATGTGTAATTATTGGTGACGTCGTATATACATACGTCAACAACATGCACACATTAGAAAGGTTTGGAACAAAGATTTTAAAACTGTTTTCTGTGGCCAGAGGCAGCACATTCTATACAAATATTTTCATACACATTTTAAGTACTTCAAACATTAATTTCTAAATATTAAACTGTTTATATTTAATTGTAATTTATTCAAAAAATTCATAAAACTGCACAAATTATACGGCTATAAATATTATTTGAAATTAATATTTTTTTAAAGCAGGAGAAACCTCCAACAACTATATTTTTCATTATTTCCCAAACCCTAGCTACGATTTTTTTTAAAGTTTAAATTTTTGCGTTATATTACAATATCAACAAGCTGTCCAAATTTTATTAATTTTGAACTTCCAGTTTTGTGACTTTACTCTTACAAAATATCGGTTTTTTTTATATATTTCTGAAACTTAAGCTACGATTTTTTTTTAATTTTCCCAAAACAATCCTTTAATTAATAATAACCTATGTTCCAAATTTGGTTAACTTTGAACTTGTAGTTTAAAAGTCGGGGGGTACACTTCCACCTTAATCAGTTTGAAACTTGTTAAAAGCACCTTTATAAAGCATTTCTCTTAAGTTTTTATTTAATTTATATGTTTAGTTATGTTTTATTATTAATTTAATAGAAAACTAATTTTAAAAACTAAACTTTTGTAAGCAGATTTTGATCTGTTATTTGAACAATTTAACGTTAATTGATAAGCATATCGTACTGACTAACGCTTGAAACTGATTATTATATCTTACGTTTCTGTAATTACACATGGTTCTTTGCTTGAATTATTAAAACCTATTAATTTCTATCAAAATGAATTGTGTTTTATTGCATTACTAATATTAATAATTGCAGTTTAGATAATATTAGATGAAATCGCAAATTAGAAATGAAAGAAAATAACTCACACCAAGCGTTGTTTTTAAAAGTATTCCCCAAAAAATTATTAAGAAACCGTGTGTTAATTGATTGACAACTATGTACAGCACAGAAATAAAACCGTGTGTTCTATACGAAAGTTGATTTACAACTAATAGCATTAAAATGCTATCTCTAAATTCGAAAATAGCAAAAATTACCATAAGCAAATCAGATGATTCATAAAACTTTTTCCAATACTGTTCGTTTAATTTAAAAAATAATTACAACTTTTGGATTTTGACTTTGGCTAAATTTTCTGCGGATTATCTTTCAAAATTGAATAGCTTAACAAAGGAAAACTTTTGCCGTACAGAGATCAATACTGCATTGAAGAATTTTAAAAACTAATTCAATTTTGCCATCACTTTAATTTCCGATTAAAAATATTTGTTATGAGTGTTGGACTTGTACTCAATTACATAGTATTGAATTAATAATCAAATTTTAATTAATTAAAAATTGTTTAGCAGTTTATTGTATTGATAAAATTAAGTTAAAAGCAAAAGAAAATGAATAACTCTTAATACTGATTATTTTTATATATTGTACGATTATGTAACTGCCTTGGTAGTTTACTTAAAGACCGTTCGTTAAATCAATGATAGTTTGTGATATTATTAACATTTTAATTAATAAAACTAGACAAAAAGATCAAACGAAGTTATTTTTTGTTTTTGAATTAATTTTAACACGTTTAAATCCAACGGAGATGGAAAATAATCTTTTTATTTTATTATCTTGTTTACATAAAACATTAAAAACCACTTTAAAATAATTAAACCATAAATTTAAATAAATTACTATTAGATTTCAGATTTTAACTTGTAGCTCTCTTTGCCTAACTAAATTTAATTTGGGGCGGCTGAGGAAAATCAAATAGTTCAAACAAAGGGGGGCAGTTCTAAATACATAAGTAATTACAAAAAGTATTCAAGTTTAACACAATTCAAATAAGGTGGAGGCAAAATGTTTTAACAATTATTTCTATTTCTTAATGCTTTTGATTCATCTATTGCTTCGGTCAACGGGCTTTCAGTATCTAGAAAGTTTTTAAAGATACGGTCACAAATAACCGAGCAACGAATTTTCCGGGTCAAATGTTCGAAAAATTATAATATACCTAAGTCCGAGTGTCAATGTTAGAAATAAAGACCATAGACAAAAATAATTACAGAAGACAAACAGATATTAACAAATCCAACTAGCTGGGACCTACCCTTAAGTTGCATACACAGCTGAAAAATATCGTCCACCGATACGACTGAAAGAAGTCCCTCGAACTATTGACGGTGAACTTGGGTGTCTCCTAAACACATAAGAAAATAAAATTAATTAGTCAGAGAGCTGAAACTAAGCTTTTACGAAATGTGTGAATTTTAAAAGAAATCGTTAGAATTACTATTTACCTTAAAGGAATGATTGTAATGAGAATTAGATGCACAAATTTATAATAATAAATAAGACACTACCGTATGGCTTCACTGTACATTGAAAAATGATTCAGAAATCGAAAGTTTTATGTAAGTGCTGATGTAGCTCATATCCGCAGACCCCAAAGCTAAGTTACCTGATATCAAAAGTGATAACGCCAACGAAAAGAGCCTCGATTATTTTAAATAAAATTATTGATTTATTTTTATTAATTTTTACGTTATGAGCGACAAGGTATTAGGATTTCAAAAAGTACCAAACGATCAATTACCTATCGTAACCGCTTTATTCAAAGCTGTTTATCATCATATTATCCCTAGTAGTACGAAAATAATTCTCAAAATAAAAAACAATGGCTGCAAGAGATACAATCAAAAATAAACAAATTGAAGAAGAAAAGGTAGATGCAATGGTTTTGCAAGAAGTCATGGTAATACAAGACAAATCTGAATTTTCTCATGCCGAAACTCTAATCTTTAGTTTTAAATCTGAAGATATTTCTAATATAAAGTAAGTACTATAAAAGAAAAGGATGATAAAAATTCTTATAGTTATTTTGTGGAACATGAGGAAGAATTAGCTTGCCCTGCATATATATAAATAATTGAACAAGAACAAGGAAATAACGCGAAATAAGTAAAGAGTAAAGTATTACAATTTTGAAATAGATGTATAAAAAGCAAAAGAATTTTAACGGTTAAATAAATAATTAATGTGATTGTGAGTAATAAAATTTAAAAGAATAAATAAATAATACATTTTTTATAGCGAAAGAAGATGAAAATTATTTAAAGAATTACATAGTAATTGCAAAAGTAAAAGAGTTCAAATATTTAAATAAAAGAAGAATACAATTAAAGCTAAAACTAATTTAGAAGTAAAAATTACAGTAAACATAAACAAATAACTCACCCCAAATCATAAAGCAACTTCTTAAGTGTTGTCCTTCCAACTTTTCTCATGGGCTGGACGGTCATCATACAATCCCCACATCCAAGACTGCAAAGTGTTTCACCCAGACCTCGACTTGCGTTGTTCTAAATTGCATGGTAAAAGGATCTAAATATGCAACCACTCCAGAGCTGATCAAAATGTCTCCTAAAATCAAACTTCAAATTATATTTCATTCGAACCAATGATTTAATAATTAGTACCAGTAAGCAAAAAATGAAAATAATAGCAGTGCTTTATATTGCGAGGGGACGTTCCTACGTACCCCTACTAACTATAACCGATGTCATTTCCCCGCGCTTCCCCTCTAAAATAAAAATTTTCGATACAAACTAAATCAATAGAAATACGTACCCCTTGATTCACAAAAAAAATCGTAGCGCCCTTATTTTCGATCCAATCATTACAAACGACACGAATTCGGAATCCTGAGGCTTTGTTACAAAAGATACATGTATAATATGTATAGGGTGCGACGTTAATTTTTCGAAATTAAAAAATTGCTATTTTTAGAGCTCATTTTGAGCCAATTTTGAACTTGCAAAAAATTGTAGCGCCGTTATTTGTGGACGGATCTTTAAAAACTATTCAGAATCGGATTTGGCAGCCTTTTTGGCTTCGGATAGGCCTAAGAAACCGTAGGCGTGCTATTTCAGAGCTTTGGGAAAACGTTTTGAAAATTCAAAATCGATGGGTTTTAACCCATGTATTTTTGATAAGAAATGAAAAAAATAGAATTGCTTTATATTGCGAGGGGACGTTCCTACGTACCCCTAGTGACTATAACCGGTGTCATTTCCCCGCGCTTCCCCTCTAAAATAAAAATTTTCAATACAAACTAAATCAATAGAAATACGTACCCCTTGATTCACAAAAAAAATCGTAGCGCCCTTATTTTCGATCCAATCATTACAAACGACACGGATTGGGAATCCTGAGGCTTTTTTACATAAGATACATGTAAAATATGTATAGGGTGCAACGTTAATTTTTCAAATATTAAAAATTGCGATTTTTAGCGCTCATTTTGAGCTAATTTTGAACATTCAAAAAATTGTAGCGCCGTTATTTGTGGACGGATTTTTAAAAACTATTCAGAATCGGATTTGGCAGCCTTTTTGGCTTCGGATAGGCCTAAGAAACCGTAGGCGTGCTATTTCAGAGCTTTGGGAAAACGTTTTGAAAATTGAAAATCGATGGGTTTTAACCCATGTATTTTTGATAAGAAATGAAAAAAATAGAATTGCTTTATATTGCGAGGGGACGTTCCTACGTACCCCTAGTGACTATAACCGGTGTCATTTCCCCGCGCTTCCCCTCTAAAATAAAAATTTTCGATACAAACTAAATCAATAGAAATACGACTTTTATTCACAAAAAATCGTAGCGCCCTTATTTTCGATCCAATCATTACAAACGACACGGATTCGAAATCTTGAGGCTTTTTTACAAAAGATACATGTATAATATGTATAGGGTGCGACGTTAATTTTTCGAAATTAAAAAATTGCTATTTTTAGAGCTTATTTTGAGCCAATTTTGAACTTTCAAAAAATTATAGCGCCGTTATTTGTGGACGGATCTTTAAAAACTATTCAGAATCGGATTTTGTAGCCTTCTTGGCTTCGGATAGGCCTAAGAAACCGTAGGCGTGCTATTCCAGAGCTTTGGGAAAACGTTTTGAAAATTCAAAATCGATGGGTTTTACAATTCCATACCCTACAAAAATTAAAGTTATTAACACTTAAATAAATTTATTATAAACACTTATGCTTTTACATACAAAATGCTAAATTTAAGAATACAACCAACACCATGCAAAATTACAAATTTAATTATTTGTAAAATTATAACTTTTTCAAATACTAGAATAACCCCCTAAACATCCAAAGAAGTATAGATAAGATCTGAACTAAATCTTTACGTATGAACCTCTTTCCATGTCGATTAGAATACCTCAGTTCCAAATTCCTATTTGTAAAGGGCTAATATTTGTACGAATGTATTATATCCTCTCAAAGAAGGTAATTCTACAATACAGACCTAAAATAAATCATTATAGACTACAACAAACTTACTAAAAGCTACCACTTCTAATAATAAGCATGCTGTTATATGATTTTGATATTTAATCAAGAAAAGAGAACCCATATGCCACCAATGAACAACTTGTTGCACTTCCTAGACAATTATAAAACTTTCAGCAACATTTAATTATGTTATAATTGTTATTCTTACCTTAGAACGTTACAGTTTTTGTGGAAACAGTATATGTAATAAGTAAGCTTAAATGATTATGTTTCAAACTCTTTCCATGTGAATTAGAATATTTCCATTCTTCTAAAGCTAATATTTGTAAGAATCTATTATATCATCTCATTAGTATTGTATTCTGTATAAAACGTTTAATAAGAACCCGATTATTATTTGTTTAAACAATCCATCCAATAGATTGGGTTGAGATACTAACTACATTAAATCGCCGGTCTGTAGTCGGTCAACAATTTATTACGTTAAATACCCTACAAAAGTAAAACTACTTATTATAATCTGTAGAAATGTATCACAAACATTACACACCCTCTGTTGGTTTGCTGAAAATCCAAAGTTTCTTAAATTATTGGAATTACTCTTGTAAGTTTTACATTGCAGTGCAGCGGACATATCAACTCTTACAAGTAGGACGTAGTTTACATGCTGTTACACAGAAGTCACTCTTAATGATTCTTTGGCCATTTAGTAACCTAAAAACTATTGACATTACACCCTCTAAAATAATTTATAATATATTATTCCAACAAATATAAAGTATTAAAATTACAATAACAAACCGAAGACATCTTGAATTTTAGTGACATTCTATTTTTATTAGGTACACTCAAAAGAGAAAAATTTTCGGGCATTTATCATACTACGGATGTTGACACTTTACAACTTTCAAATTGAAACAATGACCGATATATTTTGAGGTCTTCAAAGAAATGATTGCTGAGTTAAATAAAGCGGTATGTTTGTTGTTTAATTATAATAATATAAAATCTACTTTTTAGATGTAACAATTTCGACGCTAATTAATATAGTTTATCTAATTTACTGATGGTTGCCTTCAATTGAATATACACAAAAGGTTACAACTATTAAAGTAGAATTAAAAGAATTAATCTTGTATTCTTTATGTAACGTTTAGGGGAGGTTTTCCTCTAACTATAACATTATAATTTTCTAGAAGGGTTGTTGAACATTCAGTGAACCTGTGTAAAACTTGATTAATGTTATATAGGTAAAAATTATTTTTTTTAATAATAAAACCAGAATTGTATTCTGTATATAACGTTTAAGAGTTTCTTCGTAATTATAGCAAGTTTGTTTAGTATTGATTTAAACCTGTGTAGAAGTATATTAATGTAATAAAAGCGTACACTAGTGTTTTATATAAGTTTATGTACATTTGTATGAATTAGTATTGCATTCTGTATGTAACGTGTAAGAGTAGTTTCTCTGCAATTATAGCAATATAATTTTTAAGGCAAGTTTGTTTGGTATTAGATTAACCCTGGGTAGAAGATTATTAATGTAATAAACGCGTAAACTAGTTTTATATATAAGTTTATGTGCATTTGTAAGAATTATTATTGAATTCTATATGTAACGTATAAGGGTTGTTTTTCTGTAAATATAGCAATATCATTTTTAAGGCAAGTTTGTTTGGTATTAAATTAACCCTAAGTAGAAGATTATTAATGTAATAACAACGTAAGCTAGTTTTTTTTTATATAAGTCCATGTGCAAGTGTAAGAATTAGTAGTGTACTATGTATATAATGTTTTAGGGTAATTTATCTGTAGTTATAACATTGCAATTTTTTAGGTAAGTTTGTTTAGTATTATATTAACTTTATGTAGAAGATTATTAATGTTATAAAGCCGTAAACTAATTTTTCAAATAAGTTCATGTACAACTGTGAGAAGTAGTATTGTATTTTCAATGTAACGTTTAAGGGTTGTTTCTTTCCAAAATAGCAATATAATTTTTACGGCAAGTTTATTTAGTATTAAGTTAATCCTGTGAAGAAGATTATTAATGTTATAACGCCGTGAACAAGTTTTTCAAATAAGATCTTGTACAATTGTTAGAATTAGTATTGTATTCTGTATGTAACGTTCAATGGTTGTTTTTCTGCAAATATAGCAATGGAATTTTCAAGGCAAGTTACATTTATAAGTCGGAGATAAAATAAATTCTACATTCGAGGTCAAAAATAATAAGGAAAAATCAATACTACAAAAATTTACCTTTAAAATCTATTTAAAAGCCTAAAACTGTGCTAAAAATTTTGATTTGATTTAAACAAAAACTAACATTTATACGTAAACTAATTATTGAAAAATTTCCACGTAATAAAAAATACAGTGCTATATAAAGAAAGAGATAGGCAAATACGTTCTTAATTTTCTCAAAATTTTTAAATCCATAACAAGCCAAAGTTATTTTAAACGAATTTTATTGCTAACAAGTACGGTTTCGAACTAACTATTTCAATTGTAAACGTACCCAATATGCCATGTTAATTATTTTTTTTAAATAAATGTATTTTTTCAGAAACTTTACTTAATTATGGCAACCCCTAAAATCTGCCGCAAGGGTGCCGTTCGCCCTTTGCACTCAGGCACAAAGCAGCCGTAGCTACTTGAAGTGTAAAAATTAACATATTATCAGTTAAAATTCAACACGAGCAGTTATTGGTGAAACCATAAAGATGCTATTTCGATAAAACTTATATTCTGCATAAACGTCGTTGTTTTAAATACGTTTAAGATAACATATTGAAGAAGTTTCAAAGTCATGTTAACGTCGTACTTCAAAATATAAACTTTCAGGCACAGGATTTGTTGTACTCTACAGTACAGAAAATATTCACAATTAGAAAATAAACCATGTTAGTATTTTGCGAAAATTAAAAAACAATGTACAATATTATGAAAAATTCGGATTTTCTAATTTAATCTGATCGTTATACATGCTGTGAATAAGTGTTTAAATATGCTTCCTAGAATAAATAAATCAGCAAAATAGTAAGTACATACAGTGTGTTTATAGTATTAAAATTTGTTTATTATATATTACATGAATTATTCGTCTACATGATTTATTTATTTTGATTACAATTTAACTAAAAATGTTTACGCAAATAAAATCTGAAACACAAACACATTGAAAGATGCTCTGAAAAAGTTCTTGGAAATCACAATGACTATTTAGTTAGAAATGTGCAAGCTACAATAAAAATGCACTATTATTATTTAAAAAATACACTACGGGCTGTTAGGGTAAGGTAGATTGTTTTTGTAATTAAAGCGACGAGAAATATTTTTTCAAACTGTGTTAAAAAAAATAAAATGATTAATTCCAACATTCATATTAGATCTCTTGTCATTTTCTATAGAGAAAAAAAAACAACCAGTTTTTCAATAGCTGATATGTATGTTTTAATTAAAATCAAGTAGAGTGCATGCTCATATGTTTCAATTATTTTAAAGAAGGTAATATTGAAGATAAACCACGTTGTGAGAGCCTTAAGATATTAATAACAACTGACGAAAAATTTTCACTTAGAGAAATAGGCCAAATTTGCAGATTAACAACCACTGGTTTTGTTTCAAAATTAAAACAATTTAATGGCAAGAAAGTAGATTCTTCGTTAATAAGAAAAAAAATTAATTTTTAATAATTATAATTCATGTGTTGCAAGAAGCAAGTCACTACTAACTAAAGTGTATAGAAACAAGAGACTGAAATTTGCTTAAAAAAAATAAAGATATCAAATTTTGGAAAAAAGTTATTTAAGTATATAGACAAAAGTAAGTTTTATGTGTACAAAATGATATGCGACGCAAAAGAGTAAAAAAAAAATTAAATACTGCCCTAAATTTAAATACATTAAGACAACAGTTAACCATAGTAATAACAACGTTATGGTGTAGGGCTCTTTGAAAAACAATGGGGTTGGTAATTTAGTTTTTATAAACGAAATACTTAATAAAAATGGTTATCTGACTATTTTGAAAAAAAAATGTAAATCATCGGCACTAAAACTAGGCATTCAAGAGGTTTTTTAATTTTACCAAGTTAATGTTCTCAAGCATAAAGCTTGGAAAGTTGGAATGGGATTATTATGTGATTTCTCAGATGCAATCAAAATACAGATCTTAACCCCATCGAGCATCTTTGGATTAATTTAAAAAAAAATGCAAAACTATAATAATCAAACAGGCATTGTAAATCTTAAAACATTTATAGAAAAAGAATGAAATTAAATATCTAATTTTATTATTATAAAATTGGAAAAAATCAATATTAAAGCGATTAAGGGATGTAATTAATCATAAGAGATATTATATTGTTTTTTTTTCAAATATCCGGATTTTCGATTATCCGGATGAGCTGCAACATTAATTAGTCCGGATAATCGAGTTTCCACTGTACTTGGGACCTACCTTTGAGTTCCATAAGTAGCTGGAAAGCTAGTGCGAAAATCACTTGAAAGAGGCCCAATCGAAGAAGTGGTACCTTTGCCCTTATCTCCGGATGACCCGTCGAGAATTTCCGTCTAACTCTTAACGGCGAAATTCGGTTTCTCCTAAACACATAAGAAAATAGAATTAATAAAATAAACATAAGAGCTGAAACTAATCTGGTGCTTAAATAATTAGTGGCACTGGAGTATTTATTGAAGGGCTATTGTGATAAATCGATATGTACATTTATATTTGTCAATACAAAAACATTAACTATGTGGATTTAAAGTTGTAAAAGTAATGAAGAGTGGATACACAAACTAATTCTAAAAATCGTGCTAGACTTTAAAAATAATAAAATAAACCGTTTCGCGAATTTTATGAAGCGAACAAAGGATATTTAAATTAATCACCAACTATTGCAACTAACAACCTTTTAATTTAACAAAGGCTACTCATGCAGAAAAAAATAAGACCTTCATACTTACATCATTTCAAAATGAGCACACCTTTTGCAAGGTGACCTATTACCAAAATTTTCATCTAATGAGGGTTGAAGGTGAGGTGGTGTAATACGTGGGATACCTCTCTGCATTTAAACTCATCTCTGTAAAATAAAGAAATAATTATTAGCTGAAATCTTTTACAAAATGTGTGAATTATAAAAGAAATCGTTAGAATTACTATTTACCTTAAATGAAGAATTGTAATAAAAATTAGATGCACCTATTAATCATTTTTGCCAAAATATCATGTTTAAAATATTTAAATTCTTTAATCCGACAACTCCTTTCAATTTTTGATTTGAAAGAGCAAAGGATAAGGTAGACAAATCGGATAAATACGAGGATGTGCGCATTCGAGCGAAAAGTGGCACATTTCCGAGCGAGGGAGGCAAATGAAGCGCGACGCGGAGCGGCGCGCTTCATTTTCCCGAGATCGGAATGTGCCACTTTGAGCTCGAATGCGCACACTCGGTTTTAAGCACCATTTACAATAATTTAGGCCGAAAAGTTAATTAAGCAATTTTAATCGTTCCCTCTCACTTGCACTTACGAGATTCGTGTATCTTTTCGCTCCCTTCCACTCATTGCTATTGTAAATACATTTCTTGAACATAAAATCGATATTTACTAAACTAAATTAGTTATTTTCATTTGAAAGAGCGTGGGATAAAGTAAACAAACTTAATAAATACGAGGATGTGCGCATTCGAGCGAAAAGTGGCACATTTCCGAGCGAGGGAAGCAAATGAAGCGCGACGCGGAGCGGCGCGCTTCATTTTCCCGAGATCGGAATGTGCCACTTTGAGCTCGAATGTGCACACTCGGTTTTAAGCACGATTCACAACTATTAATTTACTTTCTTAGACGCCTAACTTCATACTGTCGAATTTTTGTTAGCTTTTACTCTCAAGCGCCTAAAGAAGTATAACGTCAATAAATTTTTTGTAATATTTTTGATTACCGAGTGATAGTAATTTAATAAAATTCGTGCTATTATAAATTTATGACACGGTAGTTATTACCAAGGATGGATTACGGTGGCCGATACTTTCTACATGGCGAATTGTGTTAAAATGCATAAAGCCAATTATTCGAGTTCGTGCAAACGAGTCAGATACTAATAATTGAACACGATATTTTTTCGACCAACAATGACAGTCGGTGAAATGAAATGACAATGTGATTTACAATTCCAATAGAATTATCGCCTCCCCTTCGTTGTGGGGGTTCTCCAGTTACAGATAAACTAATTATCTTCGAAAAAAATATGATTTATATTTTGTGATTACTTCCAATGCTCGAACTTTTCTAAGGTACGTTTTTCGGGAACATACGTAACATCTTAATTAGCTATTTTTTTTCGAGTGGCAATTTTAACGCACGTTTATCGTCCTATTATTGTTTGGCATGGCAAAGAGCGGCGAAAGCGTCGAATTGCATAATGAAAACGTGATTGGACATCTGGAAGGCGATGAAATAAAGATCAAATATCTAAAACCCCGACTTGTGTTAGAACAGGATTAACATTTAGTTGTTATCAGAGCACTTAATCGAATGATTCCTATCGAAATATTTATTAGTCATCGAATCTTCAGAGACTGTGCATTATAATAATAATTATAACACACATGAATTGTTTAAGACTTGGATTTAGTGTTAAACCAAAAATAATATATTTAGTTTAGTGATTTTTAAAATCAAAAAACAAATCAGAATCAGAAGAACTACAACACTTCCAATTTCCACTTGATGACATTTAAAATAACTAGTCTTTTTTTCTTTAATTCTTTGTTTGGGCTTGTATAATCTTTGAGCTTAATGTGAGTAGCCAACCCCTCCAGTTTTTGAATAGATTACTCGTGAACTGTAGAAATTTAATTTTGTTCTTTTAGTTTCTGAATAAATTTTCTTTTTATACATGGTTTTTTCCTTTTCCACAATTTTAAAACAAAGACTAGGCAATTGCTGGAGCAGCACCCACACTACTTTTAGTTACGAGCCGCCACTGATCAGAGTATTAACTTTTTATATTTATAGTTTGAATATTAATTAAGCACAGGCTTTTTCTAATACTTCAAACGAGCAATTCTTGTATTTACATATGTAGGGGAACTTGTTGTACCTTGGCCCTTTTTTAAATTGTAATTTTTTTTAAATTGAATTTGTAACAATTTGTTGATAACATGAATTTCATCGTAGTAGGGCACTGATAAGGCATTCATCATAAAATATTTGAAAACATTACCAACCGTTTACTCAAATTGCTATAAGATTTAGAAATTAGTGGATCTATGGCCTAGGTACAACAGAGGTGATGTACCTTGGCTCTATTCACATTAAGCAAAATAAAACCCATTATTCTATGAAAACTATTTATTTATTTTTCGATTATAAGAACTACTAATGTTCTTCTTTGAGATGACACTAAAATTGTTTCACAAATCAACTAAACTTTTCTTGTTTACTAAAATTTCACATACTTAATGGTTGACTTTGCAAAAATTTAAATTTTTCGTTAGACTTGAGAGGCATATTATGCGAAAATAAAAAAAATAATAAGAATTTATAACAAAGGTATATCTCAATTTTTATTTATTGCACGTTGATCTTAGGGCCAAGGTACAATTTATTGACAGTGACCGAGGTACAACACACCTACCTCTTGATGTTTTAACTCAAAAATAAAATTAAAAATTATGCTGTGCCAATATCAGACCACTACTATGCAAACATCAATAAATAATCTTTCTATTACGACGAGTCATTTGTTATTAGGTAATAAAGATCAATAAGATATTTAAGTAAAAAGAATATAAAAAGACTTACTTTTTTTCGATTATAAATTTCAATTAATCTCATACATTAACAAAGTACATTGGCCAGCTGCTGGTAACTTTACGTTAAAGTCTGTCAATGTGGCATTTGAAATATCGAAAATTATAGGTCACGAAAGCCCGCAAATATTAAAAAAATAAAGTTGCCCTAGGTACAAAGGGACCAAGGTACAACAGGTTCCCCTACATTGGTTTTTCGGAAACGGTTTTAACGATTTGTGTGAAATTTTGTATTTTGATAATGTTTTACTCCCAAAGTTTATCCAAATAGGCTGATAAAATGCGTTATGACCAAAAATTATTTTTTTCTAGCACCACTCTTATAGAACATTGAAGTACCTCAATTCATAAACAAAAAATAGTATCTCATTTCAATTGTAAATGTTGTTTTGGATTTATTAATTTATTTACTATTTTTTAATATCAAAATAGCTCTCGATGCAACAAACCGGTCATTCACTAGACGTTTTACCCTACTACATAAAAATTCTTGAAGTAACTTATGTCTTTGCTGAAATATTTACTTTAAAAAACAAGAATTGTTATTTATGCAATGAGACTTAACATAGTTTAGGTGCTTCTGAGCACTGATACTACAACGTATTATCATCTCATGCGGAAAGCACTATTACAATGATAAAGCCTTTTAAAATTTAGGGGCTACTATGGTTTGTATTTCTAAAGATTAAAACTGCAATCGGTTTTTAGCACGCGAGATGATCCCTTCTTTTAATCTAATAGTAATATTACATTGACATCGGATGACAATGGTACTTATGTTCACTCGTGTTGTTGTCAATTAGGCACGTGGCGCCATAATTAACAGAGGAAGTATAGGCCGATGATGCTTCCTACTATTTTATGCCGGTCTGCACTTTCGTTTTAGTCTCCATTCAACTGATAAGTCGTGTGTAAATACTTCAATTAAACATATCATTAAATATTCATAATGTATGTACTAGGTTTAGAAAGATTAAAGTAATCCCTTCTACATAAATAAAATATTTCGATAAAGCTAGTCCTCTTTCAAGATCATATAGTGTTTTGTTCAAACAATAAAAAAAAGTTAAGCTTTCAATTATAGTTAAATGTCATAAAAAATTAATAGAGATCATTTCTTGAAAATAAGCATGGGCAATCGGTCCCCAAAGATATATGCTTCATTTTTTCTCTGGGAGTGCTCCTAGTGTTCCTTACACTTTGGCAAAAATTTAAACTAAAATAATATATGTTGGAAATATTATTAGAACACATTGATAAAATTATGGGAACCACAAGAAAAAAATAATATAATTTTATAGAAATGTTTTGGGGTTCAAGCGGCTTTGACATCATTTTAATTTGTTTAACAAAAATAATTGCGTTCCTTTTTCTATACTTCGTGTAATTTTCAGATTTTTAAAAAGGGGGGCACGTTGTCCAATACAGAAAAGTACACTGCAAGGGGTAACAAGCCAAAGAATGCTAACTGGCTTTTATAAACACACAATATGGTAAAATGTTTCTAGTAAATTAAATATATTGTGCTAAAACACAATCAATATTTAAATATTTTAATTTATAAACATTTTAGTTTCAATTAATAATTATTTATTGCATTCCTTTTCAAATTGGTGCCAAATAATATTGTAACAGCACTAAACTAGTTTTTTGTTGTTTTTCTCAAATAATAATTATGATCACAATTTTAAATAGTTTAACAATACAAACATACAAGCATATACCTAAATAGCTTATAAAATATATTTTTTTTGTTGGAAACTCAAACATATTTTATGAAAATGCATATAAAAACGACTTACTGTTAATTAACCCTCTGCATACTAGGTGACTAAATGTCACATGCCTACTAGGTGGGGTTTGCCATACCCCGAAAATAAAATTCAAAAAATTGTACTTTATGGCAGTTAAATGATAAGAAATATATCTTAATAACCAATAATAAATAGGCTTAAGTAAAACACATATTTATTTATGCATTAGAATAGACTTTCATTAATAAAAATACAAAAACTTAACTTTTTCTTCAATTTATAAACTATTGAGTCTTTTCTTGAGTACTAAATTCCAATGACACGTGTCAATTATCATACCGAATATTAAGTAAAACTAACAAGAACTTAATTCTTGCCTCCTTATTGAAATACAAATTAATTTCAGGGCAATTTCTGCATGATTCGCAATAATTTAGACCAATCAATTACACAAAAATTAATTAAATAATTTTAATCATTTCCTCTCACTTGAATTGACAAGATTATCGTATTTTCTCGCTCCCTTCCACTCATTGCTATGGTAAATACTTTTTTCAAATATAAAATCAATATTTACTAAATTACATTAAAATTTTTGATTTGAAGGAGCGCACAGTAATTAAGACAAATCCAATAAACACGAGGATGTGCGCATTCGAGCGAAAAGTGGCACATTTCCGAGCGAGGGAGGCAAATGAAGCGCGACGCGAAGCGGCGCGCTTCATTTTCCCGAGATCGGAATGTGCCACTTTGAGCTGGAATGTGCACACTCAGTTTTTAGCTCGATTACCAAACGTGCCGTTTTAACAAAAAAAAAATTGTTCACTTTTGTTATACCCCACCCAGTACACGGAAGGTTAAACCAATTTAAAATGTATATATATTTAAATATTGATTGTGTTTTATCGAAAAATCTTTGTATTTCTGAAAACATTTTAGCATATCATCCAACAAGAAAAGAATGAGTTCATAAATCGAGTTGGCATTCTTTGACTTGCAGTGTACTCGACACCCTTTTTAAAATTCTGAAAATTACAAAATTTATGAAAAAATGCACGAAGATTGATTTTCTAAAAAATTTGAAGTGGTGCCAAAGTCCCTAGACCCTCAAAAAAAGTGCTGAAAATTATATTACTTTTTTCTTACAGTTCCCATAATTTTACCACCTTCTTAATTTTTTCTAAAATGTGTTTTAATAATATCTAGACCCCATATTATTTTTCTTACAATAAATTAATAAGATCAAAATTATTTTATGAATTTGAACTTTATTATTTTTTCCCCAAACCCCATAGAATTTTAAATTGCATTTTGGCAAAACGTCAAAGACATTAAAAACACTCTCAGAAACCAAAATGAAGCAAACATTTTTAGGGGTCAATTCTATACCCCCTTTATATATATTAAGTGCGTAGGTAGTTATCTATATGTTTCATCAAAAAGTGTCAATTAATCACCGATAAAAAATTAAGTTTTTTGGAATTGAGTACGCTACTTACTAAAAGAGTAAATTTATTATAAAAGCGTGGAAGTTCGTATAATAGATATATTTTCTGTTGTTCGCTCAATTATGTCTCTACTTTTTATAACCGGGTTTAGTACTAGATGAACGCTTCTCATATTTACAAAAAAATTATGTTAATCTTTCTTTTATTATTCGACACGAAATACTTTTTTACGGTGTTAAAATCTGCGCTCAGAATGTATTACCGAAAAATTTTGGAAAGTGGGTTATTTTTTTAACATATTTATAAAAGGGAGTAATATCCGAATTTAATGCAGTGTGAAGACGTGGTCTATTAAAATCAATGTGGTCGGATAGAGCTTGTATATAAAATTGGGAACGTGTGTAATGACGTCACCTTCATGACCTTTTATTTCGAAGACCATCTGTCAGGATAGTTAGAGAAGGGCACTAGCCCTTATATGCCCGGAGGTAATGCCAATACTACCACTTGTTATAATACGAGCTTTTGGTGTCAGTTTCAATTTGATTGAACCTTTTTAGACTGATACAATTTTATTGACATTTTATTTATGTCCAAACTGAATTATATTGCATATTCGACGAGCTCCATGAATGCACTTGATAAAATGATTACAAATTTTAATAGTTTTCAAACACCATTTCCAGAAACTTGTGTGTTTGATGTTATGAAGTTTGAATCAGAAAGAGTAATAACTTGATTTATTTCTCACTCTTTTATTGTTAATTATTTTTAGAGAGAAAAAAAGCAGTTTACTAAGTTTTTTTCATAAATGCTACTTCAAATAGTTTTTCTTTTTTTCTAAATTTATAGTTATGAAGTTCTACTATTCTGAAATTTTAACAAAATGTCTTACTGCTTGTTTTTTCTTCAAATATTTCATTTTTTTTAAAGTTATTGACTATATAAGCTGTGTACATTCAAAAATATACAAAAGTTGAAAGTCTTTTTGTTATACCAATTTTGTATATAAATTGTATTAATTGGTTTAATACAATAGTGAAAAACTTGTGGCTCTAACAAGAGGAAGTCTACGATTGTTTAATTGATATTTACTCTAAACAAGTACAAAATTATTGCAAGTAATCTAAATAAAATAATTTATAGAAATAACCCTTATTGGTTATATAATTTACTGCTTATAAATAAAAAAAATCAGAGAAAATAAAAAAATTTGTAACATTTTCAAAATGCTTTGATTCTTTGATATTGTGCCACTGGATTTTTGAATCATTTTTTTTTAGATTTATACATTATTCTATTTACACCACTTTCAGTAGTTTTTTTACAGGTTTGAGTAAAAATCAATTAGACAGCCCAAAGGCTTTCCTTGTAAGAAGACATACACTTTTCCAAAATTTCAAGTGTAGCTTTCTGGATAAATCCAATATTATAAAAAAATATTATAAAACACATCCCATTAATTTGATTAAAACACTTTTGTTTGCCGTTTATATTAAATATTAAATGGCATTAAAGTTTTTTGAATATAAAGGCCATGGGACCATAAGCATAGTGAGTAGGCCCCGGATGGATATCTGGACCATCTTTTAAGATTATGTTGCTTCTAATGAAATACGTTGAACATGGAAGTTATTTGCACATATAAATTAACCAAATAAGTTGTTTCTATTATTTTAAAGATATAAACATTGAAATAAATTGTTTTTTATATCAAAAAATCTTAATTTATTTTTTTTGTCAATATTTTGTACGTTTTTGATCAATTTAAAGATTTCAAAAGTTATGCTACATTGGAAAAGATATAAAAAAAAGTTAGTTTTAAAATTATTCTAAAACGTTATTATAAATTAAAACAAATTATTTAGCAAAGAACCGCTGAAGCTTATGAGCTGTTATTCTTTCCAATTATAGCCCTTATATATCCACGAGGTGTCCAAATTTTATTCAAATCGAATTTTTTTAAGCAAAAAATTATTTTCTGCTTTTCGTTCTTTTTCCGATTTACTTATGTAAAAATCAAAATAGATAGAGGTCTAAAACGTAAAGAATCAACGTATCTCATTCATACCAACATACCCTCAAAAGATGAGCCAGATAGCCCTATAGGGCCGACTCACTATTGTTATCGTCCTACGGCCTTTATTTCAATGCAGGTAAATTAAATGCAACCTTTCAATGTGAAAGGGTTCCTATTCATTTAGTTAACCGTTTAAATCTAATTCTCCTGAAATTATTTAATTATATTTTAAATAAATAAATTATAATATTATATCTTTAATACAATATTTTTGAATTAAGGCCACTAAATAAATGTAATGTAATACAGTCAAACTTCGATAAGTTGAAGTTGAAAGAAAACTAAAAATAATTCGAATTATCAAAAATTCGGCTTATCGAAGTTCGACTGTATATCAATGTTTATATTTGGTTGCAAGCTTTTTTTTAAGATTAGTCATTTTTAAAATTAACACAATTAGCCAAAGAGGAATCAATTAATTTATTTTACACCAATCTGGTATAACAAAAAGACCAAAACCATTTTTCTTGAAAAACATTATCAATGATAATCACGCAAAGTTAATTTCCCCCATCCCAAATGGCGATTATTAAAGAAACACAATGCATTCAGCAATTTTATGTGTATCCTTCATTCAATGCCGCATAAAAAAGATAAAGATGGTTTAAAACGATTATAGGTGTAGCAAGTATATTCTTCTTTTTGATGCGACAAAGGTTCAAAAAAATCTCATTTTAAAGCACACGTTATGATTTTATGTTTTGTTTATCTACCACGATCACAAGTGCATTCATATTGCCCAACAAAAGGGGTACTTTGAAGTGGTCTATTGCTGAAGGGTGCCGTTGTATTGTGAAATGCATCTGTGCTTTAAAAAACTAATACCGCATACGGTTGATATCAAAATTTTAAGTACTTAGCGATATTTACTTAAATAAGTTGTTTGAGTTTTTTTCTACCACGCTTGACTAATTAACAGTTTAACTATGAATATCGTGTATGAAAATGAGCATGATAGAGCTGCAGCCGCCTAAAGTTAGTTGGGATTCTGATTTTCAAAGCTGACCTGCTAAAACTTTAATCCAAAATCATCAATTTCCGAAAAAAACGTTTATTAGATTGTAATATTATAGACAAACTATTTTTAATGTTTTTTTAATAACTGGAAAAAGCAATTAAACGATCTAGAGATGTAATCATCATAGGTTTAATATAGTGAAAAGCACTTTCATTAGTATAGCAATTTGTAATAAATATTTTTGAATATATCTGCTTTATTTTAAAAAAATCACACGTCTAAAAACATATCTTATCGGGCTGCTGCAGCTCCATTAATTTGTTAGGTAGTACATTGCACAAAGCTCACCTGATTTTAACACAGGTTTTATTAAAATTTTGATCTAAAACAATTAATGTAGAATTAAAAATGTTTAAACAAATTATTGTGAATACTTTATAATAATTGGAAAAACACCCAGATATCATGTTAAAAATGTAATCAGAAATTGTTAATCAATGTGAGCTTTGTAGATATATTTTTTTGAACATAACTTCTTTTACTCGACTTTTAAAAATTACCATGTAAACTACTAATTATATTAAATTGCATCAGTCTCACTTAGGCTTGGCGACAAGGGGGAACTTCAGGTACAGTTGTACCGAATCCTGGACCATAAAGAGCCCCATGCAATATTACTTGCAACCAAACGCAAAACTAGGGTCTAGGAGGACCCACATACGAATCGGAGTAACGGGCCTTAACATTTATCTCGCCGGGCTTAGTCGAACTTATTTGTTAAGCCTTAAGTTTGAAAAAGGTTATTTGTTTTTGGCACAACTTGTACTATATAACTCAGGAATAAAAATTACCTTGTCATTGCATCGAAAAGATTGTTCAATTTCTTATTTGGCATGTTAAAAACCTTAAAACTAAAAATGATAACTCAAAAATTAGATATACGAACTTTGATAAGTTTTAATTCGAAGAGGCATGTTGACTAACGCTCGATTACATAAGAAACAAATAATTTTGACCAAAAATATTAATTTTAGGCTTTTGTATTAATTCCTTCCAAAAGACGTTATAATTTTTTTTTGTGTAGGTGCTCTATATCCATATTAAAAAAATTAATTAAGAAACATAATTAAAATAATCCAACGACCCTTAACACGATATAATAACAAATTTGTAATATGGCACAATGCACTTAATGTACACTATTACAGACAATTTTTTTACACGTTACGTAATAAGCTCAAAACTTTAGAAAAAAAATTATGATATTGAGTTAACGAAGCTTCATATAATCATTAAGCATAATGTTTGAAAAAGTTAATTTGATTTTAACACATCTTCTGTTAATACTGCCATCAATGTAATTGTTGGTCGTAAGACAATAATTACCTTGTGTATTTAAAATATTAAAAATAAATAAAAATATTTTAATAAGTAGATATGTAAACTTTGATAAAGCTTAAACTCGAAGAGAGTGTTGACTCAGACTCTATTACATAAGAAGAAAATAATTTTGCCCATAACTATTATTATTAGATTTTTGTATTAAGTTAATTGCAAAACCTTTGTAACCAAAATATTGCCTAATTTTTCCTTAGTACATCTATATAAAAATTTTTGAGTTATCATTGTTTTTAAACAGCGAAATTCGCAAAATTTTAACAAAGTAATTTAAATAAAAACTTACAACGAAGACTGCCGCACTAACGATGCTTCTTAGGGGTAGGCACACTGTTGTAAACACTCTCTGCAATATTAACAAAAAAAAATCTAAAGTAAAAGCAAAATTTGAATTGCATGTTAACGCTTCGAAATAACTTTCCCGAATGAGGTGTGCAGAAAGCTATAGTCGGCATTCATAATTGCGATAAGAAAAACCAGAATTACGATAACGTTTTATTTGAATTTAAACAACATATGTTGTTGGCCGTTGTAAAGCAAACGTAAACGTAATCGCAGATCTGCTGCGAATGATTCGATATAACACGGTTTTGCAATAACACGTCGAATTAAACATATTAGGCTTATTTAACGACATTATTTAAATTAAAAAATTAATCTTACCTCAGCGTAACTCGTTCTTCTTATTTAAATTAATAATAAGGAGACGCATTTCAGTGTTCAGCCCAAATATCCAATGCCAGAAAAAGTGACATATTTTAAGATACGCCTAATTGCAATCTGCAAGGGCGTATAAGTCCTTTTAAGTGGTAGAATCCCGAATGTGTTCAAAATCCATAGCGTTGATATTCCTACAAATATATTAAACAGCATTATTTTTCTCATAGATGCGACTGGAGCTTGTCTTGCTTTAACATCTTCCGTTTACAATTGTATTAAAACGCATCCATAACATTTTAAAACATTTAAGATTTACGTACATATTTTTAATAAATTTATGAAATATTTATATAAATTACTTTAACAAATTATGTTACACAGACATCAAATTTATATAAAAATAAATAATCAAGTAATGCGATAAAATTTGAGAAAATCTTTTTACTATTAGAAGGAGAAGCTGGCAATTCAAAGAATGTACGATTAAATTCTTAATTACTTATTTCGCTAGAATTCGTTTATAAATCCGTTTCGATTTTATGAATCATCCTCATTCTTTGAATTAATTAGCTTAGAACATGTCATTTATTGTTTTTTATCCTAAAATTATTGAGTACGATTTCAAAAAAATGATCGAGTTTAATCACATGGTAAACTTACAAAATAATGTGTTAATAATTAAGATTTGCACAGTATACATTGGTTCTGCTTGATTATAGTTCTTTTTCTTTATTATTACTTAAAAAGTAAAATCACATAGTTTTTAATTGAAACAATAAATTAAGTGTTGTTAATGGAACATTAGTTTTCTACATAGTATGAGTATATTAATCACAAAAATAAAGCCGTCTCAAAAAAGTACATAAGTGAAAGAAACGTCCGTCAATAAATACCAAGCAAATGTATAAATGAATATGACTTGCGTTCGTATACTGAGATATCTCACTTTATGAAAGATAGAGCTGTAAAGACACGTATGTACTTTCGTTAGGTAGCTATTATATAAGTACTTCATTTTTACATGTACATATGTACAAATAACTCAAGAAAGAACGACTCTGATATGCTAATTTATAAAATATATCTTCGTTGACTCGTTGTGGTGTAACCTATTTGTTACTTTACAAGTTTTGTACATTCGTAATCAAGAGTACTCAAGTTATATTTACAGTACTTTACAAAACTACAAACAGCTGGTTTTCAGTATATAGTAATTAATTTCCCAGCTTTAAGCGATATGTATACTTTATAGATATGCTAAATTTATTCAGTGATTTAGTTTTCCGTAAATTTCTTGTGCAAAAATGTTATACTTATCTACGAGCTATTAATACTTATTAAGATACTAAAGTTTGAAAGTATTTATAGCACGTTTATATGTGATCACAGTTAATTGGGTTAGAAATAAAATATAGCGATATCATTAAAAAGCTTATTTCTATCTCCTATAAGGGGTGTGTATACAATCGTGTTAAGTCCTTTGCAAATGTCGTTAAACAATTTCTAACTATTTAATTTTTCTGCGTAACTCGCTATAAGTGATCGGCTACTTGTAACTCTTAATTCGCCAGCAAAACGTATTGAAGTAAAATGTCTGCGATTGTTTGCAAAGGATATGGTCTTTTACTAGCCTCACATTACGTATCTTTTGTAAAATATCAGTATCACATTGTTAATCAATACATTTCATTTAAATAATAGGAGAGTACAGGATCGATTCGAAAAGATACGAACATTTTCGAGTGCCCAAAACGACGCTTTGTCGAGCCCTCAAGACCGAAACGACGTCAGAAAATAAATCAAATGCAGTTCGTCCCTCTCTACAGGAAATAGAACGAGTGTTTTCGGTGCTGTCCTCGGACATTTGCAGAACTTTAGAAAATACTTGTCTTTGGTACAAATTACACTGGATATAATAGACTGGGGGCGGTTAGTGGCGGCGGCGGCTCTGGACTGCTAGGGCTGATGGAGCCAACGTCGTGCCCCGGGGGTTATTTGGTCGCCCCCAAGAGAGGACTGGCTCCGTAGCCCTGCGAATTACATGTGGGCAACGCAAACGGGTTCATTGTGGTGAACGGCGAGGATACTAATCCCATTCCTGCAATTATAAACACCTTATATATAACAAAACTTTAATCTAACTGTACAAGTCCAATACACAAATTTAGGGCCAAAGAACTTTTCGGTTTGTTCGAGGGAAATGCTTGCAGTCGGTTCCATTCAAAAAGGCATGATTAATAGAAAACGCAAGGGTGTTAGAAATAGCATTTCAAAATAAAATAATCCAAGACGTCGTAAAAGTTAAAACTTTAGTAATAGAATTGTATACATTCACAAATAGCTTCAAAGATATTAATTAATTATTTATCCGAGTTTGCATGTTCCACAAATATTTATTATAATAAGACTTTTTCAATTATTTAGTTGTGATTCCACATAAAATAAAATTGTTGAAAGATTTAACCAATTCTATAATACATACAAAATAGGTAAGTAGTATTTGTAAAAAGTGTGTGCTTAAAAAAAACTTGTTATTGTTTTTTTTTAATTACCAAGTGTATCTAAATATTAAGCAATAATTTAAAGTATATTTAATTATTCCGAATAAAATTGCCCCTTTTAACCCCCTTGATATACCTACAAATAAAACTGAATTTGATGAGTCCGAAATAAACTATTAATTTGGCTCAACTTAACTGTTATGAGCATACACAAGTACATAAAATAAATAATTAATAGTTTTAAAACATTTTGAAATATGTAGAGCAGTGTTTCCCAACCTTTTTTTAACATTCCCCACCTGAATCATTCTAAAATTTTGATGCCCCACTATGTAACATATAAATATTTTTTTATATTTAAAAAAATTGAATTATTCCATAATTGAAGACTAATTACAACTTGTTCAAGACACAAGATTTAAGTTTTAGCAAGAAATCACTAGGAAATTATTGAGAAAAAGAAACAATAAGTAAATTTTCAAAACATAAACTAAAAATCAAGTGCGTTTTCAAATTGTTCCCTTGAATAATGGCATTGCCCCCTCAAACATTTAAATTGCCTCATGTGGCGCGTTGGCAAACACTGATATAGAGTAACTAGGCATTTTTTTAAACATTTTAAAACATTTTCTTCGTGGCCTCTTTTTTTTTCCTATTTATTGAAGACAGTTCTTGACGTTTTAAAGACGTCAAAATCTACAATGACACCATAAATGATTGACGTCTCCCAGACATCATTGTATGTCAAGGGGTTAATATACAGTAACACCCCGTTTAACACTGATGCGAAATAACTCGATCTGCTTGAAGCTTCAAATAGCTCAAATTTTTTGATCAATTCATCTTATTATGATATACAGTCGAACCTCGATAAGTCGAAGTCGAAGGGACACCAAAATTAATTCGAATTATCAATAATTCGAGTTATTAAAAAAGCTTATAAATTAAATATATATTTGTGTGTGTATATATCTTTTATGTGAAATTTTATTTTATATAACGTAATTAAAACTGTAAGTGGTTTAAAGCATACTTTAAAAATCCCGCTTTAAATAAGTCAATGTGATTGGCTCATTTTTGATACACCATTATGGCCGTTAGCTATTTGACCAATCAGAAAGGTTAATCACTTCGTAACCATAGTTATATTAGAATAGTTTCAATTCTGCCTTTTTGAAATAGGCATTTTGTCGAGAAACACTTTCCAACTTGAGTTATCAAAGAATTCGAGTTGTGGAGTTATTAAAGTTAACTATACATAAAATTTATTAAAGTGGTTAAGCTGAAAATTTTCATATTATTTACAACAATTATTTAATGATAAAGAACGATGCGTGTATTTATGCACGCCCATGAGAAGTTATACTTCTTGGCATAACTAAATTCAATGTAATCATAAATGTAAATAAATACCAGGATGTGCACATTCGAGCGAAAAGTGGCACATTTCCGAGCGAGGAAAGCATATAAAGCGCGACGCGGAGCGGCGCGCTTCATTTTCCCGAGATCGGCATGTGCCACTTTGAGCTCGAATGTGCACACTTCACATTCAGCACGATTTACAATACTTAATTTATTTTCTAAAAAAATTTAATTATCCTAACTAATATTTTTAAAAGCGAAAGTAACTCTGGCTGTCTGTTTATCTGTCTGTCTATTACCTTTTCACGCCTAAACATAAACTAGTTTTTAAATCCAATTGAAGTGCCGCCGTCAAAACAGCTTATAGTATAAAACCTTTTCATAGAATAGACCTTTTAAGCAGCAATAACACTGAACCGCACCCGTCCTTAATCCTCTCTCAAGTAGCGTAATTTTTAGAAAAGTTGTAAAATTTAACTTCGAGTCATCGACGTATTTATTAATGGAAACTTGAATTTAAAGAATTGTAAAACGCTTCGACTTATTAAATAATTCGATTTATTGACATAAAAATATTAACGTTAAGATAGGCAAACCTTAGAGAAACAAGTTCGAGTTCGAGCTATCAAAAATTCGTCTTATCGGTGTTCGACTTATGGACGTTCGACTGTATTTCAAAGTGATCTCGTTCAACGCTGTTTCGTTTAAAGCTGAAACTCATTGGAACGTATCCCCAGCGATAAGCGGGGTCTTACTGTACATAAATTAGTTTACTCATACTGTATTTCATCAATGACTGAATAAATCTTTGAACAATGCTGTATTATGTGGAAAAAACCCTTTACAGATATTTTTCGGAAGCTTAACAATAATTGTAAGTAATTCTGAAGAGTCTGATTATTTATCAAAGTTACACATTAGCACACCAATAGATATCATCGAAGTTGTTTTCGAATGCAAACAATTCCGCTATTACATTTGTAAGGCGTTTCTGATAATTTCCTTTTGATATTAAATTTGTTTATAATTGCTGACTCGAATTTAGAAAAATTTTTGGAAATATTCTAATTGTGGTATTTAAACATGAACTTAAAACACCCTACAGTATAAAAAAGAAAGATCACATCTTCAAATTTTACACAAAATCAATTCCAAAATTATACAAGTAGTATATGACCATATAACCCATGTCAAAATGCATCAACACTAATAATTATCGTTGATGTTTTTTGTTAAACGTCTGCTTTCTTTTCTAAACATATTTATATATGTGCTTTTATTTACAAATACATTTAATAAAGGGCTTTGCGATACAAGAAAAAATGGTCTCAGATTATTTTCAAACTTGTTGTAATTATAGTGTTACATAAGCAGTGCTTATACCCACAAAAAAACTTTTAAAAATATTTTGAGATAAAAAAGTACTAGTTATTTTTTGGTTAAAATGTAAAAGATGATATTTCCGATAGTTTAAGCTTGATGATGTCTGGAAATGATTGTGAATCAATTCAGTGAATGATATACTCAATAATCTAATTACCTAGTTGCTTTCATCAGCAGGTGAAAACTGCAACATTCGGAAATCACTAAGGTGGAAATTATAATCTCAAAATTGACCTTTTTGGCAAACGGTTACCAAACTTTTCAAAATTCAATATCAAACGACTCATCAAATCATATCTAAATCACCCTTAAAATGTTTGGTAACCGTTTGCCAAAAAGGTCAATTTTAAGATTACAATTCCCACCTTGGTGATTTCAATCAAAGACACAATTTTTCTGAGCTAACTTCTATTCTCATCGACGCACCACTCCTTACGGACAATCACAGTGAAAGAATTTTCCAGATATCACTTAGCATTCAAATGTCATTATAACTCGAATGAAATTCACATATAATAATCTAGGTTATTCTCATGTTGTTAAATTAACAAAATATTTGTCTAATTGATTCATCACATGATGCTCTATCATTGAGCCGAAACTTAGCTGGATCAATTACTTGTTATTCTTATGCCGCAAAGTCCTTTGCACAACTACTTTTAAGTAATTTCGAAAACAGTTTTGTTTTGAGCTTTATCGAACGTTCTTCAAAGCAATTGATTGTAGGTAAACTTAGTTGTAAAATCTAAAAATAAGAGACTTATTCATTCGTTCATTAATTTTCCTTTGTAACTTATTGAATCACTTCTTGGATTTAAGCAGATAAGATTGGCAATAATTCAAGAGCTTTATTAACGTGTAGAGCTTAATAAGAATATAATTAAAAAGTGAAAAGCGGTTCGTGCAATTACATTTCAGCGATGCACGCTGCAGGACAAAGCTAAGAAAGTGCAGGAACAAAGCTACAAAACGAAAAGCAAAGAGAAAGCAATAAAAACGAAACGTTGGTTCGTTAGAATTGTACTTAAATTAACAAAATCTAATTAGTTTTAAAAGCGTAACGTTTATGAAAACAAATATAACGCAATTACTGCAGAATAAGCAAAATGAAACGATAATAAAATAATATACTAACACTGCACAGCCAAGTGATGCCAGCCAGTGACGGGCTGATGGTGGAAAAGCGCGGGTGCCGGTGGGTGAGCAGGGGAGATCGAGTTTCCCCGTATCACCGGGGCGAACGCGCTTTTCTCTTTGTCCGGTTTATTGTGTGCGCCAAAATGATAATGACTCGACTCTGGCGAAACTAAAATTACAATAACAGGGTAAGCGAGGTTTCGGTGAAGTTTAATAGAAAAGGGGCTACACTTAGAAAATGCGGTCAACTTACTTGGCGTCGAGTTGAATATGCCGGGCGAAGGGGAGCCCGGTACCATGTTGGACAGTTGAGAGGTGCTCGTCGGGGTCGAACCACCGTATCCGTTCATGTTGCCAATGTATGAGCTTCCGCCGTTCGAAGAATGGGGAGTCGAAGCGCTGGAACAGTAGCCACCGCGGGGCGACACGCTACTGCTTTGGGTTCTCCCGTACTCCTCTAAAAGAAAAACCCTACCCGTAACAGTGGAGTCAGTAAAAACTCGCTCAACTCTAATCCTATTACTAATACCTACGTTGCATAAGCACTACGACAGATAAATTCTTGTACAAATTCTTGAAACAAAGGGAAAAATTAATTCAAATTCTAAACAACATACAACAAGTAACACAACTATTGGAAACTCATCTTTGTACAATTCTGATACTCTTTAAAGCATCAAATGTATGACTTAACATTGGTGCTAGTTTAAATGTACAATTTTGATGTTTATTTGACAAAGGTAATTTGTTTTACTGAAAAACTAACCATTGGATTTTCAAATAAGCAATCGTCAATTACTTATAAGAAAAGCCACTTTTATGCAAAGTAGGGAGATCAGTTAGTATGCTACCCTTTATAAAAATATACAACGCGATAAATATGCTTCTAGCAGAACTTCCTGTATTTGGCCTGCCGATTATTCAAATTAAAATTGTGCATATGCTACATTTTTTTGCACTCCTAAAATTAAAAATGTTATGTGCCAAACATTGTGGTCCATTGACGCTTGTATCTGAAACGTTTTTATTATTATGCAAATTGTATTGTTGAAGTCAAGACTAACTTAGTCAATCTACAATTTTTGTGTTGGTAATTTTAAAATTAAATATTTTTTATAAGAAAACTTCAGAAGCTTAGCATTTTATAAACACTATACATCTATTCCTCAATGTAACTATAGGGGAGACTAGTTTTCGTGAGTGTCGTGTAAATCAAAAGTATGAAAAATCATGAAAATTGAAAATAAAGCAAAATTTCTGTAATTTAATCAGTCGTTTAAATAAATATATTTATTTCAGTGTAAAATAAAAAAATGTTAATGGATTTCTCAAATAACAAATAGACACTATGTTTATGTATTGTATATGAATTGCTTTTTGAATGTTTTCCTCTCTTTCTCTCTCTATTAATAATATAATGTATAATTGAATTCTCGATTAAACATTAAAACCAAAAAATATATATATATATATGTATATCCTTTATTTGAACCGGAACGAAAACTAAAATTAATAGATGAGAAAGTATAGCCACAAAAGCCCATTAAACTTAGATGAAAATGATACTGAGAATATAATTTGGTTTTCCATTCTTCACAAGAAATGTCAGTAATCGTATTTTTGATACAGGGTGTATTAAAAATATACCATTTAAATGACATCACAAGTTTCAATTATTGGTCAGAAATAGATTTTCAATGGGTGATTTTTTTAGTAATTCACTGATTTGTAATAATTTATGTAATTTGTGGAGATCCAAACAATTATTTCAAAATTGTACTTGGTCCGAAAAACTACCATTATCCAAATTAGGAAGTTCTTTATATGTGTTTTAAAATCTTACAAGCGATTTTAACTTTGATGTAACACAATATGGGTAATTCACATTTTTTATTAGAAAAATATGTCAATAAATGAAAACGTCTTTCTCATAAAAGTGACGATGGATCTTAATAGTTTTGTTCTTTTTCTTCAAGGGAAAAATATTCACCGAGCGTGCAGCCCCCAATTTAGACAATAATAAGGATTAAAATGGATAAAAATCTACCCATGGAAGTGACTTTTTTTATTATTATGAATGTTAAGTTAATTGAGGTAAATAAAGTTGATGGTAAAATTTATTTCTAAAAAGTGTCACATCCTTGTAGCATGTCATCTCCATGGATTACATTAACGTAAAAGATGTCACATCCACGCATATGAGGTCACTCCCATGGAGGACATTTTTTCAAATCTCTATAATTGTCTAAATTGGGGACTGCACGCTCGGTGAATATTTTTCCCTTGAAGAAAAAGACCAAAACTATTAAGATCTATCATCACTTTTATTAGAAAGACGTTTTTACTTTATGACATATTTTTCTAATAAAAAATGAGAATTACCCGTATATATTTAGTTATCTTATGGTATCATAATTAATGTTATCCATAAAGACTTTATCTAAATGATTTTGAAGATATGTTTTAATCAAAAAGAACTTGTAAATAGATGGCAGAAACGCTGTACACTCTTAGTGTAATTGTGGAGTGTTAATTAAATATACGTACAACTAGGACAACAACTATTAAAGCAATGAAGGACAAGCACCTTCTGTCCACTGACCGTTTCCGCTGTCCTGTACGCTGACCGATAACTGCCCCGTATACGTATTGAAGGTTGAGGTCATTCCATTATTCCCCATTGTGGGTGATCTTGGGGCTGTTAACGACAACTGATTATTCCGTGGCATTGTGTATAGAGCTTCGGCTAAATCAGCTGCTCGTTTTAGAATTATTTCCTAAAACATAACATTTTCATTATTTCAGGAAAACATGATAAAAAAACTATTGTAAGTTTTAAACAATATCAAATATATTATAAAAAAAATGTTTAAAATTGTTTTTGTATTCAGTATCCAGTGCATAATAAAGCTTTTTAATTCTGGAAAAATATCCATATACATGTATGTAATGTTTTCTGTTAAATAGTTTTAAATTTTTGTTGACTTAATGTAAATTTTCTACCAAAAATCTATTTAGCTGTATAAACATGTCTTCGTAAAGGATAATGCTTAAATGCTTTTAAGTAACTGTAAATCTGACAAATCTATAATTCTCACAAAACGTTCAAGCTTAATTAAATGAAGTGTGAAATACTACAGTCATACCTCGGTTATCATTTCTTTAGATATTAAAAATAAAGCAATTATATTAAAAGGTTATCCATATGTCTTAATTAATAGGTTTTAAAAATATAGATAAAGAAAACATTACATACTTATTGAACGTAGAAGATGATGGTTTTTCAATAAAAGATTTATGATAGAAAACCTTATCAGTAATAAAGCCAAAAAAAAAATGAAAACAGTCTAAAAATCGTTTCTACCACAAATGTTAATTGCCATGTAAATATTTGAAAAGGCGTTTAAATGTGATTGCAAATGTTTAAAACTTTTTAAGGAAAAATAATCCTGAGTTAGAAAACAGTGTTGAAAATGTAATAACTTTCAAGCAATTATTAAATGAAAAAGAACAAAGTACAAACATTTCAATTTTAAACCAATACTCCAAAATGTGATTTAAATTTGTAAGTTCACAGTTTATTTGATAAAATTTTTCATTGTTCAAAAAAACCTTTTCAATTTTCTTTGAGCAAGATCATCCTGGCATGGTCTTTTAAACTCTAAATTAATTTTTTTTTATTCAAAAGCGGTTTGAACTGTATGTGTGTTCGCAAATATTTGTTAAAGAAGGATAGTAGCTCCATATAAATCTGACTGTATTTTGATACGAACAATTTTTGAATTTAATTATCGAATTACTTATAAGCAATTAAATTTGTTAGTCTTTTTATAGTTCAACACTAAATATCAATTATTAAATACTAAACAATTTTTCACCTTTGGTAGTTTTTCTGGATCGCCGGGATGCCTGGGTATGAGTTTTTGTAACCTTTGAAACCCGTAGTCTATTGTTGGCTCGTTTAAAGCTATAAAAAGTCACAGATACTTTAAAATCCGTCCACGAACTGTGATCTAAATTTTAATAAAATCTATACTTACAAACATATACAAATCTGCCCGGTGCTCCTTTACAGAACTGTTTTGATTTATATGATAATGTGACTTCCACAACTCCCGGTATATGTCTTGGAGGCGTTTGGACACGTATTGCGTGAGGGGTGATGAGCTGCAACATCGGTTTCTTTAGTTCATCGATATTCTCCGACGATAAAAAAAGTATAATACATAAATCAGAGTCCATGGTAATATTTGTTAACCGATTAATTAACACCTGATAGTCCGGTCAAAATAGCCATTTCAAATAACAAAAATTCCGACAGAGCTAAATTTTGGTTGAGACCTTGGGTACATCATTAGAAATAAAGTGTCAAAAGTCCCCATCGATCCCATGTGTGTTAAAAAAGTTATTCGGGGGGCAATGGTCAAAATTTGAGGTTTTTTGGATTTTTTTTAAAAACGGTAAGTTTTATCAAAAAAGTAACCTAGAAAAAAATTATACATTTCAAAATTATCTACAAAAATGGGCCTTGTACTTTTTTTTCTAAGAATCACCATTCATGAGATATCGCGATTCTACACTAAAGATAAAAATTAAAGGGTCAAGAAAATTTCCTAAATTTTTTGGTGATTTTTGACAGGCTGTATTTCAGTGGAAAATGGTGGTATCTAAATTTTAAATGGCTTTTTAAAGCTCCAAGATTCTAGTTTTCAGATCTTTTAGTCAGAAATTTTGAGTAGCCAGCGTTATCTTAAGCAATAGCGCGCAAAAAAAAATTGCAAAATTCTTTTCTTTTATTGTTTTTGTCCACGGATTTGGAATTTTTTTTCTTTAGTGTAGAATCACGATATCTCACGAATGGTGATTCTGAGAAAAAAAAGTATAAGGACCATTTTTGTAGATAATTTTAAGATCTATAATTTTTGTCTAAACTCCTTTTTTGATAAAACTTATCTTTTTCGAAAAAATCCATAACACTTCAAATTCTAACCTTTAATCCTGAATAACTGTTTTAGCACACATTGATGGGAACTTTTCACACTTTATTTCTAATGGTGTATTCAAGGTCTTAACCAAAATTTAGCTCTGTCGGAATTTTCGTTATTTGACCACTATTTTATGTTTAATTTGACCGGACTAAGAACCACGGAAATTTTGAACTTACTACCACCGCGGTAACCGGTCAATTAGACCTTTAAGAGAAATTGGCCTTTTAACAATTAAATATTTATTGCAACACATTTATTGCTTTTGAATAGTTTTGAAAAACAATAAATGCTTTCACCGAATATACAATCAAAATTGTTGAAATTTTTATTGTTTTATTAGGAAAAAAAGATTCATGAAAAATCTAATAAAAACGAAGATGTGCGCGTTCGAGCGAAAAGTGGCACACTTCCGAGCGAGGGAGGCAAATGAAGCGCGACGCGGAGCGGCGCGCTTCATTTTCCTGAGATCGGAATGTGCCACTTTGAGCTCGAATGTGCACACTCTACTTTAAGAACGATTCACAATACTTAATTTATTTTCCAAAAAAAATTAATTATCTAAACTAATATTATAAAAGCGAAAGTAACTCTGTCTGTCTGTCCATCTGTCAGTTACCTTTTCACGCCTAAACCACTTAACCAATTTTGATAAATTTTGATATAGAGATAGCTTGGACCTTGAACAAGGACATGTGCTACTGGTTTCAAGCAAATATAATGAGTGCTTTCTGTTATATTCAAAATGTTAAAAACAACCATCTTCAAGAAGCTACCTTTACATAATATTATTTGCCCATTTGATCAAAAAGGTCTTTTATTTAAAGTTTATTTATATCTTGTCAATTTCTTTCTTTTTTAATAATCATTTTTTTTAATAACAACCTAATCTAAATTTAAAATTAAATAATTAGATTTTCTTTACATGTATTCTACTAATAAAAAGTAACGAGACGATAAAATTGCGAAACGGTCAAAATGACCAATTTCGCGGTTCCAGTAAGATAATTTCGTACAAACCTCGCTCCAGACGAGCATGGTCCCGAAGACGACTTGAAGTCCGTCGAAAAAGTTATCGCCGACGATGATGACCGTCGATCCGCCCGATGTCCAGCCTTCGCTCGGGCTGATGGCCTTGATGCAGGGGGTGGCTACAGGTAGCGGAGGGTATAAACCTGGTTATTAGAAAAATTCATTCATGTTCCACGTTTTCGTATTTAATCAAATTTATATAATGCATGCGTGTGTCGGTGTCTGAGTAAAAAATAGCGAGATTTTTCCGGGGGAGAGGATTAAGATAAAATGGATAAAGTAGAACAAAGTGAGATATTAACAAAGTGAAGCATGGCTTGTTCCGCGACGAGCGGATAATATAGAACCGCGCGAGGGTGAGATATCAGCTCCGAGCGCAAATCTTACGAACCTACGTGTAATAAAGATAGAAAGAGAAAGTGAATAAGAAAGAAGATTAAAGGGCTCGTAAGAAAGTGCAGGCGCTGTACGCTGTTTCCGCTTCCTTCCTCCAGTGAACTGAATCGGGAGCCAATTTCACAAAGTTTTGGATCCGCTATGGGTCCGCATACAAACGAGATGTTTCCGCGAAATGCGCTGCAGAACACTGGCGTACCTTTGGATTGGGCTGCGGGCGGCCGCGCCGCATACCAATGAGTTCGATGATTTGTGGTTAATATGTTGTTTGCCCGACGGCGTTCCGTCAAACGGCCACGACTTTGTTTTATTCGGTCTTAATTGAATTTTTGAAGAGGTATCGATAATAATAAGAAAAATTGAACATACTGTTTATATAAGTACCTTCGGAGGGATCCAGTCGCTTCGCTCTTCTGCCATGCTTCGAGTTGTTGTGCACGAACATGTTATCGGAAATTGCTAATAGCGGTCCCTCGACGCTCACTTGCGTCGCAATGACAACCTGAAAGATTGAAAATTATTTGGCGGGCGAAAAAATCTCAAGTCGCTGCAAGTGAGGCCATTTTGGGGCTCAAGGTGGTTGCGACACTGCATCGAAAGACAGACTCCTCCCCCGGGAACGCTCGCGCTCTCCCTAGGGAATCTGCACCCCCGATACACACGCGTTCCCATGGGAACCGCGGGATGATGACGGCTGAGCGGCCAGTAGGCGGCGTTCGATACGGACGTTTGAAATACGGCCATCGACCAACGTAAGATATCAAGTGCACCACCGGACGTCGCCCCAATAATTTCCTCGACGTTTTTTCGTCTTTTTTGGACTAATGCCTTCGTAAATTTAATATTTAACTTAGGCAAAATGGCACGCGAATGGCCACTTGCCAAGGTGCTTCCCGTCGCCGTAGGAATTGGACGTAAAGACGCAATGAGACGTCGGTCGTTGCGACAAACTCGTTCCACGGTCTACGGATGAGATCAGGGGAAATAAATGAGACACGGAAACCGACAGCACCTTATACAGTCGAACTTCCATAAGGCGAACGCCGATAAGCCGAATTTTGGATAGCTCGAACTCGAACCAGTTTCCCTAGGACTTGCCTATCTCAACGTTAATACTTTTATGTCAATAACTCGAAATTTAATAAATCGAATTATTTAATTAATCGAAGCGTTTTACAATTTATTAAATTCAAGTTGCCATTAGTAAATAGGTCGATGACTCGAAGTTAAAAATTACAACTTTTCTAAATATTTCGCTACCTGAGAGAGGATTAAGGACGGCTTGGTTTGGTGTTATTGATGCTTTAAAGCTCTATTGTTAACTACGACGAAAAGGTTTTATACTACAATATAAGATTTAAATGTCTTATGAACAGTTTTAAGATGGTTTTACCGTTTCTTTTATAACAAAAGGAACTATTTTTACATTTTAGTTTTAGATTACTTTCAATTTCACAGTAAATAATATGTAAATAACTATATTTTTTAGGGTCTTAATAAAAATAAATAATGGTAATGATTGTAGATCAATTTTGGTTATTTTCTATAAAAAATAAATGATATATATATGGGTGATTCTCAGATAACTGTGATTTTTTATGTCCAGTATTTTATTTATCATCCAACATAGTTTTTTCTTATTGAGAAATCATTAATATTATAAATCTGATAATTATCTTCAACCTACATTAGGTTTTGAAACATAAGTGATCTTGGATTACTCATAACTTACGAAAATGTACTTGAAATGTCATAACCGTGGCATGTCCCATTCTCATTTTTGAAACTAAATGTATAAATTTCTATCGATATTCGATTTGTAATTTAAAAGTTACTTCTCATAACTTAAGTCTAATATATACTCCATTAAATTATATTGCAATTATACGAAAATAATGTTTGGTAAAAAAAATAATCGTCTTTGATTTATGTCCGGGAATTTTATTCAATTTTTAAATTTGAAATGTTTGCCGCCTAATCGCCATCTTAATTTAGTTTCATCCACTCCTTCTGGCAGCATTTTCAGGAGGGACTATTTGTGCAATGTTTACAGCTGTGTATTTATTTTGAAGTTTCTAAAATATAATTAAATTAATTTGTTTTATTTTGAAAAAGGTATGTCATAAAATTACATGTCAATACCGTGGTATTGAAATTTACGGTTATTAATACGATGTTTGAATCAATTATAGTAAATTTTTATTTACTTTTACGTAAATAATCGAAATTATTTAGGAAATTGTTTTATTTATCTGCATTATAAAGTTAGGTTCATTTTAAATTCAAATGTCATAACCGTGGATGTCACTACCATGGCAAAAATAAGAAATAACTTTTTAATTTATTTTTTCTTCAATGTTTTAACTTAATTCTGTATTTATTTGTTATAGTTTGGTTAAAATTTTTTGACAGAATAACAATTGAATGTAAATTTTCCAAAAAAACAAAAAAAACTGGCGCTGAACAAGTAGCAACAAAAGATTTTCTAAATCGTGGTCTAGCAGAATTTTGGTCAAGTATTAATGTACCAGACCAATTCTATTCAAAAGAGGGATAAAAAACAGAAGTTTTGACGTTTAATTTTTTCTTATACTTTATATAGACAATTTATCATTGCAATAAATATTTTGAGGGTAGTCAGGCAAACAGTTGTGTCAAGAATAGGGGCGCCAGACTTAAATTTTATATTCTACTGATCGAAACTTCTTCGAATAGTAAAACATTGTACTTACGTCTTATACATCATTTTTACAAAAGATTAGAAAAAAAAAATTATAAAAAAAAACAGTTGGACAAGTTACAGATTGCCGGACAGTTGGTTTATTTTTGTCAAATATCTAAAAAGTAATAAAGTCCATTTTGTACTTATTTTGGTTCACCACCCTTTTAACGTTCGCCGCTTGGACTATTATATGTCAGTACCGTGGCATTAAAATTTTCCAATTTTGTCATAGTTTTCGCTTCATCGTAATTGTAGTAGAACTACATCACAGGCTTAGTTGTGTGTATAATTGGAGACAGAAAACACCCAAAACACGCGTTTTAAAACATTTTAAATTTCAAAAAAATTTTAGTTATAAAAATCACAGTTATCTGGGAATCACCCATATACGGAAGTATTTAACTGAACTTCTTTTGGTAACTCGAGTTTTTGATATGACGAATTATTTTTGCTGTCCTTTCGAGGTTTGACTGTATAGGCAAATCCGATAAATACAAAGATGTGCGCATTCGAGCGAAAAGTGGCACATTTCCGAGCGAGGGAGGCAAATGAAGCGCGACGCGGAGCGGCGCGCTTCATTTTCCCGAGATCGGAATGTGCCACTTTGAGCTCGAATGTGCACACTCGGTTTTAAACACGATTACGAAGCGTCCCGTTTTCTATAAAAAATGAATGATATACATATATATATATACGGAAGCATTTAACACTTCTTTTGGTAACTCGAGTTTTTGATAATTCGAATTATTTTTGCTGTCCCTTCGACTTCGACTTATCGAGGTTCGACTGTAGTTCTTGCTTTCTCAATCCGCCTTGGTGACACACGGAAGGAAATAAAATCTTTTCCTATTACAGGACCCCGACGGTAAATCCGGTCTGGTGCCTTGTAACGTAAATTGAAACAAATGGAGGCGTTATACACCGCCGATATTAGATTGCCGTATTATCGCGAGCAAAATTGTAATACACGTGAGGCGGCTCGCAGGACAAAGAACCCCGATAGTAATATCAGTTTGAACGACTGCCTATTGTTTCTGCAAAAATGAAACGGTCTGCATTTGTGAAAATATTGTTTCAAGTCGACGATTACGACGAGAGGCCGTTAGAAGCAGTGTGGGAAGTCCCGAGGGTGTAAGTCCCTTAATCATTACACTTAAAACGCGTAGAAAAACAAGCGCGTGTACATTGTAAGTCTAATCAAATTAATGAGCGCTATTAGCTTCCTCTGCGCCGCACAACCGGCGATGAACTTCCTTTAAGAGGTGCTGTACCTGAGCCCCCATTGACTGATTAATGATACTGTTCCGTTAATTCGGCACTGGATTATACTAACCTGATGTCAACAACTTCGTGAAATAGTGAACCGCGCTTTCAGACTTTGCTTTACGCCTATTCATACGTGTTCGTCGAATATTTTTCCATTTTTAACATTCCGCATGCTGGGTGACTGAATGTCACGTGCCGTACTAGGTGGGGTTTGCTATACCCCGAAAATAAAATGATAAGAAAAGTATTTTAATAACCAATAATGAATAGGTCTAAGTACAACATATCTATTTATGCATTAGAATAGACTTTTATTAATAAAAATACAAAAACTTAACTTTTTCTTCAACTTATAAACTATTGAGTCTTTTTTTGAGTATGGGAACCTGTTGTACCTTAGCCCTTTTTTCACTTGTAATTTTTTTTAAATTGTATATGTAACAATTTGTTGATAAAATGAATTGCATCGTAGTGGGGCCCTAATAAGGTATTCGTCATAAAATATTTGAAAGAATTACCAACCGTTTACTCAAATTGCTATAAGATTTAAACATTACTGGATCTATGGCCTAGGTACAACAGAAGTAATGTACCTTGGCTCTATTCGCATTAAGCAAAATAAAACCCATTGTTCTATGAAAACTATATATTTATTTTTCGATTATAAGAACTAGTAATGTTTTTCTTTGAGATGACACTAAAATTGTTTCAAAAATTAACAAAACTTTTCTCGTATACTAAAATTTCACATACTTAATGGTTAACTTTGCAAAAATTTAAATTTTTCGTTAGACTTGCGAGGCATATCATCTGAAGAAAAAAAAAATAAGAATTTATAACAAAAGTATATCTAAATTTTTATTTATTGCACGTTCATCTTAGGGCCAATGTACAATTTATTGACAGTTGCCGAGGTACAACACGCCGACCCTTGATGTTTAAACTCAAAAATAAAATTAAAGATTATGCTGTGCCAAAATCGGACCACTACTATGCAAACATTAATAAATAATCTTTCTATTGCGATGAGTCATTTGTTATTAAGTAATAAAAATCAATAAGATATTTTAGTAAAAAGAATATAAAAATACTTCCTTTTTTTCGATTAAAAATTTCAGTTGATCTCATACATTAACAAAGTACATTGGCCAGGTGCTGTTAATTTTACGTTAATGGCGGTCAATGTGGCATTTGAAATATCGAAAATTATGGGTCACGAAGGCCCGCAAATATTAAAAAAAATAAAGTTGCCCAAGGTACAAAGGAACCAAGGTACAACAGGATCCTCTACTCAATCTAAAATGAATTTATCTTTATATTTCTTGGTAACTTGAATAATATATAAATTGTATTTAAAATGTTTTTGTATGTAAAATATTGTATTATTTCATATGATTTTAATTTGTCGAGATTTCATTTTGTAGTTTCTTTTTTTTAACTCCAAAATTTGCCGCCTAGTCTATAGACTTTCTAGCCCTATAGTAAATCCGGCTCTGGTATTTTATGGATTTAACGATGATGAAATTAAATCTGCCGATAAAAATTTTTATAGTAATAATAATGAATTTAAAAAAACACTTTTTAAGATATGTTTATATTTTTGATCACTACGTTTAATTATTAAGGGACTTTCTGTCTTAATAGAAAAATAAACAAATTAATTAAATCTAAATAATTTAGACCAATAAAATACACGAAAAATTAATTGAATAATTTTTATCGTTCCCTCTCACTTGCATTAACAAGATTATCGTATCTTCTCGCTCCCTTCCACTCATTGCTATGGTGAATCCGTTTTTCGAATATAAAGCGATAGGGGTACCTAAACAGTACAGTAATTGGCCCTTTTAGAAACTAATTAATTAAAATACTGAATTTCATACTTATATAAAATGTATTTATGATTTTTTATTGTGCTAGTAGCTGTAAAAACTATATTTTTCAATATAAATAAAAATTTGAATAAAAAATTTAACGTTGTGTATAAAATAAAAATACTTGGTTTATGAAAAAATATAGTTATTGGCCATATAAATATAGTAATTGATCAGTCAATTTATAGTGATTGGCCAATATTTTTTAATTAGGATAATACTATATGTTAAATTAGCAAAAAAAACGAACTATTTATTACAGAAAAATTATTTCATTTCCCACGTACCAAATAAAAGATAATTATAATTTTGTATACTTATTTAAAAAAGAACGATTTAAATATGAATTTAATAATTTTTTGTAATCTGTGCTTTATTTTAATTTAAATTATTTTTTTTACAGAATTTAAACCTTTATTGATTTATAATTCTTAAAAATTAATACCAAAAGCTTTTTTTAAGCTTAAAAAAATCTAACAATAGTAAAGTCTCCGCTTGAAGATTTCTGTATAAAATGGAATAAAGTTAGAATCTCGGCCTGGTCATTTTAATGATTGAATATACTCACAAAAGAGGGAGTTATAAAAAAATATATCCAGTACAGAGAGGAATAAAGAATTTTCTGGTATTGATGAAAAATTATCTCGCTAAAATATAGATTTATAATTATATAATTTTCTAAATATGGGCAATCATTGTCGACTGGCCAACAGCTGCACTATTTACCCCTATTACTAATTTAAATTAAAATTTTTGATTTGAAGGAACGCACGGTAAATTATAAAAATATAAAAAACACGAAGATGTGCGCATTCGAGCGAAAAGTGGCACATTTCCGAGCGAGGGAGGCAAATGAAGCGCGACGCGGAGCGGCGCGCTTTATTTTCCCGAGATCGAAATGTGCCACTTTGAGCTCGAATGTGCACACTCGGTTTTAAGCTCGATTACTAAACATCCCGTTTTAACAAAAAAAAAATTGTTACTTATACCCCACCTAGTACACGAAAGGTTAAAAAATAAAATAACGGCTTTCTTCTCTTGTCAATAAATAGTTGCTCAAACTAAATCATCACATTGGAAAAAAAACCGATCAATTAAAATACCAGAAAGACTTAGGTCGTGGTAGGTTAACAAAAATATTGTTTCCTACATTTTAAAAATCCTCTTAAAGAGATTTTTCTATATTGACGAAATTGCTTCTAACAAAAAGGAATTTCTCAAATTTAATTTAGCATGATGATATTCTTTTGAAACGTATTTATAGAAAGCTTATAGTCAGGTACTTCGTTTGTTGTCTTTGTCTTTAAATTAATTTGTTTGGTCTAAAGAAGATATCACCATTTTTCTATGTACAAGAGTGACATTTCGATTTTTTTGGGAAGTGTTTGGTGGCGCACTAAGCCGATGCGAATTAGTTTAAAAATAAAATTAATAAGTTCTACGATCCAATTAAATTCCAAGATTAACTTTTATAATTGAAAATCTCTTTCTAAATTTCACTTCTATTCGGAAATGTTTTAATTAGCCTTTGTAAAACGACCAAACGGATGTAGAACATTTGTAATACGTACTACTTTTTTTTTATTAAGTCCGAAATTTCGCCAAGTTATGTTGTAAAATTTATTTAAGTTTGGCGGTAATTTATTCGATAGAATTGAGTAAATTGAAAGCCACCGTTTGGTGAATTTTTTTTATGCTTTACGAGGACGAATTTAAATAAGAATTTAAACTGTTAATTTTATTTTACTTCTCACCATTCAATTGAATGTCTGATGAGAATTGTAAATTTTTTATTAATTGCGATAAAAAAATATTGACAGCATTTTTTTGATGTTTTTGATGTACATTACGATGACATACTCATAGAAATATTTTGACCTTTAATTATGTCAGTTTTGACCCAAACTTTTATTTTGGGTTGGCAAGAAAGTAATTTCGGTTTTCACAAATAGATGACGTTTCAATTTTTTTGAATCGTCTTGATCGATGTTACATTATTTTTTGGTTTGGCAGTTCTCAGTAGTGACTTTGAACTTATTTTAGAAACAAATTACTTGGGATTTGGTTTACATTTGTAAGGTCAGTGTCAAATGTAACATGGAGGGCGGAAACGATCATTTTCCTCATATTTTGCTTTTTATTTCAGTAAAGGCAAGAAAGTTTCTGAGCGTCGTACACTCTTATGTGAGGTTTATGGTGATGAATTTTGTTTATTTAAAAATGACCAACCTTCTGGTCCACCAGCTGAAGTTAATAGTGCCATAATTGAAGCAGATTATCGTATAACTGTGAGAGATCATTTAAAATATCTCCCATTTGTTAAGAAGCTCGATATTTGAACTCCACACAAATTAAAAAGATTCATTTAACAAAATCGAATGAGTATTTCTAATATGCATCTCAAACGCAATGAAATCAATCCGTTTTTAAAACGAATTATCACTGGTGATGAAAAATGAATTGTTTACAATAGCATTAATGAAAAATCCTCATGGTCCAAGCGGGATAAATCAGCACAAGTCATATCAAAACCTGAATTACATCAAAAAAAGAATATGCTTTCAGTTTGGTGGGGGTTATAAAGGTGTTGTGTATTTTGACCTGCTTCCAAAGAGCCAAAGGATCAATAAAGATGTCAACAACTGATTAAATTAGAGGAAACAATCAAAAATAGATTGATAACAAAAGGCGTTATGTTCCACCATGTCAATGCTCGACCTCGCACATTTTTAGTAACTGGTCAAAAATTATTGAAGCTTGGTTGGGAACTGATGTCCCATCTACCATATAGTTCTAATCTTGCACCATCAGATTAAAATCTATTTCGTTCATGAAGCTATCAGAAAGATGGCAAAAAGGTATTGAACAAAATGGTACATTTAAAGTAGATTAAAATCCATTCTTTGTATAAATTAAGTTTCATTTCAAACTAGAAAACCGAAATTACTTTCTTTCCAACCCAATAGTTTATACCCCATTTTATGAATTTATTCACGGTGGGCTCTTGTACAGTGAAGAGAAACTCAATTTATATTTTATCGGATAATACAAAATTGTTGGCAAATATGATACTTCCTTCTTTCATTTTTAATCATTAAAGTCTCCCCTAGTATTATCTAACACCAAGACAAGGCGACTAATTCCACGGCCGAAGTTAAACTTCCAACATGCCGCCCGCTGTAACAGCTAATTGGTGCGCCCCTGAGATTCCATTAAGAGTAACACAGCTTCTCGCTGCTTAAAGACATTTATTTTTATAGTGACTTCTTAATTTTATTCTGTTTAACTAGACTTTTTCTTGTTCTATTAACTGAAGCAACAGCGGGGAGCAAAGATATAAGCACAAAAAATTCTTTGTGCATTCAAATTGAGCAATTAAAATAACATTGCAGACAATTAAGAGCGTCAAATAAAGTTGTACTCACTTGAAACCTTCGCATATCTCTCGGATTCCCGGCATTTTTCAGACAATTTTGATTGCACTTGAGGAAGAATTTAAGAAAGAATCTGAAACAAAAAAACCACAATTAGTATTTTGAAATGACACCATCTAAATCTTCCGACTCTTCAAGAAATGGTGTTTATGCATTCGCTTGAAAGTTTTTTAAAGTTATACTTCTTTTGGCGCTTCGAGAGTAAAATATTAGCAGGAAACGATGGTTACGCGCGCACAGCTATCAGAAAATCGACAGTTGAAGTTAGCCGTCTAAGAAATTAAATTAATAATTGTAAAACTTGAGCGTAAATATAGCATAGGGGAACCTGTTGTACCTTGGTCCCTTTGTACCCAGGGCAACTTTATTATTTTTTAATATTTGCGGGCTTTGGTGACCCATAATTTTCGATATTTCAAATGCCACATTAACAGACAGACATTAACGTAAAATTAACAGCACCTGGCCAATGTACTTTGTTAATGTATGAGATCAATTGAAATTTTTAATCGAAAAAAAGTAAGTCTTTTTATATTCTTTTTATTAAAATATCTTATTGATTTTTATTACCTAATAACAAATGACTCATCGTAATAGAAAGATTATTTATTAATGTTTGCATAGTAGTGGTCCGATTTTGGCACAGCATAATCTTTAATTTTATTTTTGAGTTTAAACAACAAGGGTCGGTGTGTTGTACCTCGGTCACCGTCAATAAATTGTACCTTGGCCCTAAGATCAACGTGCAATAAATAAACATTTAGATACACTTTTGCTATAAATTCTTATTATTTTTTTAATTTTGCTTCAGATAATATGTCTGGCAAGTCTAACTAAAAATTTAAATTTTTGCAAAGTTAACCATTGAGTATGTGAAATTTTAATATACAAGAAAAGTTTTGTTAATTTTTGAAACAATTTTAGTGTCATGTTAAAGAAGAACATCCAAAAATAAATATATAGTTTTCATAGAACAATGAGTTTTAATTTGCTTAATGTGAATAGAGCCAAGGTACATCACCTCTGTTGTACCTAGGCCATAGATCTACTAATTTTTAAATCTTATAGCAATTTTAGTAAACGGTTGGAAATGCTTTCAAATATTTTATGATGAATACCTTATTAGTGCCCCACTACAGTGCAATTCATTTTATCAACAAATTGTTACATATACAATTTAAAAAAACTTACAAATGAAAAAAGAACCAAGTTACAACAGGTTCCCCTAATTTATGCCTATTTTAGTATATTTTCTATTTACACTGTTTCTCATATATAAAATATATTTTTTTCGATTTACACGGTTTTCTCCGGAACTTATCTGGCGTGTAAATCGGGGAATAGATATACAGTGGGAAGACGCCAAGACTAAATTAACTTCTAACTCGCGTACATCATCACGTGTGTTTTTTTAATTAATATCTCGACTAAATTACAGTAAAATCTCATTTATTCCGACTCGCAAAAATATGTATTTTTTAAAATTTGTTAATCCGAGTTGTCTTCGGTTTACACTAGCTCAGGGGAAGCAACGGGGTGCCAGCGGACACCAAAGTGCACGGAAAGCAATTTTAAGGTACCCGCCGCCGTTCAAATACCTAAATTATTAAGAAGATGTTATTTGAACACCCAACAATTGTAATTGCAATAAATAATTTTATTAAGTTTTTGCTTTATATTCTCATTTAAACAGCTGTACGAATTGCACAATTCAACTATTGAAAAAAACAAAATTTTAACACATAAATCCAAATTTTTATTAAGAAGTCATAATCTTAAAATTGATAATTAAATCAATATTTAGTAATTAGCTGTTTCTAGCAATCATAAAGCAATTAATATAGTTTTATGTAGATGTCGTTAAAAGGGTATATAATAAATTTATATTGGATTAATATTGCTATATGTAAGTATTACCATTTCTAGCTGCTTTTACCATGCTGCCCGTCGAACTCCTGCATTTTTGAAATATGCCCTCTTAGTAAAACAAGTTGCCGACCTCGGCACTCGCTCTCGTAATCGGGACACTACTGTATTGTAAAGGCAAAGCCACAATCGTAGCATGACAAAATAACCAAAAATTTTTACTCAATTGCGCTGAAATTATTAGCAACAATATTCGACAAAATTTGCTAATATGATACATTTCACGAATTATTTGATTTTTCTCAAGCATCAGAAAAATAAAAGAAATAATGTCGTAGTACATTTGAGTTATTTCACATCAAAAAGACGATTATATTTAGATAATTAGATGTGTTTAAATGTAAGAATAAATGATACCTCAAAATTAACAAGAATATTATGAATAGTTACAATTCGCCCAGAACCGATGACTCACTCGCTGTTATATAAGATCAAAGTATCAATTTAAGATAATTGTATTTGAAATTTAAAAGTATTGCAAGCACAGCGTTGCCTAATTTTTTATTAAATCAACGATGTAAAAAATTTTGAGCTACCATTATGTTTACAAAAAAAAATTAATAGAAGCTTTATAAAATTACTTACAATTATGATTTTTGAACGAATGGTCCTTCTTAGGGCAATTAATTAATATGCAAACACTGCCACAAAAATAGGTAAAGAGAATGTTAACGTTTTGGCAAAATTTTCACAACTGAGAACGAATGTTATTCCCGTTTGCGATAAGAAAACTAGTTATCGGCCTCAAACACACATATGCAAACCTACGTTGTCGATTAAATATTGTTTTCTAAATACAACAGAGACGTATTAAGGTTTATAGAAACTTAACAAGAGTAAATAATACGTATTTTGTGTGACCCATATTTATTTTATATTTAAACACCCCTGAAATAATATGTACAATATCAACAAAATGTACATATACAATTTAAAAAAAAAATTACAAGTGAAAAAAGGGCCAAGCTACAACAGATTCCCCTAAATCTCAATTTTATGTTTGAAAAACGTATTTGTAATACAAATGAGTGGAAGGGAGCGAAAAGATACGACATTCTCGTTGATGCGAGTGAGAGGGAACGATCAAAGTTATTCAATTGATTTTTCGTCTGCGTCATTGGGTTAATTGATTGCGAATTTTGCTTAAAACCGAGTGTGCACATTCGAGTTCAAAGTGGCACATTTCGCGCTTCATTTACCTCCCTCGCTCGGAAATGTACCACTTTTCGCTCGAATGCGCACATCTACGTGTTTATTAGATTTGTCTATTTTATCTTTCGCTATTTCTAATAAAAAATTTAAATGTAGTTTAGTAAGTAGGTATAGATTTTATGTTTAAAAACGTATTTTTACTATAGCAATGAGTAAGAGCGAGCAAAAAGATACGATAATCTCGTAAGTGTAAGCGAGAGGGAACGATGTTAACTAATATTTTGTCCATTTTATTGTGAATCACGCTTAAAACCGAGTGTGCACATTCGAGCTCAAAGTGGCACATTCCGATCTCGGGAAAATGAAGCGCGCCGCTCCGCGTCGCGCTTCATTTGCCTCCCTCGCTCGGAAATGTGCCACTTTTCGCTCGAATGCGCACATCCTCGTATTCATCGGATTTGTCTACTTTATCTTTCGCTGTTTCAAATCATAAATTTAAATTTACTTTAGTAAATATGAGTTCCTGTGAGAAAAAAGTATTTACCCCGACAATGAGTGGAAGGGAGCAAAAAGATACGACAACCTCATCAATACAAGTGAGAAGGAACAATTAAAATTAATTTAGTTACACCAAAGAAGTCCCAAGCACCAGTTTTTTTGTTAAATTAATTAAGTTTGCCTAAAATCCGGACCTGAACGTGAAGTATTTATTTTTACCTACGAGGTATCAAAAATTGCTACTTTAGTCAACCTTTTTTTGTTCGCCGTACAGCTGGAAAATTCAATTCCAACCTTGACAATAGGATAAAAGAAATCCATTATTTACACTTTGACCATTCGCTACTGCGGAAGATACATTGGTGGCAAGTTTTATTTTACATTAATTTTCCAAAGCGTCTACGAAAACCGTTGGAGTCGTAGGTGTAAACGTCTTCAAATTTTTAATGGCGGTAAATGCGAGGTGGCTCACAGAAGAAAAAGTCAGCCGGCAAACGGTGTAAACAAGGGATATCGGAAATGCACGTGGAGATCGCACGCCGACACGCTCGCATTCATAAGGAATTCCATTGTCCGACGATTTACTTCTCGAAATTAGCTGAAGAAGCCAACATCACTCAATACTGATCAAATACTGTCACTGCAAGAGTTCTTTTTCTGTACGGAGCGCGGGCTCCTTCCAATTTGGGAGATCATAAAAATGCATTTAACGATGGCTTCACGTACAGGCTAAATATAGTCATAAAATCTTGAACAATATGTTCATGGATAATGTTCGACCACCTCGTGTTTTAACCGTTGGCTTTTTACTGCTGCTTTCGCGGCATAATCATTAAACCAAAAACAAGGCTATTTAGGGCAGTGTAATGAATCCCAATGAAACGGTAATGAATCTCAACGGAACTTTAATGAATCCTTGTACTTTCGAGATGTTGATAATAGAGTGTTATAAAAACAAACCGCATAGAATAAACTTCGTCAGCAGACGATGCATTAAACCAGATTAGAATTATGAGTTAAACTTATCAGATTTTCTTCATACCTTCAACGCTACTGCTCAAAATAATTAACGACATGTTTGTTCATATTGTGTAAATCGAAAAGACTACAGTAAAACCTCATTTATACGGATTCGCGATTATCTGGATTGTCAACCGCGTTCGGACTCTTTGCGAAAATTAAACCTCGGTATTTCTTACTGAATATTTTATTTTGTATTTCGCACTAAACAGTGTTTTTTTGCTTTGTTGATTTTAAGATAATGTGCGATTGTTTTATTTAGTGATTAATATTTGTTGCGTTTTTTGTAAACATGACCTAACAATTTGACCAAGTTTTTTCCTGTAAAAACGGGACGCTTCGTAATCGTGCTTATAATCGAGTGCATTCGAGCTCAAAGTGGCACATTCCGATCTCGGAATGAGCGCGCCGCTTCGCGTCGCGCTTCATTTGCCTCCCTCGCTCGGAAATGTGCCACTTTTCGCTCGAATGCGCACATCCTCGTATTTATCGGATTTGCCTATATTATTATTTCATTCTTAAATTCAAAAAATTACAAGTCGAATAAATTAGATCTATTTTATGTTTGAAAAAGGTTAGATATTTTATTTCTTTTGATAAGTTATCATGGTGCTCTTCCGCACGCCTAATTGTAGCGAGCTTGATAAAAATATTTTCAGGTGTACTTTCGAATGTTTACTAACCCATACAAAGTCATCGTTAATGGAGAAACTGCCGTTAATTGGCCGATGTCTGGCTATTAACTGGCGGCCCATTACTGGCAATTTGTAATGGCCCAATATTGGTTAATTACCAAAAGCCATTCGTTTTTGCTATTCGTAGTATTTGGTCAACAGTCGATACTTGGCCATGCGCAATAAAGTTAAAATCAGCTGATTAACCAACGTTAAAGTTATTTCTGGTGTAAGCTTTGAGCATTAAGGTCTTAAATAAAATGTCTAAAGGATACCAAGTCATAAAAAAAATCGCGAATTGAAACAACGTGTAAATAATGTAGATAGTGTACATTATGTAGGTAAATAGTGTATAAAATAAACAAAAACAAAACCATACATCTATAATTTTTAAAAAAGCGAATAATAGTGAATTTAGTTATGACAAAAATGGAAGTATTTTAACATTTTTAATAATAGTTCTAATATTTATTTTTTTTATTTATTTTAAATAATATACCTAGTTAAAATAATAACAATAAATGTTAAGTTGTTGTTACTAATGCCCATTCCTAATTTCCAATAAGAGGTTGATAATTTTTCAGTAGACTTGGCTGATTGCTTGTTGTCATTAATGCCATGCTAATTTTTTTTCATATATGGGCCATTGATGATTACCATTAACGGGCCTCTGCTGGCTGCCATTAACGGCCGATAGCCCAGTGCCATTGAAGGCCCGACGTTATCATGCCGGCAGACAGCCGTTAATGGGCCGTTAACAATTGCCATTGCTCGCCCATTAACAAGCATATCTGGCACAGCAATGGGCCATTAAAGGGCCGGTTGACAAACTTTGTCTGGGAATTCGCATGTTTGATTAATTAAAATTGTATATGAGTCAAATTTTCTGAAGTGGGCCACTGAAAATAAACTAGTTGATTTTTATATCATCTTTTGCAGATTTTTGAAGGTTTATATGTCAAAATTAATGTCTCTAAATATTTTTGGGTAATTTTCATTTTTCTGAAAATTATAAACAAATTAGTTTTAAGGCACGTTTTGTATACACTGTTGTAATTAGACTTCATTTATGGATTAATCCAATTTTGAAATATAAAAAAATATTTATATGTTACATAGGGGGTGCATCAAAATTTTAGAATGACTTGGGTGGGGTATGTTAAAAAAAAGGTTGGGAAATAAGAGTCAAAATTCGGAAAAAGTTAAAGTATTTTTTTTTCATCTAGTCTAGTTTAAAGGCACTAAATTAGAAATGTGGTTTTTGGTAAAAATACCCTACTGCAATTTTTAATTAAAAAAAAAGCGAGAAGGGGTACATTTAGTTCAGTTTGATTGAATTAATATTATTTGTAAGAGAAAAGAATAAGATAGGCAAATTCAATTATTAAGGAGTATGTGCACTTTCAAGCGAAAACTTTCTCCGAATAGAAAATCTGTATTTGAAGGATTTGTTATTAATATAGTCGAATCCAATTAACACGAAGATGTGCACATTCGAGCGAAAAGTGGCACATTTCCGAGCGAGGGACGCAAATGAAGCGCGACGCGGAGCGGCGCGCTTCATTATCCCGAGATCGGAATGTGCCACTTTGAGCTCGAATGTGCGCACTCCGCTTTTCGCAACGATTAACAATGATCAATTTACTTTAAAAAAAATTCAAGTAATTCTAAAACCGAGGTTGCGCTCTCAAAATGTCTCCTTTGGGCTTCGCTTATTTTTCATAATTTTTAACTTTTTTCATTAAGAAATTGCCTTGAAATTAATTTGTATTTAAATAAGAAGGCAAGAATGAAGTTAAAAAACTATCTTTGTATCCGTCTTGTGGAAAGAGGAAAACAGAGTAGACTTTAATGGAAATTTATTTTATTACCGAGTTTCGAGGATTTTTTGCGCAGTGCACTGCTTCCGCTATTGATACGCCCCATGAAAAAAAAATCCTGCAACGCTTCTGTTCCTTTGAATATAGATTTTTATGTGAATGAAAATTTGGTTGAATCAGAGGCGTCGTAAGAAGATATACTTGAGTTGGGGGAGGCAAAACTAAAGGGGATGTTAACTAAAAACGAACTCTTAAATAAGTAATTGATTTTTTTTTAAATTAGACATCTATAAATGTTATAAGCAATTCAAGTATTGTACAATCTACTAAAAGTAGATTTTTTAATTAATTGATTTTTTTGAGTGTATTCTATGGACGCGTCTTGTTGAATATTCAATATGCGATAAAACCCAAAATTAAAATCAAAATTACAAAACAGAAAAATATTAGGGTAAAACGCGCAGTGAATGACCGTTCTGTTGCATAGAGAGCTATTTTGATGTAAAAAAATAGTAAACAAATTAATAAACTCAAAACAACCATTACAGTTGGAATAAGATATTATGTTTGTTTACGAATTAATGAAAACATGATCGCAATGTAAAGAGTATAAAATTAGGAGTTCAGTAAATGTCTTTTTGTACAAATATTGACCGGGGTATAGCCCAGTGAATGATTGAATAATCGATTTGTCTATTAAAAAATTTATTAGAATATAAATTAATTTGTTTAATTGTTATAAACACTATTTCTTGTAACGGTCATTCACTGGTAAGGGGTGGGTCACATACTGGGGCGGTTTACCCTATTTATCTATTTAACAATATTTGTGTACACCTCTTCAACTAATTAAATAACGGAATTATTTTAAAATTACGTTCATTTGCTTTTTCCAGTTTTTGCGATTTTCTTCGAACCTTCTCCAAAACAGTTTAGATAACTTCTATTGGATTTTGATTTAAATTAAGTCTTTGAAATTTTTGACATTTTATTTCTTGTAAAATTCTGATTTGCCAAAAATTTGATAAGTAATAGCATAAAAGCAGTATTCCTTTTTACTAAAAAAATAAATGATCCCAAAGCTCGCCCAACCAAAAGCTTTTGATCGATTTCAACCAAACACATTGGGCAAAACCAAAAATGCAAAACCGTTAATTCAAAAAATTAAATAAAAGACAAAAGAAATTGACCCATCAGTTTTCAAATCATGTCATGTATGGTTCAGAGAAGATGCCCAAAAATGGAAAAAGTTTTAGATTTAGATAAAAGTGTTTAACTAAATAAACATTGCCCTCTTCGTTTGTATAATTTTGTCCAAAAGCAAGGAAAAAATTTTGAAAAGCAAAATCCGATCTTTATTCAAATGAAAGCGCGATATTCAAAGGTGCTGCATTTCCCTGCGATTCTTATTAAAACGTTGTTTCTTTTAATATGGTCAGAAAATTAAGTAGTAAAAAGATTTGTTCGCGGCATCTTCGGGAAGTTACTAAACAATTAATGATCCCAAAGCTCGCCCAATCAAAAGCTTTTGATCGATTTCAGCCAAACACATTAGACAAAGCCAAAAATGCAAAACACTTGGTCCAAAAAATTAAGTAAAAGACGAAAGAAATTGACCCATCATTATTCTCAACCACGCCATGGATCGTTCCTAGAAGATGCCCAAAAATGGAAAAAGTTTCAGACATTTAGATAAAAGCGTTTAACTAAATAAACATTACCCTCTTCGTTGTATAATTTTGTCCAAAAACAAGGGAAAAACTTTAAAAGGCAAAATCCGATCTTTATTCAAATGAAAGCGCGACATTCAAAGGTGATGCATTTCTCTGCGACTCTTATTAAAACGTCGTTTCTTTTAATACGGTCTGAAAATGAAGTAGTAAAAAGATTTGCGCGCGGCATCTTCGGGAAGTTAATAAATAACTTCTCTACTATCTCGTTACATTAATTTGTAACAAAGGTATTTGCCAGTTCTTTATATTTCGGGCGATCGTTATCGCCGGCTAAAACGAGTAATTTATCTTCGGAAGGCAGCAGAGAATTAGACGAAGGCGGATCCGGCAAATCCAGCCGAATCAGCACATTACCGAAAGAAAAAAGATTGGCGCTCTAATGTACTGCTTTACACGTATATGCGCGTGGCGGCCGGTAGCTACAAGAAGCGGTCCCAATGGCCCACTTGGCCGCGTGACACGACTTATGTGTACCGTCGCTTGCGGTACCCATGCATTATGCAGATCGGCTCGTTCTCAGCTGTCATCAATTAATAAAACCCATATCACGAGATCTTAATAATTGATGGTGCTTCCATTACGAGTAAAGCAGGTTCGTAGGATGTTGTTGCCCGGCTAAGACGAAACGGAAGTCGAGGCGAGCTGAGAGCCCTCACCTACTCCGAGCACTAACAAAAGCGAAGACGCCGAGAATTTAATCTTGCGCTGATAAAATTCTGCACTTCATTAGTGGGCCATTTGAAATTCGCAATTCGGCGTAACTACGGCGAATTGGCATAATTTCGTGGACGAATATCTCGCTTTCTAATCTGGTTAGAAGGAATCGGACTGCTGGGGTCCTTTATATCGTGTTAGTTTCATTTCCCCGGGCTACTGCCGCTCTATTTATCTTAGCAAGTCTGCCGTCCCTGAATGCAGCATACATTAGTTAGCGTACTCGTAACATAAGGCATTCGAGGAGCCCTATGGCCATATGGGCTTCTGTAATAAGATAATACTTGTTGTACGCCCCTTCGTTATTGCGACAACACCGTACATCGAGCCGCGTCGCTACATCCTCTTTAATTCATAATTTAATGTTAACATTGCTTCCTACTAGTTTCGCAACTAATAAAAATTCAATTATTCTCATTTACGGATTATCATATGGATTTCAATTAGGCTCTGCCATTTCATTTGATGCTGGCAGTCTTGATTTCTGCCAAGTCGGTATCGGTTTTACGAGAATTCTTTCGTCATTTGCAATAATGTTGTTTAAAAGTATTAGTTAACCCTCCGCATACTAGGTGACTAAATGTCACATGCCATACTAGGTGGGGTTTGCCATACCCCGAAAATATAATGAAATAAAATCCACAAAATTGCACTTTATGACAGTTAATGATAAGAAATATGTTTTAATAACCAATAATGAATAGGTTTAAGTAAAAAACATATTTATTTATGCATTAGAATAGAATTTTATTAATAAAAATGCAAAAACTTAACTTTTTCTTCAACTTCAAAACTATTGAGTCTTTTCTTGAGTAATAAATTGCAATGACACGTGTCAATTACGATACCGATTATTAAGGAAACCTAACAAGAATTTCGTTCTTGCCTCCTTATTTAAATACAAATTAATTTCAGGGCAATTTCTTAATGATTAGCAATATTTTAAACCAATAAATTGCACGAAAAACTAATTGAATAATTTTAATCGTTCCCTCTCACTTGCATTGACAAGATTATCGTATCTTCTCGCTCCCTTCCACTCATTGCTATGGTAAATACATTTTTTTAAATATAAAATCGATATTTACTAAATTAAATTAAAATTTTTGATTTGAAATAGCGCACGATAAGTTATACTAATATAATAAATATGAGGATGTGCGCATTCGAGCGAAAAGTGGTACATTTCCGAGCGAGGAGGCAAATGAAGCGCGACGCGGGCGGCGCGCTTCATTTTCCGAGATCGGAATGTGCCACTTTGAGCTCGAATGTCACACTCGGTTTTAAGCACCATTCACAATAATTTAGGCCGAAAAATTAATTAAATAATTTTAATCGTTCCCTCTCACTTGAATTGACAAGATTATAGTATCTTCTCGCTCCCTTCCACCCATTGCTATGGTAAATACATTTTTTTTAATATGAAATCGATATTTACTAAATTAAATTAAAATTTTTGATTTGAAATAGCGCACGGTAAGTTATACTAATATAATAAATATGAGGATGTGCGCATTCGAGCGAAAAGTGGTACATTTCCGAGCGAGGGAGGCAAATGAAGCGCGACGCGGAGCGGCGCGCTTCATTTTCCCGAGATCGGAATGTGCCACTTTGAGCTCGAATGTGCACACTCGGTTTTAAGCACCATTCACAATAATTTAGGCCGAAAAATTAATTAAATAATTTTAATCGTTCCCTCTCACTTGAATTGACAAGATTATAGTATCTTCTCGCTCCCTTCCACCCATTGCTATGGTAAATACGTTTTTTTTAATATGAAATCGATATTTACTAAATTAAATTAAAATTTTTGATTTGAAATAGCGCACGGTAAGTTATACTAATATAATAAATACGAGGATGTGCGCATTCGAGCGAAAAGTGGCACATATCCGAGCGAGGGAGGCAAATGAAGCGCGACGCGGAGCGGCGCGCTTTATTTTCCCGAGATCGGAATGTGCCACTTTGAGCTCGAATGCGCACACTGGGTTTTAAGCTCAATTACCAAACGTGCCGTTTTAACAAAAAAAAATTGTTTACGTTAATTATACCCCACCTAGTACACGAAAGGTTAACACTAGAAAAGGTCATTTTGACCTTTTCGCAACTTTATCGTCTTGTTACTTTTTATTAGTAGAATACTATATATAAATATCACCTTGCTCGGAACATTAGGCCTCTTTACTTCAAACGGCTTTGTAAAATATTTATTGCAAAACTTGAAATGCAGTATTCTGACTTTGATTACGCGACGGAAACAACGAAGCGCTTTCGGCCATTTGCCGGTTCACGTTATCGCACTTTTTGCGATACCATGATGTCGACTTTTAAAATGTTTATACGTTTATTTATTCGTTATAGTATTGCTTTCTAAATAATTATAAAACATCGTTACGGCCGTTTAGGATAGTTTCCAATTCTTTGCATTTAACATAATTTTTAATTGTATAGCAATAAGTCACTCACCGGCTTTGATGAGTGCACGTCGATGCTCGGTCGTTTGACCCACGCAAAGTAGACGTACCGCAAACTGAATCTTTCGCTTGGCTGGAAGCCCGTAAGCCGATGCTGCGATCGCACTAAGGCACCCTTGCGCAATGGTCGGGCGAATGCTGGCGCTCCGGCGACCGTCTCGAATTGGAACTTTGTGCGAACTTTCATTCTAAACCGATTCCGACACTCTTTTGCACTCGTGACCAATTAAAACACTAATTAAACACAGTTAAAACACTAATTTGTGCCGTTTTGCGTGGCAGCGAGCGACGAATGCAAGTTTATTTATGAGCAACGCACAGGTCAGTGGCTTTAAACATAACGTAACGACTGGAAACTTTTGGCGATATCGCTACCTGTTTGGCATATCTAAAAATCAATACTTTGTAGGCTTCGTAAAAGATCAATACATAAACTCCGCCTCTTTACTGCGCAAATGTGCCCTAACTGATACGAAACTTCAAAACGAAGTGCTTCGTGAACGGCTTTGTGAAAAATCAATACATAAACTCCGCCCCTTTACTTAACCCAAATTTTCCATAACTTATACATAGGCAGCTTGAATACAACGTGCTTTGAATGTAACATATGTGCTTCAAAGAATAATTAGAAATTTAAATTATATCAGTTATTAAAACATTTTTTTAAACGACTTTAATACATTACTTAAAAATTGAAAATGCAAATATTTGTTTAATTGTATTATTTATTTGAACTCTTATAAATCAATTTAAATTAGTGCGTGTACCGTAGACGGCTCGCACGAGTTGATTTAAATTAGTTACATTATTTGTTTTTGGTGTGTAAAAACTTATAAATAATTATAAAACATCGCTACGGCCGTTTTTAGACAGTTTCTTAATCGTATTTAACATATACCAAAATTGAAATAAACAGATAATGTTGCAAACTGCATATATCGTTCCCCCCCGCACCCCAGTTGTGAATCGCAGGTTGAAGTATTAAGAACGTTGTATAAAATTTTTTGATTTTGAATAATTAGTGTTTGTGTGGAACGGAATAGTGTTTACCAAAGGGTTTTGGAACTCTCCGAAGTACACCCTGTATATAAATCTGAATTCTAAGCTTATTTTTAAATATTCTATATTTTGTCTTTTTTGTTAAGTCACAAATAATACTTTAAAAATCTTTACGCCACCTTTCTTACAAATCTCGGTTTTTTTGATCATAATGGCTTTCCAAAATGTTAGTTGCGAGGCCCAAAATTCATTTTCCTTTGTTCAACGTAGCGCTTTCGGCCATTTGCAAGTTAACGTTATCGCGCTTTCCGGAATCGTGCATTTGAGTTTTTAAATAGGCACACGTGTTTATCGGTTTGTAATAATAATCTCTTATAAATAATTACAAAGCCTCGTAACGATCGTTTTTGGCAATTTTTGAAAATCTTAATATTTTCAGCTTTAATTCGAAACACCCTTTATAATGGAATTTGCGTTTGCACGTATTTAATTTGGAATTGACGCTTACTTTGTAAAACTAAAGCATATTATTGAGGTTTTGTTTAGAGGCCATAAAAAAATTATATACAAGGTGTTTCGCATTTTGGTGCACCACTGTGAAATTTATTGCAGTCGTTGTTCCAACGTTTGTAGTAAGTCCAAAAGTGCCGCGGTTCTAGTGTGAAGAGGTACAAGCTACATTTTTTGTGATCAATTTGTTAGTTATAGATACAGTAAACCTTCTATTATCCGGACCCCGATAGTCCTGATTTGAGAAACTTTGACTTAGTTCACTCGTAAATTGATTTTTCTTACTTTGATGAAATTTAAAAATGATATTGAGCCAAGTGTAACTTATGCCATTTAAAATAATAATATTTTGACATAAATTGAATTAACTAATTAATAGATATTTTCTTTGCTCGATTATATGAATTTGAAATCAATAATGTTAAGTTTATCTTTAGTTAGTTGCAAAAAACAGTAATTGTTTATAACGGTCAAGACTTACAATTTTTCGAATCTGATCACACCGCACTTACAACTAACAATAAGATATAGACCTCAAAAGTTGCCTTTAAAATACACATATTGATTTTAAACGAAAAATAATATTTTTTTTAAAGCTATTCCTTGGCCTAATTAATTTATTAATAAATTGATATTTTTGTTTATTGTTTTACTTTTACCTTAAAGCCTAAATAAATTAAATTTAATAATTAACTCAATTTTGTTTTCTATTGAAAAAGTAGAAACTTACATTTAAACGGTTTTTTCAGTAGCGAATTCCCCGTATAAATCGAGGGTTACCTGTACTTAGGTACTAAACACGTATTGATATATTTAAAATCAACACTTGTATCGGAAAATACTAACAATAAATTCTAAAGATATATATTTTTTTCGATTATATCAATTTTCTTTCGTTGTTCTTCGATTTACTAAAATGAAAATAGATAACCATTAAAAAATTACTCCTTCCTAAAATCCATCTGCTTGATGAAATTCGATTTTTTAAAATACGGTTAAACAAAGTGCATTAATGTCGTACGAGAAAACTATAATAGAATGATTACGGCAGAAAGCTTTCAATTTTCATAAGCAATTAAATATTTATGGAAGAGATCAAAAAAAAAACAAAAAGATATTAAACAAAGTGCGTATGTAAATATATAAAGAGCGTTAAGCTAAAGCGTAGTATCGAACATTTTGGGCGAATCACAAAAAATCGTTTATGCGTTTCAGAATGTGGGTTTCCTGCCTCCAAGGCATCGGCACGGAACAGTCGTATAATATGAACGGACATATTATCTAAACTCAACAGACATTTGCATATCAACATTACCTTCAGGTTATTCGGTAATAGCTCATGTCTGGACCATTCCTGGGAGAATGAACAATATTATTCCGCAAATATGTGAGCATCCTAAAAATTCGAAAAGAATTACTAAATATTATTATTTGTGTTTCGTACTATTCTTTCATGCTTTTTTTGATTATTGCACTTCAAAAAATGAAATGGATGTTGGTACAGGCTATTAAAATTTTGATTGCCGAGGTTTTTTTACATAAAGGTGATAATTTTGAAAAAAATTGTTTCGTCTTAGATAGAACTGAACAGAGATGACCGCAAAATAAATTAAATTATCTAATTTGAAAACTAACGAAATGTAATCCAATTCACATAAAACTATTCTCAATTTAAGCATAGGAAAATCCAATATCTAATTAAAAATATTCAAAATAATATTGAAAATAAATTAGTTCAAATTAACAATAGAACCGCGGAATCGGTCATTTTAACCATTTCGCAATTTTATCGTATTGTTTCTTTTTATTAGTAGAATATATTTCAGCCATATTACATGAACTTTCCTAATTTTAGTTGATAATTACTGTCCTATAATTGTTTTTTTTTTAATTGTATTTTTTCTCTTTGTATATTTTTACTTTAATTTCTATTTGTATATCAAAATTTATCAAAATTGGTTCAGTGGTTTAGGCGTAAACAAGTAACTGACAGACGGACAGACAGACAGAGTTACTTTCGCTTTTATAATACTAGTTTGGACAATTAAACTTTTTTAGAAAATAAATTAAGTATTGTGAATCGTGCTTAAAGTGGAGTGTGCACATTCGAGCTCAAAGTGGCACATTCCGATCTCGGGAAAATGAAGCGCGCCGCTCCGCGTCGCGCTTCATTTGCCTCCCTCGCTCGGAAATGTGCCACTTTTCGCTCGAATGCGCACATCTTCGTTATTATTAAATTTTTACATGAATTTTTTTTCAAATTAAACAATTAAAATTTCAATCAATTTTGATTTTATATTCGGTGAAAGTTATGGAATTTATTGTTTTTAAAAACTGTTCAAAAGCATTAAATGTGTTGCAATAAATACTTAATTGTTGAAAAGATCAATTTTTCTTAAAGGTCTAATTGACCGGTAACTGCGGTTGTAGTAAGTTCAAAATTGCCGCGGTTCTAGTGTTAAGAACAAACAATGTCAATTTCAAAATGACAGCATTAAACCAAAACATTTAATTTAAAAACACAAATTAGGCAATGTAACGCAAATATTTAGCAAGTAATTATTAAATCACATTACTCATGAACAAATGCAATATTTTCATAGCATTGGAATCAATTTACAGAAATTAAAAGAGAATTATATTTCTAATTTTTTTTTAAAAATGCTAAAGTGTAAAACATTTTTTAAATCCCAAAAGAAATTATATTTTTTTTAATAAAAGACTAGATTAAATGTATATTCAAAACTGTGCTTTATTATTTTATCAAAATTGAGTGGTATGTTTTTCAAATTAGTAACTAATTATGTAAATAAAAAACATGCTATTATAAACATTGCATAAAATGTCCGGGAAGTGGTACTCACTAACTAATTACACCCATACCTCGCTCTACAGTCTAAATACGTTCCAGAAAAGTTCGCCGTGAAGCGAAAAGCCGTATGACGAATCTAGTATTTTGATATACACCCATACAAATTTAATTGTAGGTACCTGTTTTAAGTTTTTATAAAATAATATAGTGTTTAGTTTTATTCTTTTTATTTCTTATAAAAATGTTTACCTATATCAATTTTCTTTTGGGCCATATAACGAAACATTATCGAAAAAGTGCCATAATTAAAAAAAACCGTTATAGCGAAATACCGTATAAAGAGCAGCTGTATAGCGAGGTATAGGTGTATAACAATTTTAGATCTCAATAATAATGCAAATACAGTCGCACCTTGATAAATCAAACTCGAAGGGACAGCAAAAATAATTCGTCATATCAAAAACTCGAGTTACCAAAAGAAGTTCAGTTAAATACTTCCGTATTTATATATATCATTCATTTTTTATTGATCTACAATCATTAACATTATTTATTTTTATTACGACCCTAAAAAATATAGTTATTTACGTATTATTTACTGTTAAATTAAAAGTAATCTAAAATTGTCTTTTGCTTCATTGCTCCAAAATGTTACGTTTTTACAAATTTTTCCAATGATCTTACCGATAATAATATATCTGTAGGAACATCTTCTTGAGCACATAAGAATAGAGAAATAGTATCTATTGCATTGTAAACTTGAGTTGTTGAAGGGATGTTTACTGTAACATCTGTATCACTTTCATATTCACTTTCACTTTCACAGTTTTTCTTATTTTCTTCTAGCACTTTACTTATAATGCTTTCATCGCTAGGAATTTCAGCAACTTCCAAATCTTTATCAACGTTGACATTTGTCATTTGTATCTTCAGCAGCTACAATTAGGTCTCTGTTTTTTAAAATGGTTGATAAAGTGTTTGCGGCAATACCAAAATCTTTAGCTATATCTTTTTTTCTTTTGAGCCCACATTCCACTTCTTTTATAAGATTAATTTTTTCCTTTATGGTTAAACTTTTCAATTTTTGTTTACAATCCATGTTAATACGTAAAGAATTTTAGAAAAAGTATTAAACTTTTATAGATTTTTTGTTATACTCTGTTACAAACTATAAAGAACGTAAAACACATTTGTTAGTCTTCGTAGTCAACGAATAACTAGCAAATTGAAAACTAAAATGCAAAAATAGTTTTTTTTTTTGTAAAATAAACGGTAAAACCATCTCAAAAATTTATAACTTTTCATAAGGCATTTAAACATAAATTAGTTTTTAAATCCAATTGAAGTGCCGCCGTCAAAACATTCTTGTAGTATAAACCTTTTATTCGTAGTTAACAATAGAGCTTTTAAAGTATCAATAACACCAAACCAAGCCGTCGTTAATCCTCTCTTAGGTAGAGAAATTTTTAGAAAAGTTGTAAAATTTAACTTCGAGTCATCGACCTATTTACTAATAGAAACTTGAATTTAATGAATTGTAAAACGCTTCGACTAATTAAATAATTCGATTTATTAAATTTAGAATTATTGACATAAAAATATTAACGTTGAGATAGGCAAGTCCTAGGAAAACTGGTTCGAGTTCGAGCTATCAAAAATTCAGCTTATCGGCGTTCGACTTGTGAAAGTTCGACTGTAATTTTAGAACTCTAATTATAGAAATTTTTGGGTATTTAGTTGTGAGATTTCATTTTAAAACAACTTAATATAGCTGCATATATTAAGTTTTAACCAAAAAACTGCTTTAACCAATTTAATATTGATTATTCATCATTATTCATTGATTGTTTTTAACTTAAAGCGAATTAATATTATTTTAATGTCGAAAAAGTATATATTGTACAACCATAGATATCTAAATATTTTGTTTAGCATTTTTAATTACTCAAATGTATAAATTGAACGATTCATTTATAGATTAAGCGAAATTAAACTAACTATCTGCGAAACTAACATAATCGTGAACGTTAAAACAGATTTTAGTACGCGAAAATTTAGTATTGTTCCCAAATATTTACTTTGCAGAGTGTAATACCGTATATGGGGGTCTCAAATCCCGTCTTACGTTAATTATTACAGCAACCTCAGTTTAATTCTGTTTCGCTTCCGCAAAATAATAAAGTTTGTAACGTCGGAATTTCGCTCTGCTTGAGTATTCATGGTGTCGCAAACTTTCACTCAATTTCATCACGACACTTTTCGCATTATGAATCGCTTATAAATTAAGTTGTAAACGAGATACTGCGAACTGTTCAAGCAGGGCACAACTCTGCTCAACTCGAAGCATAAGCATAACTAACTTAATTTGAACAACTTTAGCGACAACTCTTTTAAGGTTTTGCTTGGTAGTCGTAAAAGTGCTTTATAGAAAGTCTTAGCGAACTCATTCGATTCTTATCAGCTTTGTAACAGGACACAATAGGTCTTTAAATTACAGAACGAGAACTTAAAATTCTTAATCGCGTTTTCGAATCGTTAACTTGCATAAATCGTTCGAATTAGGCGAAAGCGAAAAATTTCCGCCGCTTTCCCGAATGGAAATCGGTTTAGGCCGTTAACAACCGATGCTGTTTAGTTAAAATGCCTAATTTAAGTTGTGTAGTATACAATACCGACATAATGTTGCTTATATTTCATCAGGTAAATTTTAAAAGCTTACAAACAGTAAGATAAGTGCGAGTAAATGGTAAAACACGAGAAGAGTCTCTTGGGATGCAGGGTTCATATTCATGTCCTGCTGTAATGTTATTATACGTCGCGTAAATAACCTGAGGTTGTACTAAATAACGTAATAATATGACTAAACGCGGTAGCTGGAGTGAGATTTATTAGACTTTGAAAACAGAGAGAGTAGAGAGGTGTTAGCATTACACGCATAAGCAACTTGTTTCAAAGTAACTATAAATGAGCAAATGGCAAAACCTTTCAGAAGAGGTTTTTTTTTTCTTAAACTAAGCTCTCTTTATAAACTTGCTTATTTTTGTAGAACTTGGTCAATTCGATTCGGATAAATCAAACTTACAAATATTGATAGTAAAATGGCATGCCATTAAATTGATTTAAAGGTAATTTGTATGTGTATATGGGTAGTTTTATGAAAAGCGGTTAACTTCATGTCATTTATACGCTTATATGGATTTAGACCAGGGTTGTCAATCTAGCGGCCCACGGGCCACATGTAGCCCACGATATTCAGAAATGAAATAAAAACAGGACAATATTTTACGAACAAAATAGCACTTAGGCAAAATTATTAACCTAAATTCAATTAATTAGATAATGTATTTTAATTTTCCTATCCATATTTTTGAATTCTCACTTAAAAATATAATTTTAAGGAAATTTGTAAATGTGATGTAGCCCCTCGTGAGACTTGTCAGTAGCATTAAATGGCCCCTGTTTTAATTGGGTTTGATACTCCTGATTTAGACCATTCGTCCCCAAATTTTTTTGTTTCGTAGACCACGTGCCAATTTTGTCTGTTTTAGATGGACCCCCTGTCTTTCTAGTACTAAATTTTTAGATAAAATAATTACATAGAAAAATTAATGCGCTTGGTGGGGGGAATGAACCTAGTACTTTAAATACAAATTTTCAATATTTGACTTTAATTTATAATAGTTTGGTTTAACCTTATATCTCCTTGATCAGTGATTTCTAATCTGTTTCTTCTCCTTTTGTAAGGAGATTTTCAACCGCGCCAAAACTCCTTTCTGCAAGGTATGAAGATGGAAAAGCTGTCGCGATAGTGCATAATACTTCATGAGTAACAGATGGATATATGTCTCTAAAACCAAAGTTGCTGATGTCCTTCGCTGAACTCAGAGCTGTACTTTAAGTTCTTCGTTAGTGTTTATTCCAATCAGTTCTTTTGTAATATATCCGTTTCCTCAATGCCACCGTATGAATTGATAATGCACTGTGCCATTTACATAGTCAAAGTAGTTTTAAACCAAGTCATGAAGTTCTTTGAGTTTAGCTCCATATCTTCATCACGTTTCATCAACATTTATATTACTTATAAAAATATGTATTTTATAGGTAATTTATATAGCTATTATAAGAGAGTATTGTGTAAGTAGATAGGTACTAGCTGTGCTATGTGGATTATTCCATTTATGGAAAGCCAAAATTTAGGTCACGACTTGCTTGAATAGAATCCACTCTCATGGACCACATTTCCATCTCATGCACATCCAATTTTTATTTTTGTTGATAAGGACCCCATGCAGTTCGAAGTTGACCCTGGGAGTCGATTTAGACCATTTTTGCAATCTATGATTTAGACCAGTGGTCGGCAACCTGCGGCCTGTGAGCCTCCTCCTTGCGGCCCGCGTCAAACTTTTTCAATTCTCGCAGATGACCATTTGGATGCCATTCTACAAATTTCTATGGTAGCCATGAAAATAAACGTTCCACAAATAGCCAGACAAATACAGTGTCAAAAATCACATTGTATTTTGATTCGCAGAGGCAATTATTTTGGAGTTGTTTTTTAATTTGTCTGTTTCTTTCTTATTTCTATTTTGTCATTGTTTCTACTTATTAATAAAATTTAAAAAAATAATGATGAATAAAATGTATAAGTAAATATTGGGGTTTTTGATTTTCAATATTATCGATATAGATAGATACCTATTACCAAAATTATGCACAAGTGTGGGTCGTATTTATTTTCATTTGCTGCTATGTAGCCCTTGCCTGCTAAGAGGTTGCGGACCACTGATTTAAACTAATATCAGCGCATTCAATAGTTACGTGTAAAAATTAATAGAAAAATGATTGTACATACTTAAGCGTTCTACATCAAATATTTTAAAATAAATTGAGAATATTTTCTAAATAGTTCTTATTTGCCTATATTGCCTAACCGTGTTATTATTAATTATTGATATTATTAAAATTGACAATAAAATGGTCATGTATTTAAGAAATTACTCATTAACAGAGTTACTTTCATTACCAATTTGTTTTAGGATAATTTCAAAAGTGTAAAGAATCAATTAATTTCAATTTTATAATGATTTTTAATGACATTTTTCGTGTCACATACAATTTCAGCGTTCGGTCCTTTGTCACACGTAAAATTGAAGAATTTTCATCTATTTACAGCGCTCAAAACGTAATAATCTGTTCTTCATAAAGTAATGACTTAATGACAGTGACAAACAGAATTTTGGAGAGCCGATTTTGAGAATTTATTTTAATTTGTAATCAGACATATTGTTCATTGGCCATCAGGATTAAAACGTCCAATAGGGACTTTTAGTATCTATTTATGCATAAATTATTTTACGGAATATTAACATTAACCAGCGTAATTATGTCGTGCAACTATCTGTTGTAAAGCTTTATGCTTATTTAAGCATCTCTCGATTTAATCGCAATAAAAGAAAAACAAAGTTTTATTTTTGTACTTTAAAAATTTTCATCAAACGAATCTCCGAAAGATCAGAACAAAAAGTTACCGGAAACTTAGAGCCGCAAAAAGATTAGGTCTTATAATTAAAAAAAAAATGTGTATACATTTTGCGCATTGTCCTTTTTCGTCGATAAAAGAAGGAATTGGTTGCTTTTCCACTCTTTTCAGTTTGATTTTTATTTTTTGCCTTAAAAGTTTTCCTAGACTAAGCTAGTCGCTTTACCGGCAATTTGAACATTATAAAAGTTTTATTCTCGAATTATTTTTTTTTAAGTGGCCACCGCAAAAAGAGCAATGAAGGTGGCGCTTAAACTTTGGAAAATTCAAATATTAGAAATCGCGATAAAATTTAAATCCCTTAGGTTTTGGGAAATATGCTTTGGTTAATTGGATTACAAACTGAATTGCGAATTTCTAGAAAGTTGTAAAAGTAGACAGATTAACAAAATAACATTGTATGGTAGGTAGAAAATGTTAGGATTCGTCGTATCCCGGCTATATTCGGGACGGTACGGTTCGCTCCCTGCGGTATTGACGACCAACTCTAGGGAGAGAGAAGAGTCAATACCGACCCGAGGGAGCTGGGTCCCGAGGGAACGGCGCGGAAATACGGGATGAACAAAGAAGGAGAGCGCACCATGTATATGTATATAATATCGTTATTCCCGAATTTCAGTATTTATGGTAAACCCATGTTTATGTTTTTTAATTGTTTACACGGCTTCGGCCAAAATAACTTTCCAATACTTCTTTTACGAAGAAATCGTTTGCAACGATAAAAGTTGCAAATAAAAAAAAGTTCTATCGCAATATGGTTTGGGAGGAACCGTTAAAATTCGTGTCCAATTTAAATATTAAAAGAGCACAATAAAACTTAATTAAAAACGGTTTTAGTGCATAGTTTAATGTTGCATCTACGGAATAATTTAGAAGAGTGCCACTAAACACTTGGTCAGTAGATTTCGTACGATCTATGTAACTCTAAAAAATTATTTAGCGCCTTAAAAACGATAAAATTAACATTAAAATATTTATAGAATTATATTTTTTGGGGTTTACAATTTTTAGGATTTTTTTTCCGATATACGACCGAAAAACTTCCAAATTGGATTTAGTCACCCATCTTCGTAGACCGTCCAAAATATTTATATTTCTTGTATAAATTTAATAAACGTATATTTTAGTTTTAGAAATGGATGAGTAATTTTATCGATTAAATCGGTGAACTATATTGTTCCCGAAAGAGCAGTTGATGTCTTAAAAAATTCAGTATGTATAGATTCGGTCAAAAAAAGATAGGTTTTACAATAATTTCAAAAAAATGTTGATTTTAGAACGACGAATATTAAAAGTAGCGATGCACCAAGAATTTTACTTTGGAGTTTCCGTTACTTTTTCTGTTTTCAAAGTTTTTCTTCTATTTTTTTAACTAACAAATTGTTTGCGGTTGATTTATATTTAATTGCGGTGGGGTCTGTGAGGGACCGCAGTCCTGAGTGGTAAAAAAACACACCTTAATGTTTAATTAATTTTTTTAAATGTGGTTTAATTATTACGAATTGTGTTTAAAGCCCAATTAGTTTATATCAGTCTTCGGTGTTTCAATTCAAAAAAATCAAATAAAAACTGAACTAAAGTAAAAATTTGGATAATAAATTAATTAAAAAAAAAATGTTGCGTTAGGAGTTATATTTCTATCGCGTAAGTAAATTAAATATGATAAAGCGTAGAAATTAATATAAATAAATTTAATAAATACAAAGATGTGCGCATTCGAGCGAAAAGTGGCACATTTCCGAGCGAGGGAGGCAAATAAAGCGCGACGCGGAGCGGCGCGCTTTATTTTCCCGAGATCGGAATGTGCCACTTTGAGCTCGAATGTGCACACTCGGTTTTAAGCCCGATTTACAATAATTTAGGCCAAAAAATTAATTAAGCAATTTTAATCGTGCTCTCTCACTTGCACTTACGAGATTCTTGTATCTTTTCGCTCTCTTCCACTCATTGCTATGGTAAATACATTTCTTGAACATAAAATGGATATTTACTGAACTAAATTAGTTATTTTCCATTTCAAAGAACGTAGGATAAAATAGACAAACTTAATAAACACGAAGATGTGCGCATTCGAGCGAAAAGTGGCACATTTCCGAGCGAGGGAGGCAAATGAAGCGCGACGCGGAGCGGCGCGCTTCATTTTCCCGAGATCGGAATGTGCCACTTTGAGCTCGAATGTGCACACTCGGTTTTAAGCCCGATTCACAACAATTTAGGCCAAGAATTAATTAAACAATTTTAATCGTTCCCTCTCACTTGCACTTACGAGATTATTGTATCTTTTCGCTCCCTTCCACTCATTGCTATGGTAAATACATTTCTTGGACATAAAATCGATATTTACTTTTTACATCGGAATGCGCCACTTTGAGCTCGACTGCGCACACTCGGTTTTAAGCACGATTCACAATAATTAATTTACTTTCTAAATAATTTTAATTAAAAATTACAATACTGTGCCTAGTGTACAATTTAATCCCGAAAAAATGTGCACATTACTGTTTTCTTTTAAATCCAAAAAATTATATAAACAAATTTAAAAAATACGAGGATGCGCACCAAAAGAAGTATAACCTCAAAAATTTGATTTATAAATTTTAACACATTTGAGTGAAAACGGGCACATTTCCGAATGACCAAATTAGAAATATGGCACTTTTGGCCCAAATGTGCACGCCGAGCTATTGCACAATTTCGAAAATTTTTAACTAAACATTATAAAACTGCTATGGCACATTCACAAAATCTTCTCCGGGCTTCCGTTATTGCTCGCAAGTACCGAATTTTTGATTTTTAAGAAATTGATCTACCATTTAACTCATATTTAATTATGGAAAATTCCGCGAGAGGGGGGCCGCAGCCCCCGACCGAAAGTAGTGCTCACGTGACGTTTCGAGCGCTAATTTAAAGTTCGATACTCGTAAATTTTTAAACGCGCATATAGCTCGATATAATTTAGGGAGTAAATAATAAATTAGGTTCAATTTTGCACTAATGAAAATATAGTAGGTTTCGGCGGCACAACATGATAAGTTTAAGATGTGACGTGATCGCCTGACTTGGACCACTTAAGGCTAACAGCAGCAACAAGTACGTAATGTAGAATTTGTCTGTCCGTGACCACCGGTAAGTAGAACATCGCGTGCCGATTCCTGCCATAGCGAGGACAAATTGATATTGCTCGAAATTTGATCAGAGAAAATAAGTTTCGGCGGAGGCATTTCGGCTGCGTGCTGCCGGGGACTTATGTATATCTATTCCGGCGTCGCAATCAGAGTGCGACGGGCAGCGGCCCTGTAATGTCGGAGACTATCCTGCAGGTCTCGGTGACTTCACAGACATTAATTTTCAGGGATGAACGCGCTCGCAGAAACTGACAAGTTTCTTATCCGGAGCAATCTGTTTCATTCTTTTATTTCCGTCTTCGCAGACGAACAGGTTCGTAAGTTTCTTCATGTGTTCGATTTTCCCTGCCTCTTTATCGTCTTATATCAACTTATTGGCATTGAGTAATGCTTTTACGTTTCCGCTTTATTTACATACTGTTTTTCGAATAACTACTGTATGATTTATCAATTGATTATTCTTCAAATTTGTTGTCGACTTTAATTTGGTTTTTCTAGCGAGGGGCATACCAGGTGTGCAACCTTAAAACGGCTGTTTTTTTATTTAGCAAAACACAATAATTAACGCAGAAAAGTGAAAAATATTTTATTCGAAGTAATTGCCCTCGCTGGCTATACATTTTTCCCATCTTCGAGGAAGATTGTGGATTCCACCCCAAAAGAATTCATCCCCCTTTTGGGTAAGAACCACCCATCGAGCCATTTTTAACATCTTCATAAGAATTGAAGTGCTGCTCAGCAAGTGCGTGTCCCATCGACGCAAACAAATGGTAATCTGAAGGGGCCAGATCAGGAGAGTAGGGCGGGTGGGTAGCAACTCCCAGCCAAGTGCATCCAATGTATCCTGGACCAATCTTGCTGTGTGTGATGGTGCGTTGTCGTGCTGGAAAATGATACCCTTATGCCGATCCGCGTCTTCGGGTCTTTTTTTGCACAATTCACGATCCAATTCGATGATTTGTTGTTGGTAGCGTTGAGTATTGATCGTTTCACTAGGTTTCAACAGTTCGTAGTAAACCACCCCCTTCTGGTCCCACCAAACACACAGCATTGTCTTTTTCCCGAATCGATTTGGCCTAGCAGACGATGTTGAGGGTTCTCCGGGGTCCACCCACGATTTTTTGCGCTTAGGGTTTTCAAAAAAGATCCATTTTTCATCGCCAGTGACGATTCGATGCAAAAATGATTTTCTGTTGTGCCGATCAAGCAAGATTTCGCACGCGGTCTGGCGTCGTTCCATCTGTCGATCGTTCAATTGATGTGGCACCCACTTCCCGATCTTTTGGATCTTTCCCATAGCAAAAGGCGTTTCGAAATTGCTTGGTGGCTAACATTCAACTTCGCGGCAAGTTGTTTCTGCGATTGGGTATCGTCTTCGTCCAATAAATCTTGCAATTCGGTGTCCTCAAAATTTTTGGTCGATTTTCGCGCTTCTTGTCGGTGACGTTAAAAATTCCGTCTCTGAATTGCCGAAACCACGCTCTGCACCGAGTTTCACTAAGAGCACTGTCGCCATAGACCTCCACAAGAATTCTATGCGCTTCGGCGGCGGATTTCTTCCAATTGAAGAGGAATAGCAGTGCTCCCCGCAAATGCTCTTTATCTGGCACAAAATTCGACATGTTTATCGTGATCAAAGGACACGTTATTGTCCGAAATTGCTGACTTTGTCTTTTGTTTACTAATGGCAAAGATCAAAGCAATGAGAAAAAATGGCAGGCAAGGTTGGCTAATGCCTAATGCGCGCGTACTGCCATCTATTAGAAAACGGACGTTTTAAGGTTGCACACCTGATATATAACGCGACCAATTTTTTTCCTGTTAAAACGGGTCGCTTCGTAATCGTGCTTAAAACCGAGTGTGCACATTCGAGCTCAAAGTGGCACATTCCGATCTCGGGAAAATGAAGCGCGCCGCTCCGCGTCGCGCTTCATTTGCCTCCCTCGCTCGGAAATGTGCCACTTTTCGCTCGAATGCGCACATACCCCGCATTCATGGGATTTGTTTACTCTTTCTTTCGTTTTTTCAAATCATAAATTTAAATGTGGATTAGTTAATATCGATTTTATGCTCGAAAATCCTATTTATCATAGCGACGAGTGGAAGGGAGCGAAAAGATAAGACGAGCTCTTCAATGTGAACGAGAGAAAACGATTAAAATTATTCTACTTCTAGAAATAGAGGAGATCTATCCAATTATCAAAAAAATACTATTCTATTTAAGATAAAAAAGTTGACACGATTTCCTGTTAAACTGGAAGCAATACAAAATATATATTTATGCCAGTACATAGATCGAATAAATTAAAGAAACTTTTATACACTGAAAAAACAATTTATTTATATTAAATGTATTGGATAGAGTTGAGGCTTTTTAGTAAGACCTTATTTATATTAAAGATATATTATTGATAGTAAATATATCTAGTCATAATTTAAACAGTGACAAAATTTTAAAGTATTTATTATAAATAAATTATATACTTGAGCAATTTATTCTATTTAATTAAATAAATATTTTGATTACTTTTGTGATTTAAATAGTGGCATATTAACTATTAATATGTTATATGTAGAGTTGTGTCAAGAATACCTCGATATTTAAAATGAATATATTGTTTATTCATAATTAACGAAGATCTAATTCGCCATAATTAATTCTACCATTTATTTGTATTAAATATAATTTTTGAACTCTATATATGTCGTCTTTTCAGTGTACTTGTATTTTTCTTGAAATTTTGAAATTAATTAATTTTGATAATAAATATCCAGAAGTAGAACTTCTAAAGTTGACACGATTTCCGGTTAAAACGAAAGTATAACAAAATTTATATTTTTGCAGTGCATAGAATGAATAAATTACAAAAACTTTTATACTTGTACTTTTTCACAAATCTTTATTAGTTTTGGAATTATAAGACCGTGGCACTTTAAATCATACACCCGGTATATTTTCTAATTGAAGATTTTTCGGAATAGGACTTTACCGTTACGTTCGTAGAAAAGGACGTGGTTTTCGAGCTGCTTTCGTTTATAAAGTACAGTTTACAAACGCAAATTGTAAAAAGGCAAAATAAAGTGTTATCTCAAAAGCCAGGTAAGAAATGCGATAAGGTCGGCTCGCAAATAATCCGAAGCTTCTTCGTCATTCTGTGACGTATCAGAATTCAACACAAAGGAAATTAATTTGGGGGTTAGTTTTGATTTTTTGTAAAAACCACTACAGCTCAAGAATTGCCAATTTTTTTGTAAGCACAGCGGTACAAAAATCGCTGAGATACCATTAATTTTGCACAATGAAAATCTAAAAACGTCAATAAAGATCTTTAAAAAAAGACTTACAAGTTTGAATTTTGCAGAAGGAGTGGCTCTTAGGGCCAGACGGCCCTTGATAAACACTGTCACTCTACACATTTAAATAGTCACTAGTAAATTAGAATTTGTCTGTCCGTGACCACCGGTAAGTAGAACATCGCGTGCCGATTCCTGCCATAGCGAGGACAAATTGATATTGCTCGAAATTTGATCAGAGAAAATAAGTTTCGGCGGAGGCATTTCGGCTGCGTGCTGCCGGGGACTTATGTATATCTATTCCGGCGTCGCAATCAGAGTGCGACGGGCAGCGGCCCTGTAATGTCGGAGACTATCCTGCAGGTCTCGGTGACTTCACAGACATTAATTTTCAGGGATGAACGCGCTCGCAGAAACTGACAAGTTTCTTATCCGGAGCAATCTGTTTCATTCTTTTATTTCCGTCTTCGCAGACGAACAGGTTCGTAAGTTTCTTCATGTGTTCGATTTTCCCTGCCTCTTTATCGTCTTATATCAACTTATTGGCATTGAGTAATGCTTTTACGTTTCCGCTTTATTTACATACTGTTTTTCGAATAACTACTGTATGATTTATCAATTGATTATTCTTCAAATTTGTTGTTGACTTTAATTTGGTTTTTCTAGCGAGGGGCATACCAGGTGTGCAACCTTAAAACGGCTGTTTTTTTATTTAGCAAAACACAATAATTAACGCAGAAAAGTGAAAAATATTTTATTCGAAGTAATTGCCCTCGCTGGCTATACATTTTTCCCATCTTCGAGGAAGATTGTGGATTCCACCGCAAAAGAATTCATCCCCTTTGGATAATAACCACCCATCGAGCCATTTTTTAACATCTTCATAAGAATTGAAGTGCTGCTCAGCAAGTGCGTGTCCCATCGACGCAAACAAATGGTAATCTGAAGGGGCCAGATCAGGAGAGTAGGGCGGGTGGGTAGCAACTCCCAGCCAAGTGCATCCAATGTATCCTGGACCAATCTTGCTGTGTGTGATGGTGCGTTGTCGTGCTGGAAAATGATACCCTCATGCCGATCCGCGTCTTCGGGTCTTTTTTTGCACAATTCACGATCCAATTCGATAATTTGTTGTTGGTAGCGTTGAGTATTGATCGTTTCACCAGGTTTCAACAGTTCGTAGTAAACCACCCCCTTCTGGTCCCACCAAACACACAGCATTGTCTTTTTCCCGAATCGATTTGGCCTAGCAGACGATGTTGAGGGTTCTCCGGGGTCCACCCACGATTTTTTGCGCTTAGGGTTTTCAAAAAAGATCCATTTTTCATCGCCAGTGACGATTCGATGCAAAAATGATTTTCTGTTGTGCCGATCAAGCAAGATTTCGCACGCGGTCTGGCGTCGTTCCATCTGTCGATCGTTCAATTGATGTGGCACCCACTTCCCGATCTTTTGGATCTTTCCCATAGCAAAAAGGCGTTTCGAAATTGCTTGGTGGCTAACATTCAACTTCGCGGCAAGTTGTTTCTGCGATTGGGTATCGTCTTCGTCCAATAAATCTTGCAATTCGGTGTCCTCAAAAACTTTTGGTCGATTTTCGCGCTTCTTGTCGGTGACGTTAAAAATTCCGTCTTTGAATTGCCGAAACCACGCTCTGCACCGAGTTTCACTAAGAGCACTGTCGCCATAGACCTCCACAAGAATTCTATGCGCTTCGGCGGCGGATTTCTTCCAATTGAAGAGGAATAGCAGTGCTCCCCGCAAATGCTCTTTATCTGGCACAAAATTCGACATGTTTATCGTGATCAAAGGACACGTTATTGTCCCAAATTGCTGACTTTGTCTTTTGTTTACTAATGGCAAAGATCAAAGCAATGAGAAAAAATGGCAGGCAAGGTTGGCTAATGCCTAATGCGCGCGTACTGCCATCTATTAGAAAACGGCCGTTTTAAGGTTGCACACCTGATATATAACGCGACCAATTTTTTCCCTGTTAAACCGGGTCGCTTCGTAATCGTGCTTAAAACCGAGTGTGCACATTCGAGCTCAAAGTGGCACATTCCGATCTCGGAAAAAGAAGCGCGCCGCTCCGCGTCGCGCTTCATTTGCCTCCTCGCTCGGAAATGTGCCACTTTTCGCTCGAATGCGCACATACCCCGCATTCATGGGATTTGTTTACTCTTTCTTTCGTTTTTTCAAATCATAAATTTAAATGTGGATTAGTTAATATCGATTTTATGTTCGAAAATCCTATTTATCATAGCGACGAGTGGAAGGGAGCGAAAAGATAAGACGATCTCTTCAATGTGAGTGAGAGAAAACGATTAAAATTATTCTACTTCTAGAAATAGAAGAGATCTATCCAATTATCAAAAAAATACTCTTCTATTTAAGATAAAAAAGTTGACACGATTTCCTGTTAAACTGGAAGCAATACAAAATATATATTTATGCCAGTACATAGATCAAATAAATTAAAGAAACTTTTATACACTGAAAAAACAATTTATTTATATTAAATGTATTGATAGAGTTGAGGCTTTTTAGTAAGACCTTATTTATATTAAAGATATATTATTGATAGTAAATATATCTAGTCATAATTTAAACAGTGACAAAATTTTAAAGTATTTATTATAAATAAATTATATACTTGAGCAATTTATTCTATTTAATTAAATAAATATTTTGGTTACTTTTGTGATTTAAATAGTCGCATATTAACTATTAATATGGTATATGTAGAGTTGTGTCAAGAATATCTCGATATTTAAAATGAATATATTGTTTATTCATAATTAACGAAGATCTAATTCGCCATAATTAATTCTACCATTTATTTGTATTAAATATAATTTTTGAACTCCATATAAGTCGTCTTTTTAGTGTATTTGTATTTTTCTTGAAATTTTGAAATTAATTAATTTTGATAATAAATATCCAGAAGTAGAACTTCTAAAGTTGACACGATTTCCGGTTAAAACGAAAGTATAACAAAATTTATATTTTTTGCAGTGCATAGAATGAATAAATTACAAAAACTTTTATACTTGTACTTTTTCACAAATCTTTATTAGTTTTGGACTTATAAGACCGTGGAACTTTAAATCACACACCCGGTATATTTTCTAATTGAAGATTTTTCGGAATAGGACTTTACCGTTACGTTCGTAGAAAGGGACGTGGTTTTCGAGCTGCTTTCGTTTATAAAGTACAGTTTACAAACGCAAATTGTAAAAAGGCAAAATAAAGTGTTATCTCAAAAGCCAGGTAAGAAATGCGATAAGGTCGGCTCGCAAATAGTCCGAAGCTTCTTCGTCATTCTGTGACGTATCAGAATTCAACACAAAGGAAATTAATTTGGGGGTTAGTTTTGATTTTTTGCAAAAACCACTACAGCTCAAGAATTGCCAATTTTTTTGGAAGCACAGCGGTACAAAAATCGCTGAGATACCATTAATTTTGCACAATAAAAATCTAAAAAGTCAATAAAGATCTTTAAAAAAAGACTTACAGGTTTGAATTTTGCAGAAGGAGTGGCTCTTAGGGCCAGACGGCCCTTGATAAACACTGTCACTCTACACACTTAAATAGTCACTAGTAAATTAGAATTTTGGGGAGCGTTTAACTGAGCTCTTCCACGTGCCTTAAACAACTGAAATGTGCGGGGAACGGATGTGGGAATTCCAGTTTGTGATAAGCACTTTGTTTACTTTTTTAAAAATTTTGAAATTAATTAAATTTTAAAATTAATGTCCAGAAATAGAACTTCTAAAGTTGACAAGATTTCCGGTTAAAGCGGAAGTACCTATAACAAAATTTATATTTATACCAGTGCATTTGCTTGAAAATGTGCCACTTTTCGCTCGAATGCGCACATCTTCGTGTTTATTAAGTTTGTCGGCTTTATCCTACGCTCTTTCAAATGAAAGTAACTAATTTAGTTCAGTAAATATCGATTTTATGTTCAAGAAATGTATTTACCATAGCAATGAGTGGAAGGGAGCGAAAAGATAAAAGAATCTCGTAAGTGCAAGTGAGAGAAAATGATTAAAATTGCTTAATTAATTTTTCGGCCTAAATTGTTGTGAATGGTGCTTAAAACCGAGTGTGCACATTCGAGCTCAAAGTGGCACATTCCGATCTCGGGAAAATGAAGCGCGCCGCTCCGCGTCGCGCTTCATTTGCCTCCCTCGCTCGGAAATGTGCCACTTTTCGCTCGAATGCGCACATCTTTGTGTTTATTAAGTGTGTCTGCTTTATCCTACGCTCTTTCAAATGAAAGTAACTAATTTAGTTCAGTAAATATCGATTTTATGTTCAAGAAATGTATTTACCATAGCAATGAGTGGAAGGGAGCGAAAAGATAAAAGAATCTCGTTAGTGCAAGTGAGAGAAAATGATTAAAATTTCTTAATTAATTTTTCGGCCTAAATTGTTGCGAATGGTGCTTAAAACCGAGTGTGCACATTCGGGCTCAAAGTGGCACATTCCTATCTCGGGAAAATGAAGCGCGCCGCTCCGCGTCGCGCTTCATTTGCGTCCCGCGCTTGGAAATGTGCCACTTTTCGCTCGAATGCGCACATCTTCGTGTTTATTAAGTTTGTCTGCTTTATCCTACGCTCTTTCAAATGAAAGTAACTAATTTAGTTCAGTAAATATCGATTTTATGTTCAAGAAATGTATTTACCATAGCAATGAGTGGAAGGGAGCGAAAAGATAAAAGAATCTCGTAAGTGCAAGTGAGAGAAAATGATTAAAATTGCTTAATTAATTTTTCGGCCTAAATTGTTGTGAATGGTGCTTAAAACCGAGTGTGCACATTCGAGCTCAAAGTGGCACATTCCGATCTCGGGAAAATGAAGCGCGCCGCTCCGCGTCGCGCTTCATTTGCCTCCCTCGCTCGGAAATGTGCCACTTTTCGCTCGAATGCGCACATCCATGTATTTATTAAATTTATTTATATTAATTTCTACGCTTTTTCATATTTAATTTAGTTACGGGATAGAAATATAACGTCTAACGCCCGTTATTTTTTTACATTAATTTATTATCCAAAAAATTAACTTCAGCGCAGTTTTTATTGGATTTTCTTGAATTGAAACACGGATGACTACTATTGATTAATTGGGCATTAAACACGATTCAAAATAATTAAATCACATTAAAAAAAATTAATTAAACATTAAGGGGTGTGTTTCTACCACTCAGGACTGCTGTCCCCCACAGACCCCACCGCAATTAAATATAAATGAACTACAAACAATTTGTTAGTTAAAAAAATAGAAAAAAAACTTTGAAAACAGAAAAAGTAACGGAACCTCCAAAGTCATATTTTTGGGGCATCACTACTTTTAATATTCGTCGTTCTAAAATGTACATTTTTTGAAATTAGGGTAAAACCTATCTTTTTTTAAATTAATCTATAGATACTGAATTTTTAAGACGTCAACTGCTTTTTCGGAAACAATATAGTTCACCGATTTAATCGATAAAATTATTCATCCATTTCTAAAACTAAAATATACATTTATTAAATTCATGCAAGAAATATAAATGTTTTAGACTGTCTACGAAGATGGGTCACTAAATCTAATTTGGAAGTTTTTCCGTTGTAGATCGGAAAAAAAATTTAAAAATTGTAAACCTCAAAAAATTTAATTCTACAAATATTTTAAAGTTAATTTTATCATTTTTAAAGCAATTTTTTTCGAATTACATAGATCGCGTATGAAATCTACTGACCAAGTGTTTGCCTCCCTCGCTCGGAAATGTCCCACGTTTTTCTCGAATGCGCTAGTCCTCGTTTTTTAGAAAAAGAAAATTAGAAAACATGGCATAAGACAATCAAAATTAACAAAAATAGACATTTAATAGAAATGAAAACCGATTATCCATACATAATTAAAATAACGCGATCATGAGAGATTTTTTCTTTTTAAAATCATAACCTTAAAATAATGCTCTAAGAGTTTTAAGTTTATTGATTATAATTTTTTAAATCCTTTCGTTTTACATGTTTCTCTTTAAAATAATTTTCTTTTTCTCAAATTTTACTATTTTAATAATGCCAACTGCAGTAAAAATAAAGCACTTATATTAATTTATGGATTTTTTTAGTTGGCTATAATCGTTTTTACGATTATATTTAGTTAAATTTTGTGTGTCTGTTTAAAGATTATTTATGGATACGCCTGGCTAATTATAGTTAAAATATTAAGGATTAGATAACGTTAAATTAGACGCACAACACGAGCATTAAATGTTTTAGGCCATCTGGTTCACGTCATGTAAGCGATGATTGGTCATTTCATTGTGAACCGTACGACCCGCTTAATGTTACATTAAGTACAAGCATTGCCAACTTAATTACATTCCCCCACTCGATTCTTATCGAAAGTGCAATTAGCGACCGCTCTCAAAAAGCGAAAAGTTTTCTCTTGCAAGATTTAAAGCGCAATCGGCGATAATAATTAAGCGTTCGATATGGAGAAACGAAAATTTATTACGTTCCAATGACGTTGTAAATAGAGAGTAGGATAACATTTGGCCCTGTTGGCGTTGGTATCGAATGGCAAGTGATTTGCCAAGTCTGAAGCGTTGATTGCTGTCTCCAATTACGAAAGGGCATGACAGTCATAAATACTCCACTAATTGCGGCCTGTTGTAAAGAGGTGGTCCTTTTTGCACATCGCTTAACTCGTCCATCAAACATTAATGACATATGTGGACACGGCGGAAACGGATCTCGCGTCACGTGCGACCGCTATCATAGGAACGTTGCGATGCCGTGTTTTCCCAAATGCGTATCTCACTCGTCACTTGCCAACTTCCCTTATATTCATATTAACGCAATCTGTTTCCGCAAACGATTTTATACTTTTTCTGCAAGCTAAATTATTACTGCTTTTTTTTTTATCAAAAAATGGATTTGTCACATTGTAAATCTGTCGTTCGCGTCAACGTTGGCAAAACAAAACGATTCTAATAAACGGAATATCCGTTCGTTTCGTTTTTGTGTGTGGTTCGGAGATCGGCAGGAAAAAAATTGTCGTTTTACATTTTTAATTTTTTTTCGTTCGTGTAATGTGTATTGAAAATTTTTTAATTTTTGTGAAACGTACAATATTCATTTTTTTCTAATTTTTAATTATTTTATTCGATTAGCAATTTACATTATTTAATTTTTGATTGCCTAAAAATGAATTATTTTTTTCTTAAAAATTTTAATTGGTGAAATAATATTATTTGAACGTTATAGAATTACAGTGGAAACTCGGTTATCCGGACGAATTAATGTTGCAGCTCATCCGGATAATCGAAAATCCGGATAATTAAAAAAAAACAATTTTACCTTGTTAGGTATTTATTTACAAAAAAAACGAAACAAATAAGTATTAATTATAAAATCAACAGTAAAAAATACCAAATAGAATCATAAAATGTTTATGTAAAATTAATAGTATATTACACTACAAGGGCCGAAAGTTGAATTTTCGGCCCTGCGCGTCATGATGCCTGAGGCGAAGCCGAGGGCATCATGACGCGCAGGACTGAGATTTCAAATTTTGGCCCGTGTAGTGTATACGATTTTTCTTCATAGCCGGTCGAAAGTACGTACTTTCGTCCCTAATAGCAGGGACGAAAGTTTACTTCTCACAGGGAGTAAATGTTAAACTTTCGTCCCTGCTATTAGGGATGAAAGTACGTACTTTCGATCGAGGTATGAAGAAAAAGTAAATTGATCATTGTTAATAGTGGCGAAAAGCGGAGTGTGCACGTTCGAGCTCAAAGTGGCACATTCCGATCTCGGGAAAATGAAGCGCGCCGCTCCGCGTCGCGCTTCATTTGCTTCCCTCGCTCGGAAATGTGCCACTTTTCGCTCGAATGCGCACATCTTCGTGTTAATTGGATTCGACTATATTAATAACAAATCCTTCAAATCCAGATTTTCTATTCGGAGAAAGTTTTCGCTTGAAAGTGCACATACTCCTTAATAATTGAATTTGCCTATCTTATTCTTCTCTCTTACAAATAATATTTATTAAATCAAACTGAACTAAATGTACCACTTCTCGTTTTTCTTTTAATTAAAAATTACAGCAGGGTATTTTTACCAAAAATGACATTTCTAATTTAGTACTTTTAAGCTAAACTAGATGGGAGACTTTATCATACATGAAAAAAAATACTTTAACTCTTTCCGAATTTTGACTCTTATTTCCCCACCTTTTTTTTAACATATCCCACCCAAGTCATTCTAAAATTGTGATGCACCACCTATGTAACATATAAATATTTTTTTATATTTAAAATTAAATTAATCCATAAATGAAGTCTAATTACAACAGTGTACACAAAATGCGCTTTAAAACTAATTTGTTTATAATTTTCAGAAAAATGAAAATTACCCAAAAATATTTGGAGATATTAATTTTGACATATAAACCTTCAACAATCTACAAAAAATGATATAAAAATCAACTAGTCGATTTTCATTGGCCCACTTCAGAAAATTTGACTCATATACAATTTTAATTAATCAAAAACGCGAATTAGTAAACATTCAAAAGTACACCCAAAAATATTTTTATTAAGCTCGCTACAATTAGGCGTGCGGAAGAGCACCATGATAACTTATCAAAAAGAATAAAATATCTAACCTTTTTCAAACAAAAAATAGATCTAATTTATTCGACTTTAAATTTTTGATTTGAAGAATAAAATAATAATATAGGCAAATTCAATAAATACGAGGATGTGCACATTCGAGCGAAAAGTGGCACATTTCCGAGCGAGGGAGGCAAATGAAGCGCGACGCGGAGCGGCGCGCTTCATTTTCCCGAGATCGGAATGTGCCACTTTGAGCTCGAATGCGAACACTCGGTTTTAAGCACGATTACGTAGTGTCCCGTTTTAACAGAAAAAAACGAACGCGGTTGACAATCCGGATAATCGCAAATCCGTATAACTGAGGTGCGGATAATCGAGGTTTACTGTACTACAATAATTAGCAGCAGTAATGAAAGTTTCTTTAGCACTATTTCTTCTTCTTCTTCACCATTTCTTATTAAAATTAATTTTATTTCGGTTATATTTATATATTATATGGTACTTATATCTCAGGAGAAATCATATCAATAAAATGAATTTATGTAATTTACAAAGAAAATTTAAAAAGAAACTAAATTCTATTATAAATTAAAAATTAGCATTTTGTCAATAGAGAAGAGCGACAAGAAAAGAGGCATGTTTTGAAAGAGCCGCTGTACATTTCTGCTTATTGAATTTGGAGAAAAATTAAAATATATAGCGGAACTTCGATGTAACGAAGTTACTAAAAATCTGAGAAAAAATTCGCTATAGGAAAATTTCGCTATATAGAAATAAAACCTTTAGATAACTGCATAATTAACTGGAACGTTTTTTTATATGTACTTGAGTTACAATTGCCATATGCGTTAAGATATTATTAAATTGTTCTAAAAATTTTTAAAAGTCATCGTGATCACAAAAATTCGTTATATAGAGTAATTCGTTTTATAGTTAGAAGTTGTTTATATGGAAGTTTACTAAATTTTTATTCTGTAGCAATGACAATATTCTTTATTTTATCTTTAGATAAATTTAAAAATCAGAGGCCCTTTAAAAATAGTGAAACAGTGAAATTATTGCAAAAATTTTAATTTTTAAATAATTATCGTTAGACGATAAAGCAATTTAAAGAAATGGTAAAAATATGGCAAATCTCTTTCATAGCTAAAACAAAACTAACTCTAAATTATTAGTTATGTAAAAACGTGTCTTAGACTATTGGACGTAAGCGAATAAATTTCGAATAAAAAATTTGCCGTAACAGTTCGACCAGCGATGCTAAATTTTCGATAAATACCGCTCGATTTTACCCTCAAATAAAAATTAACCTTCGACTTCGGAAGCTAACATTTAAATAATGCGTACTGCATGCAGTTAGTATGGAACAGGTCTTGCATTTAGATGCGTATATTGCGGGTGTTAGGGTACTTAAGGCCTTTTGGCGGTCTCTAAAATGCTGATTTCGCAGGGCTCGTTGCCCTCGCTAGACCGCCCATATCCCGAGGCACACATCTGTTGCGACTTGTCATTTACTGTTCTCAAAGACCACAAAATAACCAACTTTTGCCTTATTTGTAAGCAAAGCTAAATGGTAATGACAATGACCGTTAAATCTCGTTAGCTTCTTAAGCGATGCATTGTTAATAATAGAAGCCTGTCTCCAAAATATTTTAAAAGATTGTATTTTAAAAATGAGCACATTCAAAACATCAAATCATTATTAAATATACGGTAAAACCTCTCGTGGCGACCATCTCCATAAGGAGACAACCTCTAAAAGCGGGCAGTATGTTTCAGAACAGATATACCGTAATTTAATTCGTTTTATAAATTTCTCTCTAAGGCGACCGCTCTTTAACCCGACCGCGACCGTTAAATGCGAGACTGCTACTTTTCAAAGTTTCTTAAACTTGGAAAATTTTGAATAGATAATAAAAACGAGCATTTACCTACATTATTTATATTTCTAAGCTTGATTGACATTTTAATTATTTCATAGTGTGTAAAGTAAAAAAATCTGCAGGCGTTTTTAGAACATTTGTAAGTTTACATAATGTCAGGTTCTTTGCAAATTGATTCTTTATAAGTAAAGCTGTGAATTATATGCAAAAAAAAGAAACAAATATGCGCATATGCATGCATCAAGTTAGAAGAAAATATGCAAAGAGTTTTGCCATATATGCAAATAGTCTGATGCCTAATATTAAAAAAATATATATACAGTCGAATCTCGATAACCCGAATTTTTGATAACTCGAACTCGATCCTGTTTTCCTAGGACTTGCGTATTTCAATGTTAATATTTTTATATCAAAAACTCGAATTTTTTGATAAGTCGAAGCGTTTTACAATTTCCTAAATTCGAGCACAAGTACGGACAAATATATTTTTTGTTGTTTATAGTTTGTAACAGAAAATCTAAAACAATAAAATACTTTTTCTAAAAAAATTTACCGATTCACAAATAGCGTAAACGAAAATTAAAAAAAGGCTAAAGGAATGTCCTTTTCCCAATTTGAAAATTGCTAGAATTGCATGGTTTTGGTATGCACATAGTAAAAATATTCCGGTTTCGGGAGATCGTTAGAAAAATTTTTAGACACCCAACATTTTGTATCAATGAAGCAAAAGACAATTTTAGATTACTTTCAATCCAACAATAAATAAAATGTAACTAACCATATTAACAAGGGTATTTAATAACAATAAATAATGTAAATGATTGTTTACAAAATTTGGTTATTTTGTATAAAAGATTGTAAATAAAAATATGATATATACACACAAAAGTATTTAACTCGACTTTTTTTGATAACTCGAATTATTTTTAGTTTCCTTAAACTTCGGCTTATTGAGGTTTGACTGTATATATAAGATTTAATAAGAATAAGTGTTACTTACATACACTTCATTAATAAATATTTGCATAAATTAACAATTTCATAATTTTCTATTAATACTGGTTTAATATTTATTTAGTTACAAATATTTTGATAAAAACTAACAATTTAATATTTCTCCCGATGTTCCGCTAGAAATGATTAAAACTAATTTGTACGTAAAAAAACTTTTATCTAAATCAACTGATGTACTGGCAACATTGGAGAGTGGTGATATAATATCACGAATTAATTTTAGACCTTTGTCAAATTCGCTATTCAAAATCTTCGAAATATTTTTTAAAATTTGAAAACTCTCGTTTTTATATAAAACATTTTTCAGTTTTTCTGAGAAAAAGATAAATACGTACGCAAAATATGGAAGTTTGATTAAAAAAATGCAAGACAGTCGATATATGCAAAATATGCAATTTTAAATTGGTTTTAATCAATAAAAAATACTCTAGTGAGTTCACATGTAAAAATTCAAGCAAATTGGTTAAAAAATAAACAATATGCATTTTGCATATATTCACAGCTTTACTTATAAGAAAGCTCTCGAATAATAAAATACACTCGGTTTTAAGCATGATCCACAATAATTTAAGGCAATAAATTAGACGAAAAAGCAGTTGAATACTTTTAATTGTTTCCTCTCGCTTCCATTGTATGATTGTCGTATCTTTTCGCTCTCTTGCACTCATTGCTATGGTAAATATGTTTTCGAACATAAAATCGATATCTAGTAAACTAAATTTAAATTTGCGATTTGAAAGAGCGAAAGATAAAGGGGAAAAATTCTGTGAATGCGGAGTATGTGCGCATTCGAGCGAAAAGTGGCACATTTCCGAGCGAGGGAGGCAAATGAAGCGCGACGCGGAGCGGCGCGCTTCATTTTCCCGAGATCGGAATGTGCCACTTTGAGCTCGAATGTGCACACTCGGTTTTAAACGTGATTCACAATATTTAAATTACTTATTTATAATAACTTTGATTTAATAATAATATGATTTTGATATATGTATAATAATCCAATATATTATACATTTGCATTGTCTATCTTTGTCCTTTCTCTATACAAAAGACCAATTTGAGCAAGAACCGACGCTGGTCGTGTTAGAGAGGTTTTACTGTATGTAAAGTTGAATGAAAACAATTTAGGCTTTGTGGAATTTTTCTTACATATTCCACTATGACTAATTAATGATAATTACAGTTATTTATAAAAGGTGCCTTTTACAACTACCTATTCGTTTTTTTCTTCTTTCAAATTAACATACAATGCACCACCGAGACTGGCAGATTTATGAAAATACCAAAAGGATCAATATTTTCTTAGAAGTAATCACTATTAAGTTCGTATTTTAATTAATTTACAACTAGTTTAACAAGGTGTTTTCCATAAACGTGCATTCGAGCTGTAAATGGTACCGAGATTGTATTCCTTTCGGAATATGGCTCGTTAACAGACCTGTAACGCTTTTCCATATTATTACAGCCGTTTCGATTTTTGCGCCGCGCAGTAATTATAATTTTTTATGATGCGCTTCATCAAAATGAAGTTGGCATCGAAATAACCTCGTTTCCGAAATTAATCTATAGAAACGGTCCCGTGCGGAAAATGCGGATAAATTGCGCGAACGGAAAGGAATACGCAGGCATTATCAAACATTTCCGTGCATAAAAAATATAAACAAATACCCGAATATAATACGGCATTATTGGTCATTTTTTGAAAGAGGTGTACGGTAGGTAGTAAAACATTTTCCTGAGAGATGTAAAGTTATAGTAAGAGGAAGAACTCCAGGCTCATAATTTAGTTGACAGCCGGTAACATCTCCCCGTTTCGCGTTTGAATGCGCCATGATAGAGAATTGAACATAAAGTTTCGTCGAGCCGTATTCGGAACGAAAGTCTTTTACAGAAATCGTAAATTTAGATGTAGTATGTAGCAATTCTGTTGAAATATACATGCGCTATTTTCAGTTTGGTAGTTATACGAAATCAGTTATATGAAATTTGTACCCATCCAACTTTAGAAACGCTTCACACTATGGATGCACATTATACGCAAAGTTCTACGAACGATTTTCTAACTATTGCAGTAAATGGCAAGCACCCAACGTAAAAGTAAAAGATATTTTAAAACGGGCTCGATGGAAATCGATTTTATTCTGAAAATATTAACGGTTTAGGGTGAATAGCTTTTGCAACACTTACTGTTTTTCGTTAGAAGTATTTTATATGTACCTATATCTAAATGTCTTATTCGTAAAATGCATGTTTTTTAAAAATAATTAAGTCAAAACGTATTTCATATTTTCATTGCTTTGGTGTAAGTAAATTAATGGTTCTGTTTTTGATTAAAACCCCTCTTAGTTTATTTAAGGTAAGGGACCCAATACCCGATCACTTTTGTATTTATAAAATAAATAAATTATTCCTGAAGTTAAAATTGTTATAAAATCAAATAAATTAATATTTGTTAAAAAGTATTTAATAATTTTTAAATGACCGTGCAGTTATATTAATATCTATGATTTTTAATAAGTAATTTTAACAATTAAACAACGTAAATAATATATTTATGTTATTAGTACCTTATGAAACATTGATTAGTACCATTTTTTTGTGGAATTAGTAGTCGATCAACCAGGATTCTGTCCCCCACCATGCCAAATTTTGTCGGAGACGGTTTAACTTGACAAAATATTTCAGTTGGTATTGAAAAGTCAAACCGAGTGATAAAATTCGCTCCCATCTAAAATCATTGAGTGATTGCCCACTGCGATCAACTGCCATACAAATGAAACGTCAAAATATATGATGGGATATATAACCAGTTACGTTTCCCAAACGTCATTATAAGTCAAACAATTAAATTTATTATTGTTATTTCTGAATATTTAATTTTGAATTTAATAAATACTATTTTACATTTATAATGAAATTAAACCAATATATATTATCGGTTTAGAACAATACTTTCTAGTGATCAAGTTCTGAGTTGTACACTGATCGCCTACTAATTCTCTTGATTTTAGAGTGATCAGGTATTGGGATAACCGAGCAATTATTTTGCAATATTAATTTTATTTACTATGTGAAATTTTATTAATATTAAATGTGAAAACCTTTATTAATCAATAAAAAAAGAAATTTTAATAGATAGAAATATTTGTATTATTTTATTTCATTCAACACGACAAAATAGTGATCGGCCATTGGGTCTCTTACCTTACAACATATTTTATAGTTTAATAAATATATGTGTTTTTATTTATACCAATAGTGTAATTATCCAATTTTTTATTTTATGAAGTAAAAATTGTTTTTATATTACGTTTCATTAATGATTGTATTGCTATTGCTAAATGAAGATACAGTAAAAATTTTGATTAACAAAATTCGATTTTATAATAAAATGTATTTAATTGATTTTAAGATTGATTCGTTTAAGTATGTTGTTATAAAAGGGTGCAAAGATAAAAAGATGAATGTCACCAAAATTTCTATATCAACAAATATTTTGAATTTAGAATTATGTTAAAATCTAAAAAAATTGCTTATATTTTTTTAATATTTCGACTTTAGCTAAGTTTAATTTTCATAAAAAAATTATTGGAGAGTGTTGTACAAAATTATATAAGTTTTATTAATATTTTAAAAAAGATGTATTAATGATTTTTAAACAAAATAGATATGCTGTTTTAACTTTTTCAGTTAAAGAACTTTTTTTATGTTTACAAACTATTTGTAGTTCTACAAATGACCTTTCTGTTAACGTGTTTTGTACATTTCTATATTAACGGTAATTTGTTTTTGTTTAGTTTCAAAAAGAATTTTTGATGTCAATTAAATTAAAAAGGGAAACTTTTTCCATGTCAAAATTTCAAAGTTCAAAATTTAAGATGAGGTTCGATACTAGAAAGGGACAACATAAATAGGTTCGGAACACTAATAATACAAATGAAAACATAATACAAAACAGTACATTGAAAAAAAATAATCAAAGCATCATCTTAAAAATTTAAATTGTGTGCATTTAATTTCAATATTTCCAAAAAGAAATTTTAGAAAAATCTCTTGAAAATCTTATCAATATGCATTTTTTTAATATTTATAGTTGAGTAAATATATTTTCGAGAAAGGTGCAGAAAAACTAATGTTTCGAATGATAAAAATTAATAAATTGTTGCACTTGTAGAAAATTGACTCATTTTTATGAAAATTATAATAAAAAATAAATTCACCGCCACACAAAAAAAAAGTGGTCAGTACTTTTGACCAGACCCACCTAGGGTTATGTATTTCGATGCCCTGAATCCGAATTTGAGCTGGGTTTAACCAATATACCTCTAAAATTTTGAGTAAATTGCAAAAAACTGCAATTTTTAGCCAATAGAAACATGTTTTTGCAATTTACTCACAATTTTGGGGATGTACGGGCCAAACGAACTTCGGATTTGGATTCAGCGCATGGAAATACATAACCCTAGGTGGGTCTGGTCAAAAGTACTAATCACATTTTTTTGTGTGCCAGTGCACTATAGGCCAGGGTCGACCAAAACAACATTTATTCTAAAACATAGTTATTTCTATGTATTTGACGTCGAGGAATCCGATTTTGAAAGAATTTTGTAAATCGGTGAGTTAGTTTTTTATTATAGTTCCAAAAAACCCAAAAACCAGAAATTTCGGATTTAGCAAGATTTAATAAAATATTATGTCCTACGATGTTCAGGATCGTTTTACTGATTTTAGAATGTATTTATTTGTCAAAATCGGTGAAGTGGTTCTTTAGTTATTGCAAAAACTGAAAAAATTGACAAAAACTGGTATTTTTGAAAAATCATATCTCCGAAACGATATTGATTTTCTCAAGAGCATTTTTATAATTTAAAGAAACACTTCAACTTTCAAACAAAAAATAAAATTGGGTTTTTAACTCGGAATTTTTTAAATACGAATTTTTGAATAATTTATCGAAAATATGAAAAATACGGGGAGAGAATTCAAACTTAAATTTTCAATTTTATTTTAATCGTTCCCTCTCACTTGCATTGACAAGATTAGAGTATCTTCTCGCTCCCTTCCACTCATTGCTATGGTAAATACATTTTTGGAATATAAAATCGATATTTACTAAATTGAATTAAAATTTTTGATTTGAAGGAGCGCACGATAAATTACACAAATGTAATAAATACCAGGATGTGCGCATTCGAGCGAAAAGTGGCACATTTCCGAGCGAGGGAGGCAAATGAAGCGCGACGCGGAGCGGCGCGCTTCATTTTCCCGAGATCGGAATGTGCCACTTTGAGCTCGAATGTGCACACTCGGTTTTAAGCTCGATTAACAAACGTCCCGTTTTAACAAAAAAAAAAAAAATTGTTCGCGTTAGTTATATCCCACCTAGTACACGAAAAGTTAACATAAAAAATCTGGAGGCGGCATTGCACTTCCGCCATTCCGCGCTCGACTTCTGCACTTACTCTTCGTTTTCTCTTCGCGAATTAATTAAAATAAGTATCAGTTTTTTTTCTCTCCGGGTCCGAACGAAAAGTGATATAGATGCGTCTCATTGAAGGATCGCCGATTAATCTATATAAAAGCGTGTGCAAGTTCGTTTACCAGATACGATTTGCCCGTTGGCTTCTTTGTCGCCTAATGAAGCGCAACTAAAGCGCAAAAATGCCCGCATTAAATAAGCGATCAAACGCAATTGAGCAACGCTCGGTATCAATCTAATCTTAGAAAGACACTCGAATGTAACCGAACAGATGGAAGCGGTTATGTTGACACCCTCTGCACTTCAATTCTGGATCTCCTGGCCAGTTGATTACAATAAATCCGGCTCAAGAGAGTGGAATGAAATGAGACGTAATAGATGCGAGGGGCGCGGACCGATTTGCGTAGAGTAATTTGCAAATTGAGTCGATTGATTTCGACTATACACAACGATTTATATCAACTGAGATAGAAAACTTTCGTGACTAGAATGCGCATTATATTAATCAATTTGAACTTAATGAAACTAAAAGGTTTACTACCCTTCTCCGGAGCGCACTACGCACAGCATATGGTGTTTCCATTTTTTTAAGTTTATTACCTTCCGTAAAAGACTGTTACTCACAATGCTCGTCGTTCACGAACGCCGCCATTTAATTTACCTTTTTATTAAAGCGATTTTTGGTTTTTCCGAAGGGTAATTTAATTTACTCACGGACTGCGCACGTTAATTCCCAAACGAGAATAATAGCGCCGATTTTCTAGATTATCGATGGTGTTGACTGCAGAAGTAATCCACGTGGACCTAATCATTACGTCCCCGAGGATTCCGGCAGACTCTGAATGACTGCAGTAATCGGAAACAAGTTTACTGACGTTGAAGGTTTTTAAAATGCTGCAGGGATTTGTTAGTTATACCTAATGTGCCCATGCGTTCCGTTTTGGATGGGCCTGTTTTGTTTTCGGATCGTCTGTCCCGTTGGCACCAAGCAATCGTTCGGGAGGCCAAAAAATTGTCAGTTAGGCTACCGAATATTAAGAAATCCTAACAAGAATGAATAAAAAACTTGAATGGATGGAAACAATCAAGATGAGGAAAGTGGAGTACCTGGCACATATTATGAGACACAGTGAAAGATATGAACTACTACAGCTTGTCCTGCAAGGTGAGATACCAGGCAAGAGAGGAGTAGGAAGAAGGAGAATATCTTGGATGAAGAATCTTAGGACGTGGTTTGCATCAACAACAACAGGATTATTTAGAGCTGCTGCAGATAAAGTTGGGATGACCGCAATGATCGCCAACATCCGGAAAAACAGATAGGCGCCGGAAGAAGAAGAACAAGAATTCCACTCTTGCCTCCTTAGTTAAATACAAATTGATTTCTTGATGAAAAATGTGAAAAATTATGAAAAAAAAGCGAAGCCCCAAGAAGAAATTCTGAGAGCGCAAGTACGGTTTTAAAATTACTTCAATTTTTTTCAAAGTAAATTGATTATTTTTATTTGCGTGCATTCGTGGAATATCTTTTGTTAATAGTCAATCTATCAAATCAAAAGTCATTTTAATTATTGGGGTAAACAGTACAGTTGTTGGCTTGTCGACAATGATTGGCCATATTTAAAAAATTATTTAATAATAAATCTATATTTCCTAAAATATATTTTCTAATAAATGGTTCGTTTTTTTTGCTAATTTACTATATCTTATTTTAATTATAAAATATTGGCCGATCACTGTAAATTCACTAGTCAATTACTATATTTATATGGCCAATAACTATGTTGTTTAATAAAAGGGCCAATCACTGTACTGTTTACACCTTTTAGTTATTGGATTATTTGATTAGAAAAGAAGAAGGTTGATATGGACATCTCCATGGACACCTTAATATTGCATTATTGTCAAACGATAGATGATTTTATGCTTGGCTGAAAGATTTTTGAATAGGATAATTACATACAACAAACCGTATGAGAGTTTTATTTATTGCTAGAATTTCCTGAATGGATTCACTGAAATATTGAACTGAAGGATTTGACATGATACGATTAGGGTTGCCATCCGTACTTTATAATAAAGTATCGTACGTTATTTTGGGCAATTATACTTTATACTTTATGAGAACAATAAAGTACCCCAAAATACTTTATTTCACAAAGTTTGACTTTTCTAGGATTCATTTTACGTAAATCATTAAAAGACCAAATAAGTTGATCGTAATTTTATGTATAACGGCCGAATGACTGAACTGGTTTTGAACGTAACCTCAAATGTTAATATGTCAATCTCAAAGTGTCTTGTTTGTGTTTGATGAAACACCAATTATTTATTTATTTTCATTTTAATCTGATACAATGTACTTTTTTTCCTCTACCTTTAGCAACTAGTATACTTTATTTATTGGAATAAAATATGGAAACCATACGATACATCCCATATACAATTATAATCGATTAAAAATGCGAATTAGTGAACACTTGGAAGTACAGCTGAAAATATATTTATCAAACTCGCTACAATTAGGCGTGCAGAAGAGCACCATAAGGGGTCATCCATAAATTACATGACACGTTAAGGGGTAGATGAGTCATCTCAGATTTGTGACAAAATGTGTTGAGGGCTTTCAGGAAATTTTAAATATTGTTAGGACACAGAGTCAGATCTTCAAAAAATGTATTTTACGATCCATGGATCGGTCGTCAGATCCTTTTTCTCTTGTACTGATGTTACTTTAGCAAGCAATACATGATATATAAATATACATATCTCTCTATTAAATGTAATATAATTTTTATTTAATTTACCACCTATTATTAGTGTGACTTCACTTGGAAGAGGCGAGGGGAGGGGAGGGGGTGTAGAAAGAAATGTTAAATATGGGAAGGACGGGATCTAGAAATCTTGAAAATCGTGTGACGTAATATATGGATGACCTCTGATAACTTATCAAAGGAATAAAATCTATAACCTTTTTCACAGAAAAAATTAATCTAAATTTATTTGACTTTTAATTGTTGGAATTGAAGAATAGAAAATTAATATAGGCAAATTCAATAAATACGAAGATGTGCGCATTCGAGCGAAAAGTGGCACATTTCCGAGCGAGGGAGGCAAATGAAGCGCGACGCGGGCGGCGCGCTTCATTTTCCGAGATCGGAATGTGCCACTTTGAGCTCGAATGCACACTGATTTTAAGCATCATTCACAAAATTTAGACTAATAAATTAATCAAAAAATTAAATAAATAAGTTAATCGTTTTTTCTCACTCGCACCTACCAAATTCTCATATCTTTTCGCTCACTTACACTCATTACTATGGTAAATACGTTTCTTGAACACAAAATTCATATTAACTTGTAATTTTTTGATTTGAAAGTGAAAAGATTAGTTAAGGCAAATCAATAAATACGATGATGTGCACGTTCGAGCGAAAAGTGGCACATTTCCGAGCGAGGGAAGCAAATGAAGCGCGACGCGGGCGCGCGCTTCATTTTCCCGAGATCGGAATGTGCCACTTTGAGCTCGAATGTGCACACTCGATTTTAAGCACCATTCACAAAATTTAGACTAATAAATTAATCAAAAAATTAAATAAATAAGTTAATCGTTTTCTCTCACTCGCACCTACCAAATTCTCGTATCTTTTCGCTCACTTCTACTCATTACTATGGTAAATACGTTTCTTGAACACAAAATTCATATTTACTTTTAATTTTTTGATTTGAAATCATGATCATGGTATGGCGGAGCGGCGCGCTTCATTTTCCCGAGATCGGAATGTGCCACTTTGAGCTCGAATGTGCACACTCGTTTTAAGCACGATTCACAATAATTAATATTAAAAAATTGAACAATTAATATTTAAAATTTTCTGTTGTACTGATGTTACTTTAGCACGTAATACATGACATATAAATATCTCACTTTGTGGTGCTTACTAGATATGAGTGATTTGAGACGAGCTATTGTTTTTTCATATGGGAGAACCTGTTGTACCGTGGTCCCTTTTTACCCAGGGCAACTTTATTTTTTTTTAATACTTGCGGGCTTTCGAGACCCATAATTTTTGATATTTCAAATGCCACATTGACAGACATTAACGTAAAGTTAGCAGCAGCTGGCCAATGTACTTTGTTAATGTATGAGACCAATTGAAATTTTTAATCGAAAAAAAGTAAGTCTTTTTGTATTCGCAAGCGTTTGAATTAATTTAAACTGTCGCTTAGTGGAACGATAATAACGTGTCCTTTACATAAACAAAATATGTCATTCCGGAGATTATTTATGTCGTAGATTCATGTCGTAGATTCATAAATTAACACCATATTAAATATAAAGTAAGGATACAATAAACAAACAGGAATTGTAAATTAGATGCGTGCAAGACACGATCTACTGTTGCCCGCTGTTGTGTATTTAGTAATGATAATTATCCATATCGACAGTGTAAAACTGGCAGGCCCCCGAATAGTGAATGAATGGGGCCAGTTATTTTGGCCTTTGCTTTCCGTGCAGGAGCTAGGCGCACAGATAAGGAAACAGAATGGGTGTCTATTGTTTGTTTAAGGGGGTGAAGTTATTTACTATCGGCAATCTTAGCACAGCGTACAATATATTTCTATTATGGAAAATCCGTAAAATTTTCCCTCTCGCTCCTTCGCCTGCCCGTTCTCGCTCGAGCGGCGCCTTGTTCTTCGCTATTTAGTTTAGACTTTAATCGATTTTAATCGAAACGGTATAACTAGCGCGACCAATTTCTTTCCTGTTGAAACGGGGCCCTTGGTAATCGTGCTTCAAACCGAGTGTGCACATTCGAGCCCAAAGTGGCACATTTCCGAGCAAAGAAATGTGCCACTTTGAGCTCAAATGTGCACATCCTTGTATATATTGATCTTTTCACTTTCAACTTCCAAAATCAAATGTGTAGGAAAACATGGCTTTTATGTTCAAAAAATGTATTTACCATAGCAATGAGTGGAAGCGAGCAAAAAGATACTACAATTTTGTAGATGCGAGTGAGAGAAAATGATTTAAACTATTAAATTGACAGATATGTATGGGAACCGGTTGCAATTTGGCACTTTTTTCATTTGTAATTTTTTTTAAATTGTATATGTAACAATTTGTTGTAAAAATGAATTACATCGTAGTGGGGCACTAATAAGGTATTCATCATAAAATATTTGAAAGCATTACCAATCGTTTACTCAAATTGCTATAAGATTTAAAAATTAGTGGATCTATGGCCTAGGTACAACACACATTAAGCAAAATAAAATACCATTGTTCTATAAAAACTATACTTATATTTATTTTTGGATTAAAAGAACTACTAATGTTCTTTATTGAGATGACACTCAAATTGTTTCAAAAATTAACAAAACTTTTCTCGTATACTAAAATTTCACATACTTAATGGTTAACTTTGCAAAAATTTAAAATTTTCCTTTGATTTGCGAGGCATATTATTTGAAGCAAATTAAAAACAATAAAGAATTTATAACAAAGGTATATCTAAATTTTTATTTATTGCACGTTGATCTTAGGGCCAAGGTACAATTTATTGACAGTGACCGAGGTACAACACACCGACCCTTGATGTTTAAACTCAAAAATAAAATTAAAGATTAAGCTGTGCCAAAATCAAGAGTCATTTGTTATTAGGTAATAAAAATTTAAGTAAAAAGAATATAAAAGCCTTACTTCTTTTCGATTAAAAATTTCAATTGATCTCATACATTAACAAAGTACATTGGCCAGCTGCTGCTAACTTTACGTTAATGTCTGTCAATGTGGCATTTGAAATATGGAAAATTATGGGTCACGCAAGGCCGCAAATATTAAAAAAAATAAAGTTGCTCTAGGTACTAAGGGACCAAGGTACAACAGGTTCCCCTACTCTATCGAATTATGTACCCCGTACCATTTTACATTGTATTGGAACATACACTCGACCACAAAAATAATTTGTTTTCAAAAGTTCATGTACACTGTTAGAAATATTTGTAAAATTACAATGTTTTTACAAAACGAATTTATACTTAGTAAAATTAAACATCTATGTGTTGCAATGCAATGTTAGGATACATTTCTAGCCATATTGCACTGTTTTATAGTAAAACTGTAGAAATGTGTTGTAATTTTACTAATTCTTTCTTCAAATCAGATGCAAGTTGTAATTTCTCAATAAAGTATAGTAGTTTTATCAACCGAATGGAAAATTATTCAAAAAATTATAATTCTCGTCATATAAAATTAATAAACCAACTTTCGTTAAATGTTTAGTTATATTTTGTAATTTAAAAAAAAAATACAGTGAAATGTTTTGTAAAATATCAATAACAAATTTATTAGATTACAAAAAAAAGCCTAAGCACTTCCTACGCATTATGTACAATTAGAATAGAAATTTTTAACAGTGTACTTACTTACTCTTGGTTATGATGTATTTTGGCAACTACTGTTTTGGTTTCTGATACTTATTAGATATGAATGGTTTACAGTGAGCACTAAATGTTTTTTTTTGTAGAATATTTCTTGGTTTTATAACTAACATTAATATTTAGACTACGACGTAATTGATTATTAATTTATTTTGCATTTACTTTCAGTTTTTTTGGACTTTTCCCATTAGTAAACAATCGATCTCATTATTGGATACTCTAGCAAGACCAATTCGGAGTTTTTTTTTAAAAGAATAGACGTCTATAATTTTTCCATATAAGTACATCAGACTTTCGTTAAACTACTATTTAATTTATTGCACTTAATTACTCTTTTTTCATAAAACGATTTAAAAATTAATTGTCGTTTCCTTACTGATAAATAGGTGCTTTGTTTTAATTAGTGTTTTACATTTGTTATAAAAAAATTGCAATGTAATGATGTGATTACACATCTTCCTATTAACAATAAAAAAGTCCCTGACTGTACAATTGATGTTTACTCAAAACCTGTACAGAATTATTGATCAGTTATGATTCTTAAGGTAGTTCACTCGTGATAATCGTAGCTACAAAAAGTTTAATAAATTCAATGGTCGAGTATATTACTTTTGGTATATAAAAACATTTATATAAAAAAAACACAGTAATGCTTATATCTATAGATGTATTGTACATATAGAGTAAAGCCTCTCGCACAAGGACACCGATGGTTATAGAATTTTTAACCGTGTAAAAAAGGCGTTCGTCTAAAAAAAATTACTAAAATGCATATAAAGCATAGGGTTCTCTCTTTATCAAAAAGTGTACATTGAAAGGAGGTTGTACTGTATTATGCTTGGTGTATATGTATATGCTTTTTATCCATGTTACTGCTATTTGAAACTATTAAAAATATAAATAATTTGAAAATGCCATTTGAAATAAATAACACTTAGCTCATTATCATACTTCAAAAATGAATTTACGAATGAACTACTTTAAGCAATGCACAAATGAGGCTTCTTTATTGGTGTGTATGATAACCAAAAAAAAAATCCCTTAAAATGCATTTAAAGAAAATTGTTTCTTGCTAAAGAATGATAAATTTAATTAAAAAAAATTTTCATTTGTGGGTAAATATAATCACTTATTAGTTTCAGTCCCGTCTTGATATCATTTAATTTTTCTAACTGCGACAAAACCCAAACAATTAATAGATAAGATTAATATTAATTCTTTTTAATTTCCCCAAACCAAATAATCCATAGTCCTACTTCATTAAAGTACTGAAGATATAATTCTCTGTGCTTACTGCGTTCCATACGAAATTTTCTCTCAAAAATTGTCTGTCGTCCCTCATTTCATGCAAGTCCTTGTTCAAGAAGTGTTTTGGACAAAATATCTTTTACATAGCTTTAGGTCCCTTCCCAGGTTCCCCATGTGCTTTTTAAACGAATTTATTATGTAGCCGGATCCATTACACATTCTGCAGCGCATCTCTACGTATCTCCGCGAGACTCATCGAAAATCGGTTTTATTCCATCAGTGCTCGTCTACGAATATTTACAACTGATAGAAAAGACGATTTGATAACAATGCCTCATACAGTGTCCGTATATGTAATTACCGAAATCTATTAACGACGTTACGGCCCAGTAAAACGTTCCTCACAATGTAGGATGATGAACGTGATGCTCTTTGTTGAGTGAACGTTGATGTGAATGAGTTATTTAGCTCTTGATTGCATCCAAATGTCAAGCTTCGGGCATTTCGGTTGAATTATATCCTCGGTATATATGTTTGTATTGTCATCGACAATATAACATCGCTCCCGCTACAATGAGTTTATGCATGAAAATTTTCACGCGGCAGACATTTAACTATGAAACGTGTTAACACTAGAACCGCGGCAATTTTGAACTTACTCCAAGCGCGGTTACCGGTCAATTAGACCTTTAAGAAAAATTGGTCTTTTAACAATTAAATATTTATTGCAACACATTTCATGCTTTTGAACAGTTTTTAAAAACAATAAATGCCATAACTTTCACCGAATGTAAAATCAAAATTGATTGAAATTTTAATTGTTTGATTTGAAAAAAAAAATTCATGTAAAAATATAATAAAAACGAAGATGTGCGCATTCGAGCGAAAAGTGGCACATTTCCGAGCGAGGGAGGCAAATGAAGCGCGACGCGGAGCGGCGCGCTTCATTTTCCCGAGATCGGAATGTGCCACTTTGAGCTCGAATGTGCACACTCGATTTTAAGCACCATTCACAAAATTTAGACTAATAAATTAACCAAAAAATTAAATAAATAAGTTAATCGTTTTCTCTCACTCGCACCTACCAAATTCTCGTATCTTTTCGCTCACTTCCACTCATTACTATGGTAAATACGTTTCTTGAATACAAAATTCATATTTACTTTTAATTTTTTGATTTGAAAGTGAAAAGATTAGTTAAGACAAATCGATAAATACGATGATGTGCACGTTCGAGCGAAAAGTGGCACATTTCCGAGCGAGGGAGGCAAATGAAGCGCGACGCGGAGCGGCGCGCTTCATTTTCCCGAGATCGGAATGTGCCACTTTGAGCTCGAATGTGCACACTCGATTTTAAGCACTATTCACAAAATTTAAACTAATAAATTAATCAAAAAATTAAATAAATAAGTTAATCGTTTTTTCTCACTCGCACCTACCAAATTCTCGTATCTTTTCGCTCACTTCCACTCATTACTATGGTAAATACGTTTCTTGAACACAAAATTCATATTTACTTTTAATTTTTGATTTGAAAGTGAAAAGATTAGTTAAGGCAAATCAATAAATACGATGATGTGCACGTTCGAGCGAAAAGTGGCACATTTCCGAGCGAGGGAGGCAAATGAAGCGCGACGCGGAGCGGCGCGCTTCATTTTCCCGAGATCGGAATGTGCCACTTTGAGCTCGAATGTGCACACTCGATTTTAAGCACTATTCACAAAATTTAGACTAATAAATTAATCAAAAAATTAAATAAATAAGTTAATCGTTTTCTCTCACTCGCACCTACCAAATTCTCGTATCTTTTCGCTCACTTCCACTCATTACTATGGTAAATACGTTTCTTGAACACAAAATTCATATTTACTTTTAATTTTTTGATTTGAAAGTGAAAAGATTAGTTAAGGCAAATCAATAAATACGATGATGTGCACGTTCGAGCGAAAAGTGGCACATTTCCGAGCGAGGGAGGCAAATGAAGCGCGACGCGGAGCGGCGCGCTTCATTTTCCCGAGATCGGAATGTGCCACTTTGAGCTCGAATGTGCACACTCGATTTTAAGCACCATTCACAAAGGACGTGATTAAGAAAGATAGGATTTTGAGGACATTGTTCTACTGGATTGAGTTTGGTATCAATAGAAAGATCTTAACGAGGGAATTATGACTATTAAAATGATTTTGTGGGGAAATGTATAGTTTTCGAGTTATCAGGGTTTTTAGATAATCTAACCTAACCTTGATTTTCCTTGTTTGGTGCTAGTTATCTATTATTATGATATATTTAAGTCATATTACATATATTTTTGGCAATATTGTATTAATTCGCAGATAAAAGAACAAAAAGAAGAAAAATCAAGGTTAGGTTAGATTATCTAAAAACTCTGTTAACTCAAAAACTATACATAAAAATGTACTAGATATAACGTGAAATAAATTACAAAAGGTGTAAAAACCTTTTTTCTTAGCTTGTGCCACTTTCTTAAACCTAAAATAAAATAATTCCAAAAATCCGATTTTTCCGAATTTCTCCTTTGCCCGACATTTCCCCAACCCTAGATGGGTATAAAAATAATCAGCATACAAGAGGCTTTAAGTAAAGGTATGACATGCTTATGTACTATAATGTCCTCATTTTCTGATAAAATTAATCACGTCCTTTAGACTAATAAATTATCAAAAAATTAAATAAATAAGTTAATCGTTTTTCTCACTCGCACCTACCAAATTCTCGTATCTTTTCGCTCACTTCCACTCATTACTATGGTAAATACGTTTCTTGAACACAAAATTCATATTTACTTTTAATTTTTTGATTTGAAAGTGAAAAGATTAGTTAAGGCGAATCGATAAATACTATGATGTGCACGTTCGAGCGAAAAGTGGCACATTTCCGAGCGAGGGAAGCAAATGAAGCGCGACGCGGAGCGGCGCGCTTCATTTTCCCGAGATCGGAATGTGCCACTTTGAGCTCGAATGTGCACACTCCACTTTAAGCACAATTCACAATACTTAATTTATCTTCTAAAAAAAAATTATTATCCAAACTAATATTATAAAAGCGAAAGTAACTCTGTCTGTCTGTCTGTCTGCCTGTTACCTTTTCACGCCTAAACCACTGAACCAATTTTGATAAATTTTGATATAGAGATAGCTTGGACCTTGAACAAGGACATGGGCTACTGGTTTTGAGCAAATATAGTGAGCAATTCCTGTTATATCCAAAATCTTAAAAACAAACATCTTCAAGAAGCTGCCTTTACATAATATTATTTGGCCATTTGATCAAAAAGGTCTACTTTTATTTATTTTTTGTTATAATAAGGCACCGTTTCCTGTTTCTTTTTTCTATGTAATAAAACATTTCTCTGCTGCTATAAATAATAATTATCGATAGAACCGATCAAATGAATAACCGGAAAGAAAAAGGTATGTGTCTCCTATTAAAAGGAAAAAATACAATTTAAAAGAAAAACAATTATAGGGCAGTAATTATCAACTAAAATTAGGAAAAGTCATGTAATATGTCAGAAATATATTCTACTAATAAAAAGTAACAAGACGATAAAGTTGCGAAACGGTCAAAATGACCGTTCTAGTGTTAAACGCAAAATCTATTTCAATTTGCAACGGCACCAAACGGAATGCAACGGTAATTTTTTCCGGTTCGATCGATCCATTTGTGCGAGGCCGCAAAAAAAAATTAGAAAAAGTCAGCTCGTGGAATAGATTATCTTCTACCAAAGTACACAAGTTGTCGGTTCAAAGTGATAGAGGAAATGTAAATAACTTGGAAGATCGGAGATGCAGTGTTTCCGTGGTATTTTACAGGTTCGGAACCCCCTTGTTGCGTTGTCATGGCGACGCACTTGCGAACGTAAATCGCCAGTTCTGTTTTGACCTCCCTTCATTGTGACGTATCCTGATGGCCATTTCCGAATGCACTTCGCACTGTCACACATGTGGACATGTCAAGTGTAAAATCACTTTGTTGACGCAAAAACAGCTTTATGGTTTGAAATATTTCCTACTTAATGGGAGATAATTATGTTTTTAAATCCTGCAACACTCCAGATACAAATCGAGCCTAATAGAACGCCCATTTAAGATAGGCATCGTTTCCGGATTTCTTTTTTGCTCTGCGGCTTTTATCGTAAATCTTTGTTTAATGGAATCTTTCTGGATAGATATGCATCAACATATGTGTTCGGAATTAAAAAAAAGGATACTACTTCGTATTAATTGCGCGATTAATTTAATTCGTTAAATTTAATTGCAAAAATAGTTATAGTTTTTTTTTTCAGATTTCTGAACCAAAATTATAGTGTTTATGTAGGTTCACAATAAGTTTCCGTACGGATTAACGCAGTTAATTTATTTTAAAATTTGATACCGTTTAAAAGTATTATCGAGGACAAAAACTTTTACAAAAATAAATTCTTACCATTGGACGTACATACATTTTTGTAGCCACTGATGTGAACGAGCTATACTACGTTTTTCGTACGAGGGGAGCAATTGGAAATGTCCAGTTTACGCCATGCAAATACTTCTGACTGATTGATATTGGGCGGCAAGTTCAAAATTGAAATTCAAACATAACCTCTCTTTTTTTGCATAAGTAATAACGAATGGGTTCAGATTAAATCTTAATTTTTTATAATGCGCAAAAGGCACTTCTTTTAATAAATATTTAAAACAATAAAAGATAATATTAAGGGTTTGTTGATAGCGTCGTGACTACTTTAGATTTTATTGAATTAAATTCGTTCCAGTACTTTTACATTAGCATGTTTATGACGATATGAAGTAAAGGGAGATTTATTGAATAGTAACGTCAGTTGATTGGCAATTTTGAATTTGTCGAAACATACTGTGTACACATTCATTTAAAAAAAGTAAGTTGACGAATAAATTCGCTGTTGTTAGTCGATTTCGTTACTAACCAATGAGGGAGTAGTATTTAGCGCGTCAAATTTTAAATTTCTCCTCTCATAAAAAAAAACATATTATAGAACATCTAAAAATGCGACCCAATAATTAATAAACAAATTGAAAATAAATGCCAAAGAAGTTAAACAGATATGTGAAAAAACTAAACAATGCTATATATTGTAAAAAAAGTTAGTGCTCGTCGCAAATCATTCATATCTAACAAGAATCTGAGAATAAAATTGCAATTTGTCATAAAAAACCCTAATCAAGAAATAGACTTGAAAACAACTTATTTTTATAGTGGTGAGTAATTTTATGGCTATGGTAATGTTGAAAAAACTCTTAAATTAAAAACGCAGTTTCATATTAAAATATAACTAATACAATGTGTGTGGTGTATAAATTAATTGGATATAGAAAAATTCTGTTTTAGGCACATATTTTATGACAGGTTTCTTTTTACACCTCAAAGTTTAATTTTAAAACCACTGTTGCTAATTACGATAGAAATCGCTTATAACGACATCGGTTAGTACGGCATACCGCTTATAACGACGAAACCGAAATGTACGACGTAATTTTTGGGGAAAATTTGATTTAAAATATTGGATATTACATCCTGTGAACTATTCATTATTGGTACGCATTTTACCTAGCTGCTGATTGAAAAAATCACAAAAAAACTGATTCCACACCTGAAAGTGAAAACGTTTGTTTGCTTGGCAATAGCAACAATGGAGTTTAAGTGTGGAACAAAAGTTTCAACACATAACAATAGCCCGATAAATAAGCGCATTTTTCTGCAGAAAACTTAGGGCCAGTATTTCGGTTGTTGTTTTCCCTAATAGTCAATCTACTTCCATGGATGCGATTATCACAATTCAAAATCAAAAAAGTTAAATAATTACTTAGTTAAACTCTGACTGATATGTTGGCCATAAGACAATTAGAAAATAATCAGTCATTTTCGATTGTTTTCTACCTATACGCAAATCAATAAATAGTAGGTATAGTTATGCAAGAAATGTTCACTCTTTCATTTTTTTAAATATCTTTTACAACGACGATTGTCACTTTAAACGGTTTTACTGTAACTTTGCTTTTGAACTAAATCAAATCTAAATATAGTAGTGTTAGTGCAAAAACTAAAAAATAGTAGAAGAAACTGTTGTACCTTGGTTCTTTTTTCACTTGTAATTTTTTAAAATTGAGGTATTCATCATAAAATATTTGAAAGCATTACCAACCGTTTACTCAAATTGCTATAAGATTTTAAAATTAGTGGATCTATGGCCTAGGTACAACAGAGGTGATGTACCTTGGCTCTATTCATATTAAGCAAAATAAAACCCATTGTTCTACGAAAAATATATATTTATTTTTGGATTATAAGAACTACTAATGTTCTTCTTTGAGATGACACTAAAATTGTTTCAAAAATTAACAAAACTTTTTTCGTATACTAAAATTTCACATACTTAATAGTTAACTTTGCAAAAATTTAAATTTTTCGTTAGTTTTGCGAGGCATATTATCTGAAGCAAAATAAAAAAAAATAAGAATTTATAATAAAGGTAGGTATATCTAAATTTTTATTTATTGCACGTTGATCTTACGGACAAGGTACAATTTATTGACAGTGACCGAGGTACAACACACCGACCCTTGACGTTTAAACTCAAAAATACAATTAAAGATTATGCTGTGCCAAAATCAGACCACTACTGTGTAAACATTAATAAATAATCTTTCTATTACGATGAGTCATTTGTTATTAGGTAATAAAAATCCATAAGATATTTAAGTAAAAAGAATATAAAAAGACTTACTTTTTTTCGATTAAAAATTTCAATCGATCTCATACATTAACAAAGTAGTGCATTGACCACCTGCTGCTAACTTTACGTTAATGTCTGTCAATGTGGCATTTGAAATATCGAAAATTATGGGTCACGAAAGTCCGCAAATATTAAAAAAAATAAAATTGCGTTAGGTACAATGGGACCAAGATACAACAGGTTCCCCTATGTATTAAACTAAGGCCTTTAGTATTTGAATGTAAATTTACAGTTTTATTAATTTTAATAAAAACCATTTCACTTAAATTGTTCTAAAGGTCCCTACTAAACAGTCCTTGTGTTAAATTTAAATAATTTCGAAAATAAATTTCGGACTTTTCTGTATAATTAAAAACATATAGCAGCGGTAATTAATTTGATTTTACCATAAAAGACACCAAATTTTCACTATTAGATTACATTATCGGTAATTTTCTTTTCTCTACTATAATTTTAATTTTAATTTCTCTAATATTAAAAAAAAAAAGTTGCCCTAGGTATAATGGGACTAAGGTACAACAGGTTCCCCATAGATTTATATAGATAAATTCAAGCAATACGAGGATGTGCGCGTTCGAGCGAAAAGTGGCACATTTCCGAGCGAGGGAAGCAAATGAAGCGCGACGCTGAGCGTCGCGCTTCATTTTCCGAGATCGGAATGTGTCACTTTGAGCTCGAATGTGCACACTCGGTTTTAAACGTGATTCACAACAATTTAGACCAATAAATTAGAAGAAAAATTAGTTGAATAATTTTAATCGTTCCCTCTCACTCGCATTGTCAAGATTGTCGTATATTTTCGCTTCCTTTCACTTATTACTATGGTAAATACGTTTTTGAACATAAAATCGATATTTACTAAACTAAATTTAAATATATAATTGAAAGAGGAAAGATAAAATAGAGAAATTCAATAAATACGAGGATGTGCGCATTCGAGCGAAAAGTGGCACATTTCCGAGCGAGGGAGGCAAATGAAGCGCGACGCGGGCGCCGCGCTTCATTTTCCGAGATCGGAATGTGCCACTTTGAGCTCGAATGTGCACACTCGGTTTTAAACGTGATTCACAACAATTTAGACCAATAAATTAGAAAAAATTAGTTGAATAATTTTAATCGTTCCTCTCACTCGCATTGTCAAGATTGTCGTATCTTTTCGCTCCTTTCACTTATTACTATGGTAAATACGTTTTGAACATAAAATCGATATTTACTAAACTAAATTTAAATTTATAATTGAAAGAGGGAAAATAAAATAGAGAAATTCAATAAATACGAGGATGTGCGCATTCGAGCGAAAAGTGGCACATTTCCGAGCAGGAAGCAAATGAAGCGCGACGCGGAGCGGCGCGCTTCATTTTCCCGAGATCGGAATGTGCCACTTTGAGCTCGAATGTGCACACTCGGTTTTAAACGTGATTCACAACAATTTAGACCAATAAATTAGAAGAAAAATTAGTTGAATAATTTTAATCGTTCCCTCTCACTCGCATTGTCAAGATTGTCGTATCTTTTCGCTCCCTTTCACTTATTACTATGGTAAATACGTTTTTGAACATAAAATCGATATTTACTAAACTAAATTTAAATATATAATTGAAAGAGGGAAAGATAAAATAGAGAAATTCAATAAATACGAGGATGTGCGCATTCGAGCGAAAAGTGGCACATTTCCGAGCGAGGGAAGCAAATGAAGCGCGACGCGGAGCGGCGCGCTTCATTTTCCCGAGATCGGAATGTGCCACTTTGAGCTCGAATGTGCACACTCGGTTTTAAACGTGATTCACAACAATTTAGACCAATAAATTAGAAAAAAATTAGTTGAATAATTTTAATCGTTCCCTCTCACTCGCATTGTCAAGATTGTCGTATCTTTTCGCTCCCTTTCACTTATTACTATGGTAAATACGTTTTTGAACATAAAATCGATATTTACTAAACTAAATTTAAATTTATAATTGAAAGAGGGAAAAATAAAATAGAGAAATTCAATAAATACGAGGATGTGCGCATTCGAGCGAAAAGTGGCACATTTCCGAGCGAGGGAAGCAAATGAAGCGCGACGCGGAGCGGCGCGCTTCATTTTCCCGAGATCGGAATGTGCCACTTTGAGCTCGAATGTGCACACTCGGTTTTAAACGTGATTCACAACAATTTAGACCAATAAATTAGAAGAAAAATTAGTTGAATAATTTTAATCGTTCCCTCTCACTCGCATTGTCAAGATTGTCGTATCTTTTCGCTTCCTTCCACTTATTACTATGGTAAATACGTTTTTGAACATAAAATCGATATTTACTAAACTAAATTTAAATTTATAATTGAAAGAGGGAAAGACAAAATAGAGAAATTCAATAAATACGAGGATGTGCGCATTCGAGCGAAAAGTGGCACATTTTCGAGCGAGGGAGGCAAATGAAGCGCGACGCGGAGCGGTGCGCTTCATTTTCCCGAGATCGGAATGTGCCACTTTGAGCTCGAATGTGCACACTTGGTTTTATTATGGGTCACGAAAGCCCGCAAATATTAGAAAAAAAAAAGTTGTCCTAGGTGCAAAGGGACCAAGGTACAACAGGTTCCCCTATATGAAAAAACAATACCTCGTCTAAAAATCACTCATATCTAGCAAGAACCACAAAGTAAGAGATTTTATTAAAACACAGCGCAATATAAAAATATACTTTTGGAAACAACTTATTTTTAGAGACTAAAGTAAAATTCATACCCAGGTAACGTTGAAAAAAATAATTTATCGAAAATTCAACGCAACTTAAGAACCTATTAATAAATAATTTACGCAATATAATAGTTTTAGCTGCATAATTTTTAATAATTTTCTCCCGCCATTAAAAATAAAGAACGCAATTTTTTAAGATTCCACCCTTCCAAGACCACAATCGAATAAGCCCGATTCATAAATAATTGTAATACGTTTCACGTCAAAAAACTTCCAAAGAGAAATTTAAAAATGCATTATTCGCGAAGGCCAGAAAGAAATCGTTGTATGCGAAGCATCGCGATCGGTTATCTGAAATTAAACAGTGCCGGCGGTCGGGAGAGTTGAATTTGTTCAGACCGTGATTCGAATCGTACATCAGAAGAGGTTTCGTCGAGCCAGATGATGACCAGTCCCAGGTGGCCCACTAAGCACCAAATCCCCATTACATTACAGTAATTTTATTTGGCTTCAGTTGCAGTTGCAATTGTGTATTAAGCGAGCTCCTTTTACGCAGATGCTTTTAAAATAAACGATAAAAGTTTTACATTAGCGATTAGGTCGATTGATTGGAGGCATCACGTAACGAAGCAGACAATTTGCGAGCGGCAAAGTGAACTGCTACGGCCACGTGGCGGGATTATTCGGTCGCGTGTTCATGTTTTGTTACATATGTGAGTTATGTTGGTTTGCATGTATCCCTCGTATCAACTGCAGTCGCTAATTTAAACTCATCTGGCTAATGGGTTTCCACTCCAGTTTTTCAAATTATCTTGTAAGGCGGGAGAATATTAAATTCAATTTTAGTTCCCGCATGTACACCGTTACTGGGTATAAATATATTTATATCGAATTTTGATTCAATTTACTCGTGTAACACAATGAGAGCTAATTTTCGATTAAGTGCGTGTGCGAGGTGCGTTTAAGGTTGGGAGGGTAACGAGTCAGGACCGTCGCAAGTGTGTGTGCGATTTGGGCGCCGCATAAGGACCTTTTTACAAAGAGCACTGTCAGACTTTTTGTTTGCATTAGCGTTTGTCGGTTTTTAGTAACCGGTTTCTAAAAAAAAATATTCAATACGAAAACCGACTTTTTAACGTAGAAGTGTACCCCTAGTTATTACGTTTCGCGGACAGTAGATGGCGCTACTTATTTTCAAATTACAGATTGAAAGCAATAGTTCCTGTTCCTATTTTCTAGCACTTTTCTAACTTTAATTTTTCGTTGACAATATAAATATTACAATAAACACTATAAGGGATTGCAGAAAATCATTTACTGCTGTTTATTGTCACCAGAGGCAGCATATTCGATACAAATATTATCAACGCATTTTAAATATGTATTCTATATATGCTTTTTTAAGTGTTGAATAATTTGTATTTAATTCTAATTTATTCAAATAATTCACAAAAGTACACAAATTATACGACTATAAGTATTGAGAGAATACATTTTTTTTTTAAACCGGGAAAAACGTCCAAAAATTATATTTTTGAATATTTCTTAATCCACAGCTACGATTATTTTTAAATCTTGAAATTTTGCGTTTTATTACAATATCAACAAAATGTCAAAATTTGCCGTTTTTGATTTTACATTTGAAAATATCAGTTTTTTCGGAATATTTTAAATACTTAAGCTACTACTACTATTTTTAAATTTTGCCAAAATAAACAATCCAAATTTAGTTAACTGTAAATTTGTAGTTTAAAAGTCGTGAGGTACACATTCACCCTAAAAATCCTGTTTGTGTATGAACCCTAATGTCTATAAAATACAAATAACTAAAAATCTACAAGACTTCCTCTGGTGCTCAAACATTAAAGAAGCAGTTTTTGGTGTTAGGAATTACTAATAGACAAACAAAAAATTTAGATTTGATTATTTTATACATTAAAGATATAATTAAGTATAGTTCAGTAGCGAGTGAGCAAGTAATTTTATGTTCAAAATAAGGACACGACTAAGCAATAAATCTATTGTGGTTCTTTGCTTTTTGGGGTCATATGTTATTAAACAAAAAAAGAAGTAAAATAATAATTTAGATAAAAATAAAATATTTGTTAATTTCTGTGATTTTTTAAGCGTATTATTTTGTTAATTTTTATATTTTAATAATTTTATGTATGTAAGTACGTATGTACTTAATGTTTTTTTTTTGTATTGTGAATTATTATTATAAATAAAAAATATTAAAAACTTCTATTTTAAGTTATCGCTTAACCAATTTTGTTTCACTACTTTGAAAAATCTCTTAAAAATCTCCATTCATAAACTGTACAGAAAGCCTCGTTTAGTGTTGACACGATTAACATTAATTTGATTTATTCTGCTATTTCAAAATTATCTCGTTTAACGCTGATCCGTTTGGTGCTTTGTCGCATATGAACACATTCTAAGCACTAAACGAGCACTTACTGTACATTAGTCGATATATAACGATATTTAGACTTAAATAATATAGAAATTAAAGATTTGCATCTTCATAGAAACAAGGTTCTCTAATTTTTAATACAAATATTTTACTAAATAAAGTAATTAATGGAGATTGTACTCAAAAACCTGACATATGCCGGTAAATGAGTGCAGATTATAAATGAATAATGTAGATCGTGACGAATCAAGAATAAAAAGCTTAAAAACAAAGTTATTAAAAAAACACTACATAAAAGAGCCATGTTTATTGAACAAACCTAACGCTTATTTTAGTTTTTATCTACCAACATTAAAGACTTGTCAGTCATCAAAATTTGACCGTCCAACAAAAACAAATAATCTCGATGGATCGTGTAATAATTTTCGTGGTTCAAGAGTAAGTATTTGGGTTTAATAGATTTGTTTTTTAATGTTGTGGTGTTATCAAAAAATGACAGCATTAAACCGTAGTTTTATGTATAGTATACAAGGTCCAAAAGCTTAAATATTTTGTACAAAACACTTTTACTTTTACTGCATTTTAAAGTTATAATTTAAAAGTTGAAACGTTTTGAAAGAGCCGGAGTACAGTGTTATGAAAAGAGGGATCTTTTATGATAGGGTCTTTCCAAATTCTAATTATTTGTATTATAATAGAAAGCAAAGTATTAAAAAAAACGTTTTTAATCTTGTGCCTCTTTGAGTATGCCTGTGAAATGATGAGGATTTTTCGAAGATTTTATAAAAGTTGAGTAAAATGAAGTTATTAAAAAAAGCAAACGCTGTAGCTATTCCGAACTTTGGCTTATTTCCCACGCAATTTTGGAACAATACAGAGAGCGTCAAAATTAAATTTATCAACACTACTTTTTGTTAATGTATATAAAAATATAAATAATATCAGTCACATCCAACAAATAGTCTTCAAAAATAAATATCTAAGGTAAAAGTACCGGTTTTGGACACGTTAGGCCCAGTTTTAGACACTTGAGTAATTTTGATAGCATACCTTAAAAATACGAAAAAAACATCAGTGATGTTTCTATCGCGTAGTTAAACATACATTAATTACACTTATAGCAGTAGTGATAATTCTTATATTTGACATTTGTCAAAATAAAGTGGAAAATGTCCACAACTGGTACAGTGTCCAAAACCGGTACTTTTACCTTAGTTGTGCGTATAGCAGAAATGTATAGCTTAAAATACTTTTCATTCTTAAATTTTTTTTGGATTTTTATTTTTGTAAATCGTGTAAAAATAGAACAGAGTCAATTTGTTTTAGAATAAGCAGTTTTTGCTAAATTGTGCACATAAATCGTTATATTTGGATATAAGTGTTACTCTTTTCTTTTTACATCCAAAAATTAATGAATAGAACTTTTATATATACGAGGATGTGCGCATTCGAGCGAAAAGTGGCACATTTCCGAGCGAGGGAGGCAAATGAAGCGCGACGCGGAGCGGCGCGCTTCATTTTCCCGAGATCGGAATGTGCCACTTTGAGCTCGAATGTGCACACTCGGTTATAAGCATGATTCACAACAATTTAGACCAATAAATTCGACGAAAAATTGGTTGAATCATTTTAATTGTTCCCTCTCACTCGCATTGACGTGATTGTCGTATATTTTCGCCCCCTTCCACTCATTGCTATGGTAAATACATTTTTCAAACATAAAATCGATATTTACTGAACTAAATTTAAAATGATTGAAAACGCGAAGGATAAAATAGACAAATTCAATAAATACGAGGATGTGCGCATTCGAGCGAAAAGTGGCACATTTCCGAGCGAGGGAGGCAAATGAAGCGCGACGCGGAGCGGCGCGCTTCATTTTCCCGAGATCGGAATGTGCCACTTTGAGCTCGAATGTGCACACTCGGTTATAAGCATGATTCACAACAATTTAGACCAATAAATTCGACGAAAAATTGGTTGAATCATTTTAATTGTTCCCTCTCACTCGCATTGACGTGATTGTCGTATATTTTCGCCCCCTCCCACTCGTTGCTATGGTAAATACATTTTTCAAACATAAAATCGATATTTACTGAACTAAATTTAAAATGATTGAAAGCGCGAAGGATAAAATAGACAAATTCAATAAATACGAGGATGTGCGCATTCGAGCGAAAAGTGGCACATTTCCGAGCGAGGGAGGCAAATGAAGCGCGACGCGGAGCGGCGCGCTTCATTTTCCCGAGATCGGAATGTGCCACTTTGAGCTCGAATGCACACTCGGTTATAAGCATGATTCACATTAATTAATATTTAAAAATTGAACAATTAATACTTAAAATTTGAAATTTACTCAATTTTCCCAAAATTTGGCCCATTTCTCATCGCAAGTGACTGGGCCAAATCGAACGAAGGCATCTCGAAAAGCTCGTCAAAAAAGCGCCGGCCCTGAAAAAGGGGCGGTTTCGCTCAGCAGGAGATATGTTTCTTGTTTCAGGATTTGGGCTAATCTGCAGTCGCCGACAAAGCCGCGGTTATTTAGTCAGTTCGATTAGACCACGCGCTGATTGACATAATCCAGAACTGGAATTGACAGAAGTCATTCATTCGGAAGCCGTAGCGCACAACAGACCCCTTTTAATAATGGAGAAACCGCACTATTAGCCTTTGTTAATCGACAGTTACTATAATTGTTGGTAAAACAGAAGCGACAGGTCGCTTCGGTCAACCGTTCTATTGCATGATCGCATGCAATAGCTGGAACTACGAATTGGTCTACGATCTTGAGGGAGTTCTAGACGTCCATTTGCAACACCGCGATATCCGTCTGCCCGCAAGATGTCTTCCTCCCCTTGTCTATTCGTTTCCCTCGGGATGCCATTTTGTAGCTATCCCCTTGCTATCAGCAGCATACAATTCCGAGAACGAAAATTGCGATGGACTTGCCATGATCGAGCTTTTTCCAACTATATCACCTCGCGCTCTCAAATTTCGAGAAGAAGCCACTTAAACTAATTCGCTTAAATTAATCTTACCTGTCTATTATCACAGGATCTGATGGGGTTTCGTTTCGGTTACCACAGCTCTTCTTGTCACAGCATCGACTGAAAAAAAAAGCGAACTTCGTCAGAACGTGAACGTGAACGTTTGCGGATTGCGATCGTCATAAATTATAAATAAATAAAACTAAATAAAGCGTGCCAAGTGTTAAAATGTGAGAAAACTTTATACAAGTAAAACGTCAAGTTGTAACGTAGATGAAAATGCACAATGGTGTGTGCCGAGATTGGCGAATGAGAGCGATGTTTGTTATGGCAAGACGAGGGAAAAGACAGACTCCCCTGGGAGCGTCCTTGCTCCCCTCAACCCGCCAGCATTATACAAGACCATAGGGGAAGATATTTAGGGAACCTCGCAAGTACATCATCGGGACAATCACGTCACTCGCCTTCTAATAAAACTTATTGCACTGTATCGTTTTGCCATCTAAAATTTTGTCAACGTTTTTAATGCGATTAAAATGTTTACGTTGTAACTAGTTTAGTGGTTTGATTTTGGGCAATTTAAAGTGCTCTTAAAGGCGAACCTACAGGATGGTCGCTTTATAAATCGCAATTTTGTTTAGGTGTTAAATTGACGATTCGTTTTATGCAAAGTATCTGAATGGGAAACATTCGTAATTTTTAGTTTAAATATGAGTTTATTTAGAAATGAGGAGAACGGAATTGTGTGATGCAAAGGAAAATTTGTATGGGCCTGAAGAAGGCAAAAGCCAAAAGTTTTTCTAATTTTGTCGCGAATACATGTTTCACAGTTTATGAAAGGATTAAATGCATTTATGTACATGATGAAAAAGTACTAGGTTTGTTTAAAAATTTTTTGTATAATATGAGAAAAAATCGCCAGTTTTTTAATATAGAGTAAAGGTTGGCTAAATAGCATTTAAATACATTTTTTCTTACTAATCAGTTTTTAGTTAGAGAAGTTTCTAAAACCACAAATTAACAAAAACTTTAGGAATTTAATTACAGTCGAACCTTGATAAGTCGAAGTTGAAGGGAACCTAAAAATGATTTGAGTTATCAAAAATTCGAGTTATCGATATAAAAATATTAACGTTGAAATACGCTAGTCCTATTGAAACAGGTTCGAGTTATCAAAAATTCGGCTTATCGAGGTCCGACTTATGGAGATTCGACTGTATATTGTTTTTTAAATATAACAATTTTAAATCAAAAGTTTTTAATGTTAACTGATCCATACTAAGTATATGACAACAAACTAGTGAAATGCGTAAGCGTCTAGCACAATACAAATTAATGATAGGGTAAATCGTCTAGTGAATGACCGATTTGTTGTATTGAGAATTATTTTAATGTAAAAAATAGTAAGCAAATTAATAAACCCAAAACAAGCTTTACACTTAAAATGAAATACTACTTTTATTTATGAATTAATGAAAACATTAGCCCAATTTGGTCACAAACTTTGTCAAATTAATTTTTTTTTATTAATACGTACTTTTGTTAAGAAAATGTTAAATTTATTATCGTAACCGACAAATATAATGTGGTCGCTAATATATAGACATTTATGAACCTGTTACGATCGAAATTTTCTATTATTTTGGCGCCAAAGGACTAAATAACGCATTTACTGTTACGCCTCTGGGGGCGAATTGAGAAGCGGGGCTTACTGTACAAAAAACGAAAAATCCATGGAGCTCGCGGAAAAATATAGAGAGCGTCAAAACTAAATTTAACAATGTATTACCCTATATCACCATTTAGCCAACTTTTACCCTATCCTACGCCAGTGGTTTCCAAACTTTATGTTACTGTGCCCCTCTAAAAAAAATGTAATCTTGGCGCATCCTCACTGTACACTTATTTCCCGATTTACACGGTAGATAGGTTCTGCAGTAAACCGTGTAAATCCAAAACAAACCATAATATGCATTAATTGTCGTTAAAAAAATACTACTTTTTGTTAATGTATATAAAAATAGAAATAATATCAGTCACCTTCAACAAATAGTCTTCAAAAAGAATTAAAATAAATATATTGTACCTATAGCAAAAATGTATAGTTCAAAATAATTTTCATTCTTAAATTTTTTTGGATTTTCATTTTTGTAAATCGTGTAAAAATAAAACAGAGTAAAACCAGTGGCGTGTAAATAAAGAAATTGGTGTAGTCTTTCTTGTAGATTTTGGTTAAACCCGAATTTGCAATTTTTTTTGAAAAATGCCCAGTTTTTGCTAAATTGTGCACATAAGTCGTTATATTTGGATATAAGTATTACTCTTTTCTTTTTACATCCAAAAATTAATGGAAATAATTTCAATAAATACGAGGATGTGCGCATTCGAGCGAAAAGTGGCACATTTCCGAGCGAGGGAAGCAAATGAAGCGCGACGCGGAGCGGCGCGCTTCATTTTCCCGAGATCGGAAATGTGCCACTTTGAGCTCGAATGTGTACACTCGGTTTTAAACATGATTCACTATAATTTAGGCCAATAAATTAGACGAAAAATTCGTAGAATAATTTTAATCGTTCCCTCTTACTCGAACTTATGAGATTGTTGTATCTTTTAGCTCGTTCGCACTCATTGCTATGGTAAAAATACATTTTTTGGAACAATCTCGGTAGGGGAACCTGTTGAACCTCGGCCAGTTTTTTAGTTATATATTTTTTATTGTAATTTGACGTACCGTACACAAACCGTAGTAGCATATATTGAAAGGTCTATTATTTGAGTAGCCACCACAAAAATATCAGCAATGTCTATTTCATACATACATGTGTTTAAGACGTTTAAAAAAATGGTTAATTAGGCCAGGTACAACACACCCTATGTACTTCAGCCAGTACGACGATGTACCTAGGACACATTGAAAATTTAGGGGTAAAACAAGATTATTTAAAGAAACATTAACTTTTCTCTACTAAAATTGTTTTATTCGGTCGAGTGAGATATTTAAACACAAATTTTTAACAAAATCAACATAACATTCATAGTCTTTCTTTCTTAACTTTTGAATCAGTCATTAGGACTAACTTTTATAAGAACACTAGCAATATCTAGGTATATTATTCAGTCTTAAGCATTTAGCAGACACCCCAGTACTTCTGTATCTTTGGAACATAATAACTTTCTCTGGTTTTGTTAACTCTGAGGCATTTTAATTTTTTGTGTAATGTCACTTATCGGAACCTTCGTTTACAAATATAACATAGTCGCCAATATTGTAATTAATAGGCGTTCTTTTCTTCTTCTCTTTACTTCTAGACATGATTTTTGAAATATTAAATATATTTTATTAGGAATCTATTATATAAATGTGAAATACATAAAAATATATCCTCCTGGTCAAAGTATAACATCCAGGATGTACCTAGGCCACTGACCAAAGTACAACTGATGGATAGTGACCGAAGTACAACACTACTTCATTGCTGTAGAAAACGGTGGATTTTAATTATTTGAGGATACATATCTCGGAAGTTTATTATTTTTTAAATACTTGTTAAGTCAAAGAACCGACCGCATATAAAAGTTAAGCGATTATTATAAAGCGTATAAAACTATTAGATTTCAAAGTATATTAAAAATAATTACTTTTTTCGACAAAAAATTTTTAACTTCGATAACACCAACTACCGGCTTAATGGCGGTAAGCGACTAACTACACATTGGATAGTTAGCAGTGATGTACCGAATACCACAGACACCAGATTTTAATAGCGCGGGAATATTTCAAACGGGCCAATTGGCCTAGGTACACATATGGCCCAGGTTCAACAGGTTCCCCTATTTACCGAACAACATTTAATTTTTTGATTTTGAAAAAGCGATGAACAAAGTGGATAAATCTAATAAATACAAGGATGTGCGCATTCGAGCAAAAAGTGGCACATTTCCGAGCGAGGGAGGCAAATGAAGCGCGACGCGGAGCGGCGCGCTTCATTTTCCCGAGATCGGAATGTGCCACTTTGAGCTCGAATGTGCACACTCGGTTTTAAGCATGATTCACATTAAGTAATATTTAAAATTTAAAATTTACTCAATTTTCTCAAAATCAAACGTTAATGTTCTAGTAAATATATTTTATTACTTGACAAAATTGTGACTAAATCTTAATTTTAGATTAATTTAAATAAAAATGGTTCGGCGATAGTAAATAACAAATTGAGAAGTAATTCTCACCTGCACATCACTTCGTGTGTTAGGAGCACCCGACACATTTCCGGATTCTTATCCTGCCCTTCGTAAATGATTGCCTAGAACAAAAAGAAATTCGAACATTAGCTACGCAAAACTTATAAACAGTTTATGCTTTAATTTCGACATTTAATTAGTAAAGTGGCGTTTCCCTTTCTTCTCGTATACAGGAAAGTTTAATTTCAATTCTGGTAAACCGTTTGCAGTCTGTGTCTGTGTAAATGTTCATGAAAGGTCAGCTAACGACCGAACCTTTAAATGAGGCTGAAAAAGGGAGCGAAATTTACATACGTAGATGAACATTTTAAATATATACATATACATACAAATTAAACTTATGAAACAAGATTGGCGTGTAAGAAAAATTTGAATTTTGCTCAATTTTGACAAAAAATACACGAACAGTTATTAAAAATGCATAATCCATTACTGAAAGCAAATGTGGGCTACCCGACTGCCACCATCACCCTTTTAATTCTCAGTAATTAAATACAAATTAACTGCAAGGTCGATTCTTTAATAAACAAATATTGAAAAATAACGCTAAGCTTCGAGAAGATATTCTGAGAAGAAATCATTAAAAAACAGTGGTGTAGGTATTCCGCGAAATATGCCTGTGTCTTTTTCATTGCTGAAAATATTGAAAGAACCTCTTTAAAAATATATTTATTTAAAATATTTTATATTTACATTAAACTGTAAAATGTTTAAGTAATTTGCATATTTCTTGAAAACATTATCTTTCTAGTTACTCTTGACAATAGTATGTTTAATTGTGTGATTTGGTTTTTAGAATAAATATTTATTTTGATACTATTACAAAAAAACTAATTTGTTGAAATTAATAAATTATAGGTACTATTATAATATTTAAATACTGTTGCAATAATTATGCTTTGTTATACCAATTTTTTAATAAGAGTGTTATCCTTTGAATTTACTGAAATTTGATGGCAACGTAGGACAGAACTGTTGATGTATACTGCATGAAAACTTCATGCTAATAAATAAATATATAAATATTTTATTTAAATATAATTAAATAATATAAAATAAATAAATAGATTTTAATTATTGTAAACAGGGCTTAAAGCTGAATATGTTTTTTCGAACTTGAAATGGCACATTAGGGATGATCTCTATAAGAAAAACATCGATACCATAGCATTAATGTACGACAAAAATCGAAAGGAAAAAGTCGATATTTTGGGTAATAAAATCTATTACTATGCACATTAGAAAAGGAAACTAACTAATATTCCTATTATATTTTCGGTATGTACATTCTCGACAAACAAACAATTTCTTTTATCTCTTTGGGCAAAGAACGTAAAGGAATCTCTAATAAAGATCCTATATTTGTTTGGCCAAGTCTGACTGATTTTATTTACAACATTACTCAGCGACATCTAGTGTAAATTAAATAAACTACCTTCGTACATTTTTAACACTAGATTTACGCACTGAGCCAATTTGACTCATTTAAAATTTTCTTGCTATATATAAAACTATATAAAAATATATAAAACTGAAAAACATATGTTGGTTTTTAGTTACGTAATGAAATATAGGTAAATATAGGTTACTCCCCTCCGCCGACCCCATCATTTCGCATATTCGAATGTGGTATACCTATTTTTACGGCTATGAGCCAAATTGACTCATAAAATGATTTAACAGTTAATTGCTTTAAGCACATGAAACTTATGGCTTACATAAAGAAAGTTCTTATCAGAATTCTAAAGAAAGCTGATGCTTGAATATTCATGATCAATCTTGTCAATTTATTAGTTAGCTGGTGTCAAAAGGTGTCTTATTTACCCAACTCTTTCATCGTTCCGTTTTATACATCGTGTGAACAGAATGTTTTGGTGAAATAATATAATTTTATAAAATCAATTTTTTGCAACAAAAATTTGGTCCACCAAGGTAATGTTAATATTTATTTGATAAAGGTATTTCAATTGATATATATTTTACATATAATTACGTAGGGTTGCTATTATGGGAAAAAATCAGAAAAAATTTCTTTTGCTAAAAAAACTACACAAAATAAAGGAAAACCAATCAAATAATAAATCGGATGCAACTGATAGGGAACTATGTGATAATGAAAGTGAAATAGAGGAGGAAGTCAATAGTATTGAATTTTCGAGTAGTGAAGAACAGAAATTTCATTATACCATATAGCTCCTAGCAAAAAAAGAGAGGATTATTTCTGATTTTGAAACCGAAAGTGAAGATAAAGTTTTTTGCTGTAAAATTCCTTGTAAAAAAAGCGAGGATTATTTTTGTTTGCGAAAATGTATTTCAAAAACAGAGTTTATATGTAAAAAATGTTTTCAATGAAGTTTTTAATAATAAATCTTTTATTTCAATTTAGTTGGAATTGTTTTTTTTTGCAAAAAGCTTCAATTTTGCTCTATGAGTCAAATCGGCTCAATTCAGTAAAAATAGATATATAATAAACACCCGTAGATCTAGTGTTAATAAATTTTGTAACTTGACATCTTCGTATGCCAAAATTGCTAAATTTTATGCAATTAACTGTTAAATATGGAAACATCGATATTTAGCTAGTATTGATGAATATCATCATCGCTATGGCCCATCCGACCTCGAGAAAATGAAGCGCGCCGCTCAAAGCACCTGCAAGGTCACTTCGTCGATAAAAAAGAACAAACGAAAAATCTTGGAAACTTAGCAAAAGCAACCGCAGCTCCCCCAAAAAACCGTTCTTGATGTTGCCCACCAGTAAGTGCGAAACAAGTTGATCAAATTGTAAGCGTAAGTGTTCGATAAATACGTTGAAAGGCCGAACAATGTAATTCACAATTTATAAGGCAACTAAAACGAATTGTTATGTAAATCTTGTGAAAAATTTATTCGAGTGTAGGTGGTAAACACATGGACTACAAGATTATAGCGTGCACGCCGACATTAAATAGAATAATTATTTGTTTAACTAAAACAACCCAAACGTGTTTTATTTTTGTTATTTTTCGGGAGCAAAGTTGGAAACAGATATGCTGATGCGAGATAAGCGAAAGCACTTTCCGTATTATTTACTACGTACGTATCAGGACTTTGTTATCTTTCGTATGAAAAAAAAAATGTTTGGTTTTATAAGTGTTTATAAGTTTTGCGTTTTACACATAACAGCAACAAAGGATAAAATCGGATTACGGTGCTATCTCGCACCCCATACAGTAGCCAGTGACGTATATAGAACTAGTCATCAATGAGCATAGAATAACCCTCGATGTTACTATAATTACCAGACTTTACCCTCGACCAGACCCAAGTAATCCGGCTATTTGTGCCCCTTACATGTACAGGGCGATAGTACGTACATCTATCTGTGCGGAGCTTTGCCTCCACGGCACAAGGATTAAGGTACTTTGGGTTAGAACAGTTGATAGATTTTTGTTTAATTGAATATATAACGCGCAACCCCTAGTTTTGCTTTGTAAGAGGCTCAACTAAGCTTACTGGACATAAGCAACATGTGTTTTACTGAAGAAATACGAATACTTAACTAGGCTTACATTAAATGTATTGCAAAACTGGTAAATTCATTAAAAACTGCCGCAAAATCCGCAAAATCCAAATACGAACATTTTGCAGACGTACCAAATTTTCTATTGGTTAATTTGAAAATGGTGCGTTTGTGTATTTTTGTTTACGCATTTATCTATGGAAATGAAACGATAGGTAGATCCGTTGATGTGCGCGCTTCACCCAAAAACTATTGGGTATATTTTAATTGATTTGTTTTGGTTTTATTTCTCAGACGTCTGGTCTTTATCTACTACAAGAATCATTACGATGTTCCTATTTAATATCAAGTTATTAATGATTTTATACATGCACGATAGACCAAGGGACGTGGTGCGCATGCGTGAAATAGACAGGAACTTTCTACTTACGTAAATAAAATATATTGTTAATATGTAAACCACGCGGACAAAGTCACGAGCATCAGCTAGTCTTTAACAAATAGATGATTACATTTAAAAAAAAATCAAGAAGCTACTAAAGTCTTCTATAACACCAACAGTACATATAAAATGAGGTGGCCATAAAAAGATAGTAAAGTAAAAACTATTATTTAAGTATAAACTGAGCAAAATGAAACACTTGTGACTTGTACGACTGTGATCTTATTTTCTTAGCCAACTTTTGCAAATCTACTTTAAAACTTGATGAAATAATTTGAAGTGAACTACCGAAATGGTCGGCAGTCAATCAAAAGAGGATTTTCTATTTTCATAAAAATACTTGCAAAGTATGTTAGTTTTTTTTGCTTGCGAATATAGTCGTGAGTTTTCTTTGCAAACTTACGACTGCTTTTGTCTACCTTTAAAACTAATTCAATAATTAATTACTTAAAAGAAGTTTATAAAATATTTTTTAGGGATTTTTTGAAAGTATAATTATCATAAAAAAATGTCTCTAAAAACGCTAAAGGAACATTTTAAAAATCTTGGTGGTCAGTGTACCAGATGGTCACTACACCAAGACCTCCCCTACGTTCTAAATCAACGTATCTCCAATTCCCGGGGGCCCGAAAAATCTGAGCAGGGGTTCGCAAAAGATCAATGGAAAAATATAAGATAGATGAAAAAATTAATAAGAACTTTGACAGGAAATTTTTCTTGCTCGTGGAAAATTTTTGTATTTATGTAAACTACGATTGTCTTCTTCAATGTAAAGTGGATTCAACGAAACAAGCAAGGCACGTCACTAATAGAAACTTTTTTTGACAACTTTAGAAAATAAAAACCCTATTCTGATTTTATTTAAAATCAATTTTGTAATATTGTAGATAATTAAAATGTTGTTGGATTTGTTTAAAATATGTTTATAGTACTTATTAGTTCGTTTACAGATCGTTCCTTCAAATTAACTAACGCATTAACCTCACTTTACATTAAGCATTGAGCTCGTCTATACTCTATCCGGCCAACAGAAATAGTTAAGCCACGCCCCACTAAATTGAACCAATGTATGCAGTGCCCAGTTTCACACGGTACAAATTAATAATAAAGTTTGTCCCCGTTCTTGCAGGACATAAATGCTTATATGGTTGCTTGTGTTACGTGCTTTAAAAATTAAGCCAATAGAAAAAATTCTATTTAAATTTAGCGCACATTTGTGGGAGTGGCTTAACTATTTCTGTTGGCCGGACAGAGTATAGTATTCGTGTTTTTGGCAATTTCGTACTTCATAAAACAGTTCTTTTCAGAATAATTTTTAAAAAAATTAAATTTTCAAAATATTATGGTACTACAAATCAATTCTAAATAAACATAGCAAATTTAAATTATTAATTTTTATTATTTACATAAAATTGTATAAATAAAAAAGAAAAATAATTCGCGACTTTAATTACACCATTTATTAAAATTTTAACATAGCATTTAAGACAAGAGTTTTCAAGCTTGTAGGTCCCCAAAGCACATTTTAAAATATTAATAAATTATATTTTTTAAAACCTTTACAATTACTAAATAGAAAATTTCTAATAATAGTACGTAAGCAAAACTGTTCTTTTTTTGTTCCAAACAGTTTTGGTTTCATTTATGCCTGCCGGCATAGAGTTGAGAACCTCTGTTTTAAGGCATCCGCCACTATAGCATTTTATAGCAAAGCAATATTTATAAATAAATTAAATAAGAAATAGCAACTATTTAAATTGATTTAATAACAATATTATTAATTCGATTTAGATCTTGACTGAAAATGAGAAATAACGAAATTTGACCGTCATGCTGCAAAATGTTGCCCATATCTGTTTTACATGTTTTACTTTTCGTGCTCATTTCAATATTTGTATTATTAAATACAGTTTAATTTTATTATAAGTCACAAAAATATTTAAACGAAAGAATTTGATAAGTAAAGTGACTTATACTGAAATATTTTTTTCTGTAAAAGAAGCTATTGTATTAAATTATTTAATTCTTTGACGTATACTATATTTTAGATAATTTTCTATGGTTGAAATGCTAGTGTGTAGCGGATTGCATAGTTTCCGAGCCACAAATATTAATTTTATGAATTGCTACAAAGCAAATTGCTCATGAATCATTCGATCTTTCGAAAAGGTGTTAATTATATCCAATTAATTTATAATTAGAGGTCCATTTTATAAAATATTTTTTCTAAATTGATATTAAATGTTTACAAGAAAATAGCTTTCGATTTGCTATTAGAAAACGTCTTTTCAAAAGCGAAATTTAAATTTACAGGAGCCTTTGCTAAAATAACGCGAACGACTTCGTAAAATAACTTTCGAAAATAAACAGTCCATTACAGCCACATGTAGTTTGTATAAAAATGCAATTTCTTAGTTTCCGAATCTTCCCAAAGCCGATAAAACAGCCGTAACGTCAGAATTAATCGTACGAAAAGTTACAGAAAGTATATAACACGTGCGTTTAGAATAAAAAACTTTATAATTCCTTTGAGTACTTGAATCTGATAACTGTAGTGCTCCAGGGGCCTTCTTAAAGAGTCACGGATCTCAAGAGGATATTTCAGAAAGGCCCAGCTGACTTGTTTAAATATTCCCTTGGGAATTACCTTAACTTATCAGACGAACGAATGGTCATATTAGCAGTTATCTACAGAATTTTAATTAATTGTTTTACTTGCATATTCATAAAAGTATATCAATGTTCCCTGGGGAATTAACTATCCTAATAAAAGGGTACGGGTTCGTAATTCGTGGCCACCCTCATAATTCAATGATAAGATAGTAGTTAACGTCGGCCCGCGATGCCATTTAAAAGTGCAGCTTTTTAAATTAGTTTACGCATAATCAAAGCGATCCGCTACGTCATTTCGCGAATTAATCGCCCGCTTTTTTTCCGCTCTTAATTTCGTTCGGAAAAGTCGCGAATGCAACGCATCCGTAAATTGGAATAGGAATATTAAAATTGGCACGATTGCAGAGAATAATCAGTTGCCCTCGAACGGTTCGAAAATGATGATTCGCTGCCGAACTGAAAACGTACTGTCGGGGAATGATACAGTAAGACCACTGTAACGCGACCAACGTCGGTTCAGGCTCGAATTGGTCTTTTGTAGATGTGGTCGTCTTAGAGAGAAAGGGCGAAGATAGACAATCCAAGCATATAATAAATTGGATTATTATTTATCAAGTCATATTATTATTAAATCAAAGTTATTATTAAGAAGTAAATTAAATATTGTAAATCACGCTTACAACCGAGTGTGCACATTCGAGCTCAAAGTGGCACATTTCGATCTCGGGAAAATGAAGCGCGCCGCTTCGCGTCGCGCTTCATTTGCCTCCCTCGCTCGGAAATGTGCCACTTTTCGCTCGAATGCGCACATCCTCGTATTTATTGAATTTGTTTATTTTATCCTTCGTTCTTCCAATCATAAATTTAAATTTAGTTTAGTAAATATCGATTTTGTGTTTGAAAAACGTATTTACCATAGCAATGAGTGGAAGGGAGTAAAAAGATACGACAATCTCGTCAATGCGAGTGAGAGGGAACGATTAAAATTATTCAACCAATTTTTCGTCTAATTTATAATTTCCAGTTAAACCGGAAGTAATACAAAATACATATTTATGCCAGTACATCGATCGAATAAATTAAAGAAATTTTTATACACTAAAAAAACAATTTATTTATATTAAATATATTGATAGAGTTGAGGTTTTTTAGTAAGACCTTATTTATATTAAAGATATATTATTGATAGTAAATATATGTAGTCATAATTTAAACAGTGACAAAATTTTAAAGTATTTATTATAAATAGCAATTTATTCTATTTAATTAAATAAATATTTTGGTTACTTTTAATCAAAACTAAGATTTAAATAGTGGCATCTTATCTATTAATATATGTAGAGTTGTGCCAAGAATATCTGGAGATTTAAAATGAATATATTGTTTATTCATAATGAACGGTGATCTAATTCGCCATAATTAATTCTACCATTTATTTGTATTAAATAGAACTTTTTAATTTTAAATATGTGGTTCTTTCAGTGTACTTGTACTTTTTTTTAAAAATTTGAAATTAATTAATTTTGAAAATTAATATCCAGAAGTAGAACTTCTAAAGTTGACTCGATTTCCAGTTAAAACGTAAGTACAATAAAATTTATATTTATACCAGTGCAAAGAACGAATAAATTAAAGAGTCTTTTATATTTGTACAGTCGAACTTCCATAAGTCGAACGCTGATAACCCGAATTTTTGATAGCTCGAACTCAAACCAGTTTTCCTAGGACTTGCCTATCTCAACGTTAATATTTTTATGTCAATAACTCGAAATTTAATCAATCGAATTATTTAATTAGTCGAAGCGTTTTAAAATTCATTAAATTCAAGTTTCCATTAGTAAATAGGTCGATGACTCGAAGTTAAATTTTACAACTTTTCTAAAAACTTCTCTACCTGAGAGAGGATTAACGACGGCTTGGTTTGGTGTTATTGATGCTTTAAAAGCTCTATTGTTAACCACAAATAAAAGGTTTATACTACAAGAATGTTTTGACGGCGACACTTCATTTGGATTTAAAAACTAATTTATGTTTAAATGCCTTATGTACACTTATAAATTTTTGAGATGGTTTTACCGTTTATTTTACAAAAAAGAAACTATTTTTGCATTTTAGTTTTCAATTTGCTAGTTATTCGTCGACTACAAAGACTAACAAATGTATTTTACGTTCTTTATAGTTTGTAACAGAGTGTAACAGAAAATCTAAAAAGTTTAATACTTTTTCTAAAATTATTTACGTATTTACATGGAGTGTAAACGAAAATTAAAAAGTTTAACCATAAAGGAGAAAATTAATCTTATAAAAGATGTGGAACGTGGGCTCAAAAGAAAAAAGGATATAGCTAAACATTTTGGTATTCCCTCAAACACTTTATCAACCATTTTAAAAAACAGAGACCTAATTGTAGCTGCTGAAGATACAAATGACGAATGTCAACGTTGATAAAGATTTGGAAGTTGCTGAAATTCCTATCGATGAAAGCATTATAAGTAAAGTGCTAGAAGAAAATAAGAAAAACTGTGAAAGTGAAAGTGAATATGAAAGTGATACAGATGTTACAGTAAACATCCCTTCAACAACTCAAGTTTACAATGCAACAGATACTATTTCTCTATTCCTATGTGCTCAAGAAGATGTTCCTACAGATATATTATTATCGGTAAGATCATTGGAAAAATTTGTAGAAACGTAACATTTTGGAGCAATGAAGCAAGACTATTTTAGATTACTTTCAATTTAACAGTAAATAATACGTAAAAAACTATATTTTTTAGGGTCTTAATAAAAATAAATAATGTTAATGATTGTAGATCAATTTTGGTTATTTTCTATAAAAAATGAATGATATATATATACGGAAGTATTTAACTGAACTTCTTTTGGTTAGTCGAGTTTTTGATATGACGAATTATTTTTGCTGTCCCTTTGACTTCGACTTGTCGAGGTTCGACTGTACTTTTTTTGAAATCTTTATTAGTTTAGGAATTGTAAGCTCGTGGCACTTTAAATCATACACCCGTTATATTTTCTCATCGAGGATTTTTCTGAATAGTTACGTTCGTAGAAACGGACGTGGTTTTGGAGCTGCTGTCGTTTGTAAAGCACAGTTTAAAAACCCAAATCGTAAAAAGGCAAAATAAAGTGATATCTCAAAAGCCAGGTAAGAAATGCGATAAGGTCGGCTCGCAAATAGCCCGAAACTTCTACGTCATTCTATGACGTATCTAAATTCAACACAAAGGACATTAATTACGGGGGTTAGTTTTAATTCTTTGCAAAAACCACTACAGCTCAAAAATTGCCAAATATTTTGTAAGCACAGCGGTACAAAATTCCGAGCTACCATTAATTTTGCACAATAACAATCAAAAAACATTAATAAAGACCTTTAATAAAAGACTTACAGGTTCGAATTTTGCAGAAGGGGTGCCTCTTAGGGGTAGACGGCCCTTGATAAACACTGTCACTATACACACTTAAATAGTCACTAATAAACTAAAATTTTGGGGAGCGTTTAATTGAGCTCTTCGACGTGCCTTTCACAACTGAAATGTGCGGGGAACGGGTGTTGGAATTCCAGTTTGCGATAAGCATTTTGTTTACGTTTTATTTGAATTAAATTTTTGGGCATTTACATTACAGTTTTTTAACCATTTCTGTGATAGCGTAAATCTGCGATTTATGCATAAAATTAGCGATTTTGAAATAATAAGCTCCTGGTAATTTTTTTTTACTTTGCAGGCAATGAAAGAATTAAAATGTGAGTCAGGCTTAGAATCATAAGTAATGCAGGTAAATGCATTTGGTTTAACGTATGCCCCCTTCTACAGCTATTACCTATACAAAATTTTCAAAATTTAAGTTTAAGGTAGCGGTCGCGCAATTAACGGTCGCGGTCGGGTCAGGGAGTGGTCGCCTTAGAGAGAAATCTATATATACAGTAAAACCTCTCTTAAGGGACACCTCTCTTCAACGGACACCCCCTTTCAGCGGCCAATTTTCAAAAGTGCCAGTTGAGAAAAGTATAAGAGAACAATGTATTAGAGCAGCTATTCTCAACCGCTGGTCCGGCGGACCACCAGTGGTTCGTGGAGAAATTTCACTAGTCCGCGAACAATTTTTTCTATCCGCAAAAAATTTTAAATATTATTTGTAAGTAAATGATAATAAAAATGTTACAATTAACTTATGTAGTAGTTCTTTAATACCTAGTAAAATTTTGTTGTTAAAAAAATATCACTGGTCCGCCAATTTTTGTAAGTTCAAAAAAGGTTGAGAAACGCTGTATTAGAGCCCCCTGCTCAGCGTACGCCCTCTACAACGGACAATATAGTTGGTCCCGCGACTGTCCGTTAGAGAGAGGTTTTACTGTATATCTATTCTGAAACATACTGCCCGCTTTTAGAGGTGGCCTCCTTATGGAGATGGTCGCCACGAGAGGTTTTACTGTATTTTACATTACAATGCATTTGTAATAAACCGAATTAACGTGGTGTGAATTTTCGTAATCGGTTACAATCGGCTCCATAAGCGTACTAATAAAAATTTCCGGCCCGTCATGTGGACGCATCGGTAAAGACTAAAAGGATATCGATGTTTCTACAAATCGCATTAAATAACGCCGAATAATTGTCGGGCGATAAAATAATAAAAGCAATAGAAAAAGCCGAGTCGCCATTCGAAGCGCGCCGCTTTTTCCATTTCGTAATGATATATTTAAGCGGTTTAAAATTGTAGCACTTTCGTTTAGAATTATAAAATCTTCAGTATTACATGTCAACAGGAAATTGAGTTGATGCAGGAATTGATAAACTCTGTTAAAAATTACGGTAATGGATCGTATAGCGTCAATCGGAAGAGTTTCATCTCTGGGGTTTCATTAACCACATTACGCTTGTAGTCTGTATCTCTGATGTGAAACCTGGCGTTTTAATGTAATTTTAACGAGACCAGAAGTGCATATTTCTGAAACTTTACTCGCTATGAATTTAAACTGATGGGGAAATTGTTCCGGATCTCTACTCTCGCGTCCAACAGGCGCTTTAAAACTGTTTTAGAATTACATTAGTAGGAAATGCTTTTAAAAGTTTTATTTTATATATGCGTTTTGTATGTTTGACGCTCACTTTAAACCTTTTCTTTTAATAAAAAAAATACCTTTGTTAACATTCAATTGTACGCACGCTTATTAATGTGGAGGAAAAATGTTCTGTTTTGAATACGTTAGGGTGGTCCCAAAATAAACGATTTTTTTTTTTTTTGGTTTTGCATAAAATTATTGTTTTTAAAATGCTCATCAAAAATTGACTCGATTAACCTTCCGTGTACTAGGTGGGGTATCACTAACGTGAACAATTTTTTTTTGTTAAAACGGGAGGTTTGGTAATTGAGCTTAAAACCGAGTGTGCACATTTGAGCTCAAAGTGGCACATTCCGATCTCGGGAAAATGAAGCGCGCCGCTCCGCGTCGCGCTTCTTTTGCCACATTTCGCTCGAATGCGCACATCCTTGTGTTTATTAAGTGTATCTACTTTATTCTACGCTCTTTCAAATGAAAATAATTAATTTAGTTTAGTAAATATCGATTTTATGTTCAAGAAATGTATTTACCACAGCAATGAGTGGAAGGGAGCGAAAAGATACAAGAATCACGTAAGTGCAAGTGAGAGGGAACGATTAAAATTGTTTAATTAATTTTTCGGCCTAAATTATTGTGAATGGTGCTTAAAACCGAGTGTGCACATTCGAGCTCAAAGTGGCACATTCCGATCTCGGGAAAATGAAGCGCGCCGCTCCGCGTCGCGCTTCATTTGCCTCCCTCGCTCGGAAATGTGCCACTTTTCGCTCGAATGCGCACATCTTCGTGTTTATTATATTAGTATAATTTACCTTGCGTTCCTTCAAATAAAAAAAATTAATTTAATTTAGTAAATATCGATTTTATATTCGAAAAACGTGTTTACCATAGCAATGAGTGGAAGGGAGCGAGAAGATACGATAATCTTGAGAATGCAAGTGAGAGAGAATGATTAAAATTATTCATTTAATTTTTCGTGTAATCTATTGGTCTAAATTTTTGCGAATCATTAAGAAATTGCCGTAAAATTAATTTGTATTTCAATAAGGAGGCAAGAATGAAATTCTTGGTTAAGTTTTTGTAATTTTATTAATAAAAATCTATTCTAATGCATAAATAAATATGTGTTTTACTTAAACCTATTCATTATTGGTTATTAAAATATATTTCGTATCATTGAACTGTCATAAAGTACAATTTTGTGAATTTTATTTCATTTTAGTTTCGAGGTATGGCAAACCCCACCTAGTATGGCATGTGACATTTCGTCACCTAGTATGCGGAAAGTTAAAAAAGTTTAAGGGGTCCCTGAATATTTTTAAAAATATCCGAAATAGTAAAAATTAAATATGTATTATTTAAAAAAAAATTCTTGTCATGTTATTATTGTCTACGTTTAAAATTATGAAGATTCTGAAAATTTCAGGATGATATATCAATCTATAGAGATCGCTCAATTTTTTTTTAATTTTTAAAGTGGTTTACTTTCGATGTTTTGGAGCGATCTGTAAATACAGTGTGATCAAGAATAGTTTTTCGTTACCTTTAGTAGGTAAGCGTTTTATCCATTATTATTTTTTCCTCTTATTTTGATTCATATTTTCAACGTTGGTTTTGCTATTTGTTTTTACAAATTAATCGTTGAACATTAGCTTTGAATATTTCTTATTTTGTTGGTAACTTAAAACATAAATTGTTCCACAGATTTAAACAAGCAACAAGTACTTTTAATTCATAATGATTTTTAGAATTTAGATACAGTTATAACTATAAATTTTTAAATGTTCGACTTCTAAAAGCATTTCTAATTTCTAATTAGTTTATTGTTTTAGTTGATATAAAATGCTTATGCCTCTAAAATTTTATTTCTATTAATTTATGTATATTTCACAAACAAATACAAATGTCTAGTTTTATTTTTTAATCAAGCTGATTTTTGGTGAACTTTTTAAAAACAGGTTAAATTAATATTATTTCAAGCAAGGCCAAAAATAACAAAATTTTAGATTTTTTGGGTCACCCTATGCATACCTATATACCGGAGATTTTACATAATTTATATGTTTATTATTAATTTAAAACTAAAGTTTAATGTTTTCGATAAAATTGAATCCCAATTGTTGTAAAATTTCTAATTTCCCGCAAATATAAGTGAAAATTTTAGAAATCACAAAGAGTAATCAAAAATTTTAAATAAGTTACAGTCGAACCACGATAAGTGGAGTTTAAAACAAGGCTAAAGTAAGTCCATTTGCCTAAATAGCTCAAAAATTAAATACACGGTGTTCAAACAAATAGTAGCACTAAAAATGTTTTCATTGTATTGAATAAAATGCAAACTGTGATAAATAAAAACTGTACGCCAAACCATTTTTAGAATATTTTCAAAAATAAAGATTTACGATCAGCTGTTACATACATACAGGTTATAGAAATAAAGAAATAATTACTAACTTTTTTGAATAGTTGAAAAATTGAATTTCGTGTTATTCAAATAGTTACCAATAGAAAACCCAATATAAAAAATTATAAAAAAATTTAATATAGCAAAACTCAAGCTATCGATGAGATATATAAATATTAGAACTTTTCATCGGGAAATTATCTAATTCAAATTCTCAAAAATTCAAGCCCATAATGTGTAAGTTACCAAGGTTCGACTGTATCTTCAAAATATAATTTTCAAGAAAATTCTTTAGCTGATTCTCATTTTGTATAATTTGAAAAATTTTTATGACTTTTAATCTGTTTCGTAAACCTTCAATTTTTTTTAAAATAATTAAATAAAAATATAATTTCATTGGACGCTTTCCCCTTTTGTTATAGGCAAGCTTGTTACATCAAATAAAGTGAGCAAAAGCACTGAAATCTAAACGAGTTATTAAAAAAACCCTGTAATTAACAGTGCGGCGTTCAAAACAGCTTTTTTAAGCGAATTTAATCAGTTAATAAGATAAAGAGAAATAGTTTGAGGTTCATTATTTAATTATACGAACGTCGGTGATTAATTAGGTAAAATTATTGGGCGTAGAATACATACAATACACGTTCACTATTTAATTAAATTAAATACTTTTTTCCGCGATATTCTCGGAAAGCAAGCTCTTTAATCGCTCTGCAACTCTTTAACGAACCACGTGAACAAATCAACGTGTCTCAAACACGGGAAAAAGCAGAAATATCGGTGCCTTGTGTATACTTCCACATTTTTTTCTTCATATCGAAAATAACGGAACCGAGAAAAATAAAATAGTAGCTTTTCTTTACGTTTAGTTAGCGCTGCAGTGCGAATAATTCTGTTGCAAAACATTAAATAATTTTTTGATCAAGTAACTCTTCGAAAATTATTAATGGCGGCCTTTAATTTAGTAGCCCCAACGAAACTAAAATATCTTAGGCGAATGCGTTTAACCCGCGAAATTTATAAATATGTTATAATGCTAATATTACCCTAATATTGAAATTATGATTTCGAAGGGAACCATAAATCTTATCATAAATAATAGAGCGAACATAGAGTAGCGGGCATTAGAAAGGACGCGAATTCTATGGTAATCCTGGCGGCACCTGCAGCCACCTCGTCCTAATTAGTATCATTGTAATAAATCCCTGATAACTGCTTCCTAGTCCACTTTATAAAACATAAGCGTTTGCTTCGCTTTGTGGGTTACCTCTATTTAAGTCAACTCTGTACGTATAAATATTTCTTATGCGAAAATGTTGACCTTTTTTTGGACTAGACCAGGGGTTCCCAAAATGCGGCTCGCGGGCCAAATGCGGCCCGCGATATCGATACGATATATTGTATTTTTATTAACCTTTCGTGTACTAGGTGGGGTATAACTAACGTGAACATTTTTTTTGTTAAAACGGGACGTTTGGTAATCGAGCTTAAAATCGAGTGTGCACATTCGAGCTCAAAGTGGCACATTCCGATCTCGGGAAAATGAAGCGCGCCGCTCCGCGTCGCGCTCCATTTGCTTCCCTCGCTCGGAAATGTGCCACTTTTCGCTCGAATGCGCACATCTTCGTGTTTATTAAGTTTGTCTACTTTATCCTACGATCTTTCAAATGAAAATAACTAATTTAGTTTAGTAAATACCGATTTTATGTTCAAGAAATGTATTTACTATAGCAATGAGTGGAAGGGAGCGAAAAGATACAAGAATCTCGTAAGTGCAAGTGAGAGGAAACAATTAAAATTGTTTAATTAATTTTTCGGCCTAAATTATTGTGAATGGTGCTTAAAACTGAGTGTGCACATTCGAGCTCAAAGTGGCACATTCCGATCTCGGGAAAATGAAGCGCGCCGCTCGCGTCGCGCTTCATTTGCCTCCCTCGCTCGGAAATGTGCCACTTTTCGCTCGAATGCGCACATCCTCGTGTTTATTATATTAGTATAATTTACCGTGCACTCATTCAATTCAAAAATTATAATTTAATTTATTAAATATCGATTTTTTTATTCGAAAAACGTATTTAGCATAGCAATGAGTGGAAGGAGCGAGAAGATACGATAATCTGATCAATGCAAGTGAGAGGAAACGATTAAAATTATTCAATTAATTTTGGTGCAATTTATTGGTCTAAATAATTGTGAATCATCAAGAAATTGCTGTGAAATTAATTTATATTTCAATAAGGAGGCAAGAACAAAATTCTTGTTAGGTTTTCTTAATATTCGGTATCGTAATTGACACGTGTCATTGGAATTATTACTTAAGAAAAGACTCCATAGTTTATAAGTTGAATTATTAATAAAAGTCTATTCTGAAGCATAAGGGTGATTCCATTCTAACTGTGATTTTTTTGTGTCCTATATTGTTTGCTCTCACTGGTCATACATTATAAATCTATTAAGGAAGTTTTTGTATGAATACGATCTTCATGAACATATTTCTTCACTTTTCTTGTAGAATATAAGTTGCAGTCCAAAGAAAACTTGCAATATGTCACTTAAATGTCAGTACCGTGTCATGTCTTTTTCTAGAATTTACCTATAAATCGGTTATTTTTTTTGTTGCAATAAGTAATTCAAACCAACTAACTGACAAATCTCAAAGTATATAATCAAACTTGAAAGAAATTCACAATTTTTTTTTAATACATCAATTTAAGATTGAATTTCGGCTTAATAACTTTTGTCCTCAGATTTAAGCAAATTTTTAAATTTGAATGTGTATGACTCGTGCGGCGTTTACCTCGAAATTAATGAAACAACTAATAAGCCATATTGAAAGTACCTTAACTGAGTTTTGTTTACAAACGTAACACAAGTGACATTCTCAAGCGAGTTTGTGGCATTTTAAAACTCAATTTTTAAAAGATGATGTCATAACTTTACTTGTCAGTACCGTAGTATTGTTACAATTAATTAACGATTAATTTTTTTCCTCATAAATAATGAATTTCTGTACTTATTGCTAAGCTAAGTTATAGGGTAAAAAGATATTACCAAATTCATAATCAAAAAATTACAGTTGCTATTTTAATTTAAAATGCCAGTACCGTGTCACAAAATAATAAAAATATATTTAATTGTTAATAAATAATATTGACTTCACTGAAAATTATTTATGTAAATATGAAACAGAAGTTCAGTCAGTAGGTACACTTTTGGGGTAGTAGAGTACAATTTTTCCAAATTACCAGACAATTTTAAGCCTTTTGAAGGCACAATGAAAGTATATACGTGGAATAAATTACAACGTAATTGTATTTTATCCAATCCGTTAAGTTGCTTTTATTGCTCTAATAAGAATGTATGCAGACACTTTTCTATGAGAAAAATTGATTATTTTTCAAATAATAAAGTGGGAAAAAGAAATAACAGAATGACGCAAAAACAAAAATCTGAGAATTCATCGTAAGAAGTTCAAAAATTGCCAAAGATGACTGAAACTGTATCACTGTGTAGAAGTTTAAGAATTCAAAATGCTGTGATGAAAACCAAAAAGAAAAATTTTATTTAAGTTAATTTTTGTGAAATGTGTTAGATTTGAGTTGATTAATGTTTGATATAAATTATAATGTATTATTTGTTATAGAAAAGTTACTATGGATTATTGAAATGTTAAATAATCAATAAAAAAAAGTTTTAAAATGTTATAATAGAATTCATAAATGAATTTAATAATTTTTCTGAAGAATGTCTACCAAATTTATTTTATGTCAGTACCGTGGCATGAAAATTATAAAATATGATTCTCATTCTCAATATTCTACAGTTGTAGCAAAATCCTCTCGCACTTTACTTTTTACTATAAAATAGAGTAATAATATGCATGAAAAAACCAAAAATGTTTAGTTATAGAATTCAGAAATTTTAATCAAAAAAGTAACAGTTAGAACGGAATCACCATAAATATTATATGTGTTCTACTGAAACCTATTAATTATTGGTTATTAAAATATATTTCTTATCATTAACTGTCATAAAGTGCAATTTTGTGAATTTTATTTCATTTCATTTTCGGGATATGGCAAACCTCACCTAGTATGGCATGTAACATTTAGTCACCTAGTATGTCGAAGGTTAAAAATTAACTAAGTAAATAGTAAAATAAATAATAAATATATATGGTTATTGTTTTGATCTTATTCTTTTTTTTTGCACGTCAAAAATTTCGGTAATATTAAATTGGCTCACCTAAGGAAAACTTTGGGAACCCCTGGACTAGACGAAACCGGATTTCCAATTTTTTTTCGTTTGGAATATACAATTTTTTTTTTTTAATTAAATAAGTTTCGTTCTTAATCAAGATGAAAATATGATTAGCTTTAATTAAAGTTGTAGGGATTACGAAATCGATAATCACTCGGAATGTGTATCCGTCGTGGCGCTTAATACTTATTTTAATAAATAGCCGTAATCAGCTAATGAACTTTGATATTTTTTTCCTCTTATATTGTAAGACGAGTAGGACATCATTTACCTGAGTGGATTTCGATAAACATGCAAACCGCATTCTACACTATTGTAGGCGCCTATCCTGCAACGAGTGCACTGAATTAATGGTATTAGAGCCATTTTCGTTAATTAATTTAGCAACCTTAAATTCAATCCATCATAATTAGCGATACGTTTTAATTTTAAATTATTACGACGCGCTAATGTGACGCTGATGTACACAAGCTGCAAGAGTTAGTAATCAATTTGTATCGTTTATTAATGTCGCATTCAAGATGCCCGTCTGTTTACGTTTTAATTTTGCTTGTGGTAGCTGTTGGATTGGCAAGAAAGCAATTTCGGTTTTTTCAAATCGATGGCATTACCATTTTTGTTTAAATCATGACATGACATGAAAGCTACTGATGCTCACTAAGACTTGCATGAAGTTTATAATGATAAATGCGTAACAAAATTCATGTCAAAATTGGTTTGAAAAATTTCGTTTTGTAGATCTTTCGCTTAAAGGAAATCAACGTTCTGGTCGACCAATTGACGGTAATTATGATCGAATCAAAGCAGATCGTCATCTAACTATGAGAGATTACAGACAGGTTAAATGTATCACATACAGCAATAAAAAATTATCTAAAATGTCTTGGACTTGTTAAAAATCTCGATATTTGGGTTTCACATGAATTGAAAGAGATTTATTTAACACAACGAATGAGTATTTGTGATATGCATCCCAAAAACAACAAAATCAATTCTTTTTTAAATCGAATCATCACTGGTCATAAAAAATGGGTCTTCTATATAAATGCCAAAGATGTTTCTTTTTTTGCGCGCTTATGGTGAGTCGATCAACGATGACTGCCAACTTTTTGCCCAATGTTTTGATGATCTCCCAACTTACCGTTTACAGCAGGGAATTAGATCACGGACTATGCGTATAATACAGTGTGTTCCTTCTTTATATACATGTCTTTTCCATTCTTTTTTACTTGTTTTGCTGAATTTTGTGATATCTGTGATATTACATTGCTCCCTTACATCTTGATTTCTCATTTGAGTATAGTTCTTAATGTGTTCAGTTCAGCTGTTCTTAGTAGCTGCTTAGTTTTTTTTGTGCTCCTGTACCATATGTTAATGGAGGTTGTACAAGTGTTTTGTACAATATATTTTTGGTTTTCTGTTTGTCGTTAAACAATTGTTTCGCCATATCACGTCTCTGAGATCTTCAGACACTCCTGTTCCGTGTGCTGGTTGGTTTCTTAATTCCTTAGGTTGCAGTTCCTTGATATTCCTACACCAAGCTATTTGAAATACATAATTTGCTCTATCATGTTTCGATCAATCTCTAATTTTACAGCGAATCGGTTCTTTTGCTATTGTCATGATTTTTTTCTCTCTTCTTAACTGATATTGTATTTACTTACATCTGTTACAAATTTATGGAGTAGGCGTTGTACATCGTTTTTGCTATTTGCCAACATTTGTCTACAATAACATTAATCGAAAACGATCATGGTCCAAGCTTTATGAACCAGCACAAGTCACATCAAAAAATAGATCAAGCTTTCAGTTTTGTGCTATTATAGAAGTGTTATGCATTTCGAGCTCCTATCAAAAAACCAAACAATCAGTTTAGATGTTTACTGTCAACAACTGATGAAGTTGGAGAAGCAATAAAAAAAAACGGTCAACATTGGTTAATCGTAAATGCATGATGTCCCGCCATGACAACGCTCGACCTCACACATCTTATTGGATCTTTGTTGGAAAATGATGTCATCTAGCACTGACTTTGCAACATTTATTTCGATCTGTACAAAACTCTTTAAATGGTAAAAAGTTTGTTAATGATGATGGGCAGAAATTACACTAGGTTCAGTTTTCTGCCGATAATGACCAGAAGATCACGAACGTGGAATAGATGTCAAAAGATTATTAAACAAAGTAGTACGTTTATGGTTGATGAAACTTACATAAGAATGTTATACAAAAACAATTTTAAATGGAGTTTTAATAAAAATATGCAAAACACTGTGCATACAAAGTTTTCTTTTTATACAGAGTTTTTTGCATATTTTTAGTTTTCTAAATTAATAAAAATTAACAGATCCAACGAATTAAGTTTTTAACAACTACAATAAAAATTACAACACGTAAGAATTTTTTAAGTTGGTAGCTTTTATACATAAACGGGATACCTCTCCAAGTCGGCCACCTATTCATAGAATTATTAAGAGCTTTGCAACTTGGACAGTATTGTTGGGTATTTGCTCACATTCTAATTAAAATTTAAGTGAAACCTAAGTTGAGCATTTTCATAGAAATGTTTCCACGGAAATTTAACTCTAAGTTTCACCAGCAAACAGTCCAGTATCTTATGTTGACAAACCAAGCAAGCGTTTTATGTAAAGATACAATTTTATGTATTAGTGATAATTTATTTAAAAAAATAACATAATGTGAAATCTGTTGATTGAGACATTTAAAAGAAAACCCCAAATCATTTGAAATTATTCTCAAAAAATAATCAAATATTACTTGTTATTTTCATTATTTTTTAATTGATAGAGCTACTACAAATTTAGATTAATTAAATATTTTGAACATGCTATTTATTAAAAGTAAGGTGTGCACTTCAAGAGAGGCTTAAAGTAATAGCATCCTTGAAACTTATTCTGTTACACTGAAGTGTTTTTCAAATATACTTTTGGCACATGCCGGGATTACTTATTTGCAATGATGCTGATGGGAACACAAAGGATTCTGATATTTTAGAAAGGGGTTTGAGACGATTAAATGGCTTTGAAAATAGGATTTATCCTTTGCCACTTGTATGCACTGGGTCTCATATAACAATTTCTTTTGTATATATCTTTGTATATAATGTAAAAGTAATTAATTTTTGAATGTATAAGTATATAGATATTGTTTACACTTTGACTTTGATTATCTTATATGATTTTTAATCATTTAGGTTTTTACTAAAGAAAAAAAGCATTTACTTCTTATTTAGATGTGTACTTAATTATTAAAAAACACAATTTTTGAAAATTGCAAATGCGGGTTATTTAAACATAGAGAGTATTTAATAGAACTTATAATAAAATAGAAAAATAAATGAAAAAAATCCTAACTACCCCTAAAAAGTCGAGCAGGAATTCAATTAATTAAAAATGTATGGTTTCTGATTTTTCCTATGTTCGAAAACACAACAGTTTAAAATCTCAAATTCGGGAAAAGTACTGTAGGGAGGGTGTGTATGTTAAAGTTTATAATAAATTTTAAAAAAACGTTCTAAAATCTAAATATCTTTCAGAACGCAGCGCAGGCATTAATTCAGTTGAAAATATAAGATTGATTTTACCAAACTTAAAAAACACAACTTTTAAAAATCGTTAATTCGGAAACTACTGCATGGAAAATATTTATTAGAGTTAATATTAAACTAAAAAAAATATTAAAAAATTCTAGCTACCCCTAACACCGCAGAGCAAGCGTTAAATAAATACAATATTTGGAAATTTTAATTTCATCTATAAAAATCACTATTTTTTTAAAATTGCAAATTCCAGAAAACTGGTGCATGAAAGGTGTTTTCTATACTTTATAATAAACTGGAAAATTATTTAGAAAATTCTAAGTACACTTAAAGAGCAGCACAGACAGTAAGCCAATTGAAAATATAAGACATTGATTTTATTTAACTTAAAAACCACAACTTTTGAAAATCGCAAATTTGGGAAAACTATTGCATATAGGGTAAACTGCTCAGTATGTGACCCCCTACCAGTGAATGACGTTTACGCAAAATAATTTTTAGAACAATTCAAAAATTAATTTATATTCATGATATATTTATTGATCAAGTCTTGTATGCCTTCTTTTTCATTTAAGTGATATGAAGAAATGTAAGTAATAATGAAGTAGATAGGTAAAATACTTAAATTTATATTGTAGTCTGCAAGATATCAGTACAATTTTAAAGCTTTGAAGGACACAATTAAAAAAGATAAGGGTATCTTCAAAAGCGTCAACACATCCTGTGATTTAAAGAATACTAAAATGAACTTTAATAAAAGAACTACTAGAAGGTACATGCAAGCATAATGTTTAAAATAAATTACAAAATTTTATAAATTACTTGTTTTTAAGAGGCGACATAACCAATCGGACATTCACTGGGCTATACCCTGGTCATTTACTTGATCCCTCATTTTATACTCTTTATAGCTAATTTTACAAAGTTTTTGACCAAATTGCAATAATGTTTTTATTAATTCATAAAGATATCATTCCAATTGTAACGGTTGTTTTTCGTTTATTAATTTTTTTACATCTAAATAGCTCTTGATACAACTAATCGGTCATTCACTGAGAGTTTTACCCTATTAGAGTTTATAATAAACAAAAAAAAATAATAAAAAATCTCAGCAGACATTAATTGAATTGATTTCGGATTTCATCTATGTTGGAAAACACAATGACTTAAAATCGCAACTTAAACTTTATAATAAACCGAAAAAAATAATTCAAGTATTGTAAAGAACCGAAGCAGGTACTAATTTAATTAAAAAGGCAACCCATAGAATTCTACGTATCTTAAAATGATGTATTCAGATTCGGATCATACGGGATTACAGTTACCTACACAACTTTCGCCTTTAATTATCAAAATTGATAAAACATTAATTCATTTTCACGCCCATACACTCTTTCTGCTTGAATAAAATAGTCATTTTTCAAGATTTTTTCCCCTAAGCCGACAGTCCGCGTGTTTATAGATGGGCTAAACCGGCTACGATAAGAGCGTAATGAGAGTCGAATACTTCCTGTGCTGTCCGCAAAAAGCTCGGGCGGGTCGCGTGCCAGCCACGTGTACCGCGATCGTGCCTTCGAGATAAAAATCTACAAAAGGGAGATTATCCGGAGATTTCAGCCTCCAAACTAGATATTCGAAAAGTCCCTGTTTCAGTAATATTTAGCATGCTAAGCCGATCGCAAAGAACAATTTTTACACAAGTCAAGTTGATGGAGTGAAAAGGGGAAAGCTTAACGCGTTTAAGTTCTTAAATTTAATTTTAGTCAATCATCTAACTTCAAGATGGTTTGAGGTAAAATTTAATTTCGCGCTCGTCGAATCTACGAGGAGACTTATCCGCCCGAAAGCGAGGGAAGATCTCGCATTCGTTTCTTATTGCATAATTCATTTAATTATTCCGGTGCAGGAGTCAGTGCTAGACTTATGTTCGGTTGGTTTGGATTACAAGTTCGTTGCTTTGTTTCGCGAAGTGGCAAAGCAACGCATCGGCTGCTAATTCTATTTCTTCTCGATTGTTTGACTTTTCAACGTTAATTCCGTCCGTTCCCGATTTTTCCGTTTCGCTTCTTCGCGTCGCACTGTTAGTAAATCACTTGGGCGAGATGTAAACACACCTAACAAATTACTTTTAACCGAATTCTAATCTGAACGTGTTGAAGACATTAATTTTGTTAAGTGTTGAATAGTAGTGAAAATATTTTGATCGTGAAATGCTGATAATAAATATTTGTTAAAGTTATACTTCTTTGGGAGCATTGAGAGTAAAATTGTAGTAGGCAACGAAAGTTGCGTGCGCACAGCTAATGAGAATTTCACAGTGTAAAGTTAGCAGTTTATGAAAGTAAATTAATTATCGTGAATCACGCTTAAAACGGAGTGTGCGCATTCGAGCTCAAAGTGGCACATTCCGATCTCGGGAAAATGAAGCGCGCCGCTCCGCGTCGCGCTTCATTTGCTTCCCTCGCTCGGAAATGTGCCACTTTTCGCTCGAATGCGCACATCCTCATATTTATTACATTTGTCTATTTTATTATTCGCTCTTTCAATCATATATTTAAATTTAGTTTAGTAAATATCGATTTTATGTTTGAAAAACGTATTTACCATAGCAATAAGTGGAAGGGATCGAAAATATACGACAATTTCGTCAATGCGAGTGAGAGGGAACGATTAAAATTATTCAATCAATTTTTCATTTAATTTATTGGCCTAAATTGTTGTGAATCACGCTTAAAACGGAGTGTGCGCAATCGAGCTCAAAGTAGCACATTCCGATCTCGGGAAAATGAAGCGCGCCGCTCCGCGTCGCGCTTCATTTGCTTCCCTCGCTCGGAAATGTGCTACTTTTCGCTCGAATGCGCACATCTTCGCATTTATGGGATTTGTTTACTCTATCTTTCGCTTTTTCAAATCATCAATTTAAATGTTGATTAGTTAATATCGAGTTAATGTTCGAAAATTCAATTTATCATAGCGACGAGTGGAAGGGAGCGAAAAGATAAGCGATCTCTTCAATGTGAGTGAGAGGGAACGATTAAAATTACTCTACTTTTCGAAATAGAGGAGCTTTATCCAATTATAAAAAAAAATACTGTTCTATTTAAAATAAGAAAGTTGACACGATTTCCAGTTAAACCCGCCGTAATACAGTATATATATTTATGCCAGTACATAGATCGAATAAATTAAAGAAACTTTTATACACTGAAAAAACAATTTATTTATATTAAATATTTAATAGAGTTGAGGCTTTTTACTAAGATCTTATTTATATTATATTATTGAGAATATATATATGTAGTCATAATTTAAACAGTGACAAAATTTTAAATTTATTTATTATAAATAAATTATATACTTGAGCAATTTATTCTATTTAATTAAATAAATATTTTGGTTACTTTTAATAAAAACTGTGATTTAAATAGTGGCATGTCAACTATTAATATATGTAAAGTTGTGCCAAGAATATCTGGAGATTTAAAATAAATATACAGTAAAACCTGTTTTTGTGCGGTCCTTTTTTATGCGAATTTATTTTTGTGCGCTCTGTTTTGTGCGATTTTATTTTTGTGCAATTTTTTTTGTGCGATTTTTTTTTATGCGGTATATGAATCTCAGCGGCGTTGGCACTGACTTTATAGTATCAACAAAAAAAAATCAATTGAAATGCTATCTTCAAGCGACGAAAGCGATTTTGGACCAATTTATCACAAGAACATGCGCGTTTTAGATTACGACGAGTAGCAGCGAACTATTTAATGTACAATTTGAAAATTTCTCCATGTATATGTACAATGAAAATTAAATGTTTTTGAAATTTTTCCAGATCTAATTTTATTATTTAATTTCATTGAAAGCATTTTTTCATCTATTTCGTAAATAATTGATGTATTTTCTAAGTGCAACTTTTTTTATGCGGTCCCTATCCACCGCATAAAAAAAAATTTAGGTAGTATATGGTACAAAGTTGTTTATTATATGTAAGAATTTATAAAATTTCCGAATTTTTTTTGTACGATTTCTTTTATGCGGTCCCTATCCACCGCACAAAAACAGGTTTTACTGTATTGTTTATTAGTAATGAACGGAGATCTAATTCGCCATAATTAATTCTACCATTTATTTGTATTAAATAGAATTTTTTAATTCTAAATATGTCGTTTTTTCAGTGTACTTGTACTATTTTTTTAAATTTTGAAATTAATTAATTTTGAAAATTAATATCCAGAAGTAGAACTTCTAAAGTTGACAAGATTTCCGGTTGAAACGAAAGTATAACAAAATTTATATTTATGCCAGTGCATTTGCTTTCCTCGCTCGGAAATATGCCACTTTTCGCTCGAACGCGCACATCCTCGTATTTATTTAATTTGTTTTTCATTAATTTCGAAAAATAACTAAGTAACTTAAGCATATTTTAGTTTGTTTCCAATTTACACTGTTTCCCATACAAAAAATATTTTTTTCGATTTACACGGTTTTCTCCGGAACCTATCTACCGTGTAAATCGGGGAATATGTATACAATAGAAAAACGTTAAGACTAAATTAAATTCTAACTCGCGTACATAAGCACGTGTGTTTTTTTAATTAATATCTCGATTAAGTTACAGTAAAACCTCAATTATTCCAACTTGGAAAAATATTTATTTTTTAACATTTGTTAATTCGAGTTGTCCTCGGTTTACACTAGCTCAGGGCAAGCAACGGGGTGCCAGCGGGCACCAAAGAGCACGGAAAGCAATTTTAAGGTACCCGCCGTTCAAATACCTAAATTATTAAGAAGGTGCTATTTGAACAGCCAACACTCGTAATTGCAATAAATAATAGTAAGTTTTTAATTTATATTCCCATTTTATCAGTGTACGAATAGCACAATTAAACTATTGAAAAAAACAGAATTTTAATGACATCTAGATAAGATTATATTAATTAATTTATGATTGCTAGAGATAACTAATTTTCAAACACCGAATTAATTATCAATTTTAAGATTATGACTTTTTAATAAAAATTTAGATTTATGTGTTAAAAAGGTATATAATAAATATATATTGAATTCATATTTCTATATGTAAGTATTATTATTCCAAGCTTTTTATACCATGATGCACGCCGAACTCCCGCCTTTTTGACATAGGCCCTCTTAGTAAAACAAATTGCGGGCCTCTGCACTAGCTCTCGTAATCGGGATACTACTGTATTTTAAAGGCATAACTATAATCGTAGCATGACAAAATAACCAAAAATTTTTTACTCAATTGCGCTGAAATTATTAGCAACAAAATTCGACAAAATTTCCTAATATAGGTAGTACATTTCACGAATTATTCGATTTTTCTCGACGATTTTTCTCAAGCATCAGAAAAATAAAAGAAATAACGTCGTAGTAGTTTTTGAGTTAAAATTCGCGAATTTTAAATAGCCGTCAACTTTCACATCAAAAAGACGATTATATTTAGGTAAATAGATGTGTTTAAATGTAAAAATGAATGATAACTCAAAACTAACAACAATATTACGAATAGTTACAACTCGCCCAGAACTGATGACTCATTCGCTATTGTATAAGACCAAAGTATTAATTTAAAATTTAAAAGTATTGCAACCACACCGTTGCATATTTTTTTATTACCTCAACGACGTAAAAATTTTTGAGCTACCATTATTTTTTCAAAAAAAAAATTAATAGAAGTTTTATAAAATTACTTACAATTATGGTTTTGAACGAATGGCCCTTCTTAGGGCAATCACTTAATATGCAAACACTACCACAAAAATGGTAAAGAACACAAATAAACATTTTTAAGCGAATGTTAACGTTTTGGCAAAACTTTCACAACTGAGGTGTGCCGGGAACGAATGTTATTCCCGTTTGCGATAAGAAAACTAGTTATCGGCCTCAAACACACATATGCAAAACTACGTTGTCGATTAAATATTGTTTTCTAAATACAACAGAGGCGTATTAAGGTTTATAGAAACTTAACAAGAGTAAATTAACTTTTAAAAACCTATTTTGTGTGTCCCATACTTCTTTTCTATTTAAACAGCCCTAAAATAATATGTAATATTTATTAAAATTTAAATTTTTAAACATCCACCGAATCATAACGCCTTTCAATAAATTAAAATTTAAATTATAACCTAAAAGACCATTTTTTAACATAAATTATTTATATTAATAGTCGATAAATCTGTCTGCCATCGTAAGTTTCATAACATCAGTGTACAGTAAAACCTCGATATAACGGACCTCTATTGAACGGATTTTGGATAGAACGGACAAAAATCCGGTCAAATGTAAAAAAATTGGAAACGTTCTGTTAATATTATCTTCTTCTTAAAGTGCCGTGCTTGTATACATGCTTAAATTCAAGTGTCGCTGCATGTAAACAATTTTTAGCGGCCATGATAATCACGTCACACGTCTAGCACTAGAATTTGAGACATAATGCCCTCCTGCTCGTGAAGTATAAACCTATTTTTATATAACGGACTTTCGGCTTTAACGGACACCCGCTCCCCTCAATTAGTCCGTTATATCGAGGTTTTACTGTACTATAATTGCAATTTAAGACTTGAACCGTTTTTAAAATAAAACCAGCTCTTTTTGGAGCACAAAAGAAAAATTCTAATAAAATAAATGTATGAAATGAATTTCTTTACTATGGCTATTTTCTTTTTTGTCTTTTACCATTTTAGACTTCCAAGTGTAAATAAGCGTGTCTTACAGGTTTCTATCATAACAACGATGCCAATGAATGAGAATCGTTTTTTTCCTCGCTCATTCAATTATGATTTAATATGGTATTATATTAATGTACAACTTAATTGTGAGATCATAAAATACGTTTTTATCGTCGCCACAAACGATTTCTCTTTAATGTCGATGTATCGTTTGGAAGAATGGAAACGGCACTTTTATAAAATTACACAAAAACTACTTACACGTTACATAAAATAGAATAAAACACTTACTTGCTTTGTGACAGAATCAATCAATCTAACGTATATGTCTTGTTCTTGTCGTACACCTGAAACAATAAATCAGTTTTGTATTGCGAAAAAACTTGAGAAGCACAAGCTAGTTATTATATAAAACAGAGCACTCTTTGTGCCACCATAATTGCCATTAATTTTACACTTATCCACGCCATAATTTCTAGTGAAATATAAAAGCTCAATTGCGGTTATGTTAGATGGAAGCCGAACTAGTTCCTATTGCTAAAATAGTGGAAACTAAAATAAATAAAAACGGCTTGATAAGAAGGTGATGTGAGGGTGGCCGCGATAGCGCGAGAACAAAGACTCGGGCGGTGGTAAAGCCTTAGGGTTCGCCATCTTTCTAGTCCTAGGAGAGCATTTGCGGAGTTATTTTATTACAAATAAGGAGAGGAAGAGTGTTCCTCTGGGAGGCTGCTGAGTGAGGTGTGCTACGGCAAATGAGATACAACGCCAGTTCGCTGCATGTTACCCGCGCTCTTGTATATTTTACCAAAATCTTCCGAGTTACTTTTACTGTGTTTACATTTTAACAACTTTTATGACGCGCACAATGAAGGGCTCTATTTTATCTTCGGATGCGTCGTAACGCTATAGAAAAAATCAGATTTGAAATAGTTAGGTGAAATCTGAATATCTTATCTGGGTGGGGTTGGTTAGGGATGCCGTAAGTTAATTTTTATTTGTGGGAGTTCTTTAAAAACATAAGGCAGTTCACAGAAATATATTTTTTTAAACTACTTATAATTTTTCTATTTTGGGCTTTAGTTTTCTGATTTCTAAACTTGGGCGAGTCGCAAACTAAAAAATGTAATTTTTTGTATATAAAAATGTGTTACATTGTTTTATAAAATATTAATTTTGCACGTTGCTTCTTTTACAGGACTTGCCTTTTACACGGTTTACAAAAATAGATATTCTACAAATTTTTAAAATTAAAATTTTTTAAATTATACACTTTTGCAAGTTCTTGTTAGAAATGCGGTTCTGTATCTTTAAATTTAAATACTTTAGTAAATTTTAAACAAATTAATTATTGTGAATTTTTTGTGTAGTCGAGTACGAACGAGCAAAAAGATACAACAATCTCATAAGTACGAATGAGATGGAACGATTAAAATTATTCTACTAATTTTTTGTCAAATTAATTGGCCTTAATTATTGTGAATCATGTTTAAAACCGAGTGTGCACATTCGAGCTCAAAGTGGCACATTTCCGATCTCGGGAAAATGAAGCGCGCCGCTCCGCGTCGCGCTTCATTTGCTTCCCTCGCTCGAAAATGTGCCACTTTTCGCTCGAATGCGCACATCCTCGTATTTATTAGATTTATCTACTTCATCGCTCTTTCAAAATCAAAAAATTATAGTTAGTTCGATAAATACCGATATTGTTCCAAAAAAATGTATTTTTACCATAGCAATGAGTGCGAACGAGCGAAAAGATACAACAATCTCATAAGTACGAGTGAGATGGAACGATTAAAATTATTCTACTAATTTTTCGTCGAATTTATTGGCCTTAATTATTGTGAATCATGTTTAAAACCGAGTGTGCACATTCGAGCTCAAAGTGGCATATTTCCGATCTTGGGAAAATGAAGTGCGCCGCTCCGCGTCGCGCTTCATTTGCCTCCCTCGCTTGGAAATGTGCCACTTTTCGCTCGAATGCGCACATCCTCGTATTTATTGAATTTGTTTACATTCATTTTTGGATTTACAAAAGGAAATAGTAATATATCCAAATATAACGACGTATAGCTATGAAACCACTGCTTTCGTTACTATTATATTAATTAACTAGTTTTCCAAATAAGAGTTAATTTGAGTAATAAGAAAAACTTTTGATTTTACAAACATGTGTAAACATATTATTAACCCTTAAATCTGATAGAATTCTTTCTAAAAATAAACTTCTTATATATATTTTTTATAATTCGATAATTATCTTTTCTAATAGTTTCTTATGTATTTCTTTAACATAAGATTTTTTTAAATCCATAGAACTGCTGCATTATATTTATTTTTAGCACATTTCAAAATTAACAATATAATTTAGAAATTTTGTCGAGCAGGGATCTTAAACTTCTGTATTCCGAGGACCCCCTCTTAAACAACATTTCTTTACGGACCCCATTACAAGCTTTTTACTTCGTTCTTGATACTTAATTATTTTTAATATAATATATTTTTGTTGCTCTCCCCTTCCTGCATTTTCATCGTCTTCTTGAACTGTTAGCGACCGTTTTTTATAATTTTGCCAATCTCCGGTAATGGCCACGCGCACCTTCAGGGGTCCGCGGATCACAGCTTAAGAACTTATGTCGTAGAGAATTTTTTATAAAAAAAAAATTAATTATTTAATTTGGTACATTTCAATACGTTCACGTCGGCACCAAAGCTTGTGCTTTTCTCTGTGAGAGGGCGCTCGAATTGAAGCTTTGCCCCACCTGGCGGCAGGGTACTATCTATTATTCAGACTCTTTATTTGCAACTATTTGCCCAGTAAAAAGTGCCTGCGCTTTTTTTTCAAGTTACATTTTCAATTATTTAATTTTTTTTTTAGTTAGTAAAGAAACTACATTTTTAGCAGATAGTAGCTGGCGCTACTCATTTTCAAATTACAGATTTCTATTTTCTATCACTTTTCTAACTTCAATTTTTGTAGACAATATTCGATAAACAGATATTTATAGAAATCACACGTATTGGTTACGTCATGTATACGTCAGCAATATGTAAATAAACATTAGAAGGGTTTGCAACAAGGAATTTAATGCTGTGTATCCTCACCAGAGGCAGCATATTCGTTACAAATATTATTAAAGCATTTTAAATACTTGAGACATGCATTTCTAAGTGTTGAATGGTTTTATTTAATTGTAATTTATTCGAACAGTTCACAAAACTACAGAAATTATTCGGCTATAAATATTATGTAAATTATTTTTTTTAAACCAGGAGAAACGTTTAGAAACTATATTTTTAAATATTTCTTAAAACGTAATTTACTTTTTTTTAATCTTTAAATTTTGCTTTTTATTACAATATCAACAAGCGGTACAAATTTTACTAATTTTGAACTTGCCATTTTGTGACTTCACATTTGAAAATATCAGTTTCTTCTAAATAATTTGGATAATTAAACTACGTTTTTTTTTAATTTTTGGCAAAATAAACCATTGATCAACACCAATAATCTAAATTAGACTAATTTTGAACTTATAGTTTTAAAAACGTGGGGTACACTCCCACCTTAAACAATTTCAGATATATTGGAATAATTTAAAAAATAACGTACTCCGCATTTTGTTCAAGAAAAAGAGCCCATTTATTATGACGCCTGTATTTATGAAATCTATTGATTAAACGTCGTTCAAGTAAACTAATTTTGGATTGTTTCATAGCTAGTTGTACCATTTAATTTAATGTAAAACACGCTGGTTAATTCTCAACAATTAATTCCCCAGTATTTGCGTTTACATGTAAGATTTCCTTGCAAAAAGTTAAGAGCGAAACTTAAGACCCGTTTTGGTTGATTTGATTGACTAATTAAATTAATTATACGTCTAATTAAAAGCCGGGACTGGTCAACAATTGCTATTCGTCCGGCGTTGCTTTCTTTATTCTCTTCCTTATAAGTAATACGCTTTACTGCGCCGAAGTGTAAATGTTGTTTTTATGTTCAAATCTAAAAGGGAATAAAGCAGTCTTATAACACTGGCAAAATTAACTCTAACTCGCTAAACCTAATATTAATTTAATCATCCCTGCACATTTTCGGCTTCGCATTCAACAAATGCGAATTTTTCTTTATTCGGTTCGTGCGTGAGTTTTGCGAAAAAGGCGAACCGGATCGAAAGGACGCTCCTCTGAGATGTTAGCTAGTGGCTATCGTGGTTCTTGCGGCTCAAAGAGTTATTTCAGTTGCAACATGCGGTTTTCTTAGTATGGACTTTGGGGACTTAATAGACAACTACAGCTTAGTTACTAACAACCAAGAACGGGTACATAACTAGGTTTACCACTTAAGAAACTGACTTATAACTCACCATTAGCATAAAGCAGCTGCAGTCGATAATGAATTCCGTTATTTGTTTTTGGTGCTTCTGATTCCTGTAAAAAAAAATATGTTAGAAGGCAGTCGAACTTGCATAATAATTGTGGTAATGGAAATCCAAGGTTTTATATGCTAACTATGTCTGGATTCCTATTACTTTTTTCGTAACATGTATAGTTTTCAATGGTAAAGCCCTTTTCATGTTAAATTTTTAATTCCTATTTAATTTTTGATCTATGATTAGATTTTTCGATGAATAAAGTTTTTTCTGTCTTATTGCATAAAAGTAACGAATAATTCTAAATACAAAAACTATAATATTATTAATCATATACAGTGGAAACTCGGTTATCCGGACTAATTAATGTTGCAGCTCATCCGGATAATTGAAAAAAAAACAATTTTACCTTGTTAGGTATTTATTTACAAAAAAAACGAAACAAATAAGTATTAATTATAAAATCAACAGTAAAAAATACGAAAAAGAATCATAAAATGTTTAGGTAAAATTACAATTAAATTGATCATTGTTAATCGTGGCGAAAAGCGGAGTGTGCACATTCGAGCTCAAAGTGCACATTCCGCTCTCGGGAAAATGAATACCGATATTGTTCCATAAAATGTATTTTTACCATAGCAATGAGTGCGAACGAGCGAAAAGATACAACAATCTCATAAGTACGCGTGAGATGGAACGATTCAAATTATTCTACTAATTTTTTGTCGAATTAATTGGCCTTAATTATTGTGAATCATGTTTACAACCGAGTGTGCACATTCGAGCTCAAAGTGGCACATTTCGATCTCGGGAAAATGAAGCGCGCCGCTCCGCGTCGCGCTTCATTTGCCTCCCTCGCTCGGAAATGTGCCACTTTTCGCTCGAATGCGCACATCCTCGTATTTACTAGATTTATCTTCCTTGTTCGTTGCTCTTTCAAAATCAAAAAATTCAATTTAGTTCGGTAAATATCGATTCTGTTCCAAAAAATGTATTTTTACCATAGCAATGAGTGCGAGCGAGCGCAAAGATACAACAATCTCATAAGTACAAGTGAGAGGGAACAATTAAAATCATTCTACTAATTTTTCGTCTAATTCATTGGCCTAAATTATTGTGAATCACGCTTAAAACCGAGTGTGCACATTCGAGCTCAAAGTGGCACATTTCGATCTCGGGAAAATGAAGCGCGCCGCTCCGCGTCGCGCTTCATTTGCCTCCCTCGCTCGGAAATGTGCCACTTTTCGCTCGAATGCGCACATCTTTGTGTTAATTGGATTCGACTATATTAATAACAGATCCTTAAAATACAGATTTTCTATTCAGAAAAAGTTTTCGCTTGAAAGTGCACATACTCCTTAATAATTGAATTTGCCTATCTTATTCTTCTCTCTTACAAATAATATTAATTAAATCAAACTGAACTAAATGTACCACTTTTCGCTTTTCTTTTAATTAAAAATTACAGTAGGATATTTTTAACAAAAACCACATTTCAAATTTAGTACTTTTAAACTAGACTAGATGGGAGACTTCTTCGTAGGGGAAGATGGGGTAGCCCCGGACACTTGAAAGAATCGCAAATAAAAAATATAAATAAATAAATTTATTTATATTTTGTGATTTAAAACAAAAGTAGGGACTCTTAAGTTTATACGACATAAAAATTTGTAATGATATATTTGTTTTTTTTAGGAAATATGGCCAATCCAATTTGACCTTATTTTTTGGCAATACAAAAAGTGACGGGTAGCCCCGGACTAGTACTTATTAGTGGCCTAATTGCTTTTTGGCATTACAAACAACAAAAATAATTAATATCTAAACAATCTATATAAACACAATTGTCATATGTCCAGTCTTTGCACTCAGTTTCTTTCTCTCGGTCTTTGGAAAAACTTTGAATATTTTTGTCTGTTATCAATATTCTTTTGCAATTTGTTGTTTTTTTGGCTTTGACAATTTTATTTTTTGTAGTTTTTTGCTTTTTCTCTAAAAATTTTTTAAATGGTGAAGATGTTAAAATTTCGCTCTTTTGGGTTTTTCGAGCTCTCGTTGCCAAACGTTTTTTTGCTGCATCAGGAAATGGTGACAGCTGTTTTAATAAATTTGCTGTGCTGATTGAAGGCACTGGGTCAGCATCAGTTAATATTTGGCTAGTGGAAGACGCTAGGTATGAAAATTTTGTTGAAGGCTGTATGTGTGTGGGTTTTGGGCCAGTGCTAATTGAAGGCAATAAGAATGAACGTTGGGCTATTTCAGGCTGATTAAAATTAGTTTTCTGGGCTATATCTATATCCATATCTATATCCATCACACATTTAACTGCTTCTTTCATTTTACTTTCGTCCCACTTTCCTCTGTTACTATATCCCCCTTAAATTTTGGCATTTTCTAAGTATATCTGCTATAATAAAATGATATTGTAACGTTTTTATAGATGTTGAACACCGTTGCGATTCGTAGTGGATGTGAAAAATACAAAAAATTGACTAAAATAATAATTAATTTATTAATATAGTAATTTAACCACTATTTAATTTTAAAATAAATGATAAAGCACCGACAAGTTATTTATTTTAACTTTAGTATAGAGTAACATTTGAAAAATATTATTAATTAAACTAAAATAATGTCTGGGGGTACCCGACATTTTAGTGTCCGGAGGTACCCGATTCTTAACATTGAACATTTTTATTCAGAGCTCCTAAGATGTAGTAGAAATATTGCAAATACTATTATAAAGTTTAAATTTAATGCATTTTCTTCAACTTCAAGGAAAAAAATAAGTATTCACACTTACGTATTCTAGTTGGTAACTTGAAATGAAATCTGAGGAGCGCGATAATTTTTTTTTATATATTACAAACTACTCCTTAAATTGTAACAGACTCGGTGTTTACGTGACAACTAAATTGCATATGTTTTTACTTAAGACGAGGCCTGTTTTAAAGAAAATTTTACCAATGCAACGTGATTAGGTTCTTGGAAATTCTTATGTCCGCGGTTACCCACTGTCCGGGGCTACCCCACTTTCCCTAGATGAAAAAACAATATTTTAACTTTTTCCGAATTTTGACTCTTATTTCTCAACCTTTTTTTTAACATACCCCACCCAAGTCATTCTAAAATTGTGATGCACCACCTATGTAACATATAAATATTTTTTTATATTTAAAAATTGAATTAATCCATAAATGAAGTCTAATTACAACAGTGTCAACAAAATGTGCCTTAAAACTAATTTGTTTATAATTTTTACACAAATGCAAATTACCCAAAAATATTTGGAGACCTTAATTTTGACATATAAACCTTCAACAATCTACAAAAGATGATATAAAAATCAACTAGTTGATTTTTAGTGGTCCACTTCACAAAATTTGACTCATACAATTTTAATTAATCAAAAACGCGAATTATTAAACATTCGAAAGTACACCCAAAAATATTTTTATTGAGGAATAAAATATCTAACCTTTTTCAAACAAAAAATAGATCTAATTTATTCGACTTTAAATTTTTTGAATTGAAGAATAAAATAATAATATAGGCAAATGTGATAAATACAAGGATGTACGCGGATAAGCGAAAAGTGGCACATTTCCGAGAGAGGGAGGCAAATGAAGCGCGGCGCGGAGCGGCGCGCTTCATTTTCCCGAGATCGGAATGTGCCACTTTGAGCTCGAATGCGCACACTCGGTTTTAAGCACGATTACGATGTGCCCCGTTTTAACGGGAAAAAACGAACGCGGTTGACAATCCGGATAATCGCGAATCCGTATAACTGAGGTCCGGATAATCGAGGTTTTACTGTAGTTTTAAAAAACAATGAAAGCAAAATATCATATATAATAATCAGAAAAAAAGTAAGTTCCATTCTACCATGAATTTTAAATGTTAGTAAATTCTTCAGACAAACAAAATACAACAAACTAAGATAGGATTTTCTTTACCATTAAAATGTCTATAAATATTTGTTACTGCCAAGAGTAAGTAGGCATGCTTTACTTAAAAGTAATTAATATAAAATTAATAACATAAACAGATTAACACTTTTTATGTATAACAGTTTTAGACTGTTTTAAATCAAAATAAATATTGTTTTGGTGGTTAAATACACACCTATAAGTACCTACCAAATTATTTTTTAGCAAAATAATATGTTATTTTAAAATTTGATTTCAAATTTATACAGAATAATTTTTTTTGTGTACTTTCTTCAAATATAAATTAATTTAATGTAATTGATAAGTATTCACGACTTTCTTCTAACTTAAAAATATTTGCATAAAAAACTATAAGGTAAAACGTCCAGTGAATGACCGATTTGTTGCATCGAGAACTATACAGATGCAAAAATGGTAAACAAATTAATATACCCAAGACAAGCTGTACAGTTGAAACAAAATACTATTTTTGTTTATGAATTAATGAAAATATTATCGCAATTTGTTCATAAATTGTAAAATTGATTATAAAGAGTATAAAATGAAACTTTAGTAAATGGCCTTTTCGTTCAAGTAATGACCGAGATATAGCCCAGTGAATGACTGATTAATTAGTTCACCTATTAAAAGCTTCAACATTGTATTGAAATCTCGCAAACTATAATATAAATATCATTATTTTAGCCATTCACTTCATTATTACTTTTATTTCTTTAACTTCAATGAAAAAGAAAACATACAATATTGCATAAATAAATATATCAAGAATATAAACTAATTTTTTTAATTGTTATAACGGTCATTCACTGGTAGGGGTCAGATACTGAGCGATTTACGCTAACAAAATTGTTATTTTAGTGGCTCATACTGTAAATACTAAGAATTACGAATCTGCGTATTTATTTTTGAATTATGAGCGGATTTTTTAGTAGCTCTAAAATTTCTGATTGATTATTCTAAAGCACCTTCTAGGAAACATTTTAATAAATTAACTTTTAGGTTATGAGCATAAAAATGACTCTTACGTGTTTAGTATAGGTAAAAATAAATACAATAACGTTTTTATCTTGGACAAAAATATCAACGAAGTTTGTTAATTACTTTAAGTGCACGTGGATTAGTTCATGAAACCCTACCTACAGTATAATGAATATTTTCACCTTAATTACGTAATCTACTTTAGTAACACCTATTCCTACTGTACATACAAACATATTACAAATGTCTCATAATGATTTTCATTAGACGAATTGATTCGGCACTTGAAAATTTTCGACGGTCGACAAACGCACGTGTTGGATTTGAGGCTGGCCCCTCTTATCCGGAAAGTTGGAGTCTCTTAAAGAAGTACACAATGAAAGTAAAGTGAGATGAATAAATACAGCGTGTTTTGGTTTGGAACAAAGTTGCAGCCGAGCAATGGAATGGGTATAATTGTGTTCGTGGTGATGCAGAAGATTAGGGAAGGCGTTGGGTAGAACATTTATCATGAAACCCAAACCTAAAGTGAACTACGGTCACAACGGAAACCGTTATGACACTGGTACGACTTGAAATTTCTAAACTGAAAAGACGTTGTTAAAATTCACTCAGAAGTAAAAATTGTAAATGTTAAATTTTGAAGTTATGCACTTTTAACAAATCGATATGATTATAGTTACAGTAAGATCTCGATTGATGGGACCGATGGACTGATGGGGAAGAAAAATGTCATTTGAGACAGTGTTTTGTTATTAATATGTATAATTCTGTAATATTTAACTGCGAATTGTCAGAGAGTAAATTAATTCTTGTAAAGAGTGCTTAAAGCCGAGTGTGCGCGTTCGAGCTCAAAGTGGCACATTTCCGATCTCGGGAAAATGAAGCGCGCCGCTCCGCGTCGCGCTTCATTTGCTTCCCTCGCTCGAAAATGTGCCACTTTTCGCTCGAACGCGCACATCTTCGTATTTATTCAATTTGTTTAAATTACTTTTTGGATTTAAAAAGGAAACAGCAATGTATTCAAATAAAACGACTTATGCGCAGTAACATATAGTTTGATTACCACTGGTCTAGCTATACACAAGCGCAACATAGCGCGTTGTTATATTTAATTTAGGCGCGCCAAAGAAGTATTACTTCTAACGTGCGTACATAAGTACATGCACCGGTTTTTTTTACATAGAATGAAATTCAGTGTTAAACAGTTAGCAAAATTATTAAAGTAAACTCGAAGAATAAATTATTTTAAGTTTTTAGACAACTCAAATTAAATAAATTAATAACTTGGAAAATTTTTAAAATATATTTAAGAACTTTAGAAATTTTTAATTATCAATTTTTTTTGTATAACACAAATTGAATAAAACAAAACTTTATTCCGTAAATTTAAAAGGAAATTTTGATGAAAAAATCATTATGTATTTTCAGAAAACTCAAATAGAGTAAATACAGAATTTTTGGTTTTTCAAAAAACTTTGAAGATCATTAATTTACGCAAATAAAATTAAAATTGGAGAAAACTCAATAAATAAATTATCTCAATTGTTCAGAAATATTAAATTTATAAAATTAAATACAGTCAAACCTCGATAGGTCGAAGTTGAAGAGGAACTAAAAATAATTCGCGTTATCAAAAATTCGAGCTATCGATATAAAATAATTTTTTAGTTTATGTTTTTAAAATTTACTTATTGTTTCTTTTTCTTAATAATTTGTTCGTGATTTTTTGCTAAAACCTAAATCTTGTATCTTGAACAAGTTGTAATTAGGCTTCATTTATGGAATAATTCAATTTTTAAATATAAAGAAATATTTATATGTTATATATTATATGCATCAAAATTTTTGAATGACTTAGGTGGGGAATGTTAAAAAAGATTGAGAAACACTGCTGTAAATATTTCAAAATATTTTAAAACTATTAATTATTTATTTTATGTTATTTGTATATGCTCATAACAGTTAAGTTGAACTAAATTAATAGTTTTTTTCGGACTCATCAAATTCGGTGTTTTTTGTATGTCAAGGGGTTAAAAAGGTACAAGATTATTGTAAGAAAATGCACCACTATTACTAAGAACGTTATTTTTGAATACAACAAACATTTAGTACATATTTGTTTAAAAAATGTATTATTGTAGAAGAACAAAATCAAATTATATGACTCAAAAACTAAAAACATTTGTTTATAAGTACTTACACAATATAATGTTTGTAATTTATTAATTAAATCATAATTTAAAACAATTATTTCCAAATGTTGACCGTTATAAAAAGCACTACAATTTTTATTGATAAAAAGGCGAGCAGAAGTACAAATACATAAAGTTTACAAAAAAATATAAATAAATTTGTTAATAGCGTTTTTTTAAACTTAATGCATTTTTTCTTTGAAAAATAGGGGAGAGTAGTTCGTTGTAAGACAGTGTACACAGTGAGACAAGGGTTACTACTTAAAAACAGTCTGAATTTTCATACTACGCCTGGGTTATATAGTGCATTGGCGTATTTAGGGTGGGGCAAGTAGGGCACGTGCCCTGAGCGCTATTTTAAATTAACAAATTTACAAATTATGAATATTAAAAATCAAAATAAACCCACTATTTAATTTAGTAAAAAATCTTTTTTTTTGTATCACTGTATACTACTCTTCTCTACTTTAATTAGATAGGATAATTTTTTTAAAATTTATAAACAATCCAATAATAATAAAACAGTAACAAAAATTATATTATGAATAACAATTTTCAACATTTGAAAAAAATCATGAATTAAATAATTATTTCCAAACTTAACACATGAAAATTAAAGAGGGTGATAATTCTTTTTAACAAAAAAGAAAAACCATAAAGGTTATAAACGACAACCTATAGAATTAATCAAGAATTCAAAATTAAATGCATTTTATAGGCAATCAAATAATATGTAATTACTATTTCAATGTAAGTAAAAACAAACAAATGTATATTTTCTACAATACACTTAAACAATATATTATCCTGCATAATAATCTTTTTCTTGCTTTATCGTTCTTCTTGTTTAAACTTTTTTTACTTTGACAAAAGAAAAACAGTTTTATAAATAAAATTAAATGAAACATTCAACATTTGAAAGTTACTGTTTGATTAAACTGCAACATCATAACATCACTAGGAATTTATATAATTCAAGTTAGTATTGCATCAGTTACAGAAAAGCCTATTAAATTGAGGTTCCACTGTAATTAATTCTAATCAGTTCAACATACGCAAGTAGGTAAATTTAAAATGGGGCGTCAACACGATGTAAAAATACGAATGTTTTGTAAACGATCGGCAGTCAAGTCAAATGTCACTAAATTAAACAAAGAATTACGAGGGCATTTGGATGAGAACGTACCGGGATGGAAAATTTATGAACCATCAGTAATGTCGCTATTGGCATAGGTAGTGCTTTATTATACGTACAACACGCTATCGATAAGTCGAATAGAGTTGTCGAATTAACTTCATATTCATTTACAGCTTTGAATTATTATTGTTACGCATGTTTGTTTTAATTTGCTCTATTTCATTATGCCCTCGAATTTTCGGAATTACGCTGAAACGACTTCCAACTCAATTTTGTTAATGCAATAACGTTAGTCGTAAAATATTAAGTCGGGCCCAATTAAAATATAGCAAAATTTTTAGTTTAGATCGATTTTTCTTCGAGGTAGAGACGTTAGAAGTTATATTTCATTGGCGCGGTTAAATTAAATATAACCACAGGTAGGGGAACCTGTTGTACCTTGGCCCTTTTATCACTTGTAATTTTTTTAAATTGTATATGTAACAATTTGTTGATAAAATGAATTGCATCGTAGTGGGGCACTAATAAGATATTCATCATAAAATATTTGAATGCATTACCAACCGTTTACTGAAAGTGCTATAAGATTTAAAAATTAGTGGATCTATAGCCTAGGTACAACAGAGGTGATGTACTTTGGCGCTATTCACATTGAGCAAAATAAAACCCATTGTTTTATGAAAACTATATATTTACTTTTGGATTATAAGAACTACCAATGTTCCTCTTTGAGATGACACTAAAATTGTTTCAAAAATTAACAAAACTTTTGTCGTATACTAAAATTTCACATACTTCATGGTTAACTTTGCAAATATTTAAATTTTTCGTTAGACTTGCGAGGCATATTATCTGAAGCAAAATTTAAAAAATAAGAATTTATAACAAAGTATATCTAAATTTTTTATTGCACGTTGATCTTAGGGCCAAGGTACAATTTATTGACAGTGACCGAAGTACAACACACCGACCCTTGATGTTTAACACTAGATTTACCATACCAGTCAAAATGACTGGTTTAACCATTTTACGTTCAAATTCCTACTTTACCTTATTTTTTTTTTAAAAACCTTTTTAATGAGTTTTGTTACGATAATAAAATGAATAATAATAGACATTCATTTTTATTTTTTAATTCAAAATCAAAAAGTTTGAGATTATTATTAAATTACCAAACCAGTCAAAATGACTGGTGCATTTTTCTATCTCAGTATAAGCCGCTAAAAAAAATATAAATACTGCGTAATTTAGCATGTCATGCAAAACTTATGATACTAGTGAAAACTCGTGATAACGGTAAATTATTGATTACAATATAAAAATTTTCAGTCGTTGATTGAATTTTGAAGCGTGTTATTTGTGCAATTTTTTTGACTCTTTTTTGAGACAGTGATATTCAAAGTTATATTCTATGGTAAGAAAACTGAATACAGAGAAAAATATAATCCTATGCTCATCTCATCAGCCTTTTTCTACCTTACTTTGCATACAGGCCTTCCCCATAGTTCTCCATTTCTTCCTGCCTTGGCTTCTCTGTACCAGTATAGCACAGCGGCCTTTTTGAGATCATCTTTTTTTTTGGGAAATAATTCTATTATTAGTTTTAATTTTTTTATAATATTTGAAACACAAAAAATGGAAAAACGGAAGAAATATTCTGATTTTTGGAAAATGTACTCAAAGTAAAATCTGCATATGGAAAAATTGTGGCAAATTCAATACTACTATTTTATAAATTTTTGATTCAGAATTGAAACACAATTTCGATTTGCTTTTTCTGTAATAAAAAAATAAATTCATATATATTATGTTTTCGATCTTGAATCACACAGCAGTTAATTTATGTTTAGTAATCTGAATATAAATATGTTTTAATTAACTGATTAAAGAATATATGATTAATAAAATGTTTTAAAATTAACCTAACCGAAGTAATTTATCATTTTTTGAAAATATATAAAGTCTAAAATACACCAGTCAAAATGACTGGTGTCGGTAAAAATAGTTATAGTCAAATTGCCGGTATTTCTAGTGTTAAACTCAAAAATAAAATTACAGATTATGCCGTGCCATAATCACACTACTACTATGCAAACATTAATAAATAATCTTGCTATTAAGATGAGTCATTTGTTATTAGGTGATAAAAATCAATAATATATTTAAGTAAAAAGAATATAAAAAACTTACGTTTTTTCGATTAAAAATTTCAATTGATCTCATACATTAACAAAGTACATTGGCCAGCTGCTTCTAACTTTACGTTAATGTCTGTCAATGTGGCATTTGAAATATGGAAAATTATGGGTCACAAACGCCCGCAAATATTAAAAAAAAATAAAGTTGCTCTAGGTCCAAAGGGACCAAGGTACAACAGGTTCCCCTATAGATTAATATAGATAAATTCAATAAATACGAGGATGTGCGCATTCGAGCGAAAAGTGGCACATTTCCGAGCGAGGGAAGCAAATGAAGCGCGACGCGGAGCGGCGCGCTTCATTTTCCCGAGATCGGAATGTGCCACTTTGAGCTCGAATGTGCACACTCGGTTCTAAGCGTGATTGACAACAATTTAGACCAATAAATTACACGACAAATTGGTTGAATAATATTAATCGTTCCATCTCACTCGCATTGACGAGATTGTCGTATCTTTTCGCTCCCTTCCACTCATTGCTATGGTAAATATGTTTTTCAAACATAAAATCGATATTTACTAAACTAAATTAAAATTTATGATTGAAAGAGCAAAGTATAAAATAGACAAAATCAATAAATACGAGAATGTGCGCGTTCGAGCGAAAAGTGGCACATTTCCGAGCGAGGGAAGCAAATAAAGCGCGACGCGGAGCGGCGCGCTTTATTTTCCCGAGATCGGAATGTGCCACTTTGAGCTCGAATGTGCACACTCGGTTTTAAGTGTGATTCACAAAAATTTCGACCAAAAAATTGACCGAAAAATTAGTTAAATAATTTTAATCGTTCCCTCTCACTCGCATTGACGAGTTTGTTGTATCTTTTCGCCCCCTTCCACTCATTGCTATGGTAAATATGTTTTTCAAACATAAAAAATCGATATTTACTAAACTAAATTAAAATTTATGATTGAAAGAGCAAAGTATAAAATAGACAAAATCAATAAATACGAGAATGTGCGCGTTCGAGCGAAAAGTGGCACATTTCCGAGCGAGGGAAGCAAATGAAGCGCGACGCGGAGCGGCGCGCTTCATTTTCCCGAGATCGGAATGTGCCACTTTGAGCTCGAATGTGCACACTCGGTTTTAAGCGTGATTCACAACAATTTAGACCAATCAATTAACCAAAAAATTAGTTGAATAATTTTAATCGTTCCCTCTCACTCGCACCTACGAGATTCTCGTATCTTCTCGCTCCCTTCCACTCATTGCTATGGTAAATACGTTTTTCGAACATAAAATCGATATTTACCAAACGAAATTTAACCCCCTAATTTAACCCGCCGAAAAACTATAACTTAAAAACTGACCTGGTCTTTTTCGATGAATCCGATGAATGCGGTGCGCTCAATTTCGACGGGCTGCCCCGCCCGATCGTAGAGCGCGATGACAAAGTGGAAGAAGTTGGATTTTCGCAGATTGCTCGGGGGTTGCTTCTCGAAGTGCGCTCTTCCGACGCCAATTCTGAAACACACGTGTTACTCTATTAGCACCTCTTAAACAGTCCGCATTCTAGTATTATTACATTTCGACCCTTCTAATCTAATTTAACATTGTTAAGATAACGCGGTTAAGCGTTATTACTACAAGTGTCACAACACCATCTGCGCGGAAGGGTTCGGTCTAAGCGGTCAATGCGAGCTCCATTGTCCGGATGCATCGGCGATAATTGCTTAGGTACCAGTTTCGCCAACCCCAACAAGATAACAGGGCGCGTTGATCATGTCAGGTGTTCGAGGATGAGACCACCGGAGGCGAACGGTGCGATAGCGAACGTTACGTGGACGTTAATATCCTATGGCCGTAAAACCATCCATGCAATGATCTTCATGTTTCTGTGATGCCAGTAAAAGTTTTCGTATGGGCGTACGACGTATACGACGATGTCCCGTTTTATGCATCAGTAAAAGCGCCATTCGACAGTTATGTATATTTCAGACGTATTCAATACATCCACACTGCATTTTGTCAAATAAATAAATGGAGTGGCAACTAATGCGAGAGGGGTACGGCGACTCAGGTGTACTATGTGCTAGATATAGATTACATTATCGATGAAGCGAAACGTGACCCGATAGCCGGCCGGATAAAACGCTACCTTCCGACTCCGAAGTTACCTGAACGTTTCGACTTCTCTATTATTGGAAGGACAAATTAATGTGATCTGTATTAAGTCCCCGACTACCGATCAAGATTTACTTAAATTGCAGATGATGAGGATTCTATGTGAAATTAATGATGTGCAAATGACGGCATGCGTTGTTCTTCGAAATTGCTTGTTTGCGTTAAAATGCATTCTATTTTATTTACAAAAATCGCAATTTTGGAAGCGATTTATGTAAAACAACTATCAACCAATTATGTATATTAATCTAACTAAGTTTTTAGTAAATGAATTTATTTATTTGTGGGAATGGAAATAAAGTTTAAAAATAAAATTAACTACCATACAAGTAATTATGTTTAAAATTATAATAGTTTAAAATCAAGAGCAATCTAAATTTATTGATCCGATACAATTTTCATAAATTACTCTTTTTTATTTTTGAAGTTTTTCTTAGTAGGGGAGTGTTCCCGGGTATGAGACAGGCTCCAGTTATGAGACAGTCAATTATTTTCATTACGCAATGTCAATATGGCCGATCTGATTACTGTCAAGTACTTCTTTGGTCATCAATCAGTTTTTGTACTAACACTGAAATGAATCGACGCATTGCTTTTATCAACTGCAAACATCGTATGTAAAATTGCAGGTTAAAAACGTTTTTGATTTTTTTCAAAATGTTATATTTTTCATGTAAATCAATTGAAAAAGGAAAGTGTAATGTATAGCATTTAGTGTTTTTCTTATATTTTACGATCCAATATTAGATTAGGCCAATATGTGGTTGGAAAACAATTTTTTTTTAAATTCTCAAAATGTCGTCATTGTCCGGGTGTGAGACACAGCATATTACCACCACCCAAGGGTTCCAAAGCAAAAACATCATTAGTATAAAGTTGTTGCCGAACAAATTGAACGCTGTTAACAACATCAAATGCAATATTTGCAAGCGGTCAGTTGTTTTGAAGTGCGCAAACACGTGTGCAAGCATCTACACATGCAAACATTGCGACCAATATGAAGAGGAAAGTGATAAATAAAAAATATGGAAAGCATAAAAAATTATAATTTTGAAATAGATATGAGGTTTTTACTTTATATTTTACAATTTTTAATGTATTTTTGTAGGTGTCTCATATCTAGATACAAATTTTTTTCCTGTCAAAAAACTGTCACTTAGAAAATTGGTCATAAAATTTTGCATGTTAATGGAATCACAAAACTTTCTGCGGATAAAAGTTGTGTATTTTCATTACCTTTCCAACAATAAATAGAACACCCGACTTTATTTAACCAGTAAAAAAAAATTGGCTCATAAACAAAACCCGTCTCATAACCAGGTACACCCCCTTACATATGAAGCAACAGTTTTTATTAAAGTGAATTAATAAATAATAATACTGTAATCAAAAGTCCGTTTAGCTTGAAACAAACTTATTTACCTATTAGTAAGATAATATAGAAAAAGTATTACAATCCTGAAAGGGACGATAGGAAATGTGTCAAACGGTCTTTACTATACATATAGATATAATTTTAAATTGATGCTTTGGACACACTTGTGGTGGTACGACTGTTTGAAACACATTTCTCATCGTCCCTTGCAGGACTGGAACACCTTCTTCGAGATTATTTTACCTATCAGTTTACTTGTAGATGATAATCTTGAATTTTTCATTTCCATTTTTGCTCTAATTAGTTTTATTAAAGAGTTACAACAACCAGTAATAGCGCGGTCAAAATGTGTAGAATTTTATAAAATCTAAGAACCTTCAATTATTATCAAAAACATTCAGTAGTTTAATGACTCAAAGATTTCAGTCCAGTCAATATTGAAAACTAACAAGGAGAGGTTCAGAACTGTAAATCACATATTTTCATTATATTGACAGTGTTTAAAGAGTACTACTTCAACATTAATTTGCCAAAGTAGTAGAACGCACTATTCTTCTTCTTCTTCGTTTTAATTTAGAACTCATTTCTGTTATTTCCAATTTTGTCTCTTAATCCTGAGACGCTGAGGTCCAACTTTCACGCCATGGTTTTGCGGGTCGTCCTTGGGGTTTCTTTGTGTTGGGCCTTTCCTTTCTTTTATTTTGCTAGTCTGTTGTGCCCATTTTATTTATATGTTCATTATTGTTCGCACTATTAAAAAAAAACGGTTTTAAAGTTTTACTGAGCGGTTGATTCCTTAGTAGATTTTCCTGTTTGTAAGAAACGACTCAGTACCCGAAATGTTAACGCAACTAACTACGAGGCAGCAGGTCTTTGCCTTGAGCCGCGCAGAAAGCTGTTTTTTCGCAACGCTTTCAATGAAAAGAAAAATTCCTTTTTTGTGTTTATATCTATTTGTTAATCGTTCGTTGTGGTTCGAATAGTTCCTTAAAATCGATAGTTATGACAAAGTAAAACTAGTACAAAACGAAAAACGTTCAATAGAAAACAAATAAGTACTTACTATATTGACTGAAAAAATATTTAATACTACACACAAATAATAATAATATTTTATTTTACAACAAATTATAACTGTATTTAAATAGTACCCTAATACAGAATGATATCTATAAATAATAAAGCGAAAAAATAATAAATTTTGCAACATTGTACACATACTAAGGCATTTTGTTTTGTAAGCACAAGGTACTTTTAAAATTTCAAGCGAGTGGGTACATATTTCATTGAAGTTCATAAACATTTCTCTATTACTACAGAGCTTTTACGAAAATCAAACATATTTCATCATTCTAATAAAAAATAAAGAGGACAGTTGATAATGAACAATAGATTGAATTTTAACATTACCTTTTCGACAACTAATTTCACTGTTTGCACAATAAAAAGGGTTTATAAATTTTCTTACTTGTTTATGAAGATAAAATTCACAAAGTTGTTCTAAAGTACAGTCAAACCTCGATAAGTCGAAGTTGAAGAGAAACTAAAAATAATTCAAATTATCAAAAAGTCGAATTTTCGATATAAAAATATTAACGTTGAAATAGGCAAGTCCTAGTGAAACAGGTTCGAGTTATCAAAAATTCGGCTTATCGAAATTAGACTGTATTACTTTCAAAAAATATTCGGAACGCAAAAAACGACTAGTAATTAAAAATTAAAAAATATTTTTAATTAATCATAATGTTCACGTCCAATATCTTTTAATAATGTTTAATGTTCACTGGAATTGGACACTCAATAAAACAAAAATTGTTAAACTTGCAACGTTTCGTTCCTGTTATTGAAACTTTATTAAGCAACTCAAAAATTAACAAAGTATAACAACAATAACTACAAGTATTTTATAAAATAATATAAATTATAAAATACCTTAACAACACAAAAAGAAAGTTAACCATTAAAACTCAATAATTCTACATGTGTCAAAATGAAAGATTTTTAAATATGAAAGATTGCAACTATGATTCTAAATAATCAATCATAATGTTCACGTCCAATATCTTATAATATGTTAATGCTCACTGAAATTGGACACAATAAAACAACAAATTGTTAACTTGCAACGTTTTCTATAAAAAATGAATGATATACCTATATATACGGAAGTATTTAACTGAACTTCTTTTGGTAACTCCAGTTTTTGATAATTCGAATTATTTTTGCTGTCTCTTCGACTGCGACTTATCGAGGTTCGACTGTACTTCCACAACTACATGGGATTTTATAAATCAAACCAGATTATTGAAGAAGAGAAATTGGATCTTTTAATTTACTATAAACTGTATTAATTGTTTTTAGATTATAAAATGCAAATTTTTCAACTCTTGGTCTAATAAAACGATCAATACTACTAGACAATTCTTTGATGTAATGCAATGTAAAGTATGTTGTTACTTGTTGGACATCTTTTTTGTTATCTACCAATTTATAATTATTTATAAAACGATTAATGAGTTTTAAAGGGTAATTATTATAAATAAGAAGATATTTTTAATCGCATTCTGCAAGTATCGAACAACAGACCTGCCGTTTCGGAGTTAGTTGTATTAAACTTTCGGCTACTGAATTGCTTCTTACGAACACGAAAATTTACGGTTTTTTCCAAGTATTTCTGTACAGTGCATCGTACTGCTTTGGCAAACTATTGCTAAAGTAGTAATCTTCAAACGTTAAGAAAAATCTGTGAGTCAGAGTTCCGAACCTCTCCTCGTGAGGAGCGTTGCAAACGGGCAAACTGTTGTTTTCGAAGAAATATGAAGCAACGATGGGCATTGAATAGTGGTTACAAAACGCTACTTTATTTCAGTTTTTATCGTTTGCTATGAATTTAATGGAACCCAACAAGCCGAGCATTTACCACCTTGATTAGAAGCGGGATATAAATTATCGCGTTCGTGTAATTCACGCGACTCGAGGGCATATTTCAGTGTTGGATTCCTGCAGACCAAACCGGGCGTCGCTCCGGCCACAAATGGTTCTGATTGCAATTGATCCCGCTTCACATGCGGTTAGACCAAACAAACTTTATTTATGGAATTCATTCGTGTGTGTGTCCCGTATCGTTGAACAAACGATTTTAATAAGCGCCCGACGAAATACTGAATGTTTCATAGAACGCACCATTTTAGTTGATTGACGTAAAATACTACTTGAATTACATTTTTAATTCGAATAATTTATCAGACGTACGTTTGGACAACAGTTGAACATTCAGTAATTACTTGATTTCATGAGATAAGTTCTGTAATTACCTAAGTATATCATCGACTATTCAGAACGTTTGGACAGTTGACAATTAATATTATTTGAAGGAGTGCCAAGCTATAACTAATTTCGTAATGGTAATTATGGAGAGACTTCCGTGTGTTTACAGAAAAATAAATGCGTTACGTCATTGCCATTAGCTTCGCTGATAATGTGCATGAAAGAGAAAACTCGACGTCGTCCTTGCTTATCGGGCATGCTTTCATTAACGAAATTTTTCTGAAAACCGGTGGAGCAAGAGTAATTTAAAAAATTAAAGTTTTTAATTTAAAATTTGACTGCGAATGCGTCGGTTCTAAATTAAAAAGCCCTGCGTATTTTGACGATTACAAAAAAACTTGCTTATGGTCCATGTGGTTTTAAGAAACTGCTGTTTTATTGAACATAATTGGCCAAATTGGCCAAATTGTACCAATTTTGTTTTGTAATAAATACGTTCAAAATAACCAATAAATAATTAAAATTTTAATATTAGTTTCGTTATTTAATCATAACAAAGACATCAGAAGTAGCTGCGAAATTCAGAAGATCGATGACTGGGTTAAAAAAAGAAGAGCGGAATGGAATAACCACATATCGAGGATGGACGATACCCGAATTGTGAAGAAAGTTAGAGATCTTTCTCCAAGAGGTAGAAGATCACCGGGTAGACCTAGAAAAAGATGGAAAGATGTGCTGGACTAAAACAAGCTGTTAAGCTTATAGAGAAGAAGAAGAAGAAGAAGATGAAAAGAAGTTTTTTTTTTAATTATCTATACCTAGCATTTTTTATTATTGAAAATCTTTGTAACTTGTACGGTTTACAAAATTAACTTTTTAAATTGTAGGTACTGTTGTTTCTGTTATGTGAACATATGCAATATATAATACAGCTTTAAATTTATAGTTTAACATACAGCTTTATTTATTGATAACAAGAATATCGATTAATTTTTATTTAATTAAACCAATTTTTCTAAATGATTTATCATGTCTTTCCATACGGTCTTTCAATTAAATTTGACCAAACAAAATACCAAGTGCAATACTGAATGGGCGAAATTATACTGTTATGATTTGGAAAACTCAACAAAGCAACGAAGATTTTTGTAACTTAAAAGTTAGTCTTAATATCTGACATTAAATTTATAGCTAATTAATATCTAAAAATTAAAATTTCTGCAGTATTTTGAATAATAAAGTCACCTTCTTAAAATCATCTTGTAAACAGATAAACAATATAACAATTTTGTGTTAATTTTTTTAATTTGGTTAAAATAGCTTATAAGCTAAACACAAATGTTTACATTGTACGACATCATGGGGTAATCACTCAATGCTTTTAATAGAGCCAATTTTGTCACTCGGTTTGACTTTTCAATACCAATTTACAAGTATTGCCTCGCAGTTTCTAGATTTTATTATAGTTATTTTATGTTTGCCACGTTAATAAGGTAGCAGAAAATAGCAACGCCCTCTGCCAATTGAAAACTTCAACAAAATATGAAATCGGCACTTTTAAAAAACTTCAAGTTATAAATTATTTCAGTATAATATTTCAAAACGTGGTCAATTTCGGAAAATACCATTTTATCAAATTGTCAGTCACAGTTAAACAAATTTTAGCAAAATTGGGCATAGAGGAGAGGGGCAAAAGTGACTATCCCCGCGTACAACAATTTAGTTTTATAATATCCTATTAAATAGTTATTTTTTCTGAAAGCAGTGTTGGTACGATTGAGGCAACTTCAGCTATAGCCCATAGCTTTCCCGTAGTTGCAGATAATCACAAATTAAAAAAAAAAAACAACATAATCGTATTGTTAGGACATGCAATTTATTACCATCTTCCAATTTCGATACTCGTGTTAAATTGCAAATAATTGATGCCAAAGAGCTGACCAATAGAATCTCACCACTTAAAGTATAAAAGAGTACGGTACTGTTCAACACAAAAATAGTTATAAGAAGTAGCTTTTAAAATGTAGTAGTAAGTAGTAATAAGTAGTTTTCTAAATACAGTAAAACCTCGATTCTCCGGACCTCAGTTACACGGATTCGCGATTATCCCGATTGTCAACCGCGTTCGTTTTTTCCTGTTAAAACGGGACACTTTGTAATTGTGCTTAAAACCGAGTGTGCGCATTCGAGCTCAAAGTGGCACATTCCGATCTCGGGAAAATGAAGCGCGCCGCTCCGCGTCGCGCTTCATTTGCCTCCCTCGCTCGGAAATGTGCCACTTTTCGCTCGAATGCGCACATCTTCGCATTAATTGGATTTGTCTATATTATTCTTTTATTCTTCAATTCGAAAAATTAAAAGTCTAATAAATTAGATTAATTTTTTGTTTGAAAAAGGTTAGAAATTTTATCTCTTTTGATAAGTTATCGTGGTGCTCTTCCGCACGCCTAATTGTACCGAGCATGAAAAAAATATTTTTGGGTGTACTTTCGAATGTTTACTAATTCGCGTTTTTGATTAATTAAAATTGTATATGAGTCAAATTTTCTGAAGTGGGCCACAAAAAATTAACTAGTTGATTTTTATATCATCTTTTGCAGATTGTTGAAGGTTTATATGTCAAAATTAATGTCTCCAAATATTTTTGGGTAATTTTCATTTTTTCTGAAAATTATAAACAAATTAGTTTTAAGGCGCATTTTGAATACACTGTTATAATTAGACTTCATTTATGCATTAATTCATTTTTTAAATATAAATAAATATTTATATGTTACATAGGTGGTGCATCATAATTTTAGAATTACTTGGGTGGGGTATGTTAAAAAAAAGGTGGGGAAATAAGAGTCAAAATTCGGAAAAAGTTAAAGTATTTTTTTTTCATGTACGATGAAGTCTCCTATCTAGTCTAGATTAAAAGTATTAAATTAGAAATATGGTTTGTGGTAAAATTGCCCTACTGTAATTTTTAATTAAAAGAAAAGCGAGAAGTGGTACATTTAGTTCAGTTTGATTTAATTAATATTATTTGTAAGAGAGAAGAATAAGATAGGCAAATTTAATTATTAATGAGTATGTGCACTTTCAAGCGAAAACTTTTTCCGAATAGAAAATCTGTATTTGAAAGATTTGTTATTAATATAGTCGAATCCAATTAACACGAAGATGTGCGCATTCGAGCGAAAAGTGGCACATTTCCGAGCGAGGGAGGCAAATGAAGCGCGACGCGGAGCGGCGCGCTTCATTTTCCCGAGATCGTAATGTGCCACTTTGAGCTCGAATGTGCACACTCGGTTTTAAGCACCATTCACAATAATTTAGGCCAAAAAACTAATTAAACAATTTTAATCGTTCCCTCTCACTTGCACTTACGAGATTCTTGTATCTTTTCGCTCCCTTCCACTCATTGCTATGGTAAATACATTTCTTGAACATAAAATCGATATTTACTAAACTAAATTAGTTATTTTCATTTGAAAGAGCGTAGGATAAAATAGACAAACTTAATAAACACGAAGATGTGCGCATCCGAGCGAAAAGTGGCACATTTCCGAGCGAGGGAGGCAAATGAAGCGCGACGCGGAGCGACGCGCTTCATTTTCCCGAGATCGGAATGTGCCACTTTGAGCTCGAATGTGCACACTCGCTTTTCGCCACGATTAACAATGATCAATTTACTTTTAATTTTGTCTAGCCATTTTATGAATCTATTTGGTATTTTTTACTGTTGATTTTATAATTAATACTTATTTGTTTCGTTTTTTTCTGTAAATAAATACCTAACAAGGTAAAATTGTTTTTTTTTCAATAATCCTGATTTTCGATTATCCGGACCAGCTGCAACATTAATTAGTCCGGATAATCGAGTTTCCACTGTAGTTTAAAAAGTGTTTGTTAGACTAAAATAGAGAAATAGAGAAAATAATAGAAAAGACTGTGTATAAGCCCCCTTCTCAGTAAACACTCCTGTACAACGGATAAATTCATTGATCCCGCTACTGTACGTTGAAGCGAGGTTTTACTGTACATAATAAATTATGAATATTAAGAGCAATAACAACAATTGAATTATTAAACAAAAGATACAAAGCAATCTAAAATTCAACTATTAGAATTGAAAAGCAAATAGTTGTTGAACGCTCATTGTCGGCAGTAAACTTCCAAAAGTGTTTGCAAATTGCCTAACATACAGTCAAGGTCCCTAATAAATGAAAAGGGAATTCTCATTACCTCTGTTTTTACGCATAATTACACGGATGCGCTATTTGACAAGTTTACTAGGTGTCTGTAATTTTACATAAAAGCAATTTGTCTGTTATATATTTTATGAAAATTAACATCAACATTAACATATAAAAGCACGAAAACATGCATGAAAATTTCATACCAATTAAGTTAATAAATTATGGCAGCACAGAAAAATAAGCAACTTAAATGTGGAGTATGTGTTATTAGAATAAACACACGGGTTTTAAACACGTGGTGGTTCATTGGATGGCAAGTAAGCAGTTAAGTGAACAAGCTGCTAATTAGATTCCTGGCGCTCAATGCCACCGCAACATTAAAAGCTCGCCCTCACGCCAATCCACCAACGACAGCTAATAAAGAATTGCGTAAAACCCTAAGGGTTCCTAACAATACTTGTAATAATAAGAAAAATATACGCCGAACTAATCTACGGGATTTTATTCAATTATTCGGCGGCCTTGTTTGATGGCCGATGCTTTCCTTTCCACTAAATAAAAGCTCTACATTTAAATTTATGTCAAAGCATTGATAAAAGCTCGGCTATTAATTGTCAATGCCACCTAAGAAAAAATTTAATTATTTTTTAAGACAGTTAAACTACCATGTAATTAATTTTTAAACTGTGTCTATTATTTTATTTGTGCTATCTACATATTTATATATGGGGTGTCCCATTTAATGTGCCCCAGCTTATAACTCTAAAGCTAAAAGGAATTTTAAAGAAAGTACAAAGTACCAAAGTTTTTTTTTAATTTACGCGATCTATCGATGGACATAATTATAATTTTTTTTCTACTTCTGGTTTAAACAGAAATAATATCAATTTTCTTATCTTAAATAGCAAGGTATCGATTTTTGTCCAAAGTTGGATAGAGTTAGTTAAAAGTTTTCCATTATTTAACAAAATGTTTTGACGAGTTCTATAGAGTTTAAAAAAACTCCAGTACCCTTCAATTTAAGATAACAAATTTAACACCATTTACGGGTAAACCACAATTAGAATAATATTTATTATATTAATGTCCATAAATTAAAAAAAGTCTTTTATACTTACACTTTTTTTGAAATTTTTATTAGTTTTAGAATTAAAAGCTTGTGGCACTTTGGTTGAGACACCCGGTATAATGAAATTTTCCTGTAACGATTTTTTTCAGAATGTTTTTAGTATTCAGTGCATTAAACTTTTTTAATGGACTAACGTCCAATCTTAACCCCTTGACATACAATGACGTCTCTAAGACGTCAAGAACTGTATTCAATTTTATGTTTCGAAAAAGGTTTGTTTTCAACAATAATTTTGTTAAAAGGCACAAAATTGGCGATTTGGGAATTTTGTTATTAATATAATTCTGTAATATTTAATTGCGAAATGTCAAAGAGCAAATTAATTCTTGTAAAGCGTGCTTAAAGCCGAGTGTGCGCATTCGAGCTCAAAGTGGCACATTTCCGATCTCGGGAAAATGAAGCGCGCCGCTCCGCGTCGCGCTTCATTTGCATCTCGCTCGAAAATGTGCCACTTTTCGCTCGAACGCGCCCATCTTTGTGTTTATTCAATTTGTTTAAATTACTTTTTGGATTTAAAAAGGAAATAGCAATGTATTCAAATAAAACGACATATGCGCAGTGTAACATATAGTTTGATAACCACTGGTCTAGCTATACACAAGCGCAACATAGCGCGTTGTTATATTGAATTAAATCGCGCCAAAGAAGTATTACTTCTAACGTGCGTACATAAGTACATGCACCGGTTTTTTTTTACATAGAATGAAATTCAGTTTTAAACATTTAGCAAAATTATTAAAGTAAAATCGAAGAATAAATTATTTTAAGTTTTTAGACAACTCAAATTAAATAGATTAATAACTTGGAAAATTTTAAAAATATATTTAAGAACTTTAAAAATTTTTAATTATCAATTTTTTTTGTATAACACAAATTGAATAAAACAAAACTTTATTCGGTAAATTTAAAAGGAAATTTTGATGAAAAAATCAGTATGTATTTTCAGAAAACTCAAATAGAGTAAATACAGAATTTTTGTTTTTCAAAAAACTTTAAAGATAATTAATTTACGCAAATAAAATTAATATTGGAAAAAACTCAATAAATAAATTATCTTAATTGTTCAGAAAAATTAAATTTATAAAATTAAATACAGTCAAACCTCGATAGGTCGAAGTTGAAGAGAAACTAAAAATAATTCGCGTTATCAAAAATTCGAGCTATCGATATAAAAATATTTTTTAGTTTATGTTTTCGAAATTTTCTTATTGTTTTTTTTTCTTAATAATTTCCTAGTGATTTCTTGCTAAAACCTAAATCTTCTGTCTTGAACAAGTTGTAATTAGGCTTCATTTGTGGAATAATTTAATTTTTAAATATAAAAAAATATTTATATGTTATATATTATATGCATCAAAATTTTAGAACAACTTAGGTGGGGAATGTTAAAAAAGATTGGGAAACACTGCTCTAAATATTTCAAAATATATTAAAACTATTAATTGTTTATTTTATGTATGCTCATAACAGTTAAGTTGAGTCAAATTAAATTTTTTTTCGGACTCATCAAATTCGGTTTTTTGTATGTCAAGGGGTTAATGTGCACCATAATATTTTTCACAATACTCGTAGTTTAGGTTTCAACATTTTATGGTATAATATTAAATATTTGGTAAGCTAAGCTTTACATCACAAAAATTATTGATATATTTTTTTCCTGTACTTTTATATAAAAAAATTAAAAAATATATGTGTTCATATCTAAATATCAAAAATTGGGCCGCGTTTTGCTTACACCGCCACCAATTCAGCCGGAATTGTTATGGTCATGTTTTAGTGTTACTAAAGTAAAGCTAATTTGCTTCTAACATATAGTTTTTGAGTTATTTGTAAATATATGAAACACTTCCCATATTTTGGTCTTCAAAGAGGGAAATTTAAAAAAATTGATCGATGTTGGTACGGACCCTTTTAGATATTGTAAAAGTAACAATTTTAGGCTAAATGACAAATTTAGATTTGGGTCTCATAGTTACACGTTAATTATTAAATATTGTATAAAACTATGGCTTTATATTAAAAAATTACTTTACCTATATAAAAAAAAATTCCTTGTTCTTGTATATAAAAATTAAAAAGATATGTCAGTATTTAAAAAACACAATTTAGCTGTATTTAGTTTGCAACAGTGCCATTTTTACTAAAATTGTTAATGCCACTTTTAAATATATTTAAAAAAAAAATTCCCATATAATTTTATTTTGTAGGGTCCCTAGTTTTCGAGTTATGCGCAAATATATAGAAAACACTTTTTACCAATGTAAAGTCTTATTAAGTCAATGAATTAATAAGACTTCCAATAGTGCTATTTAAAAAAAATTGGCCACATCGGTAGAAACACTTTATATATCATAAAAAAGCATGTTTTGACCTAGACGTCAACCCAAAAATAAGTATACGACGCCCTATTAGATTTTTCTAAAACTGCCAATAAATATTTAAATACACCAATACCCTGCATTTATCACAATATCATCAATACATTAAATATCTCGCAGACCATAAGTTATATTAAAAAATAGTTTGGCATAGAAACTTTTTTTTGGCTGTACTTTCAATCTTTACACATTTGTATTTGTACTTGTAAAGATTCATCATCACCAACAATTTTAAATTCGTAGGATTTTTGATAACGCAGTATTGGAAGACCATAAAAATTAAATAGGGCCAAAAATTAAATTTTAATATTATTTTTAATATAACAAACATATATTGGGTGGGTCTCAAAATTCATATGCACTCATCATGGATTTTGCAGCTACACATAATTGCAATTGCATTTGCATTTTCTGATCATAAGATAAACTTGGGCACAGCAGCAAAATACATTGATCTATAGACTAATTATTGGCAGTATAGCCACCTGTACGTTAGTCCTACAGGGTATTTATAGGATTCGCAAATCAGATAATGGTGGTGTTTATGTCAGTTTTTCGCTCATTTATTTCATGCGCTCAATTGAGTGCGGTATATAACGAACCCGGCACAGTAACGGCGCCAATAGACGGGTGATTATATTGAAATACTGTCGCCTAAAACGGAATATCTGCAGTGATATATGTCCTCCAACCCCAGTCACATAAAATGGGCTTTTTATTTGATAGGGATGCCGAAATGATTGTTATGTTAATAAACCACAAAACTGAATTTTTAATTTCCAATTGTATCCAAATTTATTTTGGGATAAACTCGATTTCATAGACAGATCGCTAGATAGACATGTCTAATTTAATTATGCGAACTTAATCGAATTTATCTACACAACAAATAAATATTTGATATATTTAAATTTTATTTTATACGTCAGTTTTAATTTGGGGATAGCTTTGCGTAGGTAATTGAAATCGTGCAATTATTAATACCTGCATTTTCAATATATTTGCTATATTATAAATTTAGATATGGCACCAATTTAAATATTTTGCTCTCAAAATAAAGGACGCGCTTTTAATTAAAAATTATCAACATTTTCTGTCAATTATAAAGCAAAATCATTTAAATTAATATGTGTGAGTGCTGTTTGACAACTTTTCAGTTCAATCTTTAGAATTATTGGACATGTTTTATAATAAAAAAAATTCATTTTGTTATTTTTTCGATTAATTTAAATACAAAAATGGATAGTTTACAATACTCTTTTAAAAAATTGGTATCGCTTTATGAATTTTAACAACTGAAGTGCCCTTAAGTCAAATTTAAGTTGGTATGCCTTTAATAAAATTTAAATCACATGTGATTTTTAAAAAAATTATAAAACCCCAGTTCAGGAAAATATTTAATATCATTGTATTCGTATTTAATATATTTTAAATGTATTTTTGTTTGAATTATTAATTACTGATACAGAAAAGCTTTATTATTAAAAAATCTATTGTATTTCATTAATAAAAAATATTTACATTAATTAAAGGCTGCTGTAATTTTTTTATAAGTAAAATATAATTCAAATCAGAATTTTAAGAATAAAAAATAATGATGTTAATATTTGATAGAAGGTTGTGCTTTTAATTAATTTTAGAAATTATTTAAAAATTTAATTTTTTTTCCCAGTGATAATTTTATGAACTCCTGATCTTATAAATTTTTTATTATTTAGTTTTGATTTAAGCAAAATCTATCAGAATTCTTGTACCACGTATAAAACAAATTAAGGGTAGTTTGAAAAATATTCGATCAAATCCGTTCGACCTAACTAAAAATAAAATTTAGAAAAAATCACTCACCCATTTTGATCCTGCATGGAGGGCTGCATCCACGATCGGGTGGTCGTAAGAGGTTCCTCTTTAAGGCTCGGTCCACGTGGTTGATGATGATGATGCAGGCCGGCTGCATCTTGATGGTGGTGTAATCCAAACATGAGTCCGGGTCCAGCGACTCGCGGTCCGCCGGTTCCAGGATACAACTTCCGACCCCAGGCTGCGGCCACGGGGTCCAAATCGGGCGCCGGTAAAGAAAGCGCGGGCCAAGGAGACGCCGTCGGATAACCGCGCTCCACGGGGTTGCTCTCGTCGGACCGCGTCTTGGCTGCTATTAGCAAGTCTTGTAAATAAAAGGGCAATCTGCTTCTGGATCGCTCTTCGACGTGATTAAATGTTAATAAATACGCAACCACTGCACTTTAATAAAAGTCACTGAACTACCCCAATAAGAGTGCCGCCAGATGATGACTGAAGGAGCGAATAGTCTTCGCGCTCACAACATCGTCCCGATGGAAGATGGGTGACGGCTGGGTTAGATACTCGCGAGAGACCACTTGTACGCGGAGTCAACAAGCGGATAAACACGACTGGGACGCTGATAAGCATCGAATGGTCCGCGAGCAATTTGATGGTTTGCGACCTCTCGGGGGTGGAGAGGTGCCCGTTCTGTTGCTCCCGAATATTACAGCATCGAAGCGGCCGCTGAGTTGCATCCCAAGGGTTGTTTTCCGCCACACCCCCGGAGACTGACGACTCTAGAAAGACGCCTGGCGTCGCTCGGCGTGAATAGCGTCGTGCGAGGGTGGAGGGCCGACCTCGACGTTCAACCCTTAGTTTCGCGACCAACCGCAGGAGACTTGGATCTTCTCTTGCCGCCAATGAAAATTCGTTATATCCGGTGCCGGGTACACCCCACGGTGTCATACTAATATACACAATTTCCTCCGCCGAGTAGGGATGGATCGAGCGGGTGGCGTGCGGATGCAGAAGAACAGCTTCCAACTGTGCTGGTCTCTGGTGGCGGAGCTTTTAAGTGCATATTTAGCTACCGAATACGAGTTGCAGTAGCTGCGGCTTTGTCGACGTTTTCTGAGGCGCCACACAGCTTTCGAATCTGCAAACAGGTGCTGGTTTGAATTTCTCGTTTCTTAGTTGCGAATTTCATTTTATCTCTTAATTAATACAGAAAATTATATTAAAATAACGTAGATTAATTAATTTTTGTATTTACATCAAAAATCAAAAGCTTTCACACACTCGATTGAGCTTTTTTTTGTATTTTACATTGGGTATCTACTTTATTGCAGAATTAAAATTGATAAAACACTTTTTCTTACAAAATCTTAGAATCTACTTAAATTACTATACACAGTACATAAAACGAAATAAATAGAGAAAAATTTGGTGTCTAATTTAACTAGGCACTAAACATACTTATGTTTCGTGCTGAAATAACGTAAGCTCTTAATTTTTCTTAAAACAGCGACTAAACAACGACTACCAAATCACTTTTATGAGTTAAGGTCTCAATTTTAGGATTTTTAATAAGATTAATTTGTAAACATTTAAAATAAGTCGAATTTTTGATTTAAACCGTTAATGCTACTTTTAAACAAATTTACGTCGAAAATTTTTCTTTAGCACAACTCATACAGATATGTATGTCACTTTTACTCAAGACACAACATTTTAAATTTATATAATAAATGTTTTCTTTAACTCTCGGTATATTTAAAATGTTGCTTAACAGGTAAAATTTAATTTACAGATCACTTATGATCTGTGGTGACGAGCACAATTTATTTCACTAAATGTAAAAGTGATTTGTTTATAACCAAAACTTAACACGTTGACATTTGTACGAGAAATAGAGATATTTATGAATTCTAATGGATTTATAATTCTAAATCCACAACATGTGCCTATTCATATAACACAAATTACCAAATTGGTGTAATCTGTTTAAAAAACCCAATTTATATTAGAATTTCGTTAAATCCAAGGTTTGATAAATTTCATAAGAGTACAGTCAAGTATATTTTTTGGCAAATCTATCACAAATATCTATCTAAATATCTACTGTGTTGTTTATTAAAATTGAAGCAGAAGATTCTCAACTGTTAAATATCACTTTAATATAAAAGTTTAACTGTAGAATTTTTTCTATTAAAGTTCAATTATAAACTGCTTGTTTATGTACTAAATTAGGTACAGTAAAACCTGGATAACTAGAATCTCAAAATACCTACGATGTTTATGGCATTTAAAGAGGTTTTCCGTTTACTCGGTTCTTCAAATAGCCAGGTTCGAAATAACAGTTGTCCCATTTACAGAGGGGCCCACTAAGAAAGGGCGAATTAAACTTTTTTTAATTTATAGAGTTAAACATTTTCAATAAAAATGCCTATTTTATGTATGTAATATTCTTTTTATGACTTTAAGCAATAGAAAACTTACAGTTTTAAAAAATTACAATATTTAATATAAAGGGATTTAATTATTCTCTGCAATAGAGGTATTTCTTTGCAAAAATGTCGGGATCTTACTGTGAATATTAGCAGTTATTAGCACTCACTCAGGGTCCATTTAACCAGGTTTTACTGTATATAGTTTTATATTAAATTGAGCATTAGCATATGACTTACATTTGAGAGAGCGATGATTCAATTTTAATAAACAGCAGTGCAGATAGTATCGTGAATTTGTCTGTTAAAATGTATACAACTAATTTTAATAGACTAATTATAAATTTTAACTTAAGCCGATAAAGAAGTACTCTTTTTAGAAATTTAAAAATACCTATTCTCTTAATATTTTTTGATTAGAATTTTACAATAAATCTAGAGATAAGTTAGTTGGCAATAAAAAGAAAATAAGTAAAATCTAAAAGACAAATGTGACACTACAGGACAATTAAAACTTTTTCGCCAACAATACCGAGACAACTTATCATAACTTGGAAACTGCCTCTTATTTTCCATTCTATCTTGTTCAGAAGTGCAGAAGGTATGATTTGGGGAATTCTTTAGTTACATTTTCAGTGGACGATGAACGTTATTAAATGATATTGGATATTAAAAGATATTCGACGTGAACATTGTGATTAATTATTTAAAAAGTAAATTATTTATTGTGAATTATCCTTAAAAAAAGAGTGTGCACATTTGAGCTCAAAATGACAATGATTTCAATTCACACAGTTTTCTTCGTGACCTATCTACAGTGAAAATTGTGAAATAGGTGTACAATGAGAAAGAGCCAAAATTTTGTTTTAAAGGAAGGCGCAGTAATATACAGTCAAACCTCGATAAGTCGAAGTTGATGAGAAACTAAAAATAATTTGATTTATCAAAAATTCGAGTTATCAATATAAAAATGTTAACGTATTGTAATTTACTTTCTTTGCAAAGTAAACTTAAAAGTCTTTTAACTGTTTGCTTTTTCGTTGAAAAAATTAAAACAATATTTGCTTGATTCATCTTATATAAATATTATTCAGTTTAAAAGCATTAAATTAAAACGTAAATCAAATTTTATTTATGTTATTTTATCTAGCAATAAATAATTGTGGTTGTTCATGGTACCTATAACATACCATGAAATACTACGATATGGCATATTAATCATATCAATATTGATTTTTTGCATTTTAAACCGTTTACTTCTTAGTTACTAAGGCAGTTTAATTGTCCACATGCATATTAGCTTATTTTTTTTATAAAAAACCTGCTCTATCGTTACTCCAAACACTATCTGTCTTATTGATCTTCAATTTGAAACTGTAGAAAGCAGGAACATGGATCCTTCAAAGATGTCTCGCATTTATTTAAAAGTTCTTCACTCAATATGCACTGAAGCTAAGGATGCGTTAAGCTCAATTGTCTTCATTAGAGTAGATCTGCATTCTACCCCTTGCAATGCTCGGCTGCTCTTTTATATCCAACAACTACCATTTTTATTAGCCTTATAAATTTATTTAATTGGTCTTCCATGTAAAGTAGACTAATTTCGTTTTATGTCAAAGTTGATTTAGTTAAGATTACGTTTTAATTCCGCTAATTTATGGTCCAGAGCAAACTCGTTTTAATTACGTCTTCATTCTTTGCCGTTTATAATTGTGCGCTCGCAAGCGCAATTTTCGAACCAAAATTAGTACGTGCTCTTTGAAAACGGTCCCGCTCGAGCTTTGCGGTTTAACTCCTACTCTCTTCTGATATATAAAAGCTTTTACAATATAAGACTTGTATATCATTTAGATAGTGAACGTCATTCTGTATCAGAACGACAAAGAGGTGGCAGGATAATCAGCTGGTCGAGTGCAGGATCCTGTTGAGCCTTTCTAACTCCCTGGCCTACTTGCTCAATCCATCACCATATTTACTTTCGTACTTTATAAAGCAGAGCTATTCCAAAAATATTTATTTATAGACGCATATTTTCTTATCAAACCGTAATTTCGCAAAGCGCCCGAAATTTCGACGCGGCCAAAAGCAACCGGTTCCGTTTTTCTCTCCGAACCTAACAACCCGCCCTTTTGCCATCTTTTAAATAACGCATTAAAAGGCGTCGGCGGTAAATCCGAAAATGTGCCCATAGAAAAGCCGGGCATTATCTTTAAATGCGGTTTTTATTTAGAAATACCATTGATCACAATTTCGCCGGTTTGTGTCGGATATTTATCCACTCTAAAGATTCGAAACAGTGTACCTTGGGGAATCTCTAACGACCGCTTCATCTAAATATGGATTATTTATTCCTTTTTATACATCATCTCTAATCAACTTGAGTGATAACTTTTTATTCAGAGCGGACATAGACATTATTTTTGATTTTAAAATGTATTTCTCGTGTAAAAGACAGTCGCGTTTCGTGGAGATTTTAATGAAACGAATGAAATTATTTCGTTTTGGGTTTAATGTGTTTATGAAAAAAAAAACAACTAATTGGCATGCGGAATTATACCCACACGTGAAGCATTCAGGGCCGTAATTTAATTAGTTTTTATAATTTAAATTAAGTGGATGTATGGAAACTCGTTAAATGTTTCGATAAACAACTTCGCGGCTTATCTAAATGCGAGTGGTTGATAACTACATACAGTCGAACTTCCATAAGTCGAAGCTGAAGGAAAGTTAAAAATAAGTCGAGTTATCAAAAATTTGAGTCATCCATATAAAAATATTAACGTTGAAATAGACAAGTCCTAGTGAAACAGGTTCGAGTTATCAAAAATTCGGCTTATCGACGTTCGACTGTACTCTATTTTAGTTTTAATCCTCCGCATACTAGGTGACTAAATGTCCCATGCCGTACTAGGTGGGGTTTGCCATACCCCAAAAATAAAATAAAATCCACAAAATTGTACTTTATGACAGTTAAATGATAAGAAATATATTTTAATAACCAATCATGAATAGGTTTAAGCAAAACATGTTTATTTATGCATTAGAATAAACTTGTATTAATAACAATACAAAAACTTAACTTTTTCTTCAACTTATAAACTATTGAGTCTTTTCTTGAGTACTAAATTCCAATTCACGTGACAATTACGATACCGAATATTAAGAAAACCTAACAAGAATTTCATTCTTGCCTCCGTATTGAAATATAAATTAATTTCACGGCAATTTCATAATGATTCGCAATCATTTAGACCAATCAATTACACGAAAAATTAATTGAATAATTGTAATCGTTTCCTCTCACTTGCATAACAAAATTATCGTATCTTCTCGCTTCCTTCCACTCATTGCTATAGTAAATAGGTTTTTCTAATATAAAATCGACATTACTAATTTAAATTAAAAATTTTGATTTGAAGGAGCGCACGGTAAATTATACTAATGTAATAAACACGAGGATGTGTGCATTTGAGCGAAAAGTGGCACATTTCCGAGCGAGGGAGGCAAATGAAGCGCGACGCGGAGCGGCGCGCTTCATTTTCCCGAGATCGAAATGTGCCACTTTGAGCTCGAATGTGCACACTCGGTTTTAAGCACCATTCACAATAATTTAGGCCGAAAAATTAATTAAGCAATTATATATAAATATTCTGAAAATTTGAAGCCAATAGGTATATCAATTTGTAAAGACCGCTCTAATTTTTTTTTAATTTTTAATGTAGTGAGTGTTCTTTTAGAGGTTTTCGAGCGACCTGTAAAAATAAACGCAAAAAAATTTAAGTGCAGTAGTAATAATTGCCTTTATGTTTTTTTTTGTGTAGTGTGCTTTTTATTTTTATTGATGCTAAGCCAAAATATAAAAAATTGGTTGTTTTGAGCATCCTAAAATACATATTGTTTTGTGAGATATTTTCATAATACCTTAGGCAAAACTTAAAAGCAGCCATTAATATTACTCATTTTTATTAAGCACCTAATATCATTATTTACATTATTTTACATTATTCACAATTTACTTATTTTTGAGTAAAAATAATCTAATTTTTGATTTGTGTCATTCGTATCTAAATGTTTTTGGATAAATTGTTCTAATAACCTCGCCGATTTCTACAGGAAAAATTCCTCTCGACACATACTATTAATTAAATAACGTTTTTTAAAATTATTTTGCATATATAGGTATATTCAAATAGTTGAGATATTGAACTTTGAATTATTGATACAAAAATGCCATTACTGAATTGGGTAGATTGGCGAAACACATATTTTAATTCGGTAATTAAAGTAATAGAATTGTAAATTTCCATTTATCAAGATTTGACTGTAATTTGTAGAAAACGGTTTAAAATCAAGTTAATTTATATACAGTGGAACCTGTATAAAATGACCATCTAATGCACTAATAGAAATTGATCACTTTTAGCAAATATGTTTTTAAAATCAAAAAAGTAACTAATAAGATGAATTAAAAATTAAAAATAAAACTAGTCTGTATGTATATACATTCCATATGTATTTTTATATAAATATAGACACGTTCTTCAATTATTTTAACGTTTCTAACAAGAATCGTAACTATACATGTCAATAAAATTTTGAGATAAGCTACTTACTTTTAATAGTTGTTATTTAGTTTAAAAAAGTGCAAGAAGCTAAAAAGTTTAATGGTTTTCCCAGAAATTCGACATAGGAAAAATTTTAATTGCGGATGTCAATATTATTTTAAGAAAAGCTTCTAATTCTAAGACGCGGTAGATTAGGAAAATAAATTTTAAATAACGGGTTGTGTTAAAAGTGGGCACTGGTCACAACAGGGTGTGGTCATTATATGCAGAAAAAATTACATTAAATTGATAGCGGCTTGCAATAATCCAAAGAAAATTGGTCACCTTGACCAAGTGATCACTTTATAGATGTGGCCACTTGTGCAGGTTCCACTGTATACATTAGATTTTTTTAGTAGGAAGAATAAAGTTTACCTTCTCAGTTTTTTCAAACATAATTTTTTTAAAATTACTTAAATTCTCAAAAAGTAAATTTCAATGAAAAATATTAAACTATTCATCATTAATGCGGGAGTATTGAAGTTTAAATACTTGGTATCTCTTTCAGCAGAGAAAGGACAACCATTCAGCAAAAAGGCACTTCTAAAACAGTGAATTTAAAAGTTTTAAGGAAATACGTGCGTTTTACATTATTGACTACAATAGAAATACTAACGACTCTACGTGCCTTGGGGATTAGCACCCATCAATAACGAGACTACCACTAGATAATTGACAAATGATAAATTTACAACTTGTAAAAGTGTCAGTTAATTTCTTTACAATTCCCTTCACTCAATTTCGAAACTATCTAAAATATGCATGAATTTTCTACGGTGCGAAATATTGTTATAAATCAATTTTAGAATGCAGCCACTCACTTCCACCCATCCTTTCAGCCACGAGAAAAATATTTTCGAAGATTGAATAGAAAAATAGATGGCTCAGAACGAAACATGATACTTCGACGTGCGCAATTAAACCTCCGTGTACTAGGTGGGGTATAACTAACGTGAACAATTTTTTTTTGTTAAAACGGTACGTGTGGTTATCGAGCTTAAAATCGAGTGTGCACATTCGAGCTCAAAGTGGCACATTCCGATCTCGGGAAAATGAAGCGCGCCGCTCCGCGTCGCGCTTCATTTGCCTCCCTCGCTCGGAAATGTGCCACTTTTCGCTCGAATGCGCACATCTTCGTGTGTATTAAGTTTGTGTACTTTATCCTACGCTCTTTCAAATGAAAATAACTAATTTAGTTTAATAAATATCGATTTTATGTCAAGAAATGTATTTACCATAGCAATGAGTGGAAGGGAGCGAAAAGATACAAGAATCTCGTGAGTGCAAGTGAGAGAGAACGATAAAAATTGTTTAATTAATTTTTCGGCCTAAATTATTGTGAATGGTGCTTAAAACAGAGTGTGCACATTTGAGCTCAAAGTGGCACATTCCGATCTCGGGAAAATGAAGCGCGCCGCTCCGCGTCGCGCTTCATTTGCTTCCCTCGCTCGGAAATGTGCCACTTTTCGCTCAAATGCGCACATCCTCGTGTTTATTACATTAATATAATTTACCATAAACTATTTCAAATAAAATTTTTTAATTTAATTTAGTAAATATCGATTTTATATTCGAGAAACGTATTTACCATAGCAATGAGTGGAAGGGAGCGAGAAGATACAATGTGTTTTACTTAAACCTATTCATTATTAATTATTAAAATATATTTGTTATCATTGAACTGTCATAAAGTACAATTTTGTGGATTTTATTTTGGGGGTATGGCAAACCCCACATAAAATGCATTTCAAACGTATAACCTCACCTCAAATTTCGTTATTTTTCCGCTAAATTTTGTCGCATTAAAAAAAATATTAGTACCATTAAATTCAGCATGTGAAAAAACATACCTAAAATTAAAAGAAGAAAATTTATTCAAATATTTATGAAAAAAATTGATAGAATTCGATTTAAAGCCGTTTCATAATTATAACCTCACTGATTCTTTTTTAATTTAAGGCTAATACAACGTTTTATAGAAAAAAAATAATCATGGAGAACTTTTTTAATAATAGGTCAAGTTACCATTTCTATTTATTAAGTGAAATAAACCATTGTTCATACTGATGATCAAATTATCGATTAATTGTTGTGGAATGGTGTCCCAAGCTGATATGATGGCCGTTTGTAATTCACGAACAGTGCCAAATTGCCGGTTATCTTTATAAACAAGTGGCACAATATAAGCCCGTAAGTTTTCCATCGGATTTAAATCTGGACCACAAGATGGTCATTTAAGTAAGTCAATTTGATTATTTTGAAACCAGAGAATTGTGCTACGGCTTACATGAATACGTGCGTTATCTTGCTGGAAGATGACTAGTGAGAACACCTTGGTATTTTTCAGAGTTCATATGAGTAGATAGAAACACAAACGAAGTAATCAATTAGATGAAAAAGCGCCCCATACCATGAGCAAGCCACCTCCAAAATTCCACTTACTAAAAAATCTTTCTTCCTTTCTTAAGTCTCGCCAGTAGTCATTATTACCGTCTGGTCTATCTAAATTTTTTTTTTTCATCACTAAAAATGACCTATACCATTTTTTTTAGCATTGACTCAATTTTGAATTATTTTATAACTTATAACTGAATGTAGAACAAATACCAATTTGTTTTATAAATACTTAGGTACATTTTTCCAATTTTGAGTTAAGTTGATTTGGCCAAATTCAAGACCTTTGGTTTTATGAAACGGTTTCAAATACGGTGCTATTTTCATATTAGCACAAACAATATGAGCAGATTTTTTTAATATCCTCCAAATGGTAGATTTTGACAGATCTAAGTTAAGTTGTTTTATTTCATTGCAATTAACCCTAGAATTTAACGCACAATTTACAATATGTCGAATTTGACGACTTGATAACTTATTGGCCCTCCCAGGCCCTATTTTGGTACCATATATTGGTGTGTTTCGTAAATAATTATTAATCAACCTAGGAGAAAGTTTTAAACGTCGAGAGATTACACGATTACCAAGTTTTTCTTCACTTAAAACACTAATTTAACCCTTTTCATAGTTCTTTAAAGCTTTCCCCGTTGGCACAATCAAAAAATTAAATAATAAAGAACTAAAACGTACTATTAACAGAGTTACGTGAGGTTGTACTTATGAAACGGCTCTATAATGTATTTTATCTATTTTTTGGTATAACCAGATGAACAAATTTTTTTGTTTTAATTTTGTTTAAGTTTTTTTGCATGCTGAATTGAATGGCAATAATAATTATTTTGAGCGGCAAAGTGAAGTTTATAAATAAAATAAAATTTGACTGAGGTTATACTTTTGAAACGCACTTTAGTATGGCATGTGACATTTAGTCACCCAGTATGCGAAAGGTTAAATTAACATATTTTCGTGCGAGACCAAAAATAAACAAGTATTGTTTTTTTTGGGCCACCCTAATGTACATGTATTTATTTTTTGCGCTCGAATTATTTTAGGTTGGACACATCGAGGGTACACTGTATTTGAAAAAAAAATGTTAAACTTTAACTAATGACGACGTAATTACATCATGCTATTCCAGATAGTTTTCAGTACTAAATAAATAATTTCGATTTCTTTGTACAGGGGCGATAAAAGAGTTAATGCGTTGCAATAGTTAAGCATCCTAGAAAGAGCATGTGGCTGCGTGCTCGGTGTGTGAAACGATATGAAGAATGTTAGTGTTATTGCGTCCATTATTGGCACTAGAGATACGGTAACAACCGGCTTATGGGCAAACGCAAACATAATATAACAATTTGTCGCGCAAAGTACACACATAATACCGGTTCAAATAAGAGCCGCGCGACTTTTAGGGCTGGCAATATCCTTCCGCGGGAAGCAATTTGTTTTCATTCCCGGCGGTAGCAACGCAATCAGGCTTCGCCGACATCATCTAGCGACCAGCGAACATGTGCCGCGGGAATTACAGATAGTGGTAAATGGTTATTGCAGTCAGCGCGACTTTCATATACGTATTGACTTTCGGTATAATGCGTCCGTATATTGGCAGTTTGGAGGTAATGGGCTGCTGATCGGGTCGCTTCCATATGTGGAACCGTCGGAATGCGATAAAAACGCACAGCGCAACAAATTAACTTTTGCCGAGCCGGTAATAAAAAGAAGCCGGCCTGTTACCGGCGATGTAGTTAGCGTCGTCATTCGATTAGACAGAGAGACACTAAAAAGCAAATAACAATCACCGAGAGTGGTCCGTGTAACGGGCAGCGTGCAAGAGTGCGGTCGGCGATAGCGAGCAATCGGACAGTCGTAACTGCCGGTCCCGGAACAGCCCCCCGGAGTGGCATCACGGCGGCCCGCGCTCCATCTTTCACTCGTCTTCCATCCACTTTCATTTACCGAAGCTGTATCTCCTTAACCCTATCTACCAAAACATGTGGTGAAAAGAGGAACGAGATTGGTGATAAAACATCCAATAATGTAGGTAAAGGTAAGGTGGCTCGGGGGGCGCAAAGACATTCGCGGAGTTAGTGTGTCCCCAGACGCTCGTCCGGCAACCACGTGCCCATTACACAGGTATTTACCCCTGACGGCTATTGTAATGGGAGTGGGAACTGCACGACGCCGAGGATTCAATGTAACTTTCGGACGAGCTTACATTAGATTGTCGCCACCTTTTTTTAACGCGAAATATTCATTTCTAATTAAAAGCGATTTATATTAAAAATGACCCATAGAAGCGCTTTGGATGCTCTACACCAGGGTTTCTTAAACTCTAACGTATCATCGCTCTCTTCAATAAAACCTCTTTCACTTCGAAAAAAAATTGTTAGATTTATTAGTTTCTTTGATAATTAGCATAAGATTTTAAATCGGATGGAGTAAAGAACTTTTCTTTTAAGGTGTATATTTAATATGGATCTTTTTAATGTAAACGAATTTTTGCCTATATGGAAACCTGTTGTACCTTGGCCCTTTTTGCACTTGTAATTTTTTTTAAATTGTATACGTAACAATTTGTTGATAAAATGAATTTCATCGTAGTGGGGCACTAATAAGGTATTCATCATAAAATATTTGAAAGCGTTACCAACCGTTTACTCAAATTGCTATAAGATTTAAAACTTAGTGGATCTATGGCCTAGGTACAACAGAGGTGATGTACCTTGGCTCTATTCACATTAAGCAAAATAAAATCCATTGTTCTATGAAAACTATATACAGTGAAAGCTCTCTTTGCGGACAGGTCTAACAACCGGACATCTCCTTTGTCCGGACAAAATTTATAGAACCAAATTTTTGACTATGGTTCTACATGTAAATTACGATCTAATAACCGGACGCTCCCGTGACCGATTCCGAACACAAAATTTCTTCATTTTTATTCTGTAAATTTCCCACAGCCGGACATATACCTATTAGTTATATTCAATAGCAATTGGAACCTGTTTAGTGTTATCATATACCGCCTTTTTCGTTCGTTTATTTTCGTAAAGCCTTCGATTATGAACTTCAGTAGATTTCAGAACTACATAGAACGTGTAACTTGCAAAAACTTAATAAAATGGCTCCCAAAAAATTCTTATATGTATTGAAATAAAAAATGGAAGTTTTCAATGTTTTCGAAAAGGAGAAGCCAGCAGTACGCTCTTTAGCAGTTAGGTAAGGTACTTTATTTAACCACAGACATAATGTTTATTTACGTACTTTTTAACTATAGATTTAACATTGGAAAAACACAAGCTGCCAAAATAATAAAAAATAAAGACCGTATACGGCAAAGATGGCAATTAGGAATTAATTTAAACAAAAAAAAATATTTTTTAAATACTAAGGGCTGTATGGTTGACAAAATATGTTACGAATGGATTTTTAAAAGCTCGATGTCAAAACATACTAATATCTGACCCAATATAATGGATTTTGTTCAATTAGAAAAACACTAAAACATTGTCCTCGTTTTTTTTACTTCATATTTTACATATCACAAAATGTTTAAATATGAACTTACAACTATTCCAATACATTAAATAAAAATTATTAAAATTCTATTTTTTGTGCATGTAAATATACTCACTATCTAATAAGCGGACATCTCTAATAACCGGACAAAAATATCCCGACCGTGAGTGTCCGCTTAACAGAGCTTTCACTGTATTTGGTAATATTAGCTATAGAAAATAATCTTTGCGAAACATTTAATATTTCTAAAAATATAACTAAATTTAGCATTGTAAAAAACAAGAAAAAATAGAATCTAAGTATTTGTTACTGTAATTAATATTTGTGGGATCAATAAAACTTAAAAATAAAAATAAATACATAGGGCGTCAATTGTGTTTTGCATCATGGCACCAAAGACCTTTCCTTCAACCCTGATAATGTGTGTGCTCTACGCTATAGTAATTGTAATATGCATATATATTAGTATGAGCGAGAAATTTAGAAATTTGAAGGCTTGTCAGGAATGGGCCGCCCCCCCTTTAGTCCGCCAAGGCACAGAGCACATTCTAAAGTACTGTCAAACGGTGAGCAACATCTTTTTTTAAAGCACCTCGTATTTTAATCATTGTAATTTGCTAAAGAAAAAATCTAATTATTAAATTTTTGAAAACATTATTCATAATATACAAGTCAGAGAATTAAAAAAAAATTTAACTAGTGACGACCACACACAAATCTCGGCCGAGACGCATTTATGGTTAAAACTCTGTAATTTAATTAAATAGTCTTATTTTTGCAAATTCAATTTACTTTATCTAAAATTAATTTTTCTTTTCCAAAATCAAAATTACTTTTTCCAAATTTGTATTTGACCAGGTAGAATTTTATTAAAGTGTGCCAAAGATATTCCCAAAAACAGAATGTAACTAAGTAACCTGAGATTAATTTTTTACCAAAGTGCGATATTTAAATTCTAAACAATTTTATAAAAATAATAAACTAAACTAAGTGCAAAGTTACTTCGGGATTGGACTCTATCATAACTCCTTTTTTTCTTAGCTGTGAGCACATTAAAAGAACTAGTTGTTTCTAATCAACTACAGTCGAACCTCGATAAGTCGAAGTTGAGGGGAAACTAAAACTAATTCGAGTTATCGATATAAAAATATTAACGTTGAAATAGGCAAGTCCTAGTGAAACAGGTTCGAGTCATCAAAAATTTAATTTATTGAGGTTCCACTTATGGAGGTTTGACTGTAGTCCTTTTAAATAAAATTTTATCAATTTTGTCGCTGCTTTAATTTTGTAATTAATTTTATCAAACTATTTAACCAATCTGTTTATAAAACAAGTCGAATTTGTAGTTATATTTATTGTATTTATCTACCATCAATTTAATATCGCCTTTTTGAAATATACCAAACTTGGACGGTTTTACATAACGGTACATACAAGAATTTAAGAACAAAATATGGCCCCGTAACTCATGTAAGAATAATTTATTTGGCAATAAATGGACATAAATAAAGGTACAATTGGTAAATGTACGTCACGTTCGACAACTGGACCGCAGCACTAATTTGCCCATAGGGATTTTGTTACACGCAACGATGATAATTATTTAGCATTATATACGTTTGATATAATCGCATTTATTCCTATCTACGGTGAACTACGCAATTATAGTTTGCATTAATACGCTAAACAAATTACGCTGAAATTCGCATTAAGTCGTTAGCCGACAAAGGCCGCGGTCCAAATGGAAAAACTACGACCAGTTAACCCAATTGAAAAATAACGCCCGTAGCAGTCGCCCAAAGAAAATTACAAAGCTCATTAATGTTTAATAAAACTAGCCAAAATGGAAAATCGGAATTGAAAATACGTCGAGCGAATAAGTTTTCGTTGCAGAACATAAACTTTGAATTCGAATGTTTTATTGTGATGTGTTTCGGAAAGGGTGTGAAGACCGCAGTCAGTGTAAGGGTACAAGAAAATGATAAACACTGCCCATTGTCTGCACGAGGGTTCTCCATCCAGGCGTGACGATGCCAGCTGCTTACCTTGCACCCTGCTGCAGACCTGTTAAAATTAATTACACTATGCGACTTTTCCAGCTTGATTTATAGCCGCCACCCTTTTGCAACACACTTGACTCCTCTTAAATATTTTATGCCGATCTGTGATTTTTAATTTATCGACTAAACGCGCGCGATTATTTGAATTTAATTAATTTTCAATTTTGGCAGACGTTTAACAGAACGAAATTAAAGATTTGGTGTCCGATCGAAATACGGTTATGTACCTTCGAAATACAAAATCTGTGAAAAAGCAGATTGTACAGTTCGAGCACTTTTCGCTCCGTGTTCGGAAATGTATAGTTTTTCGCTCGAATGTAAGAGAACTTGTTGTACCTTGACCTTTTTTTCATTTGTATTTTTTTTTAAATTGTATATGTAACAATTTGTTGATAAAATGAATTGCATCGTAGTGGGACACTAATAAGGTATTGATCATAAAATATTTGAAAGCATTACCAACCGTTTACTCAAATTTCTATAAGATTTAAAAATTAGTGGATCTATGGCCTAGATACAACAGAGGTGATGTACCTTGGCTCTATTCACGTTAAGCAAAATAAAACCCATTGTTCTAGGAAAACTATATATTTATTTTTGGATTATAGGAACTACTAATGTTCTTCTTTGAGATGACTAAAATTGTTTCAAAAATTAACAAAACTTTTCTCGTATACTAAAAATTCACATACTTAATGGTTCACTTTGCAAAAATTTAAAATTTTCGTTAGACTTGTGAGGCATATTATCTGAAGCAAAATTTAAAAAAAAATAAGAATTTATAACAAACGTATATCTAAATTTTTATTTATTGCACGTTGATCTTAGGGCCAAGGTACAATTTATTGACAGTGACCGAGGTACAACACACCGACCCTTGATGTTTAAACTCAAAAATAAAATTAAAGATTATGCTGTGCCACAATCAGACCACTACTATGCAAACATTAATAAATAATCTTTCTATTGCGATGAGTCATTTGTTATTAGGTAATAAAATGAAAAAGCTTTTGACACTGTAGAATATAAATATGTGTTTGAAGCATTAGACGACTGTCGCATTGACTCTAGATACTCGATGATAATAAAAGACATCTACAAGAAGGCAACGTTGCAAGTGAAAGTATAAGAACTAACAAACGAAATAAAAATAGAAAGAGGAGTACGACAGGGGGACACGCTATCACCCAAACTCTTTACGCTTGCAATGGAAAACATCTTTAAAAAGTTAGATTGGGCAAAGTATGGAGTAAATGTGGATGGAATAAACTTGACAAACTTAAGATACGCTGACGATGTAGTGTTAATTGCGCAAGACGTAAATGAAATGAAAAACATGATACAACAGCTTAATGAACAGTCAATACGGTGTGGACTTAAAATGAACACACAGAAAACCAAAATAATGACAAATATTCCTTTACCAGAAGACATACAAGTCGGTGAAAAAACTATAGAAAAAGTGGAGTCCTACATATACCTGGGTCATACCTTAAGAATTGATATAATAAATCAAAAAGCCGAATTAATTAGAAGGACTAAATTAGGATGGACAGCTTTTGGCAAACTGTCGTATATATTAACAAACAATAAATATCCTATGCAGGCAAGAGCAAAATTATATAATACATGTGTGCTACCAGTTCTAACCTATGGTATTGAAATGATGACTTTCACAAAGCGTATAATGCAAAAATTTAAAACCACACAAAGGGCTATGGAAAGAAAGATGATGGGCATTTCATTAAAGGACAAAGTGCCAAACAAGAAAATAAGAGAGGTGACGAGAGTAGCAGACGTGGCAGAGAAAGCTACAAGATTAAAATGGAGATGGGCTGGTCATGTAGTAAGATCAGTAGATGAAAAATGGCCCAAGAGAATCCTGGACTGGAGACCTAGATTAGGACGGCGAAGTGTTGGTCGGCCACAAGCCAGATGGGTGGACGATATAGTAAAGACAGAAGGTAGAAAGTGGAAAAGAACGGCACAAGACCGGGAAACCTGGAAAGTTAAAGAGGAGGATTATATCCAAGAGTGGATCAAGGAAATCTGAATAAGAAGAAGAAGAATAAAAATCAATAAAATATTTAAGTAAAAAGAATATAAACAGACTTACTTTTTTTCGATTAAAAATTTTAATTGATCTCATACATTAACAAAGTACATTAGCCAGCTGCTGCTATCTTTACGTTACTGTCTGTCAATGTGGCATTTGAAATATCGAAAATTATGGGTCACGAAAGCCCGCAAATATTAATAAAAATAAAGTTACCCTAGGTACAAAGGACCAAGGTACAACAGGTTTCCCGATAGATTAATATAGATAAATTCAATAAATACGAGGATGTGCGCGTTCGAGCGAAAAGTGGCACATTTCCGAGCGAGGGAAGCAAATGAAGCGCGACGCGCAGCGGCGCGTTTCATTTTCCCGAGATCGGAATGTGCCACTTTGAGCTCGAATGTGCACACTCGGTTCTAAGCGTGATTCACAACAATTTAGACCAATAAATTAGACGAAAAATTGGTTGAATAATTTTAATCGTTCCCTCTCACTTGCATTGACGAGATTGTCGTATCTTTTCGCTCCCTTCCACTCATTGCTATGGTAAATACGTTTTTTGAACATAAAATCGATATTTACTAAACTAAATTTAAATGTATGATTGACAGAGCGAAATATAAAATAGATAAATTCAATAAATAGGAGGATGTGCGCGTTCGAGCGAAAAGTGGCACATTTCCGAGCGAGGGAAGCAAATGAAGCGCGACGCGGAGCGGCGCGCTTCATTTTCCCGAGATCGGAATGTGCCACTTTGAGCTCGAATGTGCACACTCGGTTCTAAGCGTAATTGACAACAATTTAGAGCAATAAATTAGACGACAAATTGGTTGTATAATTTTAATTGTTCCATCTCACTCGCATTGACGAGATTGTCGTATCTTGTCGCTCCCTTCCACTCATTGCTATAGTAAATACATTTTCAAACATAAAATCGATATTTACTAAACTAAATTTAAATGTATGATTGACAGAGCGAAGGATAAAATAGATAAATTCAATAAATACGAGGATGTGCGCATTCGAGCGAAAAGTGGCACATTTCCGAGCGAGGGAGGCAAATGAAGCGCGACGCGGAGCGGCGCGCTTCATTTTCCCGAGATCGGAATGTGCCACTTTGAGCTCGAATGTGCACACTCGGTTCTAAACGTGATTCACAACAATTTAGACCAATAAATTAGACGAAAAATTGGTTGAATAATTTTAATCGTTCCCTCTCACTTGCATTGACGAGATTGTCGTATCTTTTCGCTCCCTTCCACTCATTGCTATGGTAAATACGTTTTTCGAACATAAAATCGATATTTACTAAACTAAATTTAACTCTCTAATTTAACCCGCTAAAAGCAAATATTATAAAAAATAAAGTTGACCTAGGTACAAAGGTACCAAGGTACAAGAGGTCCCCTTACACATTAGAGCACGGATGGGCAAAAGCCGCCTGCGGAATAAATAAAGTGCAACGATCAACCTACACGTAAGTACAATTAAATTGATTATCTTGGAAAAAAAACAATAAACCGAAAATATAAACGAAACTCAACAAATTCGAAGAGTTATTAATAAAAACGAACGGGGTTGATTTTGCAACGACAACAAATTAAAAAAACCTACCTTAAACAGCTCGACGAAATTGCACGATCTTGGAACGCCAATCAAATTCAAGTAGAACGTCCAAAATACGGCACTCGTAGTTAATTCCCCGAATTTTGATACACACTTTCACTCGTTCAACGCGCTCGCAATACTGCAGAATTTTCTAGAAATATGCCGAAAGTCCACCTCCTAATGCAAAATAGTGAAATCGCATTAAAGATAATTTGGCGAAAACCAATCAAAAGGCGTCGAAAACCAATCAAAACGCTTTGCAACATTTTGCCAGGTATATAGCAAACACACGTGGACTATTGTGACGTCACAACATAAGGTGACTCTTATCGCAATTTACAAGCCAACGTTTCTAATTCAACGGGAAATGACCTATTTTTGTAACATAAGGAATCCAAGCATTTATATTGCACTAAATGTACCGCCCCCGATTTGGCACGGTTATTAAAATTTCGAACTAATACTATATTGCTATTAAAATGAAATAGCGCATATATTACTCAGGGATAGCCTTGTGTTTTATTAGTAAAAGAATTTTCAAAATCGATTCAGTAGTTCCGGAGATTACCCCCTACATACAAACAAAACATTTTGGCTCTTTGTGATACCATAGGCAAAAGGCGGCCCGTGAGCCGTATCTGGCTCGCGAAGACACGTCATATGGTTCGTTACATAAATACTGTGGGAAATAAAACCATTAAACACTAAAACAATGCATTAATACTACCGCGTTGAAGGATAAAAGAAGAAGTTTATTTTAACATTTATATTTGGCCCGAATTTTACTGAAATATGCTGATATATTTTGGGAATGGTTTTGGGTAACTATTAGACTTGGACAAAAATATCTATATATCGATATTTTTTTCGATAAATATTAATACGATATTTATAGATATATTTGTATCACTTACCCATGCTACCTGTAAAACATTACCAGGTAAAACGGCCTGCTTGGTATTTTGACGGCCCGGCATGTGCTGTTGCAGATCTGTCCTTGTTGGGTATATTCAAATCATCCAAAATTTTATTTCGATGTATTATTTCATGTGAGAATGAAAAGAATAATGATTTTTTGCGACACCTTAGTAGTAGTCCCGTAGTTTTATATTTTTTGTTCTTTGGTTTTGTATATATTCTTTTTCGCCCTTTACTTTCAACTTTAATGTAATTGGATAAATGTATATTTTGTGTTCGGAAAGATTAGATTTTAAACAGTAAAATGCAACTAGTAATGGCAACTACGACGGACTATTGTCACGTGCATGCTTTTCAGGAATTTAATAAATCAATAAAATAAAATACAATAAAATAGCCATAGAACATATAACATAGAAATAGAAAAGACAGAAGCTATGGTAATAGCCAAAGAACCAATACTGTACAAGTTAATGGTAGAAGAAAAAGCTATTGAATAAGTAAGAAAATTTAAATAACTAAGAGAAAAAGAAAAAAAAATACATAATACCACTGAAAAGCATTTCAATTAAAAAATTCCCATGTAATATCACTTGGACATACATAATTAAGACCAAAAAATAATTATCTGTTATGTTTAAGCAAATCAATATAAGAATTTAGTTCATTAAATGCGATATAAAAAAAAATAGTTTATATTGTCCATTAAGAATGCAATACCCATATGTGCACTTTAGAATAGAAAAGCTGTACCTATGCTATAAAAGCGTATCAGGTTGAATGAATCTCCTCCGCTGTCAGCACAGAGATAAGTGATGGTATCGAACATCATCTGCATTCACGAAATGCACAAATGTTCATTCAATTTGATGAGCTGCATAATAGAATTATATAATCTATACACTATCTCCCTGTCCGACCCTCATTATTTCTGAATTAACATTGGTTACTCTTGTTTTCTGGCATTGAATGAATCCAACAATGCGCCTTTTAGATCTTGTAATACATTGCTTACAGTTCTGTCATAAAGGCTACTCATCAATCATTGCTTCTACTTGTATTACCCTTGTGCTTGTTAAAACTTGAGACCATCGGTCAATTAAGGGAGGAGAATATTATGCTCATTATTAAATTTAAGTCTCTCTTAATAATGATATATATTAAAATTAATCCCTTCCATATTCTCAACTTTTATTAGTTATTGCCCTAAACTTTATTTAACTTCTCAAAATTTTGGAATTTCTTTAATAACAATAACTATTCAAAACTATCTTTTTTGTCCAAAAATTTAATAAGGCTTACTTTTGAGAAATTTCCAAATGCAAAAAAAATATTTGTTTATTTAAAAACGCACACATTAGTTACTTACATATAGTGGAGTGCCGTAAGACGTAAAAATTTCAAAAGCTCGGAATCCAGTGCTTTTGAATGAATTTTAGTAAAACACCTTGTATATAAATTTTTTTATGATCTCTAAACAAAACCCCAATAATTTGCTTTAATTTTACAAAGTAAGCGTCAATTCCAAATTAATTACGTGCAAACGCAAATTCCATTATAAAGGGTGTTTCGAATTAAAGCAGAAAATATTAAGATTTTCAAAAATTGCCAAAAACGATCGTTACGAGGCTTTGTAATTATTTATAAGAGATTATTATTACAAACCGATAAACACGTGTGCCTATTTAAAAACTCAAATGCACGATTCCGGAAAACGCGATAACGTTAACTTGCAAATTGCCGAAAGCGCTACGTTGAACTAAGGAAAGTTAATTTTGGGCCTCGCAACTAACATTTTGGAAAGATTAAACTACTTTAATATAGTTGGAGAGAAATTTGTGAGACATTCATCATAATTAACAATAATATTTTTGTTTAATAAATACATATTAAATCCTTTTTCATTAAGAAAAATACTTAAACAAAACTATCAAAATAGTTTTATTATTTTTTGACCTTTGAGATTTATTTTATAAAAGTTTATGAAAAGCTTAAACTCAACCTACTTTTAAATGGTTTAATTAAATTTTTATATTTTACTTTAAATTTTAATTAATGTTATTTATTGCATTAGTTGTTCAGATTCGAAATATTATTTATAATTTTTTCGAGTATTTGTTTTAGTCTCCCTCGCATCCCGATTCGTTTTCAACCTGCTACAGGCTCCTCGAGATGGTCACCACCACAAACAGATTTATCAGTTCCCCTTTGACAGGACTGAAGTGTTCAATGTTTAGGGGAGAGCACCCACTGCTTGTTGGCATATACTTTTTATTCAGCTATTATGATTCTAATTATTTACGGGGGTGCGGTGTCATATAACCAACATAACTAAGTGGCAGGCCCTACAGAGTCTGGTGGATCCACATAATGATCCTGGAAAGCTCGTGATTAGCTGCATTGTTTGATGAAATATAGGCCCATCATATTCTTACTAAAAAAACATGTCGCAGATGTTTACAATGGGGTTGCTTCTGTTAAAAATGTGGCCAGATTGGTGAAGTGTGGAACGCTGCTACTTCAGTACCTTATGTTACAATTTAACTTCAATTTTTATTTTTTTAAACGTTGCCCTGGCTAAGATAATATTTTGGCCGAGACGCGTCGTGTTATTCTTTTTGCGGATGGGGCTTCGTGTAGTTGGGATTGAACAAATCTGTTTAAGGAAATGCGATTATGGGCATCTTCCTTAATTCAGATTTCTGACATTTAGACTCTTGAGATTGCTATTTTGATTACAAGCGGTCAGAGTGGAGGATACTTGGTGCTACATATTTTATGATCTTTAGATACTACAAGTTTTAAGTGAAGAGGGAGCAGTTGAGATACTTATTAAGACTACTAAATTAACCCTTCAGTATAAATTATAAATATATTAGCTAACTACTCTTTAATTAGGATGGTAGTTAGTTGACGTTGATTTACCTTACTATATTTTATTGAATTACGTTTATATACAGAATCCTTACGATTATATTTATTATAAGGACCAAAGTGCAAGTTAAATGTACGACCACAACAGAAGAAATTAATTGTATTTACCGTTTTTAAAAATGTCGCGAAGTAATAGGTATCATTTGCTTAAATGGCTGAAAACTAGTAGTTTGTTTGGAATAAATTATGTACAGTAAAACCTCTCTGAACGGACACCCCTTTTTAACGGACGTCCTTCTTAGTTTGTATATGCGTTTGTAGTTAAATGGCATTGGGAATAGAAATAAATTTCAGGCGTGAAAAATTTGAAATAATATCAGAGTTATAACGCTCTCTTTTATCAAAAATATCAAAAAGTAGCAAAATATTACAGGAAGCTGTTCTACAACACAGCATCATATATAGCAGGGGTGGCCAACCTGCGGCTCGCAAGCCACATGCGGCTCTTTGAAGGATTATTTTTGGCTCTCGATAAATGTATCCGAGTTCGCTTTTCAATTTTGTGCTATTATATTTTAAAAAATTATTATCGTTCCGTATGTGTTTCAAAATGTTTTTTAAATTACTGGTAACAAATATAAAATATGAAATATGAAAACGTTGTAACAAATTTTTTTAAAAATTTGTTTAAATACCTTTTTTCCTTACCTTTTAAATATGCATTTAATAGCGGCTCGCGAAAAATTTCAAATTTTGTAAAATGACTCGGACTATCAAGAAGCTTGGCCACCCCTGATATATAGAAAAGTCAACAAAACAAGCAATGCCCATCAGAAATAGAATTTTATTTTGACAACATTAAGAAATAAAAACCCTATGTTATATTTATTAATTTTTTTTTAATATTGTAGATAATAGTTTATTTTAAATAAGTTTTATAAGATTAAAAAGTATCAATATAATGAGTGTCAATAAACAAAAATAATTGAAATGTTGTTAAATTAGTTTAAATCATTTTGGTAGCACTGATTAGTTTGTTTACAGATCGTTTCTTTAAATTAACTAATGACATTTGATTTTGTCAACATTTTGAATATGATTTTAATTTAACTTTGCAGTTATAGTAGATATACCAAACATCATACAGGGTGTTTAAATAATTTTAACAAATAATTTTCAAAACAAACAAAACTAGTATTTTTATTAACAAAATTTGCTTGGTTAGCTTTTGTTAAATGGGATCCGAATCAAAATTATAATTAACAACTCTCGTTCTTTATGGTTTATACATAGAAACATAAAATAGTACTTCAAATTTGATTTGAATGTATTAAAACGAAGTTATTAGTGATTTGCAATATTAAATTAGGACACCTTTTTAGTGCAAAAATTAATATTTGATTTTGTTAGCATATTTAATATGATTTTTTGATTTATTAAATTCATTATGGATTTAATGAATGTAAGAAAAATTCTTTCTTATTCTTTCTTATAATTCTTATAATTCTTTCTTATTATTCTTTCTTATAAATGACAAAAAATAGTTATAGACCAAACCTAATTAAAACAAATACTATAAATTATAGTGTTCTTATACATATTAACAATTGACTTGATTTTAAAACAATTTTTATTTTATTTTTTTGGTGCTGATATATTTTAATCCAAATTACTACATTTATATATAAGGCCCTTTAAAAGCCAAACTTCAAAAATCTGTAACGATAGCTTTTTAATTTGTAGTAAACCCATACCTCGCTTTACGGCCTACATATATATCAGTAAAAGTTGGTCGTAAAGCGAAAAGCCGTAAAACGAGTCAATTATTTTGATACAAATTAAAAAGAAAGTCGCTAACAGTTTTTTTTTTTGATCGTATAACAAAACATTGTGTGTCGTAAATAGAAAAAAAATGCTATAATTAAAAAAGGAGGTTATATCGCAAGGCCATATAAAGAGCGACCGTATAGCGAAATAGTATTAACATAAATACATATATTTTGTAAATTTTTTCGATACTCTCTCATCTCTCCCACCCCACCCTACAAATTTGAGCAAAAATTTGCATTGGGCCATTGACATTTCTAAAACTTCATAAGCTTCCATCAACTTTGTCAGTATATGAGCATTTCATAATCAAGCAGTTTGAAATGTCTCGAAAACTTCCTAATTGTAAGTAATTTTGTTTGTAACTTTATATGCGCAATCTTGTGCTACTATTAGCATTGATAATGGGTCCAAAAGTGTAATCCTCTAGTGTGTGTCCGGAAATGGCGGAAGCTTGTTCGCCGCCTTGGAGATGTGACAAATCGTCACCTGGTGACCTCTGAGCGTAGAATTCAACCTCGGTCGGTCGCTCGAGGGCCGTATAAACCTGCATCTCCCGAATGTAATCATATCATGGTAACAGAGAACTGCCCGAGCGGCTTAATGGATCCATTACCGCGGCCGGTCTCCTTATTGCTATGTGCTAGCGAAGAGGGACCGCACATGCAAATGGAATGGCCTTTATTAATACATAATTTTACAACTCCGGAAGAGCGCAAAAATAGGATGAGTTACGTTGGGCCAGGGACCGAAGAAATATGCCGCCGACATATAAAACGCAAAAAATGCAAAAGGATGAATGTTTGTTGAAGTTATACTTCTTTTGGCGCGCGGAGAGTAAAATATTGGCAAGAAATGCAAGCTGCGCGCGCACAGCTAACAAAATTTGACAGTACGAAGTTAATTGTCTAAGAAAGTAAATTAATAATTGTGCATCACGCTTAAAATCGAGTGTGCACATTCGAGCTCAAAGTGGCACATTCCGATCTCGGGAAAATGAAGCGCGCCGCTCCGCGTCGCGCTTCATTTGCCTCCCTCGCTCGGAAATGTGCCACTTTTCGCTCGATTGCGCACATCTTCGTGTTTATTAAGTTTGTCTACTTTATCCTACGCTCTTTCAAATGAAAATAACTAATTTAGTTTAGTAAATATCGATTTTATGTTAAGAAATGTATTTACAATACCAATGAGTGGAAGGGAGCGAAAAGATACAAGAATATCGTTAGTGCAAGTGAGAGGGAACGATTAAAATTGCGTAATTACTTTTTCGGCCTAAATTATTGTGAATGGTGCTTAAAACCGAGTGTGCACATTCGAGCTCAAAGTGGCACATTCCGATCTCGGGAAAATGAAGCGCGCCGCTCCGCGTCGCGCCTCATTTGCTTCCCTCGCTCGGAAATGTGCCACTTTTCGCTCGATTGCGCACATCTTCGTGTTTATTAAGCTTGTCCACTTTATCCTACGCTATTTCAAATGAAAATAACTAATTTAGGTTAGTAAATATCGATTTTATGTGCAAGAAATGTATTTACAATACTAATGAGTGGAAGGGAGCGAAAAGATACAAGAATATCGTTAGTGCAAGTAAGAGGGAACGATTAAAATTGCTTAATTATTTTTTCGGCCCAAATTATTGTGAATGGTGCTTAAAACCGAGTGTGCACATTCGAGCTCAAAGTGGCACATTCCGATCTCGGGAAAATGAAGCGCGCCGCTCCGCGTCGCGCTTCATTTGCTTCCCTCGCTCGGAAATGTGCCACTTTTCGCTCGAATGTGCACATCCTCGTATTTATTGAATTTGTCTATTTTATTTTACGCTCTTTTAATCATAAAGGTCATAGGGGGATATAATGGTAAAAATTCCTTTTGTAAATATCTTAATGATATTCTATGGATATGTAGACACTATAGAAATATAAAGGTCCTGAAAATTTTAGACCTTAATCTATTTCGGTTTCTTCAAAAAGTCTAAATAGGTAAAAACTGGAAAATATTTGTTTTCTTTGGATTGAGCGAATCAATTATTTTGAAATGGTCATTGCCGGATTACCATGGAAAAGTCCCCTTGAAGAAATTTATCCCAATTTTTTTCCTGTGGTGTATCTTAGTATTAGTAACAATTGTAGAAAATTTTAGGTCCCCGGTCCTTATGGTTTTTAAATAAAAAAATACTTTTTGTTTTTAGAAAATATCTTTTTTCTCAAAAAGTAATAACAAAGCGTGGTAGTGTTTTTCTGTTAGAACAAAAATTTTAGTATACAACAAGCTTATATAGAAAATTTTTGTCGTAACAATCTTAAATTCAAGCATGTATGCAATGTTGTATTCGCAGTTGAATATTTCATAGCATTGTCAAAATCCAATAATAGGATATTATTTTTATTAATCTACCACTTTGGCAATGCAATAACATATTAAAACGACAAAAAATTGCATATAGTGGTATTATGTATTTATTACATTGTCTAAATATCAAGGGGTCGTAATATCTAGATACTTGTGCCTTAAAATGTACCTACACTTTGGTCAACTTTTCTTAAAATTAAACTGTTATACCAAAACGAAAAAATTTTGAAAAAAATATATGTTATAGACCAGTAAACAGGTAATTACTTGTGCATAAATGGTAGGTGTCACTAATTTAGAAGTACCAAAACGGTCCCTTTGAAAAATTAAATTATATAAAAAAAACATTTTTTGAAGAAATTCAAAATTGATTTTTTTGTACCTAACACACCGAACATATGTCTACATATCCAAAGCACAAATAGATCGGTCAAGTTGTTTTTGAGAAATAAGATGTTTTCTAAAAACAAAACTATTTTTTTATTTAAAACCCATAAGGACCGAGGACCTAAAATTTTCTACAATTGTTACTAATACTAAGATACATTACACGAAAAAAAATTGTCATTTCCTGACGCTCTCGCTCTAAAATAAAAATTTTCAATAAAACTAAATAACACAAAAAAAATATACCTTGATTCACAAAAACAATAGTAGCGCTCTCATTTTCAAAGCAATCATTAAAATCGAGACGGATTCAAAATTCTGAGACTTTTCTACATAAGATACATGTAAAATAAGTATAGAGCGCAACGTAAATTTTTCGAGTAATTAAAAATTGCAATTTTAGGTCCACTTTTTGGCACAATTTTGAACTTTAAAAAAATTGTAGCGCCGTTATTTGCGGACGGATCTTTAAAAACTATTCAGATTCAGATTTAGCAGCCTTTTTGGCTTCGGATAGGCCTAAGAAATCATAGGCGTGCTATATCAAAGCTTTGAGAAAAACGTTTTTCTTTTTGAAAAAACATGGATTTTAACTCATGTTTTTTTGGCAAAAAATGAAAAAAATAGAATTGGTTTATATTGCAAGGGGATGTTTCTACGTACCCCTAGCAACTATAGCCGGTGTTATTTCCTGACGCTCTCGCTCTAAAATAAAATTTTTCGATAAAACTAAATACATCAAAAAAATTATACCTTGTTTCACAAAAACAATAGTAGCGCTCTCATTTTCGATGCAATAATTACAAGCGAGACGGATTCGGAATTATGGGACTTTTCTACATAATATACATGTGAAATAAGTATAGGGCGCAACGTAAATTTTTCGACTAATTAAAAATTGCAAATTTAGGTCCACTTTTTTGCACAAAATTTTACTTTAAAAAAATTGTAGCGCCGTTATTTTTGGACCAATATTTAAAAAGTATACAGATTCGGATTTGCCAGCCTTCTTGCCTTCAGATAGGCCTAAGAAACCATAGGCGTGCTATTTCGAAGCTTTGAGAAAAGTATTTACTATAGCAATGAGTGAAAGAGGGCGAAAAAAAACGACAAGCTCCTCAATGCGAGCGCGAGAGAAGGTTTAAAATTAATGTAGTTACATCAAAGAAGTATAACTTCTAACGCACCGCTTTTTTTTATTATGGGGAACGAACGTTGTCACAAATGGTTGCGAGCATTTCAATTTGCCGCAAAATGCTGGAACGAATTACTGAAAACGAGCGCATTCTTTCTAGAATTTGGAAATTATGCAGTAGGAACAGGGGTTAAAAATAGAGCAAACTATTTATTCGCCTATTGTATGGCACATAGAGACTTGTAGGTACATATTTTGAACAGATGTGTGTTTGAATAATTGATCGTATTTTAGCAGTGGTATTGGATTCATTTTGCTTCACATATGTTTGGCTTCTCTTACATAGGCGTTTAACACTACTTTTAACTTGGTTCCTTTTTTATTGTTAGTGATGGAGGGTGGAATGACCAATTGTTAACGCCTTAAGCACAGTTTTTGTGTATTGTATAATATTGTTATGGATTCGTGTTTCAATCTTACTTTTTAGTTACAATTTTTGCTTATAACTATTCTTAAAAACTATTCGTTTTTAAAACTATATTATGTTGAACCGTGTCGGACGCTTTTATACAGGCAAGCCTCTCATAACACGGCAGATAGGTTCCTGAAAATGCCGTGTTATATGAGACCCAGAGCCAGCACAAAAAGAGTTACGTTCCGAAAACCTATTAAAAACAATTATAAATGAGTAAATTATAATTTATTTATATATTTTCATGTAAAGGCACTATAGTTCATTCTTTCTTTCCGTCACTATTTTAACCTTCCGTGTACTAGGTGGCGTATACTAACGTGAACAATTTTTTTTTTGTTAAAACGGCACGTTTGGTAATCGAGCTTAAAACCGAGTGTGCGCATTCGAGCTCAAAGTGACACATTCCGATCTCGGGAAAATGACGCGCGCCGCTCCGCGTCGCGCTTCATTTGCTTCCCTCGCTCGGAAATGTGCCACTTTTTGCTCGAATGCGCACATCCTCGTGTTTATTACATTAGTCTAATTTACCGTGCGCTCCTACAAATCCAAAATTTTTATTTAATTTAGTAACTATCAATTTTATATTTGAAAAACGTATTTACCATAGCAATGAGTGGAAGGAAGCGAAAAGATACGACAATAGCGACAGTACGAGCGAGAAGGAATGAACAAAATCACTTAACTTAATTTTCGTCTAATTTCTTGACCTAAAACATTGTGAATCACGCTTAAAACCGAGTGTGCACATTCGAGCTCAAAGTGGCCCATTCCGATCTCGGGAAAATGAAGCGCGCCGCTCCGCGTCGCGCTTCATTTGCGTCCCTCGCTCGGAAATGTGCCACTTTTCGCTCGAATGCGCACATCTTCGTATTTATTACATTAGTATAATTTACCTTGCGCTCCCTCAAATCAAAAATTTTATTTTAATTTAGTAAATATTCATTTTATATTTGAAAAACGTATTTACCATAGCAATGAGTGGAAGGAAGCGAAAAGATACGACAATAGCGACAGTACGAGCGAGAAGGAATGAACAAAATCACTTAACTTAATTTTCGTCTAATTTCTTGACCTAAAACATTGTGAATCACGCTTAAAACCGAGTGTGCACATTCGAGCTCAAAGTGGCACATTCCGATCTCGGGAAAATGAAGCGCGCCGCTCCGCGTCGCGCTTCATTTGCGTCCCTCGCTCGGAAATGTGCCACTTTTCGCTCGAATGCGCACATCTTCGTATTTATTACATTAGTATAATTTACCGTGCGCTCCCTCAAATCAAAAATTTTATTTTAATCTAGTAAATATTGATTTTATATACCGTAAAACGTATTTACCATAGCAATGAGTGGAAGGGAGCGAGAAGATACGATAATCTTGTCAATGCAAGTGAGAGGAAACGATTAAAATTCTTCAATTAATTTTTCGTGTAATTGATTGGTCTAAATTATTGTGAATCATTAAGAAATTGCCGTAAAATTAATATGTATTTCAATAAAGAGCCAAGAATGAAATTTTTGTTAGGTTTTCTTAATATTCCGTATCGTAATTGACACGTGTCATTGTAATTTGGTACTCAATGACTCAATAGTTTATAAGTTGAAGAAAAAGTTAAGTTTTTATATTTTTATTAATAAAAGTCTATTCTAATGCATAAATAAATATGTGGCTTTTTTAAACCTATTCATTATTGGTTATTAAAATATATTTCTTATCATTTAACTGTCATAAAGTACAATTTCGTGGATTTTATTTATTTTTTTTTGGGGTATGGCAAACCCCACCTAGTATGGCATGTGACATTTAGTCACCTAGTATGCGGAGGGTTAACAAAAATCATATTATCCAGTGCTGCAGTAATACAGTGTTTTACAAAGGTTTTTGCAATTTTCTTATCGTGTTAGAGCGAAATCGTGGTATAGCATGCCGTGTTGTAGGAGGGTCTCCGCAATTTATCAATCTTGTTACAGCAAAACCGTGTTATAAGAAGGCTACCTGTACTTTAAAAGTGCTGAATTAGTACGTTTAACATTTCGGCTTGCAATAGTTGTAAATTCAGCACCAATGTCGAAATGTGAACAAGGAATGTTTTACACGACGTAACAATATGAATTTATTTAAATTACACTGTGCGACAAATTTAAAAAAAAAATTAAGTACCCTCTTCAAATTTTTCTGTTTATCTATTTATATTTATGGCTTAATAACAATATATATGTATTTTTTTCTAACACGTACCATTTTTGAGATACGCTAATTAATAAAAAAACCAAAAATTAAACATATACTACATACATATTTTAATTTTTTTAAGAATTTATTAATAAAAACCCAAGACAAAAATTCTTATTAATATATTTGTACACATTAAAACTATAATAAAAAATAAAAAAAAAATATTGTCCAAAATATACGTCAAATTTTCCTTTTATGTTGGGAAGTATCTTCTTGTTTCAAACGCCAGCTGTAATCGCCTAAATAGAAGGGTTCTAACGATCTTGATATCGTTCCTCAAGCCTTTTTACATCCTAGTGAAATCCCTCTCCTTGTTCATCCCATCTTCTTATATGCATGTAACAAATTGTTTACTAAGAATTCCGCATTTTCGGCTCTGTGATTACTCAAAAATCTTTCCACCACAGTTTTTAGCGATGTTCATGCGTCTAGCTCTTTATCATTTAGTTTTGATCAAAGTTTTGGTCTTTCATTGACTGACGTATTTGTGATCAAATTTATGAAATCAACAATAACATATCGAATCTACCCTTAACACTTAATTCAAAGAATATATACTTTTTTGAAGCCAATTACCAAATTCCTTCGCTAAAGTAAAATTAAAATTTAAGGATTTATAGATATTTATGTGATTTTTAATTAAAAACCACTTGACACCGTTTTTTCTGCATCTACGATTTAATTCATGGTTTCAGATCTCAGATTTCGGTATTTGTTCCGCAGCCCTTATTTCAACACTCACAAATAGTTAATTACAAAAATTAATTTTTATAAAATAAACATATTTCGTCAATAGCGACAACTTTTACAGATGCGTAAAGTGAGGGTTGTTAAAAGACTTATCGGCGGGTATCTCAAAAACAAGACGTGATAGAAACAAAAGATATTCACTTCCTACATACTGTAACAAATAGTAATCTATTATAGCTATTAGTTTTCTCGGTACCGATATTGTGTCGCACAGTGTTATTAACTATAGAGTTTATCTTAAAGAAATTATACAAGTTGACTACAAATTATCCATCAGTGGAAAAAAGAATCCTATTAGATCACTTAAGAAAAAATGGTCCAACATAAGAAAATGATCGAAATAAAATCAAGGCAACATGTAAAAATAATTGTAAAGACGTTTGAATCTACTTATTTCATAAATTAATAGCTTACACCAGGGGTGGGTAATTTTTTTCTGTCGGGGACTGGATAAATACTATTAAAATTTTTTGGGCCAAATATATTTGTTCCAATATTCATTCAACGCCGCAGTATCGAAGCATTGTTTATAGTGTAAAATGATTTTATTTCCCACAGTATTTATGTGACGGACCAAATAAAGGGCCTTCGCCAATCGGATGCGGCCCATGAGCTGCCTTTTGCTCTGATCTGTGCTATTGCAAAGAGATAAATCGTGTTCGTTTGTATATTGGGAGTAATCTCTGGAACTACTGACGCGATTCAAAAAATTCTTTCGCTATTAACTAACAACACCATCCCTGAGTAATATTTGCTCTGTGTCATTTTGATTAGAATAAGGTATTAGGTTGAAATCTTTTTTCCCGAGTCGGCGAGTGCAATATAAATGCTTGGATTCCTTATGTTACAAAAATAGGTCGTTTCCTGCATAAACAGAAACGTTGGCTTGTAAATTCGATAAGAGTCCCGTTATGTTAGTGACGTCACACTAGTCCACGTGTGTTTGCTATATACTCTGCCGTAAGTTTGGCAAAGCGTTTTGATTGGTTTTCGGCGCCTTTTGATTGGTTTTCGCAAAATTGTCTTTAATCTGATTGCATTATTTTGCATTAGGAGGTGGACTTTCGGCATATTTCTAAGGAATTCTTTAGTATTGCTTTCGCGTTGAACGAGTGAAAGTGTGCGCCAAAATTTGAGACATTAACTACGAGTGCCGTATTTTGGACCACGTTCCCGAATTTGATTGCCGTTCCAGGATCCCATAATATAGTCCAGGTGTTTAAGGTAGGACTTTTTAATTTCTTGTCTTTGCAACAATCAACCCCGTTCGTTTTTATTAATAACTCTTTGAATTTAGTGAGATTTCGTTTATATTTACGATTAATTAATTTTTTGCTATGATAATCAATTTAGTTGTACGTGAAGGTTGAGTGTTGCACTTTATTTATTGTTAAACGGCTATACACATGGGTCACCGATAAATGATTACGTTGCTTTATGCTTACAAAATAACATGTAAAGAGATAAATGTATTTGCCTAGAATTTCGTGGCTTTTTTGCTGTTTTATGAATTTTGAAGTTCTCCAACTACTGCAACCTATGGGTGGCTAACTTATTTCTGTCGGGGCCGAACGCACATTTATTAGTACAATTCGGGGCAAATAAAAGTGTTTAAATGCTGAATAAATTAATTATTTGTCTTCTTTTATTCGTTCTATGCGGCGGTATTGATGCATTGTTTTGAAATGCCTTCGCGAGCCGGATGCGGCCCGCAATTCGACTTTGTATCATCCATGGCTTAGACGCTTTTGACCTATTCCGTAGCAAATTTAGTTTTATCAAAATTGGTCGAGTATTTTATTTTGGACAGAGACTGTACTTAATACGAATACGTTTATATACGGAATACAATAATGCAATAACACTATCAATGCTTATACCGATTGGTCTATAGATTTATTGTGTATATCTTATGGTTTATACATATATAATATATGCTCTTCTATCTGTGTTTGTGCTATTTGAAAATATTTGAAAAAAACTGTGCGTGTGCTTATGTACACCCATATTAAAATAAAAAGAATTCCTTTTTTTCGCTATATCAATGTCTTCCAAGTATATGCGTAAAGTAAATAAAACTCGCCATCAAAAACCATTGAAGAAAATATATAACAATATACAGTGGATTTTATTTATAACAACGTCCCTTGAATTTAAAAAATACTTTGAAGAAAATTTATTGAGATATAGCGACTTCGGATACAACGCCGATTTCGGATATAGCAACTAATTTTATTGAATCATTTGTAGCAATGAGTAGAAGAGAACGAGAAGATACGACAATGTTGTCAGTGCAAGCGAGAGAAAACGTTTAAAACTATTCAATATCTAATTTAATGCCTAAATAGTTGTGAATCATGCTGAAAACCGAGTGCGCACATTCTCGTATTTATTAATAAAGTTTTTTAAAATTTTTTACTGGGTGGCTGTGAGTAAAAAGATAAGAACATCAGATGTAAATAAGCGAAAGAGAATAAATAAACAATACAACAGTCATGAAATTTCTAATTTGTATTAATGCAATGAGTGGGAGAGAGCAAAAAGATACCAGATTCCCATAAGTGCAAGTGAAAGAAAATGATCAGAATTGCCTCAATACGTATTAGTAACATTTTGAACTACTAATCAATTATATAAACATATACGATTATTTTTTAAGTCGATTATTGTGAATTGTTCTTAAAGCAATTTACAAGGTTTTTTTCGCAACCTGTCTACCGTGTAAATCGGGGAATAGCTGTATAGTGGGATAGTACCAAGTTTAGATATTTTAAGTAAAGTGCAATAAAATGTAATTTGGAAAACAGTGATCTAGCTATACACAAAAGCAAGGTATCGAACATATCACGTGGTTATATTTAATTTAGTCGCGCTAAAGAAGTATAGCTTCTAATGCGCGTACATGCGTACATGCGTACACGCAACGTTTTTTTTCTCAAGGCAATCTTTTTCATACAAAGTTTCTTCATCCACTCACCCCTTTAATTATAAAATATCGTTCTCCACTCATTCTGTTTAAACTAATTAATTAATTAAATTATTTAACAGTATCTAATTAAATATGTTCATAATTAAATGTGTTGATAAATAAAAAAAGTTGTTTATATAAAATTAATTATTTTTCACCCAAATCAACAAGATGAAATATTATACTATCAAGGGGTAATTTTTGTTGTATATCGGGCGCCAAGTACGCTTACCGTTTAACACAACACTGTATTTTTTAAAAACCTATTAACCCTGTTATATGAGGGTCACCTGTACATTACAGGAGTAATAAATACAAATACAGTGGAAACTCGGTTATCCGGACTAATTATTGTTGCAACTCATTCGGATAATTGAATGTATAGAAAAAAACGAATTTTAGCTATATACATATAATGTGACCATACTTCCTGTTTTGAATGGATTGTTCCGTTTTCAAATCATTTGTCCCGTTGTACCCAAGCAATCATTCGGGACGCCAAAATGTCCCGTTTTCAAAAAATCCTCAATTACGATACCGAATATTAAGAAATCCTAACAAGAATTTCATTCTTACCTCCTTATTTAAATACAAATTAATTTCACGGCAATTTCTTAATGAAAAAGTAAAAAAATATGAAAAATAAGCGAAACCCAAAAGAAACATTTTGAGAGCGCAACTACGGATTTAAAATTACTTGAATTTTTTTAAAGTAAATTGATCATTGTTAATCGTGTCGAAAAGCGGAGTATGCACATTCGAGCTCAAAGTGGCACATTCCGATCTCGGGAAAATGAAGCGCGCCGCTCCGCGTCGCGCTTCATTTGCCTCCCTCGCTCGGAAATGTGCCACTTTTCACTCGAATGTGCATATCTTCGTGTTAATTGGATTCGACTATACATATTAATAACCAAACCTTCAAATCTAGATTTTCTATTCGGAAAAAGTTTTCGCTTGAAAGTGCACATACTCCTTAATAATTGAATTTGCCTATCTTATTCTTCTCTCTTACAAATAATATTAATTAAATTAAACTGAACAAAATGTACCACTTCTCGCTTTCCTTTTAATTAAAAATTACAGTAGGGTATTTTTACAAAAAACCACATTTCTAATTTAGTACTTTTGAACTAGACTAGATGGGAGACTTGATCGTACATGAATAAAAAAACTTTAACTTTTTCCGAATTTTAACTCTTATTTCCCAACCTTTTTTTTAACATTCCCCACCCAAGTCATTCTAAAATTTTGATGTATGCCCTATGTAACTTACAAATATTTTTTTATATTTAAAAATTGAATTAACTCTTAAATGAAGTCTAATTACAACAGTGTATACAAAATGTGCCTTAGAACTAATTTGTTTATAATTTTTACAAAAATGAAAATTACCCAAAACTATTTGAAGACATTAATTTTGATATATAAACCTTCAACAATCTGCAAAAGATTAAATTAAAATTCAATTAGTTGATTTTTAGTGGCCCACTTCAGTAAATTTGATACATATACAATATTAATTAATGAAAAATGCGAATTAGTAAACATTTGAAAGTAGGGGGAAAGTGGCATGAAACAGCCAGTTTTAAAAAAAGGGATAAATAATATGGAAAGACATAAATAAATCAATTTTTTTTAAATCTGTAATTGTTCATGCATTTATGTACGTAATGTCATAAAACATTTTTCAAAATTAACGATATTTTTCGACTTCTAATCATGTATAAAAAAAATAAAATTTGGCTTTTTCATAACCTATAGGTATTGAAAGAGCCAACCCAAGTTTTTAAAAAGCCATGTTATTATTACAAGATTAAAACTGCACATTAACGAAGATATTATTTAATAATAATCTTATATAATTATAAAACGTTTTAAATAACGCAAATTCTGGATAAAATATTGACTTACATAAATCTAAGAAACTGTCAAAAAATTTGACGTTTGAGATCAATCAAACTTAAAAACGTTTTTAGCAAAAATAATGCAATTTCCCTTTTACGCCACAGGATTTTTATACCCAACCATTATAACTTTGCATCGGTACCACTTTTGATTGCTGTTACTACAATTATTATTGCATTTTATGCAATTAAAAGGTGGCTCTTTCATTACACTGCAGTCCGGCTCTTTCAAAACATATTCTCTCAAGAAACAAAATCTCGAAAATTACTATGAAATCAAAGATTAGTCTACAAAATATATACGTTATTAGAAGGCCTAATATATCTATAAAATTATAGTGTAATCATATTATTATTAGTTTTGTACGTATAGGCGTTAGAAAACAAATAAACTGAACTCTAAACCTTACTTTTTGACGACAAAATCTTCAATACGTCGTATCGGCGTCGTTTATTGACGGCGAAAGGTCAACATTTTGTGGGGGATATCTGGCTAGTGTTGCTATCTTAAAATAATAATACATAAACGATTCGTATGAAAACTACCGCGTAATTGATAATGGCTCTTTCAAAACTTGGCTGTTTCATGCCACTTTCCCCCTACACCTGAAAATATTTTTATCAAGCTCGCTTCAATTAGACGTGCGGAAGAGCACCACAATAACTTATCAAAAAGAATAAAATATCTAACCTTTTTCAAACAAAAAATAGATCTAATTTATTCGACTTTTAATTTTTTGAATTGAAGAATACAATAATAATATAGGCAAATCCAATAAATACGAGGATGTGCGCATTCGAGCGAAAAGTGGCACATTTCCGAGCGAGGGAGGCAAATGAAGCGCGACGCGGGCGGCGCGCTTCATTCCGAGATCGGAATGTGCCACTTTGAGCTCGAATGTGCACACTCGGTTTTAAGCACGATTACGAAGCGTCCCGTTTTAACAGGAAAAACTTGATCAAATTGTTAGGTATATGTTTACAAAAAACGCAAAAAAATATTAATCACTAAATAAAACCGACCCACATTATCTTAAAATCAACAAAAGCATAAAAACACTGTTTAGTGCGAAATACAAAATAAAATAATAAAATATTTAGTAATAAATACCGAGATTTAATTTTCGCAACGATTCCGAACGTGGTTGACAATCCGGATAATCGTGAATCCGTATAACTGAGGTCCGGATAATTGAGGTTTTACTGTAATCATGTTGAGCCTGTTTATGATGTCCACTTGTCTATTAAAATTGCAATTATAAAAATATCGGTTTTGCAAATTTTCGTTTGCATTTATATCAAGCGAAAAGTGGGGGTTCTTTGTTGCAACCGAACAGGTGCAAATATGATTGAGATTTTTCCCGTCGCCGCGCCTAGTTCGCAAACGTTGATATTTAAAATTCGAACTACATTTGCGAATGGTACATTAAATTCGTTTCAAAATTTTAATTATTAGTATCTAATGACAAGTTCGTGTAGCAATAAAAAGCTTCCATACAAACATTCGGCAAATGTTCATTCAACCTTGGTGGTGCATGTTATAATGGCCATGGAAATTTAATAGCAACACAATTCTGTAATCCATTGCGTACAAAAACTGCGAAACGAATGATCATTTTATGCTGCCCATTCATAACTGTCGCTTGTTGTATTTTAGCAGGTTGTGTATTTCTGCGATTGTATTGTGAACGCCTGCCATAAACCGATTTAATAATCGACTGATTTGTTGTCTGTCCCCTTCATCATTGCGACGCTTGTTTTTGCACAAAGCGTTGTTAACTCGAGGGACTCAGCAATTTTATGCAATTCTCTCTGATACAACAGTAAAACAAGTTGCATTCAGGCATGCTATATAACAGAAAATTTATGAAAACTGTTATCGATTATTAATTCAAATAGCAAGTTTTATTATTTTGATTGAGAAGGCAGAACGCAACCATCTGGATCGTCGATGTTTTTCATGTCATTTTCTTCACTGCTACAAATTGATTCGGCCCAAACGTAACGACATCTTTATTTAGTCGATGTAGTTCACTCGCAAATTCGTTTTTCTTACGAAATTGTTGATGTTAAAATATATTAAGCTAAAGAGGGAACTTCATTAATAAATACAAGGATGTGCATATTCGAGCGAAAAGTGGCACATTTTCCCGAGATCGGAATGTGCCACTTTGAGCTCGAATGTGCGCACTCGGTTTTAAGCATGATTAACAACCATTTAAGCCGAAAAATGAATTAAACAATTTTACTCGTTCCCTCTCACTTGCACTTACGAGATTCTTGTATCTTTTCGCTCCCTTCCACTCATTGCTATGGTAAATACATTGCTTGAACATAAAATCAATATTTACTAAACTAAATTAGTTATTTTCATTTGGAAAAGCGTAGGATAAAGTAGACAAACGTAATAAACACAAAAATGTGCGCATTTGAGCGAAAAGTGGCACATTCCCGAGCGAGGGAAGCAAATGAAGCGCGACGCGGAGCGGCGCGCTTCATTTTCCCGAGATCGGAATGTGCCACTTTGAGCTCGAATGTGCACACTCGGTTTTAAACACGATTACCAAGCGTCCCGTTTTAACATAAAAAAAATTGGACACGTTAGTTAGATATCATCAATCAAAAAATTCGAGATGTGAAGTAGTAGTGGATATGTAATTAATTATTCATATAAATTCACTTTCATAATAAATAAATGCTAATTCATCTGTATAAATATGTATTTTGAATTGCCTAATAAATATTAATTTGATTGCAATACTTCTACAGAGTAATTGAAATAAATTAGTCGGCATTAAAATAAAGCAAAATATGGTTAAACAATTTATGTAGTAATTTGTTATGTTTTTTTTTTAAATTTATTAAATTATCTTTAATTTATTTAGTAACAAACGTCAAAAATTTTAGGTCTCCGGCCCTTAAGGTTTTTCCATAAAAAATATTTTTTATTTTCAAAAACAACTTGACCGATCTATTTGCGCTTTGGATATGCTTTAGACATAAATCAGACTATTAAGCGAAAAAAAATCAATTTTTTTAAAAAATGTATGTTTTATATTATTTAATTTTTAAATGGACATTTATGGTACTCTGGAATTAGGACACCCCCAATTTTCGCACTAGTAATTACTAATTTACTAATCCATAAAATATAGTGTTTTCAAATTTTTTTGTTTGGTAGAACATTGTTTAATATTAAATAAAAATTCATTTTGGAAAAAAATTAAAAATCCAGTTTTTTACCTAACTGACTGAATACATGTCTATAACATATTCAAAGCGCAAAATAGTTCAAAAACGAACTTTCGGGAAATAAAAAAGGAAGTTTGTATTGAAAAAAACCATTCCACATTTGTTACTATTGCTGATATACATAACAGAAGAAAAAATCTACTAAATATGTTTAAGGGCACTTTTTTATATTAATTCGGAAATGGCACTTCCATATTAGACCATGTTTTCCGTTTTTTCTTACTATGTCAAATCAAATCCTGACTAAATGATTTTTGTTACTTGTATTTGACGATAATTTTTGTTAAATTAATTGGAAATGAAAATGGATCGAAAAACCTTAGTTATTTTTTTGTCTTCTGATTTTGCAATTAACTACTATCTGTCCAATAACAAAAAATGTTTAAAAATTTAGGACCAAATATACTACAAAGCCTTCTATGAGGCATTAATATAAATAATAATTAATCGAAGTATAATCGTTATGTGGACCATAGTAAACCCAGTGCATATATAACTGTTACAGACAAATCACTAAGGAGACGTTGTGCAATATAGTTAATTACTCTGTTACCCTCCAGATAACATATCAGGGTGTTCAATGACTTGTCTATCCAAACACAATTAATGGTTGAATTACAGAAACGTTTTGGCGACCTTTACGTTTATTCTGAAAATGACTACGTTCGAAAATAATTAAGTATCACCTCATATAAAATAAATTCGGTACTAATAGCGAAGAAAAAAATCGACTTTTTAAATACAGTTTATTGAGAAACTGATTGCTCGCGGTTGTAACGTTCACAGCTGCTAGTTTCACGAATGACTAGCTTGGTTTAGCCAAATAATAGTAATACGTAAACCTGTCATCAAAACCACAACAATGCTCAATACCTAATTTTAATTAAGCCGCGTTAAACTATCATCGAAGTTATACTTCTGTTGGCGCGGTGAGAGGAAAAGGCGGTACGAAGCCAGCCATCTCAGAAAATAAATTAATTATTGTGAATCATGGAAAAGGATTTTATTTTTAATAAAAAAAAACCTAACTGTCAAAATGTTCTACAAAAATTGCTGTAAATTAACGGATGTGTTCTGAATATTTAAAAAAATATGATATTATTAACCATCTCGTTATTGTGATTAAGAATAATATTTTACGAATAAATGTACGTGTCGGTGTGTTAGACACAGACAACTTGGCAATACTGTACGCCACTATACATTGTACTATTCGACTCTCTCTTATCAATTCAAGAAGTCTTACGTGTTTGTCTAAAACTTTTTGGTTGAGAAATTTTTTTTTGTATCGTAATTTTTTCGACATTTCTTGTTTGTTTCTGAAAAACGCGTTAAAAACAACAAACACTAGATAAACATATATAATTACAAAATCAGCGCAACGGCTACGTAGGTTTAGAAACGGGTTCGGGTATCTTCGGGATGCTTGAACTCTATAGCAAAAAAAATGGGTGTATAAAATCCGAAGTAACATTTTTTTTTGGATTTGAATTTTGACAAAAGGTGTCTATCGATCTATTCAGTACATAGATTCAGTATCCAATTCATCAACTGGTGGAGAATGAGCGATGTTGCCAGATCGCCACTTAGAAAAAGATTTAATAGTTTTGTATACATATATGAACACATTAAGATACGATAAGTTTACGGTATTTTTTAAGTTTTTTGAAGTTATACTTCTATTAGCGGTTGAGAGTAAAATATTAGCAGGCAACGGAAGGTGCGCGCACACAGCTAACGAAAATTCGGCAGTTGAAGTTAGTCGTCTGAAAAAGTAAATTAATTATTGTGAATCGTGCTTAAAACCGAGTGTGCACATTCGAGCTCAAAGTGGCACATTCCGATCTCGGGAAAATGAAGCGCGCCGCTCCGCGTCGCGCTTCATTTGTCTCCCTCGCTTGGAAATGTGCCATTTTTCGCACGAATGCGCACATCTTCGTGTTTATTAAGTTTGTTTACTTTATCCTACGCTCTTTCAAATGAAAATAACTAATTTAGTTTAGTAAATATCGATTTTATGTTCGAGAAATGTATTTACAATAGCAATGAGTGGAAGGGAGCGAAAAGATAGAAGAATCTGGTAAGTGCAAGTGAGAGAGAACGATTAAAATTGCTTAATTAATTTTTCGGCCTAAATTATTGTAAATGGTGCTTAAAACCGAGTGTGCACATTCGAGCTCAAAGTGGCACATTCCGATCTCGGGAAAATGAAGCGCGCCGCTCCGCGTCGCGCTTCATTTGCCTCCCTCGCTCGGAAATGTGCCACTTTTCGCTCGAATGCGCACATCTTTGCATTCAATGGATTTGTCCCCTTTATTCTTCGCTCTTTTAAATCGTAAATTTAAATTTAGTGTAGTAAATATCGATTTTTTTTTGTATAACGGATCGACGGGTACTTTCTTAATTTAAATTATAGTTTATTTTACTACAAGTTCGTCCATACTTTCACTGCACATACGCTCCAAAACTTTTTGACAACATTGTAGAACGACTACTGCTTTAATTTAGTCACGCCAAAGAAGTATAACTTCTAACGCGAGTACATAAGTACACCCTCCGGTTTTTTTTTAAATATAGATTGTTGTCTAAATTATTATTTATTGCGCTTATTTGCATGAAAACTTACTTACATAATGTTAGTAATTTTGTTAAGAGATTTTTATTGTGCGTTCGAAATATTTTGATTAAGACAGACCTTCGTATTTAATCGGTTCGATAGCATTAGGAATTTAGAAAATTTTTAGCGATATTAACTTTTCGTTTGGTCAATAATCGTATTACAGCTAATTAAATGTCAGTTTCGTGATCTATTATTAGCATATAAAGCGTACTTTTAATTAGTAAGAGTACCACCATTAATCAGATATGCTTTGATAAGAGACGTAAATTTGCGGACACATGGGCATATTTAAATAAAAATTACATAAAAATAAAACTGTAATTATATTTTAGAACTTTAAAACGTCATTTGCAAATTAGTTTTTTGCAAACGTAATTCGCAATGTTTTCATATCGATCACGGTTAATATTTTATTCATTAAATTAGGTAGGCTAATTATTTTTTTGCTAACATGTAAATATATTTGAGTGGTCGGGAGAAAACAGTGTCAAGTTACAGTATGAAAATAAATACAATATAAATTAAAAATTTTAATGGATAAGAATGAACAATCTATTTGAAATTTTCGATGTAACTTCCTTGGGCATTGTAAAACAATTTTTGGTCAAACTTTTATTGCTTCTTTAATATGTGAAAGAGATGCGTTCATCAGGGTGAATCCAATTCTTTTTTGAAGTTCTAGAATTATGTCACAGTTGTATTTTGGTAATACCTTTTTAATCTATGCCCATAAGAAATTATCGCATGGGTTGCAATCAGATGAGTTTGGTAACCGTTATTCAGAAAGAAGATATGTTATATTTAAATTATCCAATGATTCCAAAGTATAGTTGGTCCGATGACTTGGAGCTGAGTCCTGATTAAAGGTTCATGTTCCAGTTCCCATGACATTGTAGATATTCTTCGTCATTTTTTTGATCACAGTGCCCACATATATCTTTGCGTTGATTTTAACTCCAGATTGGTTTGATTAAGTCATTGTCGGTCTTTCCGATCTAGATCATAACCGAAAGTGGGAAGGTTTTTTTCATTATTGGTAAGACATTTGGATTGAATTGATCGGAGTAGTAATGGTTGGTTTCTTCAATGGCATCATTTAAAGTGAAAAGGCATTTATGTGATGCGACAAATTTTTTATATAGTCTAGATGATAGCAAACGGTAAAAGAGTTATGTTCGTTCAAATCGCTAATTGACTATGGTCTCATGGAAATAATGGACTTTTTCAAGATAGGGGTTTATTCAACATTATATTGAAGTCTGCAAACCGCAATATAAATTGAATTATTTTAACTATACACTTCTTTATGATTTTAATTTTTGTCGTTTCAATGAAAAAGAAGATAAACACGATTGCATAAATAGATATATCATGAAAATAAATTAATTTGTTGAATTGTTTTAAATATTTTTTCTCGTAACGGTCATGCACCCATAAGAAGTCCCGGTCTAGACGGTTTACCCTATCTGAATCAAAAATATAATCCATCTTTCAAAAAATTTGTGGATCGTATGAATCCTGATATTAAAAAAAAATTCTGTAATGATATCTGTTGTTTGTAATGGCACCACTCTTCAGTATTAACCTATAGGGTACCATCTGCAGGAGGGGGGCAAATCGGAGTACTTACCTTCGCCGGCAATTTAAGGGTGCGCCAAATTCAAAATTATATGAAAAAAAAAACTTGTTTCACTAAATCGCCAAGCATCTCAAATGATGGAGGTAAGAGGGGTGCCAATGTGTAGTTTTGGCTCGGTAAAATCGTAGATTCGGGCCTACCTTTGAGAACTTCTTATTTTCGACAAACAAAAAGTTGTCATATTAAATCGTGAAGTCTGTTACTTTTTATCTTAACCATTAAAACAAAACTGACCAAATAAAGGTATGTGTAGGTATTGGTTATCTCTATCAATATTAATCATACATTTTTTTTCGTTTTTTAATGGTACCTCTAATTTTACATAAAATATCCTTAACCCATTGACATACAAAAAAACCAAATTTGATGAGTCTGAATAAAACTATTAATTTGGCTCAACTTAACACAAGTAATATAAAATAAATAATTAATAGCTTTAAAACATTTTGAAATATGTAGAGCAGTGTTTCCCAACCTTTTTTAACATTCCCCACCTAAATCATTCTAAAATTTTGATGCCCCTCTATGTAACATATAAATATTTTTTATATTGACAAAAGGTGTCTATCGATCTATTCAGTACATAGATTCAGTATCCAATTCATCAACTGGTGGAGAATGAGCGATGTTGCCAGATCGCCACTTAGAAAAAGATTTAATAGTTTTGTATACATATATGAACACATTAAGATACGATAAGTTTACGGTATTTTTTTAAGTTTTTTGAAGTTATACTTCTATTAGCGGTTGAGAGTAAAATATTAGCAGGCAACGGAAGGTGCGCGCACACAGCTAACGAAAATTCGGCAGTTGAAGTTAGTCGTCTGAAAAAGTAAATTAATTATTGTGAATCGTGCTTAAAACCGAGTGTGCACATTCGAGCTCAAAAGTGGCACATTCCGATCTCGGGAAAATGAAGCGCGCCGCTCCGCGTCGCGCTTCATTTGCCTCCCTCGCTCGGAAATGTGCCACTTTTCGCTCGAATGCGCACATCTTTGCATTCAATGGATTTGTCCCCTTTATTCTTCGCTCTTTTAAATCGTAAATTTAAATTTAGTGTAGTAAATATCGATTTTTTTTGTATAACGGATCGACGGGTACTTTCTTAATTTAAATTATAGTTTATTTTACTACAAGTTCGTCCATACTTTCACTGCACATACGCTCCAAAACTTTTTGACAACATTGTAGAACGACTACTGCTTTAATTTAGTCACGCCAAAGAAGTATAACTTCTAACGCGAGTACATAAGTACACCCTCCGGTTTTTTTTTAAATATAGATTGTTGTCTAAATTATTATTTATTGCGCTTATTTGCATGAAAACTTACTTACATAATGTTAGTAATTTTGTTAAGAGATTTTTATTGTGCGTTCGAAATATTTTGATTAAGACAGACCTTCGTATTTAATCGGTTCGATAGCATTAGGAATTTAGAAAATTTTTAGCGATATTAACTTTTCGTTTGGTCAATAATCGTATTACAGCTAATTAAATGTCAGTTTCGTGATCTATTATTAGCATATAAAGCGTACTTTTAATTAGTAAGAGTACCACCATTAATCAGATATGCTTTGATAAGAGACGTAAATTTGCGGACACATGGGCATATTTAAATAAAAATTACATAAAAATAAAACTGTAATTATATTTTAGAACTTTAAAACGTCATTTGCAAATTAGTTTTTTGCAAACGTAATTCGCAATGTTTTCATATCGATCACGGTTAATATTTTATTCATTAAATTAGGTAGGCTAATTATTTTTTTGCTAACATGTAAATATATTTGAGTGGTCGGGAGAAAACAGTGTCAAGTTACAGTATGAAAATAAATACAATATAAATTAAAAATTTTAATGGATAAGAATGAACAATCTATTTGAAATTTTCGATGTAACTTCCTTGGGCATTGTAAAACAATTTTTGGTCAAACTTTTATTGCTTCTTTAATATGTGAAAGGGATGCGTTCATCAGGGTGAATCCAATTCTTTTTTGAAGTTCTAGAATTATGTCACAGTTGTATTTTGGTAATACCTTTTTAATCTATGCCCATAAGAAATAATCGCATGGGTTGCAATCAGATGAGTTTGGTAACCGTTATTCAGAAAGAAGATATGTTATATTTAAATTATCCAATGATTCCAAAGTATAGTAGGACCGATGACTTGGAGCTGAGTCCTGATTATAGGTTCATGTTCCAGCTCCCATGACATTGTAGATATTCTTCGTCATTTTTTGATCACAGTGCCCACATATATCTTTACGTTGATTTTAACTCCAGATTGGTTTGATTAAGTCATTGTCGGTCTTTCCGATCTAGATCATAACTGAAAGTGGGAAGGTTTTTTTCATTATTGGTAAGACATTTGGATTGAATTTATCGGAGTAGTAATGGTTGGTTTCTTCAATGGCATCATTTAAAGTGAAAAGGCATTTATGTGATGCGACAAATTTTTTATATAGTCTAGATGATAGCAAACGGTAAAAGAGTTATGTTCGTTCAAATCGCTAATTGACTATGGTCTCATGGAAATAATGGACTTTTTCAAGATAGGGGTTTATTCAACATTATATTGAAGTCTGGAAACCGCAATATAAATTGAATTATTTTAACTATACACTTTTTTATTATTTTAATTTTTGTCGTTTAAATGAAAAAGAAGATAAACACGATTGCATAAATAGATATATCATGAAAATAAATTAATTTGTTGAATTGTTTTAAATATTTTTTCTCGTAACGGTCATGCACCCATAAGAAGTCCCGGTCTAGACGGTTTACCCTATCTGAATCAAAAATATAATCCATCTTTCAAAAAATTTGTGGATCGTATGAATTCTGATATTAAAAAAAAATTCTGTAATGATATATGTTGTTTGTAATGGCACCACTCTTCAGTATTAATCTATAGGGTACCATCTGCAGGAGGGGGGAAAATCGGAGTACTTACCTTCGCCGGCAATTTAAGGGTCCGCCAAATTCAAAATTATATGAAAAAAAAACTTGTTTCACTAAATCGCCAAGCATCTCAAATGATGGAGGGAAGAGGGGTGCCAATGTCTAGTTTTGGCTCGGTAAAATCGTAGATTCGGGCCTACCTTTGAGAACTTCTTATTTTAGACAAACAAAAAGTTGTCATATTAAATCGTGAAGTCTGTTACTTTTTATCTTAACCATTAAAACAAAACTGACCAAATAAAGGTATGTGTAGGTATTGGTTATCTCTATCAATATTAATCATACATTTTTTTTCGTTTTTTAATGGTACCTCTAATTTTACATAAAATATCCTTAACCCATTGACATACAAAAAACCAAATTTGATGAGTCTGAATAAAACTATTAATTTGGCTCAACTTAACACAAGTAATATAAAATAAATAATTAATAGCTTTAAAACATTTTGAAATATGTAGAGCAGTGTTTCCCAACCTTTTTTAACATTCCCCACCTAAATCATTCTAAAATTTTGATGCCCCCCTATGTAACATATAAATATTTTTTTATATTTAAAAATTGAATTATTCCATAAATGAAGCCTAATTACAACTTGTTCAAGACACAAGATTTAGGTTTTAGCAAGAAATCACTAGAAAATTATTAAGAGAAAAAACAATAAGTAAATTTTAAAACATAAACTAAAAATCAAGTGCGTTTTCAAATTGTTCCCTTGAATAATGATATTGGCCCCCCAAACATTTAAATTGCCCCAAGTGGCGCGTTGGGAAACACTGATATAGAGTAACTGGACATTTTTTAAACATTTTAAAACATTTTCTTCCTGGCCTCTTTTTTTCCTATTTATTGAGGACAGTTCTTGACCTCTTAGAGACGTCAAATCCACAATGACACCCTAAATGATTGACGTCTCTCAGACGTCATTGTATGTCAAGGGGTCAAAGAGTGTTATTTTTAATTTAACTTTGCTGGCGAACAAATTGCCAGGAAGCAACCCTGGCATTTGATAAACTATTCAAAAAGTTCATTTCGTATTAGTTTTTTCTTTTTTTAAGTAACCGATGCGGCGCGGGCTTTATGAAGCTTACAAAATTGCATGCATCCATCTTAATAACAAATATTACTCATTTCTCTTCGACGCTTGGTCGGCGTCGAAATGACAAACGAGTAAAAGCAAGCCTCCCCTGTCGCTGTACTTTGTACGGAAAACTAACAGAATAAAAGCGTAAATCGGAAAATGTGTTTGCGTTGTTTTATTGGAAAGGATGTCGCGCTTACCCTTACAGCGGCTGTAAATGAGAACAAGTGATGTATTGCTGGAGAACGTCGTAAATCCGAGGGATGCCCACACGTACGGCGAACATTGCGTGGCCCGCGGACTGCAAGAGATATGACCGCAGCCAGAGTATAATCTCCTGCGTTTTCTGTCTTTCTTTCGCTCTCATCCACAGGACGAATTATAGCTCTTGTCACGGCTGTTCATTTGTAGATGGAGTTTTTATCCCCAAGAGAAAATCCCCAATCACGAGCCGAGAAAATTGCTTATCTTGCTGCAGCCTGCGAGACGCGGGGGCGGCGGAGCTGAGACAATGCACCGGGTCATATACGGCCCGCATAAAGATGTCGATTATATCGGGATTTCCATCAAAACTTTTTGATTAATCTCGTTATAGGTTTTCCGCAATTCGACTATCTGTTATTTAACTTTCCGCACTTGCGAATTACGTTTAAAGTTCTTCGGAAATGTAACCACTGGAAAAACTAGTACTAAATTAAGTTCGAAACAAAAATTAAATTAATTCAACTCTTTACATCAGTAATTTCTTACTAATAGGCAATGTATTTGTGGTACAATGAAAGAGAAGTGTAATTTTGTTGAGAGTAGGTCAGTGCCAAAAAAAAAATGATAGGTACAGTGAAAGCTCTCTTTGCGGACAGCTCTAATAACCGGACATCTCCTTTGACCAGACAAAATTTATAGAACCAAATTTTTGACTATGGTTCTACATGTAAATTACGATCTATTAACCGGACACACCCGTATCCGATTCCGGACACAAAATTTCTTCATTTTGTATTCTGTAAATTTCCCACAACCCGACATATAACTGTTAGTAATATTCAATAGCAATTGGAACCCGTTTAGTGTTATCGTATACCGCCTTTTTCGTTCGTTAATTCCCGTAAAGCCTTCGATTATGAACTTCAGTAGACTACAGAACTACATAGATGAGAACAAGTAACTTGCACAAACTTAATAAAATGGCTCCAAAAAAAATTCTTACTTTGAAATTAGTAATTAGCAGTTTATAGCATTAAAATGCTTAATAACATAATATCAAATGTTACTGTCAAGAACATGTTAAGTGTAGATCATTATTTTCAAATGCTTTGATTAATCCAATTGGTTTATTGGAGCCTACCCGCTTTAGGCCCCTCTGTCGGGTAAAGCGGGTAATTTCTGAAATTTTATATTTTTGAGTTTTTTTTACTTTCAAAGCAGAAATGTAATTATTTTTTTTTAAAATAAAAGTTTAATAATTGTATTGCGTAAGTGTAAAAAAGAAACACTTTTTTTTAGCCGAAGTGGTTCATATTGATCGATAAACCTTAACCTACCCGCTTTGGGCCACTTTCCCCTACTTACATCTATTCCACTACATTAAATAAAAATATTTCAAATTCTTTTGTTTGTGCATGTAAATATACTCACTATCTAACAACCGGACTAAAATATCCGGACTGTGAGTGTCCTCTTAACAGAGCTTTCACTGTACGCCCAAAAAATAAGTTAAAAAGAATTTGGATAGCTATCAAATAGGAAAATAATTTCGCTTATTTTTCATAGTTTTTCAATAATTTTTCACTTTTGTCATTAAATAAAGAGACAAGAATAGAATTGTTAGGATTTTTACCTTAATTGTCAAATTTTTGAAAACGGGTCATCTTAGAATTCCGAATGATTACTTGGGGACAACGGGACAGATGACCTAAAAACGGAACAGGTTTATTCAAAACGAAACGTAGTGACATTAGGTATAGCCCGTCAAACTCGTATTTACGTCTTGAATCATTTAAAATAGCAATAAATAGTCTTATTCTATTTATATTGTTTAGATTTAATTAATTTGTTTATTTTTCTATTAAGACAGAAAGTCCCCTAATAATTAAACGTAGTGATCAAAAATATAAACGTAGCTTAAAGAGTGTTTTTTAAAATTTATTATTATTACTTAAAAAAGTATATGTGATAGAATTTTTTATCGGCAGATTTAAATTCATCATTGTTAAATCTATAAAATACCAGAGCCGGAATTACCATAAGGCTAGAAAGTCTATAGACTAAGGCGGCAAATTTTAGAGAGCGGCAAATGTTGAAGTTAAAAAAAAAGAAACAACAAAATGAAATCTAGACAAATTAAAATCATATGAAATAATAATTTTAAACACAAATACATTTTAAATTTAATTTACCTATATATTATTCAAGTTAACAAGAAATATAAGGATAAATTGATTTTAGATTGTGAGTAAGGGATCCTGTTGTACCTTGGTCCCTTTGTACCTAGGGCAACTTTATTTTTTTTAATATCTGCGGGCTTTCGTGGCCCATAATTTGCGATATTTCAAATGCCACATTGACAGACATTAATGTAAAGTTAGCAGCAGCTGGCCAATGTACTTTGTTAATGTATGAGATCAATTGAAATGTTTAATCGAAAAAAAGTAAGTTTTTTTATATTCTTTTTACTTAAATATCTTATAGATTTTTATTACCTAATAACAAATGACTCATCGTAATAGAAAGATTATTTCTTAATGTTTGCATAGTAGTGGTCTGATTTTGGCACAGCATAATCTTTAATTTTATTTTTGAGTTTAAACATCAAGGGTCGGTGTATTGTACCTCGGTCATCGTCAATATATTGTACCTTGGCCCTACGATCAACGTGCAATAAATAAAAATCTAGATATACTTTTGTTATAAATTTTTATTGTTTTTTTATTTTGCTTTAGATAATATGCCTTGCAAGTCTAACGAAAAATTTAAATTTTTGCAAAGTTAACCATTAAGTATGTAAAATTTTAGTATACGAGAAAAGTTTTGTTAATTTTTAAAACAATTTTAGTGTCATCTCAAAGAAGGACATTTGTAGTTCTTATAATCCAAAAATAAATAAATAGTTTTCATAGAACAATAGGTTTTAGTTTGCTTAATGTGAATAGCGCCAAGGTACATTATCTCTGTTGTACCTAGGCCATAGATCCACTAATTTTTAAATCTTCTAGCAATTTGAGTAAAGGGTTGGCAATGCTTTCAAATATTTTTTGATGAATACACACACTACGATGCTATTCATTTTATCAACAAATTGTTACACATATACAATTAAAAAAAAATCACAAGTGAAAAAAATGCTAAGGTGCAACAGGTTCCCCTATAACAAAATCTATTATTTGTTTAATGAAATGTAATCAGTAATATTCATTTGTTTTGTTTTTTTTTTTTTTGTAAATAGAGAGCAAAAATTAGTTCCATTCTAATATTTTCTTATAAATGACATATTTTTGGTATAATATCGGTATCGTCTAACAAATTCTCTTAAAAAATAACTAAAAATACACATCTCGCATTGGAAAAATGTATATTTCAAATTCTTAGAACTTTTATTTTTTATACGCGAACATTGCGTGGCCCGCGGACTGCAAGAGATATGACCGCAGCCAGAGTATAATCTCCTGCGTTTTCTGTCTTTCTTTCGCTCTCATCCACAGGACGAATTATAGCTCTTGTCACGGCTGTTCATTTGTAGATGGAGTTTTTATCCCCAAGAGAAAATCCCCAATCACGAGCCGAGAAAATTGCTTATCTTGCTGCAGCCTGCGAGACGCGGGGGCGGCGGAGCTGAGACAATGCACCGGGTCATATACGGCCCGCATAAAGATGTCGATTATATCGGGATTTCCATCAAAACTTTTTGATTAATCTCGTTATAGGTTTTCCGCAATTCGACTATCTGTTATTTAACTTTCCGCACTTGCGAATTACGTTTAAAGTTCTTCGGAAATGTAGCCACTGGAAAAACTAGTACTAAATTAAGTTCGAAACGAAAATTAAATTAATTCAACTCTTTACATCAGTAATTTCTTACTTATAGGCAATGTATTTGTGGTACAATGGAAGAGACGTTGTAATTTTGTTGAGAGTAGGTCAGTGCCAAAAAAAAAATGATAGGTACAGTGAAAGCTCTCTTTGCGGACAGCTCTAATAACCGGACATCTCCTTTGACCAGACAAAATTTATAGAACCAAATTTTTGACTATGGTTCTACATGTAAATTACGATCTATTAACCGGACACACCGTATCCGATTCCGGACACAAAATTTCTTCATTTTGTATTCTGTAAATTTCCCACAACCGACATATAACTGTTAGTAATATTCAATAGCAATTGGAACCTGTTTAGTGTTATCGTATACCGCCTTTTTCGTTCGTTAATTCCCGTAAAGCCTTCGATTATGAACTTCAGTAGACTACAGAACTACATAGATGAGAACAAGTAACTTGCACAAACTTAATAAAATGGCTCCAAAAAAAATTCTTACTTTGAAATTAGTAATTAGCAGTTTATAGCATTAAAATGCTTAATAACATAATATCAAATGTTACTGTCAAGAACATGTTAAGTGTAGATCATTATTTTCAAATGCTTTGATTAATTCAATTGGTTTATTGGAGCCTACCCGCTTTAGACCCCTCTGTCGGTTAAAGCGGGTAATTTTTAAAATTTTATATTTTTGAGTTTTTTTCTACTTTCAAACCAGAAATGTAATTATTTTTTTTTAAAATAAAAGTTTAATAATTGTATTGCGTAAGTGTAAAAAAGAAACACTTTTTTTTAGCCGAAGTGGTTCATATTGATCGATAAACCTTAACCTACCCGCTTTAGGCCACTTTCCCCTACTTACATCTATTCCACTACATTAAATAAAAATATTTCAAATTTTTTTTTGTGCATGTAAATATACTCACTATCTAATAACCGGACTAAAATATCCCGACTGTGAATGTCCTCTTAACAGAGCTTTCACTGTACGCCCAAAAAATAAGTTAAAAAGAATTTGGATAGCTATCAAATAAGAAAATAATTTCGCTTATTTTTCATAGTTTTTCAATAATTTTTCACTTTTGTCATTAAATAAAGAGACAAGAGTAGAATTGTTAGGATTTTTATCTTAATTGTCAAATTTTTGAAAACGGGTCATTTTAGAATTCCGAATGATTACTTGGGGACAACGGGACAGATTACCTAAAAACGGAACAGGTTTATTCAAAACGGAACGTATAGTCACATTAGGTATAGCCCGTCAAACTCGTATTTACGTCTTGAATCATTTAAAATAGCAATAAATAGTCTTATTCTATTTATATTGTTTAGATTTAATTAATTTGTTTATTTTTCTATTAAGACAGAAAGTCCCCTAATAATTAAACGTAGTGATCAAAAATATAAACGTAGCTTAAAAAGTGTTTTTTAAAATTTATTATTATTACTTAAAAAAGTATATGTGATAGAATTTTTTATCGGCAGATTTAAATTCATCATTGTTAAATCTATAAAATAGCAGAGCCGGATTTACCATAAGGCTAGAAAGTCTATAGACTAAGGCGGCAAATTTTAGGGAGCGGCAAATGTTAAAGTTAAAAAAAAAACAACAAAATGAAATCTAGACAAATTAAAATCATATGAAATAATAATTTTAAACACAAATACATTTTAAATTCAATTTACCTATATATTATTCAAGTTAACAAGAAATATAAGGATAAATTGATTTTAGATTGTGAGTAAGGGATCCTGTTGTACCTTGGTCCCTTTGTACCTAGGGCAACTTTATTTTTTTTAATATTTGCGGGCTTTCGTGGCCCATAATTTTCGATATTTCAAATGCCACATTGACAGACATTAATGTAAAGTTAGCAGCAGCTGGCCAATGTACTTTGTTAATGTATGAGATCAATTGAAATGTTTAATCGAAAAAAAGTAAGTCTTTTTATATTCTTTTTACTTAAATATCTTATTGATTTTTATTACCTAATAACAAATGACTCATCGTAATAGAAAGATTATTTATTAATGTTTGCATAGTAGTGGTCTGATTTTGGCACAGCATAATCTTTAATTTTATTTTTGAGTTTAAACATCAAGGGTCGGTGTGTTGTACCTCGGTCATCGTCAATATATTGTACCTTGGCCCTACGATCAACGTGCAATAAATAAAAATCTAGATATACTTTTGTTATAAATTTTATTGTTTTTATTTTGCTTTAGATAATATGCCTTGCAAGTCTAACGAAAAATTTAAATTTTTGCAAAGTTAACCATTAAGTATGTAAAATTTTAGTATACGAGAAAAGTTTTGTTAATTTTTAAAACAATTTTAGTGTCATCTCAAAGAAGGACATTTGTAGTTCTTATAATCCAAAAATAAATAAATAGTTTTCATAGAACAATAGGTTTTAGTTTGCTTAATGTGAATAGCGCCAAGGTACATTACCTCTGTTGTACCTAGGCCATAGATCCACTAATTTATAAATCTTCTAGCAATTCGAGTAAAGGGTTGGCAATGCTTTCAAATATTTTTTGATGAATACACACACTACGATGCTATTCATTTTATCAACAAATTGTTACACATATACAATTAAAAAAAAATGACAAGTGAAAAAAGTGCTAAGGTACAACAGGTTGCCCTATAACAAAATCTATTATTTGTTTAATGAAATATAATCAGTCATATTCATTTGTTTTGTTTTTTTTTGTAAATAAAGAGCAAAAATTAGTTCCATTCTAATATTTTCTTATAAATGACATATTTTTGGTATAATATCGGTATCGTCTAACAAATTCTCTTAAAAAATAACTAAAAATACACATCTCGCATTGGAAAAATGTATATTTCAAATTCTTAGAACTTTTATTTTTTTATACCGTATAAATCAAGCTATAGATGTGTTGTATTGCACTTTTCGTTTGAATATGTCGTTTTATTTGGGTACATTACTATTTTCTTTTTAAATCAAAAAATTGATGTAGACAAATTCAATAAGTACGAGAATGTGCGCATTCGAGCGAAAAGTGGCACATTTCCGAGCGAGGGAGGCAAATGAAGCGCGACGCGGAGCGGCGCGCTTCATTTTCCCGAGATCGGAATGTCCCACTTTGAGCTCGAATGTGCACACACGGTTTTAAGCACCATTTACAATAATTTAGGCCGAAAAATTAATTAAACAATTTTAATCGTTCCTTTCTCACTTGCACTTACGAGGCTCTTGTATCTTTTCGCTCCCTTCCACTCATTGCTATAGTAAATACATTTCTTGAACATAAAATCGATACTTACTAAACTAAATTAGTTATTTTCATTTGAAAGAGCGCACGGTAAATTATACTAATATAATAAACTCGAAGATGTGCGCATTCGAGCGAAAAGTGGCACATTTCCGAGCGAGGGATGCAAATGAAGCGCGACGCGAAGCGGCGCGCTTCATTTTCCCGAGATCGGAATGTGCCACTTTGAGCTCGAATGTGCACACTTGGCTTTAAGCACCATTCACAATAATTTAGGCCAATAAATGAGTGCCCCACTACGATGCAATTCATTTTGGCAACAAATTGTTACATATACAATTTAAAAAAAATTACAAGTGAAAAAAGGGCCAAGGTACAACAGATTCCCTTATATTAAATATTTTTTACCAGCAGTAGAAACAAAAAGCGTAAATCCGCCTCTGTAAAAGACACGTACAACAATTATAGGGAAGAAAAAACACTGCAGACCAGCGTATTCAGCGCACTACGATACCCAGAATAGGCAATGTTCGAAACCTCCATGTAAATAAGCACGTCTATTTGCAAACTTATAATTTATTTAATATTTTGTGGATAAGTTATAAGAAAATAAACTGAAAATCGTTTTTTCTACCTGATGCTGAGCTGGCCTCGTGGGAAATTCTAGAGTAAGCCAAGTGTAGAAATTTGGTCAAGTACAGCAGGAATATAAAAATGCGGGGGCCCACAATGAATAATAGAAAAGGCAATTGCGGGATCAATTGTTAAAACAAACAGTGCTGACCAGATGTTATTGTGGTTGTGTAAATCCCAACTAGCCAACGGTAAGTGTCGGGGCGGAGGCCCCGGGGCTCCACTCCATCACGGCTTCGACCGCTGGGACCAAACAATGCTCTTTACTACACTTAGGTAGCGGTCTTTTCCCCTTTTCCAAATTCTCTTTCGCATTGTTTTGTTGTTGTAGATAATTTATTGCTCTTCACCGTTCCTCCAAATTGCATCTGTAGCTTAGATTGATCGCAACTGTTACAATGTAATCTACTTTTGCCGCTAAATTTATACACATTGAAGACATGCCACATTATCTATTCATTGTAGTGCGAAATGTTTGGCAACTCGCGACATCCTCCTGATGATATTTTATTCCGGCGAGCTGCAGTTTCCAGACGCCGAGCTATGAAAAGGCGATGTGATGGATTTCATGACCCCAGCGGGTGCCCTCAATTTCAAGCTGGAATTCAGTTAGTCTCTGGTATTTCCCCGAACCTTGGGTCGACCACTTTTGCGTCTTATCTAACCTAAGTTGTTAAAATCTGTGCGTTATCGAAAAATCTACGTAACCTTAAGAGCTATTATATCTATCGATGTGGTCGATTTTGCTCGTTTGCAAGAAATCGTTAATTGATAAAAGTTTTCCATTTTTATGAACAATCAAAGATAAATTAAATGGCGTACGGAGTAGGTCAATCCCCGAATAAGTCGGTTTGGGCTCGCCGCTGAACGAACCATCTGAAATATTGAACAGATGCATCGCTTTGATTGAATCGCAAAAATAATGGTTTTTTAAATTTTTCTGAAGTTCAATAAAAATATTCTTCAAGGATACAGAGCAATAACAACTGATAATCTTATACACTCATATATACAAAGTTTATTATCCATTGTACATACAATGAACAATTAACACCCAGTATTAAAAAAAATAAATTAAATACACAAATTGAAAACATAATTTTATTTCGTTTATGCTTAAAAATAATTTTAAAATTAATAAATTGCTTCGTTAATTTTTTATCAAATTAATTAGTGATTTGATTCATTCTTTCAATAAAGCATTCCTTATACTAGGTGACTAAATGTCACATGCCATATCCCAAAAATAAAATTCACAAAATTGTACTTTACGACAGTTAAATGATAAGATATATATTTTAATAACTAATAATGAATAGGTTGAAGTATAACACATACTTATTTATGCATTAGAATAGACATTTATTAACAATAATACAAAAACTTAACTTTTTTTTCAACGTATAAACTATTGAGTCTTTTGTTGAATAATAAATTCCAAGAAAACCTAACAAGAATTTTATTCTTGCCTCTTTAGTGAAATACAAATTAATTCCACGGCAATTTCTTAATGATTCGCAATAATTTAGACCAATAAATTACACGAAAAATTAATTGAATAATGTTAATCGTTCCCTCTCACTTGCATTGACAAGATTATCGTATCTTCTTGCTCCCTTCCACTCATTGCTATGGTAAATACGTTTGTCGAATATAAAATCGATATTTACTAAATTGAATTAAAATTCTTGATTTGAAGGAACGCATATTAAATTATACTAATATAATAAACACGAAGATGTGCGCATTCGAGCGAAAAGTGGCACATTACCGAGCGAGGGAGGCAAATGAAGCGCGACGCGGAGCGGCGCGCTTCATTTTCCCGAGATCGGAATGTGCCACTTTGAGCTCGAATGTGCACACTCGGTTTTAAGCATGATTCACAATAATTTAGGCCGAAAAATTAATTAAACAATTTCAATCGCTCCTCTCACTTGCACTTACGAGTACCTTGTATCTTTTTGCTCCCTTCCACTCATTGCTATGGTAAATACATTTCTTGAACATAAAATCCATATTTACTAAACTAAATTAGTTATTTTTACTTGAAAGAGCGTAAGATAAAGTAGAAAACTTAATAAACACGAAAATGTGCGCATTCGAGCGAAAAGTGGCACATTTCCGAGCGAGGGAGGCAAATGAAGCGCGACGCGGAGCGGCGCGCTTCATTTTCCCGAGATCGGAATGTGCCACTTTGAGCTCGAATGAGCACGCTCGGTTTTAAGCACCATTCACAATAATTTAGGCCGAAAAATTAATATTACAATTTTAATGGTTCCCTCTCACTTGCACTTACGAGATTCTTGTATATTTTCGCTCCTTTCCACTCATTGCTATAGTAAATACATTTCTTGAACATAAAATTACCAAACGTCCCATTTTAGCAAAAAAAAAATTGTTCATGTTAGTTATACCCCACCTAGTACAGGGAAGGTTAAATTTTTGGGCGTTTATTGGACAAGGACGTTTATGTAGACTAATTGGGATAGAAGTGTGCGTAGAAAATTTATTTATAGGGTGTGATGATATCCAAACAAATTCATTGGTCAAATGTATGTAATTTAGAAATTTTTGTTTTTAGTGGAAGAAATTTACAATTTTTTTTTATTTGTTTTGGGAAGGTACTTTTCGATTATTGTCTTGTATTGCCTTTTGGTACTAATTTAATGAAATTATTTTTTATATTACTTTTGGTGTCTGTAATTCATAGAATAATCTTAAACCATAATTGAATTTAAAATTTGTAAAAGAGCTCTTTAAGGTGGAAGTGTACCCCCCGACTTTTAAACTACAAGTTCAAAGTTAACCAAATTTGGAACATAGGTTATTATTAATTAAAGGATTGTTTTGGGAAAATTTAAAAAAAATCGTAGCTTAAGTTTCAGAAATATATAAAAAAAACCGATATTTTGTAAGAGTAAAGTCACAAAACTGGAAGTTCAAAATTAATAAAATTTGGACAGCTTGTTGATATTGTAATATAACGCAAAAATTTAAACTTTAAAAAAAATCGTAGCTAGGGTTTGGGAAATAATCAAAAATATAGTTGTTGGAGGTATCTCCTGCTTTAAAAAAATATTAAATTCAAATAATATTTATATCCGTATAATTTGTGCAGTTTTATGAATTTTTTGAATAAATTACAATTAAATATAAACAGTTTAATATTTAGAAATTAATGTTTGAAGTACTTAAAATGTGTATGAAAATATTTGTATAGAATGTGCTGCCTCTGGCCACAGAAACAGTTTTAAAATCTTTGTTGCAAACCTTTCTAATGTGTGCATGTTGTTGACGTATGTATATACGACGTCACCAATAATTACACATGTGTTTGTCGAAGCTGTCTGCTTACCAAGACTGGAGGTAGATTGAGAGGTTGAAGTTGTAAAGAGATAGAATATGCATACAAGGTCGCATGCAGCTTTCCGTCAACTTGCAAGTTTTAGCAGCAGAGTATCACGAGCGAGGGATATCTTTATAGGAGACCTTAGCAAATTACGGTCGCTGCTTGATAATACGCGAAGCGCAGATCATAATTGTCTTGTATTTGAAAAAAATTCTCCATTTTAAAAAAATTCAATTAGTTATTTTTCTGTTATAATTGATTATTTATAATAATGAATAATATCTAAATTATTCAACCTTAAAAAGTTTTCCAAGCCCGTGGACTGAACATAAAATGCATAAAATTTGAAAAAAATTCTTTGCTCTATTTGGTATCTTCACGTAAAACCGTTGCTTTTAAAAATGTTTGAAAACAAAATCTGAAAACTAAAACCTTGGAGCTTCAAAATGCTTTTTAACGACCTCGTTACCACCATTTTTCACCTAAATACAGCCCGTCAAAAAACCGAAAAATTTGGAATTGTTTCTTGCTCCTTAATTTTGCGGGAGTATATATTTAGAAAGGCGCTTTGCAAGCTCTATTCAATTTTGATATACAATTAATACCTTTTGTTTACTATAAGAATATTGACACAATTTTGGGTTACACCGGAAGTGGTAAAATTTTTATAGTCAGCTCAAAAACAAAACACATAAATTATATGTACGTTTCTATACTAGTACTTTTTTTGAAATTATTATTGTATTTGAAATTATAGACTTTTGCACTTTGGATGGGTATTCTAAACATTAATAATGTTATTTCAATCTTTTCATAGTCTGAATCCTTAGCCCTTTATCATCACAGTGTTTTCTTTTAACTAAACATAATCTGCGTGATAAAAAATCTTGTGATAACTAATCTGGTTTTAGGTTGTTAATTAATTAGTAATTTAACGTATGATTGAAATAAAATTTGCAAAAGACTGTAAAATTCATTATGATTTATAACATGTTAAATAACACATGGAAAGAATCTCGATTGCATTTTGTTTTACAATCCGAATACACCTATGAGTTACAATTAATTAATGTTCTATCATTATTTTTTTACCTTTTTAAACTTTTATATGTAATAATAAAACTTATTTACCTATTATAGAATTTTAATTATTTTATTTTTGAGAGCGGGTAAATCGCCTCAACCTTACTACAGGTATAAAAAGGCAAGAAGAAGAAGAGCATTTATTTTTTTCGAAACGGTATTATTGTGAAATACTACGAGATCTATAAAGATAATAGTACTAACAATCTTTTAATTTTTGATAACTTTTATTAGACAATATTTGTTAATAATGGTCGTAAAATAGGTATGTGAAAAATAATTTATTCATAAGGGTAAATTATTTTAAACTCCACCTTCACTAATTGTTTCAGAGTATTACTAGTAAAAACAAATTCGATTGATGCAACTTACAATATATATGTATGTATTACATGTAATCAAAATTTTAGATAAATAGGTATAAAACTTTAAATAATTAGGTAGAAATTATATTGCAATTTCAACCTAGTATTCTTGTGAGAACGTGGTATAAAAGTTTTAATCTCCTGTGCCACCTACACAGTTTCTGTTTTGCAATAGCTGCCTTTTAATAAGCATTTATATTTTTGACGTCATGAGCAGTGAGAGTGACGATGTGTGTGACGTAACATACACGAGTGCTATCTATTGGTATATTAAGAACTAGTGATTTCAATCTGTAATTTAAAAATAAGCAGCGCCAGCTACAGTCCGCGAAACGTAATAACTAGGGGTACCCTTCTACGTTAAAAGCACTTATGCAACCCCGGTACTAATAGAATTACCACTGTGTTTGTCGACACAACAAACATTTTTTTCTCCACAGCGTATTTTTTTGACATAATTATGCATTAAAGGTAACATAGGCTTTTGTCTAATATTGAAAAAACTGAAAAATTTATAATTTGACTTTTATGTGCAAAAATTATATAAATGATATTTTTTCATAAATTGTCATATGGAAACTATTCAATTCTTTATTTGTTCTAACTATAATATAAGGTTTTATAGGTTTATAGGTTTTGTATAAATTAATGCACCAGGTGTATTTTTTACAATTGTTATAAAATGAATAAAAGAAATATAATAATATTTTAGGCTTTAAACTCAATGAAATATGAATAATTATAACTCACTTTTGGTATTTAGTTACTTTTTGCAGTGACGCAGAATTTTTTAAGCATTTCTTTTGAATAGAGTTACAATTAACAATCAGAATATTTTAATTTAAGATAAATTTCATTTCGGTTAGATTTGGACTAGTTTTTGATATTTTTTAAGTATCTATATCAAAAAAATTTAATTATTTTGCTCAACTCTTGTATTTAATTTTGCTACTAGAACATATTTTCATTTACATTCAATAAACATTTTATCACAATTTAAAGTTTTCAAGGGTACATCGTTATAAATAAATAATTTAACTCAAACGAAAATTCAGAAACTATTCTATTTTCTTCTATTCACTTTGCTTTATAGTAAAAGCTGCCTTGCTTATATTAATTAGATTTAAGTCCCTTTTGAATAGCTCTAACCCCTAACTATCCACCCTCGGACTAAAGTATAAAGGTATTATATAAACCTATTTTTAACATGGAACACTCTTTGCATTTTAAGACCACTTTCCTCCATCACTTTATAGCTACAAAATTTGTTACACATATTCTTATTCAACATCCCTTATTTTAAAGGAAATTAACTTTGCTTTCATACTCCGCATTCATTGGATTTGTCTATATTAATAATTTCTCTGTCAAATTCAGATTTTCTATTTGGAAAAAGTGGTAGCGTTTATTTTTCTAAAATAAACGTTTAACACTAGATTTACGGGGGTTGATTATATACCTATTTTTACTAAAGCGAGCCAATTTGACTCATACAACAAAATTGAAGTTTTTTGCAAAAAAACACTTCCAACAAAATTGAAATTAAAGATTTATTATTAAAAACTTCATTGAAAACATTTTTACATATAAACTCTGTTTTTGAAATACATTTTCCGCAAACAGAATTAATCCTCGCCTTTTTTTTGCTATAGGTATATAGCAATAAAATTTTAAATAAGTCAAATTGGCTCAGTCCGTAAATCTAGTGTTAAAACACTAAATCAGAGATTTGGTGTTTTCGGTATAAACATTCTTGTAATTTTTAATCAAAATTATTTATAAACTAAATTAATTATTGTGAATCGTACTTTAAACCGATTGTGTACATTCGAGCTCAAAGTGGCACATTTCCGAGCGAGGGAGGCAAATTTTCAAAAATAAAAACTATTTAAAATATTATTTTTACTATTCAAAATGTGTATTTGTAGTTATTTTTTAAGACATTTGGATGACACTGATATAACAAATAATAGATTTTTTTTCTATTTTCTATACACCTATTTTTACACTCTCAAACCTCGTTTTACAGTCAAGATAGATTTTTCAGAAAACTGTAAATCTAAAAAAGTAAAATAGCGATAAATTAGTCATCTATTTTAATGCAAAATAAAAGTAAATAATGCATATACAGTCGAATTCCCGAAAGTATGAGTGTACGTCATCATCATCTTCAATTCTAGACAATTGTTTATTTGCAAAACGAGTTAGACAAATATAACCTCGTAATTTTTACACCTATATGTATAATAGAGGTAGAACGAAAACAATTCGATCGTGCAATGAGCAAGAGACGTGTTGACCAACGTAGTTTAGCTAGATCAGCGGTTTCCAACCTTTTTTGACCACGGACCACTTTGATTTCATTATTATTAGGATGGACCACAAGATTAAAAAATACACAGTGCCAATCTTAAAATCGAAACGTTTAATCTAAGTAATCGTAAAATTCTAAAGTAACGTACAAATTTGGAAATCTTACGCGGACCATATTTCAGCTCTTGCGGACCGCTGGTTGGGAACCACTGAGCTAGATGAATGCTATTGATGGCGTGGATATCTACTTTTGTGAATCGCACTGTACATTCTTATGAATTAAATATACATACCTCTATATCATAGACCTGCAGTATTTTTTTAATAAACGGATACCCTAAAACAATTATTAATTTCTAAAAATAACTGGCCAACTTATATATATTTTACTTTGTGTTTGATTTACACGTTTTTTTTTCAAAATCTATCTGCCGTGTAAATCGGGGATTAGATGTTGTCGCATTACTCGGTTAGCAAAATGAATAGAATCGTTTGTTACACTTTTTTATTATTGTTACACTTATTTGTTTACAAATACAAATAAAATTATAAACTATAATAGCATAGTATCCGGATAGGAACTAGATAGACACTTAATATGTAGATATATGTAAAAGTAGTAATTAAGGTAATTGTGGATTTCTAATAGCTAGACGTTTATTGAATGTAGGAATCTGTAATTAGAAAAAATTCGTACTTGTATGTAAATTAAAACTATCTGAACTACATTATATTGGGGAAGGTATACAACAATGTACACCTCCGGACATAAGAGTATTTACATGGGAATTTTAAGTTAAAGCTGTGAAAGTTATAGGAGTTGTTCTACAAGAGCTGCATTTGGAGTTGTTTACCGATGAAAACCCGCTTGTTTGACTTTAAGATAAAGCCAACTTATTTTAATTTTTTTTGATTATAACTTTTTGATAAAATTAAAATACAACAGTATTTGATTAAATACACAATGGGCTCTTGAAAAACAGTTAGTATAACGACAATAAAGAGATGACATTATAACTTTAAAATTATTAAATTTAATATAACAATTAAAAATTGTTGAGTATACTTTTCGATCCTTGCTATAGGATATTCTTTTTACCCAAGGATTATTTCGCCTTAGCAATTTAACCGATTTTACACCTGATGCAATCAAATTCTTTTTCCAATTTTTTAAATCTTTATTAACTATTACTTTATAGAGCTTGTCTTAAAACTTCTAAGTAGGTTACGATATTTTTTGTTTAAGAACTAATTGGTCTATAATATTGACGATCAATTTATCCCAATAAAATAGTGTATTATAATTTTAAAGTTATAATGTTTTCTCTTATATTGTCATTATACTAACTATTTAATCGAATACTGTTTTATTTTAATTTTATCACAAAAGTATAATAAAAAAATACATGTACAACAAGTCCGATAACTTTCACAGCTTTAACAGCCCATGGTAAAATTCCCATGTAAATACTCTTATGTCCGGAGGTGTACCATGCAGAGGCGACCAGATTAGATTTTTTTTAAGGAAACCTCAGAGAATTGTGAAACCAACACCTGGTTATATTTAATTTGGGTCACCACAAAGAAGTATAACTTCTAAAGCATACGCACCTGTTTTTTAACGACGTTGCGCTACATACACAAAATTTTAAATTTTAATTTTAAATTACTACAAAATAACAATATAAGATAGAAAGTGTGTTTTATAAATTGATTACACTTCAGTAAAGTGCGCTGATAAGGTTAATAAAACGGTCGCAAATGACAAAATCACGTTTTGTACTCTTTTTTCTATCGGAACTGATAAATTCGTGTAAAGCGTCAATCGAAACACTGTAATCCATTATCGGCTCAACACGTTGTTCCGTATTCAAACATACAAATCCACTTTCTAGGCATTATTATTGTAAAGCAGACATTAGATGGGTCTATGAAAAGTCTACATTTATAATCTACCTTATATTTGACGTTCGACATTTAAACCAACCCAAACGAAGAGTAAGTTCAAATTTCAAAATAATTAACGACGAAGCGCGTGTGCATTTCTACCTTTCAAAAAAAAAATTAACAAAAACCTCATTTGAACATCTACGCCTGCCGCATTTTGAAGATTACGGAAGAGCATTAGAGGCTTTGTCAATCAGCCGAGATGAGATGTTCGCGTTAAAAACTGTAAATCGCGTAGACAGTATAGACATAATGAAGGGTGCCGTTTCATCGTCGCAGATTGAAAAGGCGCGTTACCGGGATTGACTGGGAACTTCCATCATCCAGGTCCGTGTCCCTCAGGAGTTGAGTCAACCCCTCCTGACTCACGCACGTAACATCATACTGCAAGACTGATGCAAGGGATGCAGTGTGATCAATAGCTTTGTACCCGTATGTCAATACTCATACACACCATTATAATCTGTTCTACTCCAGTAATCATTTATCTACAAGCTTTGGTTCTATGCCCAAGGTACTCCTTTGAGACTTGCAAGTAACAACTGTTAGAGCGTGCTCCGATGATAACTTTCATTTTGCAAGTCGGGAACGAACAGAAAAATCTCGTCTTTTAGGAATTTTCTATCTCGATTAATTTATTTATGTCTACCTGCATGAAAAGAAGTGCTGCACAGCTGTGGGGTACTGTGTTGCGAACCGTAACCTGTGAATAATTTTTTTAAAGTGTTTTTTGTTTAACCTTCCGTGTACTAGGCGGGGTATAACTAACGAAAACTATTTTTTTTTTGTTAAAACGGCACGTTTGGCAATCGAGCTTAAATGTATTTACTATAGCAATGAGTGGAAGGGAGCGAAAAGATACAAAAATCTCGTAAGTGCAAGTGAGAGGGAACAATTAAAGTTGTTTAATTAATTTTTCGGCTTAATTTATTGTGAATGGTGCTTAAAACAGAGTGTGCACATTCGAGCTCAAAGTGGCACATTCCGATCTCGGGAAAATGAAGCGCGCCGCTCCGCGTCGCGCTTCATTTGCCTCCCTCGCTCGGAAATGTGCCACTTTTCGCTCGAATGCGCACATCTTCGTGTTTATTAAGTTTGTCTACTTTATACTATGCTCTGTCAAATAAAAATTACTAATTTAGTTTAGTAAATATCGATTTTATGTTTAAGAAATGTATTTATCATAGCAATGAGTGGAAGGGATCGAAAAGATACAAGAATCTCGTAAGTGCAAGTGAGAGGGAACGATTAACATTGCTTAATTAATTTTTCGGCGCAAATTATTGTGAATGGTGCTTAAAACCGAGTGTGCACATTCGAGCTCAAAGTGGCACATTCCGATCTCGGGAAAATGAAGCGCGCCGCTCCGCGTCGCGCTTCATTTGCTTCCCTCGCTCGGAAATGTGCCACTTTTCGCTCGAATGCGCACATCTTCGTGTTTATTAAGATTATTTACTTTATCCTACGCTCTTTCAAATGAAAATAACTAATTTAGTTTAGTAAATATCGATTTTATGTTCAAGATATGTATTTACCATAGCAATGAGTGGAAGGGAGCGAAAAGATACGATAATCTTGTCAATGCAAGTGAGAGGGAACGATTAAAATTATTCAATTAATTTCTTGTGTAATTTATTGGTCTAAATTATTGCGAATCATTAAGAAATTGCCGTGAAATTATTTTGTATTTTAATATGGAAGCAAGAATGAAATTTTTGTTAGGTTTTCTTAATATTCGGTATCGTAATTGACACGTGTCATTGGACTTTAGTACTCAAGAAAAGACTCAATAGTTTATATGTCGAAGAAAAAGTTAAGTTTTTGCATTTTTAATCATAAAAGTTTATTCTAATGCATAAATAAATATGTGTTTTACTTAAACCTATTCATTACACATGCCTGTAAATTTAAGGTCATGACGTCCTCTTTAGTAGGGGGACAGTGGCATGAAACAGCCAAGTTTTGAAACAGCCATTATCAATTACGCGGTAGTTTTCATACGAATCGTTTATGTATTATTATTTTAAGATAGCAACACTAGCCAGATATCCCCCACAAAAATTTGACCGTTCACCGTCAATAAACGGCGCCGATACGACGTATTGAAGATTTTGTCGTCAAAAAGTAAGGTTTTGAGTTCAGTTTATTTGTTTTCTAACGCCTATACGTACAAAACTAATAATAATATGATTACACTATAATTTTATAGATATATTAGGCCTTCTAATAACGTACATATTTTGTAGACTAATCTTTGATTTCATAGTAATTTTCGAGATTTTGTTTCTTGAGAGAATATGTTTTGAAATAGCCGGACTGCAGTGTAATGAAACAGCCACCTTTTAATTCCATAAAATGCAATAATAATTGCAGTAACAGCAATCAAGAGTGGTACCGATGCAAAATTGTAATGGTTGGGCATATAAATCCTGTGGCATAAAAGGAAATTGCATTATTTTTGCTAAAAACGTTTTAAGTTTTTGCAATGATTGATCTCAAACGTCAAATTTTTTGACAGTTTCTTAGATTTATGTAAGTAAATATTTTATCGAGAGTTTGCGTTATTTAAAACGTTTTATAATTATATAAGATCTAAAATTATAGCTTAAGATTATTATTAAATAATATCTTCGTTAATGTGCAGTTTTAATCTTGTAATAAGAACATGACTTTTTCAAAAATTGGGTTGGCTGTTTCAATACCTATAGGTTATGTAAAAGCCAAATTTTATTTTTTTTATAAATGATTAGAAGTCGAAAAATATCGTTAATTTTGAAAAATGTTTTATGACATTACGTACATAAATGCATGAACAATTACAGATTTAAAAAAAAAATTGATTTATTTATGTCCTTCTATATTATTTATCCCTGTTTTTAAAACTGGCTGTTTCATGCCACTTTCCCCCTATCTGATAACTGATTCTGGAGTATTTCGATGCGCTGAGTACAAATATGAACTCAATTTTTCTCCATCACTTTTAAATTTTTCGGAAAAGCTACCCTAACAGCACATTTAGTGATATTTTTAAACATTATAGTGCCTAATTAATCCGCTGTCAATAAAGATTAAAATTTGAAAAGTAAAGTTTACCCAGCACATTTAAGTTTTACGAAAATTTATGTAGAAAAAATTTTTTTTTTTATAAAAATATGGTAGTATTATTTAAACTTTAATTTTTTCTAGAACATACATTGTAAAATTTTAAAATTGCTTAAACCTTTAATTTGATTCTAACAAAAGATAAATGTGTCTGTCTTCCATTGGTATAAAATTTTTAAATAATGAGGATTAGGCTTATAACAGAAACCAAAAAAAAACGAGAATGAAGATACATAGGGGTGTCGGTTTAGTATATGATAATTGTTTTACTTTAACAAATTTTGCGCATTTACAGATACAATGTTAGTAAAATTTAAATATTAAAACAAATATTTATTTACAATGATTATAAATATATAAAAATAAATTGAAAATAAAATTATTAAACCATAAATGTTTTCAAATCGACCTATTTCTGTTTAAATTCAATTCTTTTTATAATTTACTATTATTTGCAAAAGTTGATGATTCTTTTTATTATTTGTGAATTTACGGGATCTTGTTTTAACAAGGAAATAATGTTTTTAAATATTGCAGGAATATTATTTGAATATGTGTTTGCAATATTTCATTGTAATATTACAATAATATTCCAGCAATATTGCCAATATTAAACAACATTGAAATATTCCAGCAATATTATGTGCTGTTAGGGTACAGATAGAAATTCGAGAAAAAACACGTTTTTACACAGAAAAAAATATATATTTAAAAAAGTACCTGATTTCTAACTTTGAAAACTATTAAAATATTTATTTTTTTATAATTTTATATTTTGCCAGTTCAACAAATAAAATGTTATTCATAGCATCGATGATAATAGTAAAATATAAACATTAGCAGTAAGATATTGATAATATACCATAGTATAGGTCTAGAAATAAATAAAAATTTTCTATAAGTATATAATTATAGTCTAAAAGCTAATCACTGCCAGGGTTGAATAAGTACAAGTCTTGCGGTAGTTTTCTTTTGAGTCTATGAAGAATATTTTGCTTGCCTATATCATAGTGTATAACGCCGTCGCATTTGTCGATGTTTTGGAAAAATTTGCTTGAACCTGCGCTGATGAATGTTTGGATTGTGGGTACATCTAATTCGTAATGAAGTTGAGTATTCCGTATGTACCAAGGGGCGCTTACTGCGATTCGTAATATTTTATTTTGGAGACGTTGAAGCTTTAGTCTGTTGGACGAGGCTGTGTTGCTCCATATTGGCAATGCATATAGTAATAATGGTCTTATTAAAGATTTGTACGTAAGTATAACACATTTGGGTTTAAGCGTTGACTTTTTGTTTATTAGAAGGTACAATTGAATATTATTACAAGACATTGTTAAGCTACAATGCATATTAATTTTCTTTGTGGAATCTGGTTCTTTTATCCCCAAAACTTCTGTTGTGCGATTTTCTCTGAAATTTCGGGTTTGGATTGTCGCGCTTCAATAACCAACATAATCTACCGTCATTGTGAAATTTCATCTTTCTTGATACCTGTCTTCTAATTCTTTCAAATCTTGGTGAAACCTTTCGCCTTGTTCTTCACCAACGGTTCCTAGATTTTCTGGTACGTATTCAATGTGCGAATTTTGAAAATGAAGTTTAATGCTCCTATTACAGCCCATTAGACTCAAATTTGTTATCATTTAGACTACTATTTCTTTATAGTAGGAGTTTTTATTGGGTTCCACACTAGGGGAAGGTATTTTTCTGCCCTTTTGACCATTTGACGAAAAACTCAATGATGTTGAAGTTACAAGCGTGGAAATCTTTTAAGGAAGTGGTGAAAAACTTTTTGGGGAACAATAAATACTCCGACTATAAAGAAATAGTAGGCAAAATGATATCAAATTTGGGTCTAAAGGGCTGTAATATGAGCATTAAGCTTCATTTTTTGAATTCGCACATTAAATACGTTCCAAAAAATCAAGGAGCCGTTAGTGAAGAACCAGGCGAAAGGTTTCACCAAGATTTAAAAGAACTTGAAGGTAGGTATCGAGGGAGATGGATTTCTACCATGATGGCGAACTATTGTTGGTTACTGAAGCGCGACAATCCAAACAAGAAATTTAAAAGAAAATCGCACAACAGAAGCTTTGGGGAAAAAAGGACCAGATTCCACAAAGAAAATTAATATGCATTGTAGCTTAACAATGTCTTGTAATAATATTTTAATAGTTTTCAAAGTTAGAAAGCAAGTACTTTTTGAAATATATATTTTGTTCTGTGAGAAAACGTGTTTTTTTTTATTTTCTATCTGTAGCTTTTCCCCAAAATTTGTGGGTGATGGAGAAAAACTAAGTTCATATTTGTAATCAGCGTATCAAAATACTCCAGAATCAGTTATCAGATAAGAGGACGTCATGACCTTAAATATACAGGCCTGCATTATTGGTTATTCAAATGTATTTCTTGTCATTTAAATGACATTTAACTGCCATAAAGTACAATTTTGTGGATTTTATTTTATTTTATTTTCGGGGTATGGCAAACTTCACCGAGTATGGCATGTGACATTGAGTCACCTAGTATGCGGGGAGTTAAATTTCAGAATAAAGAAAAGTTGCCTCTATGAACAAATAACATTGTTTCAGGTAAACTACTTATTTACATTACTAATAATGATATACTAATTTTTCAAAGTCTATTAATAGCAAAATGCGAACTAAATTTATGGCTCAATGAATGTTCTCCTCACAGTACATTTTGAATCTTCTTACTCACAGCAACTAAGATTGTTTTTATAAAACATTCTGTTTTTATTGGTTTTATGGTGGTCCATATTGTACGCACACGACAGATTAACTTTTACTTATTATACACAAAATTCAATTCAGTTTTAAAATAAAAACTATTACGAAATAATATTTAGAACAAACTGCTCCCTCATTTGGATATGGCTAAAATTTCTTAAAACTATATTTAATCGATAAACAGTGCAAAACTTACAAAACATTCGTAGTTCACAAAATTAAATGACCGTCATAATCTATACACATAAATAGAATTGAATTGTGTGTCTGTGATTTCGAAATAAAGACTTTTTCTTAAGCTTATAGGGATATTTTTAAGTTACCAATACCAAAGTATGCAATTTTAAAACTTTTGCGTGTCTGTCTGTCCGTTTGTCCGGGCTAATCACCGAAACAGCTCCATCTATTTTGAAAAAACTTTAATTGACAGGTAGAGAACTTTTCAAAGAGTAATATAGGATATATTCTATTTTGATAAAAATACATTTCTAGTTTGATATCTCTATACTTGTGCAAAATCAGCATCGGCCGGCGAATAACCATATAACAACAACTAGTGTTGGTTCTACATAATACAAAAGGGGTATTAGCTACGTCAATCAATTAAAATTTCTTGCTTTTTTAGAAGTTATAATCAGAATCTTGAAAAACACTCGGAAATGCGCACCTTCTCGCTCGTATTTATTGAATTTGTCTTGCTTCAACTCCCTTCTCTAAATTAAAAAATATTTTTTAAACAAAAATACTTGATAATTGACAATCTTGTCTTAATTCTCCAACATGGTAAAACAACCCTTACCGAATAACAATTTCTCAGATGAACTTTACTTTTCTTAAAAAAATCTAGCTCTAATATACGTAAAAATATCATTGAACCAGTTTTGTGGAGAATATCGCCGATTCAAGCAACTTTCCTTCATGTGGATGAATCACAAAACATTTTAGTTCTAACGCACGACCGCGAAGTTAAATTTTCTCAAAATAAACGAAAGAAAATCGTTTTACATTAATGAAATCCCGACGTCGTTTCGGCGCATCAACTTAGGTACCATTTTCAGTGCAGTAAAGTACAGTTAAAACCATGCAATAAGGGTGTATTAAAACTAAAGCATTTCCCCTACGCACCCCTTTATTTACAAGCGAAATAAATGATTTAATACATTTCCGTGATCTCGTAATTGCGCTTATTCAAAGGGGATAACTTTCCCATCGAATTAAATTTAAAGTATTCCTAATAAGGAAAATCTATTAGCCCTTTCCTAATGAAATTTTGCGATAACTCAAAACTTGACGAAAGTGGAAGTTCTTCGAGGAAACTGCCTTAATTAGCTTGTGTTTCCTCTTCGATCATTACAAGAACTAGCTTCTTAACATTTGTAATTGTTCTAAGGCAAATCGTGCCTAGAAAGCTCCCACAACGAGCTTTTCCATCGTGGCAAAGAGCTTTCGTTGGATGCTTTCGACTAGTCCAATACTTATCACGCCAACTAAGATCTAGTTTAGTAAATTTTATGCGAAGCTTAAGAAAGACCATAGACGAATTTATTTCCAGTAAACAATAATGAAAATTATAAAATAGGGGTATTTTATTTTAACTGCGCGGGCGTAGCGGCGGCGGTTGATCCGCCCCGCTCGTCTAATGTGACACACCCCTTCTTAATTCACACTTGATCCGCATTCTAAACCACGCAAATACAACATTGCAAAACCCTCTGACGAATACACTTATTAAGAGGAACACCGAGGGCACTGCGTTCCTGTGGGACCCGGAAGAATAAAGAATTATTTTTATTCGGGCACCCCTCTTTTTTAATCATGCCAAATCAAAATCTTTTAGAGCACTTTTGGGCGCATAAAGCTTTTAAAAAGTTTATTGCTTTTTGCATGCAGATTCGAGTAATTGCAATGGCCGAGGTGCGTAGTACCTCAGCTATTGCAATTACTCGAATAGTTGGTCGTAGGAGATGCGTAGTTTTAAGTTCGTCGGTTACGAAGAACATATCAATACGGTTTTTACTCGTCAGGACGTTTTTGTTGATTAAAAATTGTATTTGATGATAATGTTTTGTTTGCCAAATTGTTTTTATCAAAGTAGTTTGAAATATGAAGCTTTATTAAGTTGAGCTTTTTAAAAATATTTGTACTTTGAAGTGTTTGGTTTCCAATAAGTTTTGCTTAACCTTCCGTGTACTAGGTGGGAACGATTTTTTGAACAATTTTTTTTTGTTAAAATGAGACGTTTGGCAATCGAGCTTAAAACCGAGTGTGCACATTCGAGCTCAAAGTGGCACATTCCGATCTCGGGAAAATGAAGCGCGCCGCTCCGCGTCGCGCTTCATTTGCCTCCCTCGCTCGGAAATGTGCCACTTTTCGCTCGAATGCGCACATCTTCGTGTTTATTAAGTTTGTCTACTATATCCTACGCTCTTTCAATGAAAATAACTAAGGTTAAAGCAGTAATGCTCGACATTGAACTAAAGGATGACACTTTCGAAGAAAACGATGTATAATAAGAATATTATAATTCATATTAATTTACTAATAATGTAAGAAACACCTAGTACCATCCATAATACACGGGTCAAAACTGACATCTACCTAATTCTTCAGAGTTAAAAATATCGCCAGTTAAAGTAGACAATGTGGACGAATCAACACGTGCGCCGTGATTGATTAGCATTTATGTTTAGGAGGTTAAAATTTTGAAGGTAATATTTTGTTCCATATTTTTACAATTATTCTTATTTATGGTCGTTGTGTTCTTCTTTGGTTTAGATTTTCTAACAATTTCAAGTATGTCTACTAATAGTATCGAAAATTTGTCAAAACCTAAAAGCCGACACATACATATGTCATCTATTGGTCACATCAACTGAATTCTTAAGTTCTTGTTAAGTAATGCAATTATCGTTATTTGATATTAATAATGTGCTGTCTAAATTTTATTCGTTTTATATTATCGTTTCTAACAGTAGACAGGGTGTCAAGTTTTAGGTTACAGAATTTAGGTATGTCAGATTATGTCTATTATTAGTGATTTAGTTTTTTTGTGATGTTATCTACGAGTACCTATGACAAGATTTGAAAAAAATCAAATTTTAATGTGAAAAACGTTGATTTTTAAAGATTTTATATTAAAAAGCTATTTTCTAAGCGTTACTATACTTTTTAAAAACCTATAACACTGCTGTTGTAATAAATTTATTTCATTTTGAATAATAAAGTTTGTGTATTCCTGAAAGTGTCGAGCATTGGTGCTTTTACCTTAATTTAGTTTAGTAAATATCGATGTTATGTTCAAGAAATGTATTTACCATAGCAATTAGTGGAAGGGAGCGAAAAGATACAAGAATCTCGTAAGTGCAAGCGAGAGGGAAAGATTAAAATTGCTTAATTAATTGTTTGGCCTAAATTATTGTGAATGGTGCTTAAAACCGAGTGTGCACATTCGAGCTCAAAGTGGCACATTTCGATCTCGGGAAAATGAAGCGCGCCGCTCCGCGTCGCGCTTCATTTGCCTCCCTCGCTCGGTAATGTGCCACTTTTCGCTCGAATGCGCACATCTTCGTGTTTATTAAGTTTGTCTACTATATCCTACGCTCTTTCAATGAAAATAACTAAGGTTAAAGCAGTAATGCTCGACATTGAACTAAAGGATGACATTTTCGAATAAAACGATGTATAATAAGAATATTATAATTCATATTAATTTACTAATAATGTAAGAAACACCTAGTACCATCCATAATACACGGGTCAAAACTGACATCTACCTAATTCTTCAGAGTTAAAAATATCGCCAGTTAAAGTAGACAATGTGGACGAATCAACACGTGCGCCGTGATTGATTAGCATTTATGTTTAGGAGGTTAAAATTTTGAAGGTAATATTTTGTTCCATATTTTTACAATTATTCTTATTTATGGTCGTTGTGTTCTTCTTTGGTTTAGATTTTCTAACAATTTCAAGTATGTCTACTAATAGTATCGAAAATTTGTCAAAACCTAAAAGCCGACACATACATATGTCATCTATTGGTCACATCAACCGAATTCTTAAGTTCTTGTTAAGTAATGCAATTATCGTTATTTGATATTAATAATGTGCTGTCTAAATTTTATTCGTTTTATATTATCGTTTCTAACAGTAGACAGGGTGTCAAGTTTTAGGTTACAGAATTTAGGTATGTCAGATTATGTCTATTATTAGTGATTTAGTTTTTTTGTGATGTTATCTACGAGTACCTATGACAAGATTTGAAAAAAATCAAATTTTAATGTAAAAAACGTTGATTTTTAAAGATTTTATATTAAAAAGCTATTTTCTAAGCGTTACTATACTTTTAGAAAACCTATAACACTGCTGTTGTAATAAATTTATTTCATTTTGAATAATAAAGTTTGTGTATTCCTGAAAGTGTCGAGCATTGGTGCTTTTACCTTAATTTAGTTTAGTAAATATCGATTTTATGTTCAAGAAATGTATTTACCATAGCAATTAGTGGAAGGGAGCGAAAAGATACAAGAATCTCGTAAGTGCAAGCGAGAGGAAAGATTAAAATTGCTTAATTAATTTTTCGGCCTAAATTATTGTGAATGGTGCTTAAAACCGAGTGTGCACATTCGAGCTCAAAGTGGCACATTCCGATCTCGGAAAATGAAGCGCGCCGCTCCGCGTCGCGCTTCATTTGCCTCCCTCGCTCGGAAATGTGCCACTTTTCGCTCGAATGCGCACATCCTCGTGTTTATCATATTAGTATAATTTACCGTGCGCTCCTTCAAATCAAAATTTTAATTTAATTTGGTAAATTTCGATTTTATATTCGAAAAACGTATTTACTATAGCAATGAGTGGAAGGGAGCGAAAAGATATGATAATCTTGTCAATGCAAGTGAGAGGAACGATTAAAATTATTCAATTAATTTTTCGTGTAATGCATTGGTTTAAATTATTGCGAATCGTCAAGAAATTGCCGTGAAATTAATTTGTATTTCAATAAAGAGGCAAGAATGAAATTCTTGTTGGGTTTTCTTAATATTCGGTATCGTAATTGACACTTGTCATTGAAATTTGGTACTCAATGACTCAATAGTTTATAAGTTGAAGAAAAAGTTAAGTTTTTGTATTTTTATTAATAGAAGTCTATTCTAATGCATAAATAAATATGTGTTTTACTTAAACCTATTCATTATTGGTTATTAAAATATACTTCCTCTGTCCGAAAATATGGTATACATTTCGCGATTTTTGTTATCCGGAAATATAGTATACATTTGCGAAAAAAATACAATAAAACTAAAAATTAACATGACAAGTATATTATATTAACTTTTTTAGAAAAACTACAATTAAATAAGAATAATTTTGTTACAATACTCCCTAAATTTAATTAAAATATGATTTGGTCTTATTGTACATTGATTGCACCGTGTTTTAACTTGTTCTCTTTCATGTACTGTAATAATTTTTCTAAGATACCACGACGTTATTTTGTGGTCAATTGTTTATATTTGGAATCTCTTCTTTCCAAGTTTATCAATTCTTTTTCGGAATTTTCCATATTCGTTTTGCAGCGGTACCAATTTTATTTATATTTAAAAAACTGATCTTTGAACGTTAAGTTCTAAACCAAGAAGAACATGACACATGCCAATAATATTAAATTATGTTACCATTAATATATACATAAAAAATATAGTGAATGTTGTCATTTGTTTTTTATATTCACGATAATCTATGATTTTTTTTAAAATGTATACCATATTTCCGGACAGAGGGAGTATTTCTTATCATTTAACTGTCATAAAGTACAATTTTGTCGATTTTGTGTCATTTTATTTTCGGGGTATGGCAAACCCCACCTTGTAAGGCATGTAACAATCAGTCACCTAGTATGCGGAAGGTTAAGAGTTAAATATTGATCCTCGTCAAAATTTTAAGTTAGTTTTATTTTTCAAAAAATAAAGATTTGATTTTTGAGAATATAAATAACGGAGTTACGAATTTTTAAAGTTACTATTTTAAAAAAGCTACATTTATGTTCTAGTCTTTATCTTCATTTCTTTCAAATACAGTAAGACCCCGTTTAAGCGCTAAACGAAACAGCGTTAAACGAGGTCATTTTGAAATGTCACAATAAGTTGAATCGGCGTATTTTTTGAGCTATTTTGAAGCTCCGGGCAGAGCGAGTTTTATCGAATCGGCGTTAATCGAGGAAGCGTTAAACGGGGTCTTACTGTATATTAAACACCACATCTACAATTTCTTAGGCCTACAAAAGCCAAAAAGTTCAAGAATTCTAAATTTGACAAAATTCAGCCCAAAACTGCAGAGTTGTGGTTTTTTTGGTTATAAAAATGTGAATAGCTTCAACCCTTAATTATTTAAACAAGTAAGACCGAATGCTATATTAAAATTATACGAATCTAATGTAATAATGTCTCTGTATTTTTATTCTAGATCATTTTAATTAATATCTTCAGAAATAAGACAGTTGCGATTTTATTTTGAATTATATAGGTATAAGTAAAATTGTTAAATATCCAAATTTCTAATTTTTGGTGTAAAAAAAGTGTGCATGTGAGAAATACTTTAGTTATGCATATTAGAGGTTCGTAGATACATTGAGGATGATTAAGAGGTACAATCGGAGACAAAAATTTATGGAATTTTGATTAAACAAATATCTTGCTAAATACTGCATGTAAATGAACAAATATATTGCTATGAACTCGTTTTAAATATCAAGTTCCTAAGATAACAGACATTTTTCTGCCTTTATTAAATTTTTAAATATAATTTTAATTAATTATAATGTCAACGTCCAATATCTTTTAATATTATTTAAAACTAACAGGAATTGGACTGTCAATAAAACAACTCTTGTTAAATATGCAACGTGTCATTTCTTTATTGAAACTTTTTCAAGCAACTTGTACATGTATAATTTTTGAGTTTTGATGGTTAACGCATTTTTGAAATGTTAAGTTGCTTGAAAAAGTTTCAATAAAAAAACAAAACGTTGCATATTTAACAAGAGTTTTTTTTATTGAAAGTACATTTCCTGTTAACTTTTAATAATTTTTAATATTTGTAATCATTAATAAAAAACTTTTGGCAGTGCTTTCAAACTTTCTGACGGTAGTGTATATGGTATCTCTATTTAAGAACTATATTTTAATTCTTGCCATAGTTTATTTGGTGATATACTGTCCCAGAAGAAGCGTTGTTGAGCTACCAACACAATTAAAGTTCAAATATATTTGCAGACTATTACTAAGATAACTATATAAGCATTTCGATAACAAAACGGCAAAAAAAACGTAATTGCAAGAAAATGAGAAATAATTGTATTATATACATTATGCATATTAAGTAAAAAAACAAAATGGCATTTTTACAAGAATGTAATACATTACATTTCCTTGTTGGTCAGCACCTATGAATTGTCAAAAAAAAATAATTTTAAGTTAGGGCAAAAAAAATCAACGTTTTTGTTTCTTTTTCGGGCCATTCCGTTAACTAATCCAAGTTTACATGTTCATCGAGTATTAATAGTGAAAACGCCATTAACGTTATAATGACAAATCTTATATCAAAAATATACCTACAAATAAGTACCATCGAAAGCAATAAGTTATCATACAAATAAGTAGATTATAGAATGTCTCCTAAAGTAAATTCAATAATCAATTACCGATTCTCCTGAGATGAGAAGACAAGACACCGGAACGTGTGTGACAATAATAGGTAGTTTTAATTAATACAGCTGTCTAGAAATCAGACGGTGTCTGTCTATAGGGGTTTATAATTGTTCTAATCGCATCTATCACGAGGACAAGTCGAGAGACAGCAACAATCTAATTATACAATTTAGTGTGACACGTAACTCGGGAATGACATCACACGGGAGTGATTGACAAGCTGCACTATTAAATGTGTATACGTTCAATGCGGTTTCCGTATTCAATCGGCCCACTTGATAGAGTTACTAATCATTCATTACTACTTACAATTAACGACAACCTAATTAAGCTTAATTATACAATAAAATACGTTCGACTAATTTCACTAAATCTTGCAAATGTTCAATGCTACCGGGAAGATGTACTTGATTATCATTCTAGCAGTGTTGGTAAAACGTAAATAGTACGGTTTTTAAAAAAGCAAATGCATTTTTTAAATACTATTGGGTTGGTAAAAAAGTAATTTCGGTTTTTCCTAATCGATGGCGTCACAATTTTAGTTTGAATCGCCACTGTCAATATTATAACTCTTTCCGTTTGACAGTTGACGGTAGTGACGTTTAACTTGATTTATTTGATATTTGGTTTACGTTTTGCTACTTCAGGGCATCCAATCTTTTTAAAATAAAACATCACTGGTGAGAAAAAATGGGTTATCTACAATAATCTTAGTCGAAAACGAGCATGGTCCAAGCGCGATGAACCAGCACAAGTCACAGCAAAAAAATCATACTTTCAGGTTGGTGGGATTATACAAATGTTGTGTATTTTGACCTGCCTCCAAGTTACCAAACGATCAATTCAACTGTTTATTGTAAATAACTGATGAAATTAGAAAAAACAATCAAAGATAAACAGCCAGAGTTGACCAATGGTTAAGACATTATGTTCTACCATGACAATTCTTGGCCTCATACATCTTTAGCAGCTTGTCAAAAACTGTTAGGACTTGGTTGGGAACGGATGTCACATTCACCATATAGTCTTGACCTTGCAACATCATTTATCTCGATCTTTACAAAACTTCAATTAGCACTTGGTTCAGTTTTTGACCGATAAGAACCAGAAGTTCTACGAACGTGGCATGACAAAATTACCAGAAAGATAGCAAAAGGTCATTTAATACAATAGTATATTGTAAGTTCCCTGAAATCCATTTCTGTATAAAAAAATGTAATTTTGTTTCAAACTAAGAAACCGAAATTACTTTCTTGCCAACCCGATAAAAAGCCCAATTAGTAAGATTAGAATACCTCTGCCATTTAAACTATTTTTATAACCAAAATAAAATAATAATTAAAGGGCGTTCTATTATCACACATTTTTTGAGTCAAAAGTTTTAACCCATGTATTTTTGATAAAAAATGAAAAAAATAGAATTGCTTTATATTGCGAGGGGACGTTCCTACGTACCCCTATTGACTATAACCGGTGTCATTTCCCCGCGCTTCCCCTCTAAAATAAAAATTTTTGATACAAAATACATGATTAAAAATACGTACCCCTTGATTCACAAAAAAAATCGTAGCGCTTTTATTTTTTCTCCAATCATTACAAACGACACGGATTCGGAATCCTGAGGCTTTTTTACATACGATACATGTATAATATGTATAGGGTGCGACGTTAATTTTTCGAAATAAAAAAATTGCGAATTTTAGCGCTCATTTTGAGCCAATTTTGAACTTTCAAAAAATTGTAGCGCCGTTATTTGTGGACGGATCTTTAAAAACTATTCAGAATCGGATTTGGCAGCCTCTTTGGCTTCGGATAGGCCTAAGAAACCGTAGGCGTGCTATTCCAGAGCTTTGGGAAAACGTTTTGAAAATTCAAAATCGATTGGTTTTAACCCATGTATTTTTGATAAAAAATAAAAAAAATAGAATTGCTTTATATTGCGAGGGGACGTTTCTACGTACCTCTAGTGACTATAACCGGTGTCATTTCCCCGCGCTTCTTCTCTAAAATAAAAATGTTTGATACAGACTAAATGATTAAAAATACGTACCCCTTGATTCACAAAAAAAATCGTAGCGCCCATATTTTCGATCCAATCATTACAAACGACACGGATTCGGAATCCTGAGGCTTTTTTACATACGATACATGTATAATATGTATAGGATGCGACGTTAATTTTTCGAAATAAAAAAATTGCGAATTTTAGCGCTCATTTTGAGCCAATTTTGAACTTTCAAAAAATCGTAGCGCCGTTATTTGTGGACGGATCTTTAAAAACTATTCAGAATCGGATTTGGCAGCCTTTTTGGCTTCGTATAGGCCTAAGAAACCGTAGGCGTACTATTCCAGAGCTTTGGGAGAACGTTTTGAAAATTCAAAATCGATGGGTTAAAACCCATGTCTTTTTGGCAAAATATGAAAAAAATAGAATTGCTTTATATCGCACGGGGACGTTCCTACGTACCCCCCGTAACTATAACCGGTGTCATTTCCCCGCGCTTCCCCTCTAAAATAAAAATTTTCGATACAAACTAAATGATTAAAAATACGTACCCCTTAATTCACAAAAAAAATCATAGCGCTCTTATTTTGATCCAATCATTACAAACGGCACGGATTCGGAATCCTGAGGCTTTTTTACATAAGATACATGTATAATATGTATAGGGTGCGACGTTAATTTTTCGAAATAAAAAAATTGCGAATTTTAGCGCTCATTTTGAGCCAATTTTGAACTTTCAAAAAATTGTAGCGCCGTTATTTGTGGACGGATCTTTAAAAACTATTCAGAATCGGATTTGGCAGCCTCTTTGGCTTCGGATAGGCCTAAGAAACCGTAGGCGTGCTATTCCAGAGCTTTGGGAAAACGTTTTGAAAATTCAAAATCGTTGGGTTTTAACCCATGTATTTTTGATAAAAAATGAAAAAAATAGAATTGCTTTATATTGCGAGGGGACGTTCCTACGTACCTCTAGTGACTATAACCGGTGTCATTTCCCCGCGCTTCCTCTCTAAAATAAAAATGTTCGATACAAACTAAATGATTAAAAATACGTACCCTTTGATTCACAAAAAAAATCGTAGCGCCCATATTTTCGATCCAATCATTACAAACGACACGGATTCGGAATCCTGAGGCTTTTTTACATACGATACATGTATAATATGTATAGGATGCGACGTTAATTTTTCGAAATAAAAAAATTGCGAATTTTAGCGCTCATTTTGAGCCAATTTTGAACTTTAAATAATTGTAGCGCCGTTATTAGTGGACGGATCTTTAAAAACTATTCAGAATCGGATTTGGCAGCCTTTTTGGCTTCGTATAGGCCTAAGAAACCGTAGGCGTGCTATTCCAGAGCTTTGGGAAAACGTTTTGAAAATTCAAAATCGTTGGGTTTTAACCCATGTATTTTTGATAAAAAATGAAAAAAATAGAATTGCTTTATATTGCGAGGGACGTTCCTACGTACCTCTAGTGACTATAACCGGTGTCATTTCCCCGCGCTTCCTCTCTAAAATAAAAATGTTCGATACAAACTAAATGATTAAAAATACGTACCCTTTGATTCACAAAAAAAATCGTAGCGCCCATATTTTCGATCCAATCATTACAAACGACACGGATTCGGAATCCTGAGGCTTTTTTACATACGATACATGTATAATATGTATAGGATGCGACGTTAATTTTTCGAAATAAAAAAATTGCGAATTTTAGCGCTCATTTTGAGCCAATTTTGAACTTTAAATAATTGTAGCGCCGTTATTAGTGGACGGATCTTTAAAAACTATTCAGAATCGGATTTGGCAGCCTTTTTGGCTTCGTATAGGCCTAAGAAACCGTAGGCGTGCTATTCCAGAGCTTTGGGAAAACGTTTTGAAAATTCAAAATCGATGGGTTAAAACCCATGTCTTTTTGGCAAAATATGAAAAAAATAGAATTGCTTTATATTGCACGGGGACGTTCCTACGTACCCCAGTAACTATAACCGGTGTCATTTCCCGCGCTTCCCTCTAAAATAAAAATTTTCGATACAAACTAAATGATTAAAAATACGTACCCTTTGATTCACAAAAAATCATAGCGCCCTTATTTTGATCCAATCATTACAAACGACACGGATTCGGAATCCTGAGGCTTTTTTACATACGATACATGTATAATATGTATAGGATGCGACGTTAATTTTTCGAAATAAAAAAATTGCGAATTTTAGCGCTCATTTTGAGCCAATTTTGAACTTTAAATAATTGTAGCGCCGTTATTAGTGGACGGATCTTTAAAAACTATTCAGAATCGGATTTGGCAGCCTTTTTGGCTTCGTATAGGCCTAAGAAACCGTAGGCGTGCTATTCCAGAGCTTTGGGAAAACGTTTTGAAAATTCAAAATCGATGGGTTAAAACCCATGTCTTTTTGGCAAAATATGAAAAAAATAGAATTGCTTTATATTGCACGGGGACGTTCCTACGTACCCCCCGTAACTATAACCGGTGTCATTTCCCCGCGCTTCCCCTCTAAAATAAAAATTTTCGATACAAACTAAATGATTAAAAATACGTAGCCCTTGATTCACAGAAAAAATCATAGCGCCCTTATTTTCGATCCAATCATTACAAACGGCACGGATTCGGAATCCTGAGGCTTTTTTACATAAGTCACATGTATAATATGTATAGGGTGCGACGTTAATTTTTCGAAATAAAAAATTGCGCATTTTAGCGCTCATTTTGAGCCAATTTTGAACTTTCAAAAAATTGTAGCGCCGTTATTTGTGGACGTATCTTTAAAAACTATTTAGAATCGGATTTGGCAGCTTTTTTATCTTCGGATAGGCCTAAGAAACCGTAGGCGTGCTATTCCAGAGCTTTGTAAAAACGTTTTGAAAATTCAAAAATACGTGTTTAAAACATTTCCAGTGGTTGCGCCAAAAAATTTACAGTCACGTGTAGGCGACCTGTGCGGATCGTTGCGCGACGCCCTCAGAATAGCCCCGCGACGCACAGTTTGAGAACCCCTAGCCTAAATTGTTCTATTAAAGCACAGTATTTAGGCATTACATGTAGGCACTTTCGCTAATTATTATTTCTTTATTAGAAACAATAAGATGTATTTGAACTTGTCGATTTGAATATTGTAAAACACATATTAAAAAAATACCAATTTGACAGTCGTTTAATTGCTTTTTATTAAATTAGGAAACTAAATCGCATTGTATTATACGATTGTGAAAATAATCCATTTATTGTTGATTCTAAATTCAAATAAAACGTAAGACTGCCAAAACATAAAATAGAACGATTTTTGCATAAAGTTTCGTGACTTGATAATAGCTAAAAACGCAGGTGTTTAATGCAGCGACAAGATAAGCCCACGTAGGCTTGATATTCACGTGTCGAAATGTTTGCAAAAGTTTTCTATCGGTTCTCGCAAAATTATATTTAATTTAATCGCACTTTTTAAACAGCCGTGTAGATAACTTTTATTTTATTTAAATACTCATAGTAGTATTTGTGTGTTGAACGAGTGAAGGTGTTTGCTATATCCGAAGAGAATTACCATCAAAGGTTTATTTTTGATGTGCCTACGTTAGCGCTCCTGGGCCAAGTAAAACTTCACAAGGTAGAATTTTTATTTTTTCTCCTACGCAACAATCAACCGTGTTCATGTTTATTAATCATTCTTAGCTCAATTAAATATGCAGTCTTGTTTATAATGAATTTAATTTTATCCCAATATGTATTCGATTTCGTTGGATAAGAATGAAATGGATAGAGGTTGATTTTTGTGCTGTATTTTGTTTTTTAAAAAATGAAAATTAATTTAAGTATATTCCTGGGTTTTTGGGAGTATATTAGAGTGGCTCCCGAATATATTTTTATATTCATAGACAAGGAGTTGAATTTTATGTATTTTATTTTGTTGCAAATCAGGATCTTTCAAATCGTTAAATGCAACTTAGCAAAAATTAAAAATACAAAGAATTAATATTAAAATAAAAATTTGAAGTTACTGAAAAATTAACCAAGCTTAACATTAACTAGGCAAATGCTACAGTAGAACCCGATAACTCGAATTTTAAGGGAAATGCTAAACATTTTGAGTTAATGAGTTTTTATTTTGGCTAGTATTTTGAGATCCAAAAAATTTTACGACTACAATTTAGACTTACAAGGCCACAATTTCTAAGTACATACTTAGAAACTTTAATAAATAGAAATGTTTGATGCTTTTTTTCTATTGTTCTGTGTACACAAACAGTTTTTAGAATAGCTAACAAAATTTAAGATTTTATTGCTTTCACTTAAGGGTATTCAAAGTGTGACGTCATTCCTTAACTAACTTTGACATACTGAGTGTGTCTTTTAAACTTCTAGTTATTATAAAATATAAAAAAAATTATTAATATTACCTCATATGGAAATAATATTTTGTTCGAGTTCCAAAGTCTAAATAATTCGAGATTCAGGGCTTTAAGGGAAGGGCATGATTTTTTTTCGTCTTACTAAGACTTACAACTTAACAAGGTTCGAGTTATCCAGGTTTTACTGTATTTATGAATAAATGGTACAATCTTATCTGTTACAAACCGATAAAAATAATATCATAATTGAACACATCATTTTATTGCTATAAGTGTATTTATTTAACAAATTTATGACGTCAGTTTTAAAAAAACATTGCTCTGCAATAACCAAGAATTAAATCATTAATTTCTCAATTATTTGTTATAAAAACATTTTTAATGTGTACTAATTTAAATAAACTTAAGTTTCAAAAAATTAACAGGTTTATATAAAAAAAAATATTTTCAATCTAGTTCTTGTACATTTTCCTATTCTAACAATTAACTCATGCGGTACAGATGAATATTTCCGTCTATGATTACCGATTTGTTCCTTCTTAAAAAGCGCACCCCCAATACTAGTTAGCGTTCATATATGAGTAAATTTTTCTCGGAGAAAAAGGATAAAAATGAGGAAATAGATACAATAGTAACGGCAGCTCAAAATAAGCATTGAGCTTTCCTAGGTTCGTTTTGTAGTGTCACAGTCCCCGAGGGATTGCAACATCTACCGAGTTGAATGACAGAATAACTTTACTCACAACACCTTCGGAGTGTCTACTTTTTCAAAGAGCTTCCTTCCACAGTTCGCATCACTGTTTGATTTGCTTATTCCTACAATACATTTGCACGAATTCGCTTGTCGTCTACGTTTCACCTTTTTATCATTACTTTCAACGGCGTCCTGCATCCACTGCTTGTTTTATAATTTTAAACTTACAAATCCTTGAAAAAAATATAAGGACATGTATTTTCGAAATTGGTTAAATGAATAGTTAAACAAACAGTTACACCAACGAATTAAAATATTTTGATTTTAAAATTATAAATCTCCGAATAATAATTGTGCTGTAGGGATGAGTAACGTGGCCAATTTTTTTCCTGTTAAAACGGGATGCTTGATGATTGTGGCGAAAAACGGAGTGTGCACATTCGAGCTCAAAGTGGCACATTCCGATCTCGGGAAAATGAAGCGCGCCGCTCCGCGTCGCGCTTCATTTGCCTCCCTCGCTCGGAAATGTGCCACTTTTCGCTCGAATGCGCACATCTTCGTGTTTATTAAGTTTGTCTACTTTATCCTACCCTCTTTCAAATAAAAATAATTAATTTCGTTTAGTAAATATCGATTTTATGTTCAAGAAATGTATTTACCATAGCAATGAGTGGAAGGGAGCGAAAAGATAAAAGAATCTTGTAAGTGCAACTGAAAGGGAACGATTAAAATTGGTTAATTAATTTTGCGGCCTAAATTATTGTGAATAGTGCTTAAAACTGAGTGTGCACATTCGAGCTCAAAGTGGCACATTCCGATCTCAGGAAAATGAAGCGCGCCGCTCCGCGTCGCGCTTCATTTGCCTCCCTCGCTCGGAAATGTGCCACTTTTCGCTCGAATGCGCACATCTTCGTATTTATTGGATTTGCTTATATTAACCTTCTATTCTTCAATTCAAAAAATATAAAGTCGAATAAATTTAGATTTATTTTTTGTTTGAAAAAGGCTATAGATTTTATTTCTTTTGATAAGTTATCATGGTGCTCTTTAGCACGCCTAATTGTAGCGAGTCTAATAAAAATATTTTCAGGTGTACTTTTGCGTATTTACTAATTTGCATTTTCGATCGATTAAAATTGTATATGGGATGTATCGTGTCAAGTAAAACCCTTCAGTTCAATATTTCAGTGAATCCATTCAGGAAAAATCTAAAAATAAATAAAACTCCCATACGGTTTGTTGTATTTAATTACACCATTTAAAAATCTTTCAGCCAAGCATAGAATTATTTAAAGTTTGAGAATAATGCAATATTAAGGTCCACATTGAGGATGTCTATACCAATATTCATCTTTTCAAATCAAATAATCCAATAAAACAGACTAAAATTATTTTTTTTTGATGCGAAACATTGTCTATTAACATCGAGAAACTCCATGAATGCACGTTTGAGCTAAAAGTGGCACATTTCTGAGCGAGTAAAGCAAATGAAAAATTTAAATAATTCTAAAACCTTAGTTGCGCTTTTAAAATTTGTTCTTGGGGCTTCGCTTGTTGCTATGCAATCAATTTGTATTTAATTAAGGAGACAAGAATTCAATTCTTGTTTGGTATCCTAATTGCCAATGTTTTGAAAACTGGACATTTTGGCGTCCCGAATGATTGCAGGGGGACAACGAGATGGATGATGTGAAAACGAAACAGTCCCATTCAAAACGGCACGTATGGTTACATAGTTATGTGGAATTATATATCGGGTTGATAAAAAAATAATTTAGGTTATTTAGTTTCATATAGAAATCAATTTTTTTACACAAAAAATTAATTTTATATAGCCATTTAGTACAACGACCTTTTGCCGTCTTTCTGGTAACTTCATAATTCTACGTTAATAGAACTTTTGGTCCTTATCACCGAAAAACAGAACCATCGTCTTTATTGAAATTTTTATCATTTAAATAATTTTATACAGATTGAAAAAATGGTGGATGGCGCTATATGGTGGATGTCATATCGGTTCACAACTCAGCTCAAATAATTTTTGACGAGTTACTAAAGACGTGTGAGGTCTAGTGTTGTCATGCTGAAACATAATGCCTTTACGATTAGCCCATTCCGTCCGTTTATTATTTTTTACTTTTTCCAATTTTATCGGTTCCTAATAGTCTTTTCTTTTGATGCCTTAGTTCCTTAATGTGGGGAGTCGGGTGACCTTAATCATCTGGATTGATCGTTTTGTTTCTTGAAAGCACTTCAAAATTCACAACACTTTTATAATCCCATATTTTTTTGATGCAATTCAGATTTTGATATGACTTGATATGCTTGGACCATGATCGTTTTTGATGAATGTTATTGTAGACAACCCATTTTTTTAATTTTAAAAAAGGATTGGTTCTTTTGTGTTTGATACGAAGCGGATTTATGCAAAATGCTACATGTCCTTTTAAACCAATTTTAAGAAAACCGCAATAAATTGTCACAGGTGTTTTTATAGCTATTGCTGAGCTTTTGTTTTAAACTAAATTGGCTAGAGTTACTTTTTTTTTGGTAACACTATGGCTTTTAAAAAGATTTATAGAAACAAACTCAAAATTAAAAAAATTAGATGGACAAGTTTAGTTTTGCATTTAAATGGTGAACTTTTCGACCAAATACCAACTATTGCATTTTTTAACTAAGTTAAATGTCACTACTGTTAACTCTCAAAAGGAAATATTATAACTTTCACCGAAGTGATTCAAAAAAATTATTATCTCATGTTCCATTAGAAATGGTTTTGTTTTTAACCTCTCTTGAAAAATCACGTTTTTTGACTTGGGTCACTTTTCTTGTCGATGAGCTATAGGTATGTATATTAATTCTGGCAATACATATTTTTCAATAATTATAATAAAAAATATGTACTTATATGTAATTGAAATTATTTTCTACAAAGCATTTATATTTTTAAAATTGACTTATTTTAATTATGAATAACCAAAATTAGTTTAGTATTGGAAGCTCGACGTTTAAAACCCACTTCTTTCTTAACTTGAGAGAATTTTAAAACAAAAGTTCAAGTATAATTTATTTAAATATTATACCAAGTCTCTGGGGTTTCATTTTTAGAACTTTAATCTTGTAGCTAAAAATTCGGTGAGGCTTCGAGCGCTTTAGTATTCTTATCAATACATAAGTGGGAAACTAACATCGTTCTTTTGCCGCTACAACACTTTTTTCAAGCAAAAATAAATGGAGTCGCTTATACCACAAACACCTTGTCACAAAGGGCTAACATAATTTATATTAAAAAAACACCAGTAACATAGAATGTTTATTGTTTAAGTAGTCAAACAAATTAAGTTTAAATTAGAGCATAAATAACGAGCGGGCTTAATTTCCTAATCCATTCGAGTAGAAAAGAATTCTTGCAAAAGGGGTAAATGTGATTTGCATATACGCGGATCGTTGTCGTACGTTTCCCCCAACATGACACACATTGCCTTTAATAATTCGCATTCCATGAACGCTGCACGCTATATTTCTTTGATAGCTAATTTTTTACGCTTTTTAAAAACATAAACCTTCAATTAAGTAATTAATTTGGGTAAAGCTTTTAGGTTAAGTAAAAATGCAAAGAATTTTCGGCGCCCACCTGTTATATGATAATGAAATGTAATTTTTCCCGTATTGGATAGATTCATTATCTTTAAAAGGGTTCGCATTCTCGGATAATTTTTCGAATCTATTAGCGTCAAATTTAAAACTTTCCCAATTAAACTACAGTGAAACATGTCGTGGCGACCGTTCCTATAAGGAGACCACCGTAGTTTAGTTTAATTCTACTTATAAATTTCTCTTTATGGTGACCACTCTCTAATCTGACCGCGAGGGCTAATTACGCCACCACTACTTTTTAAAATTACTTAAAAATAGAAAATGTGATAAAAGCGAGCGTACGTTAATCAAAATGCATTTACCTGCATTATTTATGATTCTAAGTCTGACATTTTAATTTTTCATTGTCTGTAAAGTAAAAAAATCTGAAGGCGTTTTAAGAACATTTGTAATTTTACATACTGACAGGTTCTTCACAAATTTATTCCTTATAAGAAAGCTCTAGAACAGTGTTTCCCAACCTTTTTTGTGTCATGCCCCACCTAAATTTTTAAAAATTTATTATGTCCCACCATGTAACACATGCATAATTTTTAATATTCGAAATTTTTAATTATTCACCAAGTATCTTAAATGATGGACTTTAAGAAGAAATCACAAGGAAGTTATTAAAAAAACTAAGAGGCTGAGAGTCACCATATGGTTAAATTTACATTCTGGAAAAGTCGATTTTTTTCAATTGCCCCCTTAAGCAATCGATTTGCCCTCCTGTGGGGCGTGGGGCCCACGTTGGGAAACACTGCTCTAGAATCACAGAACAACTATTAACCTTTAGAAAAGTCAAATGGTAAAAAAGCCATGGTGCATTGTTTGGGTGTACATACTTAATAAGGAAATTTTTCAAGTTTAAGTCATTTTGAAAAGCAGACGTTGCGGACTGGTTAGAGAGTGGTCGTCTTAAAGACAAATTCACAAAAAGAATTAAATTACGTTATATCTGTTCTGAAGTACACTGCTCAATTTTAAAAGTGGTTTCCTTAAAAAGACGGCCCGCCACGAAAGATTTTACTGTATAATTTATTATTTATCTATATTGTTTCTGTATATGTACTCTCTAAATATGAACGAGTAAAAAAATCATTGTTTGGCAATGAATATTCACCATTTGAAATAGTTAAAAGTATACCACCGTAAATTAGTGAATATTGACTTATTGAATCGCTGGAAACATCTACAGAAACATAACTTTAATTCATTGTCAGTTATATTTTTACTTATTGCCATTGAGTAATTTGAAATTGTAAATAACCCATTGTATATAAATAATTATTTACTTTCAAACTATACAAAAATGATTAAAATATTCTAATTAATTTACCTGATGAATTATAGTGTTATTTATGCACTGGAAAGTAAAGTACCATGATGCACATAAATAATAATGATAATGACCACTTCACTCAATGTTTTGAGAGGAATTTTAAGGTCACTATTTTAAAGAGTCAATTTTTCACTATTTCAGTTTTAGAGAGTATAAATATATATGGATACTACTCTATTTATAATAACTTTGATTCAATAACAATATAATTCTGATAAACAATAACTGCATTTTTCGAATTATTTTAAATTTTGCAAAAATGTAGGTACGATGTTATACATTCTAAATTTTTTTGGGTAACATTGCGTCGCCTACCACTTAATATGTTTTTTCACTATTGAAAATAAAAGGTCTTGTTCGTTTTTTTTAACTTTTTGACTTAATCGATGAAGTTTAAACGCTTTCAAAAAAACTCGGAATTTTGGATGGAAGTACGGTACTGCAATTTTTGATTAAATATTTTTAAACGGTCAATTATTTATTGTAAATTGAGCCTAAAACCAGGGAAAAGTGACACATTTTCGAGCGAGGCAATTCAGAAAATTAAAAGTCTAATAAATTTAAATTTATTTTTTGTTTGAAAGAAGTTATAGATTTTATTCTTTTTAGTAATGTATCGTGGTACTCTTCTGCACGCCTAACTGCGGTGAATCTGATAAATATATTTTTATGTAAGCTTTCGTGTGTTTAATAATTTGCATTTTTGAAAAATTAAAATTGTATATGGGATGTGTCGTGTTAAGTTACTTCAATATTGCATTGAATCCATTCAAGAAATTCTAACAATAAATAAAACTCCTTTACCGTATTTGTATTTAATTATGCCATTCAAAAATGTTTCAGCGAAGGATAAAACTATCTAATTTTTAGAATAATGCAATATTAAGGTTCACATTAGAGAAGTCTATATCATTCTTCTTCTTTTTAAACATAAAAATCCAATAAAGTTGTCTAAAATACACGCTTCATTTTCCCGAGATCGGAATGTCCACTTTGAGCTCAAATGTGCACATTCAATTTTCAGAATGATTCAAAATAATTTAGGCCAATAAATTAGACGAAAAATTAGTTGAATAATGTTAATCGTTTCTTCTCACTCTCGATGACAAGTTTGTAGTATCTTTTCGCTGCCTTCCACTCATTGCTATGGTAAATTTGTTTTTCGAACATACAACCTGTGCGGAAGATATTTTGGGCAAATTTTAAATTGTTATAACTTTTTTGTTTTTAAATATTTTTTAATGAGGATTGGAATTAATAAAAGCCCCCTTTGTTGTTAACTAACAGTGCCAAGGCCAGAAAGAAGGGTTGGGCAACAGTAACCATGGCACCTTGTAAACAAGACCATGTGCGTCAGTTAGTCCGAAATAATATTTTAGAAAAAATGTGGTTCGCGGCTTTGATGTATATAAAAAATTTAAAGATTTAAACGTATCAAAACAAACTTTCTATACCATTGTTAATAGGGTAAAGATGGGTTGTGACATAAAAAGAAAAACAAGAAATGATAGCATCACAGAAAATATGAATAATCAACTAAGAACAAGACTGGTTAAACTTTCGATTAGAAAACGCGGTATTAGTTACAGATGTCTGGCTAAAAAATTTGATGTAAGCGACAAGACAATTAAAAAAATGCTAACAAGTATTGGAATAAAAAGAAAAAATATATAATTATACGGTCTCAACTCAAAAAGTTTTACAGGACAACAATATCACGTTTGTTCCTCAAATGCACAATCCGCCCAATTTTCCCCAGGGAAGGCCAATTGAAGACTTTTTCGGCCAATTAAAAAGAAAGGTTGGCAGTCTAAAAATATAGATAATTTAAAAAAAAATAGAATTAAAAATAAAAAGTTTTGTCGAAAATTTTTTTCCGGGCACTTATGGGTAATGCTCCAGTTAAAGTTAGGCGAGCAGATAATTATGGCGTTTTATCAATTAACCACTAAAAGATTTTGATAGATTAAGATGTGTTCATTAAATTGATCCAATTGATACATTTTGTTAAAAGATAATAATAGAAATAAAGTTTTGAATTTAGTCCAAAATATCTTCCGCACAGGTTAATCGATATTGACTCAACTAAATTAAATTTTTTGATCTAAAAGAGCGAAGGATAAAGCAGACACATCCAATAAATACGAAGATGTGCGCATTCGAGCGAAAAGTGGCACATTTCCGAGCGAGGGAGGCAAATGAAGCGCGACGCGGAGCGGCGCGCTTCATTTTCCCGAGATCGGAATGTGCCACTTTGAGCTCGAATGTGCACACTCGGTTTTAAGCGTGATTCACAACAATTAATTTACTTCCGAAATAATACTATTTTATTTATAGTATCTTTAGTACTTTATTGTTATTGCATTTGCATTATCTATCTTCGTCATTCGCTCTAAAACGACCACTTCCACAAAAGACCAATTTGAGCAAGAACCCACGCCGGTCCAGTTAGAGAGCTTTTACTGTATCCACCTTTCTAACCTTATTTTAAAACGCCTTCGTGTCCGCCGCTTCGAACGGGACATTCGGTGTTCTTTTTTACCGTCCTCCAAATGATAACTTGATAAAACGCGAAGAGTCTGTTGTGCAACTGCGCATTAAAAATTAAATTATAGTTCTCGCCGGCGAAGTTTAATGTGCTGTTTAAGTTGTAGTATAAATTCATAGAAGACATGCCGAGTTTATTTTATGCAAATGGAACGTTAGAGGGAACGCTAAAAAACAAGTTTAGATCCGAAAGTGATGATAAAAAATAAATCCGGCGCGGCGCTAGACAAGCGGAGGAACGGGTCCGAATCGCGAGATAATTCGGCGGTTAAGCGCGGGAAATGGCGGCGAGAAAATTGAAGTGCTGGAAACGCGATGAGCGCGAGAAATAAGATCAAGGTGTCGTCATACAAAATGTATGCTCTAGGAGTGGATTTCGGAGGAAATGTAGAGCGCTCACACACCGACAGCGGATCCGCGAAGACGTGAAGTAAATTATAAAGCGCACCTGTGCAGACTGGCCGGGATTGGTAATCCAGATAAGGGATTCTACCGCATGATCAGCGGCGCGTCTCTAGCGACCCAAGCGAAGCATGTTGGAATACAAAAGTAGCATTTTGACCAAAGAATGACATTCGTTATAAATGTTTTCTATCCCGAAACGTTCTCCCGCTGGCGGCCGCCCGTTTCCAATAGTCACATACGTCGCCAGAGACATCCCTCATAAGAACGAACAATTCAAAATGAAATTCGCAATGCAGAAGTGGTCGTTCGCAATCCCCTAATGGCATTGCGGCAGAGGCGGGCATTGGTTGCCGGCACCGACGGGAGTTGAAGAATTTCGCTGCTTTTCTTGCAACTAGCGCCCACCCTAACGCTTGTCCGTAATATTTTCCATAAATCATCGACGCTGGACCTGACCTGCCAACTTGTGTAAGAAGTTTAGACGAGCTTAGCGGATTCACGGAACAGCAGGACAAGAAAACATACGAAAACATGCGATGAATTATTATCGTTTCTTCCGACGCTGGGATTTCGGTCTGTTTAATACAAATGTGGGGGCGAACCGCCCGGTATGTGGACCCCTACCAGTGAGTGGCCGTTACGAGAAATGATTTTTATAACAATTAAAAATTTTAATTTGTAGGGTCAAATGTTCAGTGAGTGAACGGTCATCCAATAAGGTAACGGACCCAAATAAGGCCTACCTTAAGTTTATAAAGGTTTAAAAAAAAAATGCATCAATACTTCGTAATCAAAATGTTTATTTATATTAAACTTCAAAATAAAAGTAACAATCTTCCTTTTGTAACAAAAGAAGTAACCTTGAGTAAATATAAAAAATACGTCGATTGGGCCTTATTGGGGAACCTATGTCCCAATAAGGCCCAAGGATTTCTTTATATATAAATCAACTTAATATCAATTTTAATATTATAATTATTATTATTATATTTAAATTAAATTATTATTAGTGTTATTAAACAACAAATACACCTTTGGTTACTTCTCGAGCTCGGTAGTTAAAGGACTTCTTGCGTGGAGCAGACTTCTTTACTTTGCATTTTGGTGTTGATAAGAATTTCTGAAAATCAGTTCTATCTGCTGTAGGTTGAGTGCCAGTATTTGTAAGACTGCTTATAAATAAGGAAAGCGGCAATTTTCTGTATCTGTTCCTGAGCTATCAGAATCATCGAGACCCGGGGCTCCCGTTATGCAATTGTGCGTAAGTTATAGTCACGTACATTAATACCAGCTTTGACAATGATTCGAAATCAGGAAACGGAAATTTGAAAACTAGGCTTTATTGGGCACCGGGCTTTATTTGGATCAGTTACCTTACTTAACTTTTAAATGCTGTGTCTAATTTTAGAAAACTGTATACTACAAATGGGCTTTTGTTTTATAAAACATATCCTAAAAATTTTGTTGAAAAATAATAGCTTATTAAAAGCTTGAATAGAATATAATAAAAAATGAGCTAACGATCCAGTAAGAGAACAGAAAATGACCTGTAAATGAACAGTAACATTCCAGTGAATGAACAGTGCTTTGCAATAGAGAATATTATAAATTTCTTGTTTTAAATTCGAGGCGAAAAGGGTACAGGAAAGTAAAATTGAAGGAGAGATGATAAGTCGTAAGTAACCTCAATTTATTCATACTGTGACGAACACAAGTTGTAGTGTAGGGTGGGTGTACCAGTCCCAAACCAGGTACCAGTAGTTGACCACTCGCATGTTTGATTGAATAAATTAAGAAATGGCGGGCATTTTTGAAGAATTCGACTGTTTTGTTACGTGGCCTAGAATGTTAACAACGTTCCAAACATTTTTTAAAAATTTAGTGTTTATTTAAGAGCTATGAGCGCAGTGGTCAACCTTAGGTGCATTACCGTTTTTGATATTGTTCACAAAATTTATAAAAAACTTAAATATTTAGATTCAAATAATTTATCAATATTGCAGCGTTAGTAAACAATAAACAATTTTATATATAGATTTCTACGTTAAAACTACATAATACCAGTTCAGAGCATTTCAAAGTCAAAATTTGTCCTTAACTGGTTTGAGACTGGTACACTCACCCTACCTAGACTTCTAATGCTTGATCCTCGAAAATTAATTTACATTCAAAACATTTCCACTCTTGCTTATTGATCTTTGTATGTTTTTTGGGTTTTATTCTACATAAACATTTTCCAGTGAATCAACAACTATTTATTTACTGGTTTTTGTGCTTTCTATCAATCCAATGAATGAACATCCAATAAACAAATATATTAGTTATGTTTCTCATGACATACATTGTTTTTTTACCTTAAGGAACGTTTATTAAAAAAATCAACACTAGAAATAATAAAACCCTAATAAATTAACAATTTCAAATTGAAATCTTAAACGTAGTTTGAAGTATTATCATGCAACGTACACATGTGTTGTTTAAAGAGGTGTAATTTCATTTCAAGTATAGTGACATAGACAAATTTGGTTTTTTGTACTCTGACTAGTCTAACTATATTAATTTTGAAAAGTGTCATCAGAAGAAGTCACAACTTAATATTTCAAGTGGAAAACGCAACCTTCATTCACTGGATAGTTGACCCTATTCATGATATATTTATTTATGCAATCTTGCGTGTCTCCTTTTTCATTTATGTGAAAGAAATAAAAGTTATAATGGATTGGATACCTAAAAGAATTAAATTCATATTGCAGTTTGTAAGATTTCAATACAATGTTGAAGCTTTGAAGGACACAATTAAAAAAAAATGGGCGCAACTGTCTAAGCACCAACAAAACCTGTGATTTGTAGAATACCAAAAGAAACTTTAACAAAAAACCTACACGATGGTACACCTAAGCATGGTGTTTAAAATAAATTTGATGAATTACTCGGTAAATCAATTAATCGGTCATTCACTGGGTGATACCTTGGTCATTATTAAGACGAAAAGGACATTTACTGAATTCCTCAATTAATACTCTTAATTTTACAAAGTTTATGACCTGAGATGATAATCCGTCGGACAACTAAACTTTTTTGTTAATTGTGTCGTGGACGAACGACTTGAAAATGGTGACTGGGTTGTCACGGATACGAGAGACCAAAAATAGAAAGTATTGGAAGTTGAAGAAGGAGACCTTCATCTGACTATGAATAGAAAACGGCTAAGACAAAGAAGAAGTGTCTTGCAATATGAAAAACTCAATAATTACATAATGATGACTTAGAATAGTCAAGATGATTGGATTTATTTATAACTAACTTTATTTAATGGATTGCATATTGTTTAAAATTGTCTGAAGAAGTTGAATAATAAACAACAAAATGTTGGAAATTTAAAAAAAATTAATATCTAATTATTTAATTGTCTAAGTACTTGAAAATTAACATGGATAATATCAAACATGTTATATTATATAGTTTCTTCATACTTTAAGTTTCCTGAACTGGGATGGTATTTTGCTCTATTATTTGATGAAAAGATTACATATGTTTCATCACCAAAAATAATTTCAATTCAAAGAACAATTTTTATTTGGGCAACATCTTTGCAAATCAACCCTCAAAACCCAGAACAACAAATTTTTCATTTACAAAAATCAACATTCTTTTCAAAGTACAAAAGTACAACCACCAACAGACATCGAATTAACGATAGGAAACCTTCAATGCGAAAAATATAAAAATGCTTGTCTTTTATTTACTATTTACAATGATTTATGCGTCCCTTGAGGATTTGGTCAAAACAGAAACCGAGAAATGTTTGTAAAATACAAAACTTTTACATGACAAAAGTTTTTGAAAAATTATCGAGGATTGAATTTGTATTCGGTGAGGGGCTTGCATCAGGCGGTTTCGTTAAGTCGAAAACTTGGTGCCCATTGGGAGCACATCAACTTGGCAAACATCACATCAGCGGGTAAGGGAAATGGACAAGCCGAAAGAAAACGTAGCTCCATTGCATACACAGTTTTCTGTGTGTATCTATTTGCATGAGTGGATTTATTTTGTTTGTGGCAAAGAATTGTGCGAGTGAGGATGTTATAAACGAGCCGGCCGACCGAAACGTGTGATTCCATTTGCTCCTAAGGGCCTCCCTTATGTTATCAGTTTTCTTATATGCGCTACTTTAATGATATACGCGGAAAAGCAGAAAAATAAAAATATCTGCGCGCTCGCGGCCGCCACGTCAATTGTCTCACTTTTTATGCGTTTTCCTCTGGAGATATCCGCCGTTCCGAGTAGGACAATTAAAAATTAAAACTTGATTCTTTTCTGCTACCTGCCTGCGACATTGGTTGACTTTACATTCAGGTTCACAACTGTTGAACTTAGCTAATCATGTATTCTGTTTAACCGCAGCGTCCCGTGTATAATCAGCCCGTAACCCCAATGGGATTAAGCTCTTTCCTGGCTTTATTTATTCCGATTTGGGGGTCCGACAAAACGTCGTAACCTGTACAATTATCGCAAACGTCGTTTCCTTATTTTCTTGCCTTTATTCTTTTAACTCAATTTTTTATCAAAAGGAACAACTTAATTACATTAATAAACTAATATTACCACTTTCGTATTAAACAGCTTCAGAATTGTTTTCTTTTGTAGGGGAGAGTGTTGTACTCGTGGACATTCGCCGGATTTTGATTTAAATCAAGGTTTTATGTCAAATTTTTTATTTATTAGCCTAAAAGTTTTTTAAAATATTGCTTTAGCGGTAGTTAACGCTTAACAATTCACAGTATTTATTTTTGTAGGTATTATAATTTTTTAAATAAATCACTTTTTTCAAAAACACTAAATATGTCCACAGGTACGACTTGTGATTGTACCTTTGGACATCAGGAAATGTACCTGTGGACGGCAATGTACCTATGAACAGATCACCTTTTCCTTACATATAATTCTAGAAAAATCAACCAAAATTATATAAAATGTCTTTATAAAGGAACATTAACATTAAACAATTAATTATAGTTTATTTATTCTTAACTGTATAAATACGCAAAATAAAAGTAAGATTAAAATATGTGTCCTTTTGCATCATCAGAGGGCCTCGCAAAATTTACTTGACCACATCAAATTTAGGTCTTGCTAAGTCTTTGTATTTCGGAGCAAGTCTATCTTTTTTGACAAGTCCTTATTCTTCTTTTTTTCTTCAATTATTATTTTATTTTCCGCTTTTCTGGAAGCTTCGATTTTATTTCATTTTTTTCTGGTGAATTAGTTAAAATTCTACTTTTCCAAGTTTTCTTTCTCATTGAGTAAGTTTTCGAGGGACTGCTTTTAAAAATGGGCGTACCAATTCTGGTGTTATTTTTCCATACTTACTAAGAGGCACTGAGAAAAAGGAAATCAATTAATTGGTAACCAGTAATATGTTAACAAGTTAGAAATTTGAAAAAGTTTGTAACCCGTGGACAGTCCATAGGTACAAATATATTGGTGTCCACAGGTACAAATCTGGCAGAATAACCTAAAAAATATATTACCGGGATAATACTGGTATACACTGTTCTATATCACTAAAAATCGAAGTTGAACAATATACACAACGGTCTTACAAAAAATAGTCATCTATAGTCTGCATATATTCATAAAAAAATAGAACGAAAATTAGATAAATACTTACTATTTTTGCCGAAAACTTTTAACAGTGTGTAGCAATTCACTCACTAAGAAAAACACACTAGCAACAAGTCAGTGTTGATAAGCATCAAAAATACTTTACGGATGCGTTTAATTCGTTGCGTTCTGGTTTTTCTTTCTTAAGATATCAATGGTGTCCACAGGTAAAACCGTCCATAGGTACAACACTTTCCCCTATTGTTATTAATAGTAAAATTAAAAAAATGAATTTTAACAGAACGAAATATTTTTATTGCTTTATTTCGTTCAACACGTCAAAATAGTGATCGGGTATTGAGTCCCATACTTTACCCCTACCAACACCTATTAAAATAAACACTTATTTATCGTTCAAAGTTATAACCTTGAAAAGCTCGTGAAGATGTATAAAGCAGGATACAACATCTCCAGATTAAGAATTCTGATTCGGAATTAAACAAAAAAATGTGGCTGATTTTGCGCCAACTTATGCACACCCTGTATATCTTATTTGGAAACGTCAAATAATTGGCTTGTGTAATAATTTTAAAGATCTACGAAGGGACCATTTTATTTTAGCGCTCTTCTGGCTCCCGGTTGAAATACTATTCTGTAATTTTTGGACGTACATTTTTCACGCATCGAAAAATGAAAAATTCAGCGAAACCCTAACTTTTCTTCAAACATTCTTGCGCGTATCGTTCGAGCGTTATGTAACTTTTCGCACGACACGAGATACAAATACGGATATAGAAAGAAGTGCTTAAATTTAATGCTAAAATAAACATCACTTTTCGAATTTACGAGAGCGATCCTTTTGTATTGTAATGTAACATTAAAAGAACAAGAATAGAACAAGTCCGTAAACATAGTCAGGGAGGCCTCGACGGAAGAATCATGGTGCCCCAGAGAGGGGATCCGGGAGCTCTCATTCCCACCTCGATATCTCAGGAGATACAACCTGCGAGATGTATGGGGGCTCTTTAACATCGGTTAGCCGAGTTGGGACCATGCCGCTAAAGAAGAGGAAAACACCAATTAAGCCTATTAGCTACCGTGTTTCTCTGTGAAGTTCTCATCGATCAATTAGTGTTTGTGTTAATGTATTGTTCAGTTCCTCCTTCGCTTAACTTATCGTTCGTTTTACTTGGATCAGAAAAATCAGGAAAAAATTACCGAGAAGATTTTCTAAAGCTGAATCAATTAGGAGGGTTGTTTGATTTGGCTAAGTTTTCTTTAAGTGCTTTTGGGAGCTTTTTAACATTTTTTTTACGTTACGTATTTATAGATCATGAGCTTCCAAACTATGGTTCGCTCGCCAAATATGACCCGTTATAGTTGTTTTGTCCACTCCAATGAATATGGTAAACCATTGCGATTATTAGAAAATTTAAATTGAGAACATAGCGCATTTTATAATTTTCTGGTACACTGGAAACATTGTTAACTTTCCGTGTACTAAGTGAAGTACAACCAACGTGAACAATTTTTTTTGTTAAAACGGGTCATTTGGTAATCGCACTTAAAACTGAGTGTGCACATTCGAGCTCAAAGTGGCACATTCCGATCTCGGGAAAATAAAGCGCGCCGCTCCGCGTCGCGCTTTATTTGCCTCCCTCGCTCGGAAATGTGCCACTTTTCGCTCGAATGCGCACAACATCGTATTTATTAAATTTGTCTACTTTATCCTACGCCCTTTCAAATGAAAATAACTAATATAGTTTAGTAAATATCGATCTTATGTTCAAGAAATGTATTTACCATATCAATGAGTGGAAGGAGCGAAAAGATACAAGAATCTCGTAAGTGCAAGTGAAAGGAAACGATTAAAATTGCTCAATTAATTTTTCGGCCTAAATTATTGTGAATGGTACTTAAAACCGAGTGTGCACATTTGAGCTCAAAGTGGCACATTCCGATCTCGGGAAAATGGAGCGCGCCGCTCCGCGTCGCGCTTCATTTGCATCCCTCGCTCGAAAATGTGCCACTTTTCGCTCGAATGCGCACATCCTTGTATTTATTAGATTTATCTACTTTGTTCATCGCTCTTTCAAAATCAAAAAAATAAATTTAGTTCGGTAAATATCGATTTTGTACGAAAAAATGTATTTTTACCATAGCAATGAGTGCGAGCGAGCGAAAAGATACAAAAATCTAATAAGTACGAGTGAGAGGGAACGATTAAAATTATTCTATTGCTTTTGCGTCTAATTTATTGCCCTAAATTGTTGTGAATCATGTTTAAAATCGAGTGTGCACATTCGAGCTCAAAGTGGCACATTCCGATGTTTTTTTGGCAAAAAATCAAAATAATAGAATTGCTTTATATTGCAAGGGCATGTTCCTACGTACCCCTAGTAACTATAGCCGGTGTCATTTCCTGGTGCTCTCGCTCTAAAATAAAAATTTTCGATAAAACTAAATAAATCAAGAAAAATACCCCTTTGTTTCACAAAAACAATAGTAGCGCTCTCATTTTCGATGAAATCATTACAAGCGAGAAGGATTCGGAATTCTGAGACTATTCTACATAAGATACATGTAAAATAAGTATAGAGCGCAATGTTAATTTTTCGCGTAGGTAAACTAATAAAATTCCATGTAATAAATCTAGAGCAATTAGTAAAATTAATTATTCAAAATAGTTGCTCTGTTACCCCAATACCAAAATCAAAGGAATTAGTAGTCGATCAGTGTATAGCCCAATACCCGATCACTAAAACGTGTATAAATAATAAATATTTGGTGTTATTCGATTTATGACAAGTTTCGGTAAATTGATAGCGGATGCGCAATGAGACTGTCAGTAATTGACACAACGGTATATCAATAATTAGTTCAATGGGCTATTTTCCCCGTCAATAATTGGTGTATATGGGTCATAGATTGAAAAAAAGAAATTTTATTAGTAAAAAGACCGATTAAGATAATTTCTGGGAAAAAACTCAATTATATTGATCTTTAGTATGATAAACAAATTATAAAAATTATAAAAAATTATAATCTCAACTAAGTGTCTTATAGTGTCAATAATTGGCAGTTTTACCTTTGTAAAAAAATTATTTTAAATTATGTATTTGATTTGTTGTTATTATAGAGATCTTTTATTTGATGGACTTTACAATAAAGTTGGGCAACGGATTTTCATTAACCCCTTGACATACAATGAGGTCTGGGAGACGTCAATCATTTAGGGTGTCATTGTAAATTTTGTTGACGTCTCTAATAGTAAGACGTCAAGAACTATTTTCAATAAATAGGAAAAAAAAAGAGGCCACGAAGAAAATGTTTTAAAATGTTTAAAATATGCCTAGTTACACTATATCAGTGTTTCCCAACGTGCCACATGGGGCAATTTAAATGTTTGGGGGGGGAAGGCAATATCATTATTCAAGAGAAGAATTTGAAAATGCACTTGATTTTTAGTTTATGTTTTGAAAATTTACTTATTGTTTTTTTTCTTAATAATTTCCTAGTGATTTCTTGCTAAAACCTAAATCTTGTGTCTTGAACAAGTTGTAATTAGGCTTCATTTATGGAATAATTCAATTTTTAAATATAAAAAAATATTTATATGTGACATAGGGGGGCATCAAAATTTTGGAATGACTTAGGGTGGGGAATGTTAAAAAAAGGTTGGGAAACACTGCTCTACATATTTCAAAATGTTTTAAAACTATGAATTATTTATTTTATGTTACTTGTGTATGCTCATAACAGTTAAGTTGAGCCAAATTAATAGTTTTTTTCGGACTCATCAAATTCGGTTTTTTTGTATGTCAAGGGGTTAATATTTGGTATCGTTCAGAAATTGTTTATTGCTCGAGAGCAAGTTATTCGATTTTAACGAGCTTTTTGACCCCTTGACATACAATGACGTCTAGGAGACGTCAATCGTTTACGGTGTTATTGTAAATTTTGACGTCTCTAAGACGTCAAGAACTGTATTCAATTTTATGTTCCGAAAAAGGTTTGTTTTCAACAATAATTTTGTTAAAAGGCACAAAATTGGCGATTTGGAAATTTTGTTATTAATATAATTCTGTAATATTTAATTGCGAATTGTCAGAGAGTAAATTAATTCTTGTAAAGTGTGCTTAAAGCCGAGTGTGCATTCGAGTCAGTGGCACATTTCCGATCTCGGAAATAAGCGCGCCGCTCCGCGTCGCGCTTCATTTGCTTCCCTCGCTCGAAAATGTGCCACTTTTCGCTCGAACGCGCACATCTTCGTATTTATTCAATTTGTTTAAATTACTTTTTGGATTTAAAAAGGAAATAGCAATGTATTCAAATAAAACGACATATGCGCAGTAACATATAGTTTGATAACCACTGGTCTAGCTATACACAAGCGCAACATAGCGCGTTGTTATATTTAATTTAGTCGCGCCAAAGAAGTATTACTTCTAACGTGCGTACATAAGTACATGCACCGGTTTTTTTTACATAGAATGAAATTCAGTTTTAAACATTTAGCAAAATTATTAAAGTAAACTCGAAGAATAAATTATTTTAAGTTTTTAGACAACTCAAATTAAATAAATCAATAACTTGGAAAATTTTTAAAATATATTTAAGAACTTTGGAAATTTTTAATTATCAATTTTTTTTGTATAACACAAATTGAATAAAACAAAACTTTATTCGGTAAATTTAAAAGGAAATTTTAATGAAAAAATCATTGTGTATTTTCAGAAAACTCAAATAGAGTAAATACAGAATTTGTGGTTTTTCAAAAAACTTTGAAGGTCATTAATTTACGCAAATAAAATTAATATTGGAGAAAACTCAATAAATAAATTATCTTAGTTGTTCAGAAATATTAAATTTATAAAATTAAATACAGTCAAACCTCGATAGGTCGAAGTTGAAGAGAAACTAAAAATAATTCGCGTTATCAAAAATTCGAGCTATCGATATAAAAATATTTTTTAGTTTATGTTTTTAAAATTTACTTATTGTTTCTTTTTCTTAATAATTCCTAGTGATTTCTTGCTAAAACCTAAATCTTGTGTCTTGAACAAGTTGTAATTAGGCTTCATTTATGGAATAATTCAATTTTTAAATATAAAAAAATATTTATATGTGACATAGGGGGGCATCAAAATTTTGGAATGACTCAGGGTGGGAAATGTTAAAAAAAGGTTGGGAAACACTGCTCTACATATTTCAAAATGTTTTAAAACTATTAATTATTTATTTTTTGTTACTTGTGTATGCTCATAACAGTTAACTTGAGCCAAATTAATAGTTTTTTTTCGGACTCATAAAATTCGGTTTTTACTGTATGTCAAGGGCTTAAAAATCGTAAGTAATCAGAGCGTTATACAATAGTCATTGAAAGCGCGAAAGTATGCTTAATCACGTAAAACATCTAATCAAGTTATAACTCGGAGTTTGCGAGGAGGCCAGATTTACTACAGTCGTTGAAAATGCAAAGCACAAATGGTAAATTTAAATAACATTCAATAGCTATCCAAGTGCGAGGTGGTGGGTTCCGGTGCGTGCCAACGCGAAGTATTTTACCCCGGGGTGTCGTCTGCTTAAACACGGCGTACATCTTGATAGCCAAATCGCTGCTTTAGTATATCCTAAGATGTCGATATCGGAGTAACTTAATTTGTAAAACATCCGAATTCTTTTCGGAACGATTTAATGGGCAATTTAACGCCGCCACATCTTTATTAGGTATATTTTGGCGGAACGGTCATTACGACGCCGCGTAAAAGAAGAAGCACACGCACATTATTATTTGCAATTATTCTGAAGCAGCAGAGCAAATTATTAGAATGGCTCATAATTGGTATCGTCGTATAAATTAACAGTATTAGGAGATAAAGTGGGTGTAATATTCAATTTGAAAATCGTTAGCTTACTTTTGATGAAAACTCAGTTGTAGCCCTTTGGTTTAAAAAAAAAGATATAATAATTAATCAAAATACATAAATGTATGGAGTCCATTATTCGAAGGGGTTTTATAATGACAGATATATTAAATGATTTTTTTTTTGAAAATCTATGGAGTAATGCCGCCTGTGAATCTTTTAGCAGTTCTTTATAAATCATCGATTTCTTTATTAATTTTTTAATTCTACTTCGAATAAAAATTTAAAATGTCAAGGCTTGCTCTATTGGTATAAATAAATTGATGGAGGTACGGCACTGTAATTTTTGATTAAATATATTTAAACGGCTAATTATTTATTGTGAATCAAGCCTAAAACGGAGTGTGCACATTCGATCTCAAAGTGGCACATTTCCGATCTCGGAAAATGTGGCACTTTTCGTTCGAATGCGCACATCTTCGTGTTTATTAAATTTGTCTACTTTATCCTACGCTCTTGCAAATGAAAATAACTAATTTAGTTTGGTAAATATCGATTTTATGTTCAAGAAATGTATTTACCATAGCAATGAGTGGAAGGGAGCGAAAAGATACAAGAATCTCGTAAGTGCAAGTGAGAGGGAACGATTAAAATTGTTTAATTATATTTTTGGCCTAAATTATTGTGAATGGTGCTTAAAACCGAGTGTGCACATTCGAGCTCAAAGTGGCACATTCCGATCTCGGGAAAATGAAGCGCGCCGCTCCGCGTCGCGCTTCATTTGCTTCCCTCGCTCGGAAATGTGCCACTTTTTGCTCGAATGCGCACATCTTCGCGTTTATTAAGTTTGTCTACTTTATCCTACGCTCTTTCAAATGAAAATAACTAATTTAGTACAGTAAATATCGATTTTGTGTTCAAGAAATGTATTTACCATAGCAATGAGTGGAAGGGAGCGAAAAGATACAGGAATCTCGTAAGTGCAAGTGAGAGGGAACGATTAAAATTTGTTTAATTAATTTTTCGGCCTAAATTATTGTGAATGGTACTTAAAACGAGTGTGCACATTTGAGTCAGTGCACATTCCGATCTCGGAAAATGAAGCGCGCCGCTCCGCGTCGCGCTTCATTTGCCTCCCTCGCTCGGAAATGTGCCACTTTTCGCTCGAATGCGCACATCTTCGCGTTTATTAAGTTTGTCTACTTTATCCTACGCTCTTGCAAATGAAAATAACTAATTTAGTTTGGTAAATAAAGATTTTATTAATCATAATGTTCACGTCAATATCTTATAACATGTTAATGTTCACTGGAATTGGACACAATAAAACACAAATTGTTAACTTGCAACGTTTCGTTTCTTTATTGAAACTTTATCAAGCAACTGAAAATTAACAAACTATAACAACAATAACTACAAGTATTTTATAAAATAATATAAATTATAAAATACCTTAACAACACAAAAGGAAGTTAACCATTAAAACTCAATAATTCTACATGTGTCAAAATGAAAGATTTTTTAAAAATGAAAGATTGTAACTATGATTCTAAATAATTACATGAAATGTGCACTTTTGTTCGAATCGCAATTTATCTTCGTGTTTATTAAATTTGTCTACTTTATCCTACGCTCTTGCAAATGAAAATAACTAATTTAGTTTGGTAAATAAAGATTTTATTAATCATAATTACGTAATATCTTATAAATGTTAATGTTCCAAATTGACACAATAAACACAATTGTTAACTTAAGCGTTCCTTTATCAAGCAACTGAAAATTAACAACTATAACACAAAAACTACAAGTATTTTATAAAATAATATAAATTATAAAATTAACGGGTAACTAAAACTCAATAATTCTATGTCAAATGAAAGATTTAAATATGAAAGATTGTAACTATGATTCTAAATAATTTGAAAGGCTGTAACTGATTCTAAGAAATTATTTGTAGTTGTATAATTTTGATTTAAATTTATGATTAATTTTAGTTTTATGTTTTAATTTATTTAAGATGTCATTATATTAAACTAGGCCTTGAGTATCCGAACGCAAATTTACAGTTTATTAATTTTGATATAAACCATTTCACTTAAATTTCTTTTATGTATATTTTGTTCACGATGTAAAATGGAAACGTTTTCAAATTGGAATTGATGTCCAACATCAAAATGGTGCATAGCTAATGCTGTTTTGTTTGGTTTAACATAATTTATATTTTTACAATCATTTTTATGTTGTTTTAATCTTTCTTCAAGTCTTTGATTTGTTTGACCAATGTAACTACTTCCACAGCTACATGGTATTTTATAAATCAAACCAGATTGTTGAAGAAGAGGAATTGGATCTTTTAATTTGCTATACACTGTATTAATTGTTTTATATTATAAAATGCTAGTTTTCCACCTCTTGGTCTAATAAAACGATCTATACTACTGGACAATTCTTTGATGTAAGGAAATTTAAAGTATGTTGTTATTTGTTGGACATCTTTTTTGTTATTTACCAATTTATAATTATTTATAAATCGATTAATGAGTTTTATAGGGTAATTATTATTAATAAGAAGATTTTTCATGCGTAGTATATTATCTTCATAAAAATCTTCATGGCTTAACCGTAAAGCTCTATCCATAAGACCTTTAATTACACCTATCTTTTGACTCATTGGGTGATTAGAATAGTAGTTTAATAATCGCCCTGAACTGGTAGGCTTTTGATACCAATTCGTTTTTAATTTTCCATCTGAACCTCTATTTATTTTTACATCTAAAAAACAAAGAGATAATTGTTCTCTTTGTTTTTAAGCCATGAAGAATTTTATGAAGATAATATACTACGCACGAAAAATCTTCTCATTAATAATAATTACCCTATAAAACTCATTAATCGATTTATAAATAATTATAAATTGGTAAATAACAAAAAAGATGTCCAACAAATAACAACATACTTTAAATTTCCTTACATCAAAGAATTGTCCAGTAGTATAGATCGTTTTATTAGACCAAGAGGTGGAAAACTAGCATTTTATAATATAAAACAATTAATACAGTGTATAGCAAATTAAAAGATCCAATTCCTCTTCTTCAACAATCTGGTTTGATTTATAAAATACCATGTAGCTGTGGAAGTAGTTACATTGGTCAAACAAATCAAAGACTTGAAGAAAGATTAAAACAACATAAAATGATTGTAAAATATAAATTATGTTAAACCAAACAAAACAGCATTAGCTATGCACCATTTTGATGTTGGACATCAATTCCAATTTGAAAACGTTTCCATTTTACATCGTGAACAAAATATACATAAAAGAAATTTAAGTGAAATGGTTTATATCAAAATTAATAAAACTGTAAATTTGCGTTCGGATACTCAAGGCCTTAGTTTAATATATAATGACATCTTAAATAAAATTAAAACATAAAACTAAAATTAATCATAAAATTTAAATCAAAATTATACAACTACAAATAATTTTCTTTTTAGAATCATAGTTACAGCCTTTCATGTAATTATTTAGAATCATAGTTACAATCTTTCATATTTAAAAATCTTTCATTTTGACACATGTAGAATTATTGAGTTTTAATGGTTAACTTCCTTTTTGTGTTGTTAAGGTATTTTATAATTTATATTATTTTATAAAATACTTGTAGTTATTGTTGTTATAGTTTGTTAATTTTCAGTTGCTTGATAAAGTTTCAATAAAGAAACGAAACGTTGCAAGTTAACAATTTGTGTTTTATTGTGTCCAATTCCAGTGAACATTAACATATTAAAGATTTTATGTTCAAGAAATGTATTTACCATAGCAATGAGTGGAAGGGAGCGAAAAGATACAAGAATCTCGTAAGTGCAAGTGAGAGGGAACGATTAAAATTGTTTAATTATATTTTTGGCCTAAATTATTGTGAATGGTGCTTAAAACCGAGTATGCACATTCGAGCTCAAAGTGGCACATTCCGATCTCGGGAAAATGAAGCGCGCCGCTCCGCGTCGCGCTTCATTTGCTTCCCTCGCTCGGAAATGTGCCACTTTTTGCTCGAATGCGCACATCTTCGCGTTTATTAAGTTTGTCTACTTTATCCTACGCTCTTTCAAATGAAAATAACTAATTTAGTTCAGTAAATATCGATTTTGTGTTCAAGAAATGTATTTACCATAGCAATGAGTGGAAGGGAGCGAAAAGATACAGGAATCTCGTAAGTGCAAGTGAGAGGGAACGATTAAAATTTGTTTAATTAATTTTTCGGCCTAAATTATTGTGAATGGTACTTAAAACCGAGTGTGCACATTTGAGCTCAAAGTGACACATTCCGATCTCGGGAAAATGAAGCGCGCCGCTCCGCGTCGCGCTTCATTTGCCTCCCTCGCTCGGAAATGTGCCACTTTTCGCTCGAATGCGCACATCTTCGCGTTTATTAAGTTTGTCTACTTTATGCTACGCTCTTTCAAATGAAAATAACTAATTTGGTTCAGTACATATCGATTTTATGTTCAAGAAATATATTTACCATAGCAATGAGTGGAAGGAAGCGAAAAGATATAAGAATCTAGTAAGTGCAAGTAAGAGGGAACGATTAAAATTGCTTAATTAATTTTTTGGCCTAAATTATTGTGAATGGTACTGAAAACCGAGTGTGCACATTCGAGCTCAAAGTGGCACATTCCGATCTCGGGAAAACGAAGCGCGCCGCTCCGCGTCGCTCTTCATTTGCCTCCCTCGCTCGGAAATGTGCCACTTTTCGCTCGAATGCGCACATAACTTGCATTTCAACATGTTAATAGTCAATTCAATTCAAAAAATTTATTTTAGGCAACTTTATTGGATTGTTTGGTTCAAAAAGAAGAAGAATAATATAAACTTCTTCAATGAGAACCTTAATATCGCATTATTGTAAAAATTAGATAGTTTTATGGTTTGTTGAAGGATTTCCGAATGGCATAATTAAATGCAATATACGGTAAGGGAGTTTAATTTATTGTTAGAATTTCTTGAATGGATTCAATGATGTATTGAAGTTAATTAACACGATACCGCCCATATAGGTACAATTTTAATTGTTCAAAAATGCAAAGTATTAAACACGAAAGTTCACTTAAAAATATTTTTATCGGATTCCGGCAATTAGGCGTGCAGAAGAGTACCACGATGTTACTAAAAAAATAAAATCTATAAATTTATCAAACAAAAAATTAATTTATCTATATTGATTAGACTTTTAATTTTTTGAATTCCCTCGCTCGAAAATGTGCCACTTTGGGCTCAAATGTGCCAATGGGTTTTAGGCTTAATTCACAATAAATAATTGACCGTTTAAAAATATTTAATCAAAAATTACAGTACCGTACTTCCATCCAAAACTCCAAGTTTTTTTGAAAGCGTTTAAACTTCATCGATAATGTCAAAAAGTTCAAAAAAACGAACAAGACCTTATTTTCAATAGCGACAAAACATATTAAGTAATAGGCGACGCAATGTTACCCAAAAAAAATTTGAAATGTATAACATCGTACAATTTTGAATAATTAAAATGTATAGGTAAGACTTTTAAAATTTAAGTATAGAATTGATTTTTTATCTGCATTAACAATTTTTTTATTAAGCTTTGTTATTGTACTATAAATTTGCCCAAACACCAGTTTTGAATATTGGCACTGCACGTTTTGGGTTTTTATTGCACGATTATTTTGTTTTCTTCTGCACAAAGATCCAGTCTCTAGTTATAAACAATTTCTCTTAAGATGACGTAAGAAATTTTTAAACGGATAACAATATATAAAAATAAGGCGATTAATAAATAAAAAAAACATTACCTTATATGTATAATATGTATTATGACAAGTTTTAAAAAATTTACAGTTAATTCAAAAAATAAAAAAGAACAAGACTTTTAAAGTTAGCATTATACAAAGTTTTTTTTTTAAATCAATCGAAAATCGTATTACTAAAAAGTGTTAAAAACTAATTAATATTATTGCTCGAATTAAACGTTATATTTACGAATTATTTAAACAATTTTGTGTGTTTTATTGCATTACAATTGTAAAATTAAATTATAATATAAATAATGTCGTTTTCAGAACGTCAAAAATCAGATTTCATTGGAACGAATGGAATGCTATGTTACGTTCTATGTATCATACATGGGGAACCGAGCTGCCTAAAAAGAGAACGTAGGCGTTGGAATATGTGACGTCACATTGCAAGTTCTAGAAGCTTCGACACGCACAGCTGTGCAATACATTGAAGGCGTACGACTGTGAATTTGTGTTGCGATTTTCATCATTCTATGTAAGTGGAACATTGTTTATAATAAAACGTTGTTTAAATAATTAAAGCACAGATTTTAATAATTCGACTGATTATAATTTTGATACCGAATGTATTTAATTAACATTGCAAATTGAGTTGTTAGAAACGGAATCAAATCTGACCACGTTCTGAGTAATCCAATTATTTATAATATTTGGTTTAATTTGGTTTAATTATTTAACGACATTATATGGTTGGTTCTTCGATATTTTTAATAAAACAGACCGTTCATACATTGATATAATTGCAACCTTTTTACGTTTGAAATAGATTACAATACTCGGTGCCGTTTATCCGCGACAAATTAATATTGATGGAGCATCCGCCCTTTAAAACAATAATATCTACAAGTTTTTTCCTACATTAAAATCGTCTACAACAATTTTGAAAATAACAAAATATATCTACTACATATTAAAAATCAATCAGAAAATTGAAATGCACTTCATATAAATCAAAGCGCTCAACCTAAACTACCAGTTTACTACGATCAAATAAATGAAAATTACTTAGCGCAATTTTTAAAAAAAGCGTTTTAAAAACCAATAATTTTCGACTAGAACCGTGATTTCCAAACCGAGGGGCGAACTTATCTGTCAAGACGCGGACGCGTGCAAATACACCTATTCCTCCATTTACACGCTACCTGTTTTCCAGGATTTTGCTTTTACAAAAATGAAAAATCTACAAATTTACAACAATCAAAACTCTTTAAATCAGTGTTTTCCAACCTTTTTTTGTGCCATGCCCCACCTAAACATTTAAAAATTTATTATGTCTTCCCATGTTACATAGGGGGACATAATTTTTAATATTCAAAATTTTTAATTATTCACTAAGTAGCTTAAATAATGAACTTTGAGAGAAAATCACAAGAAATTTATTAAAAAAACTAAGAGGCTAGGAGTCACCATATGGTTAAATTTACATTCTGGAAAAGTCGATTTTTTTTAATTGCCTCCTTGAGCAATCGGCCCCACGTTGGGAAACACTGCTTTAAATTAGACATTTTTGCCAGAGGTTTCGGTTCCTGCTAAAAATACGGTTCTAGAACTTAAAATTAAAAATTTTTTTTGAATAAATTAATTATTGCGAATTGCTCTTAAAGCCAAGTAAGCATATTCAAGCTCAACGTGACACATTCCGATCTAGTCCCACTTCATTTGATTCCCTCGCTCGGAAATGTGCCACTTTTCACTGGAATGTATTCATTTCAACAAAAAAAAGTTCTTTTAAAACAAATCCGCAAAACACTAAATTTTTTACACAGCTTCCCATAGTATACTATGGAAAAAGACATAGGTACACATATACCTCTTTGTAAATTAAAGATGGTTTTATTTTTATATTTTTGCGACCGATTTCTAATTTTAAGCAATTTATACTGCTATTTAGTCATCTTTTTATTTTCGTATAAACATTATAAATCATACAATGCGGCGCCTTTATTTTACATCCCGGCGGCACTCCAAAATGTATAAATTTTTGATTGTTTCAAAGACCCGATACAACATTATAGGTTTTTTTTACAAACATAATAAATAGGAAAATATATTAGCCCTCAGCAAATTGAGTATTCCCGATGTTGTATACGCGCTTTCCCGAAACGTAATATTATCAATTTCGAATGCATAAATAATACTTCCAATGATGTAAGAGGAAAATCGCATAAGTAACGTTACTTAAGAAAATGGATATCAACCACCATAACACGCATACATTCGTACGTTGCGCGGGGGCTCGTTGCAAAGATATGACCGAGCCTCCCTCGCAAAGATGAGGAAACAACTACCCTCTAAAAGGATATTTCAATTATTCATGAAGTTTGTTTTTATGGAATATAAAAGATATCCAGATAAGAGGTCGGCAAACAATCAATTCCGTTTTATGTGTTACGTGTGCGACATCCACGGCCCATAATTAAAACCGTTGATTACGCCGGCGAGTGACATAAACAAACTTTAGACGGGTGCGGTCATTGCGCATTAGCAACATCCTTAATTGCAAGACCGACTCTTCCATCTGCATACTATATGACATGTTCGGTTCCGTCTGAGTGGCAGCCTTAATAAGGTTTCCAGCCGGCTGAATATTGAGTTTTGCTACCGCTAACTCTCCGCATCATATCGTGGCCACTTGCAGGTCGAGCTTAGACCAGATTAGACTCCCACGGGATATAAGACTCTGGAAATCAAATTGAGTTCGGATTGCAAGCTACCGGTGGCTATCAGATCTCCTCTGTGATGCCAACCGGACCAATAATTGCTATGTCCTCTTGCGATCAACTTCGCCAACTTTAATCATTATCGGGGCACGAAAGAATTCGCCCCCGACGACGCTTATTAATTAGCTCGGCCCCCGATGGCGGTGGGCAGACGACGGCCCGAATAAGTCGTTATCAGATGACGGTCGCCGCGGTGGACGGCGCGCCCCCGGTGACTGGTAATTAGCAAAGGTGCTTGTCGCTGCCATCGCCGGGGGCGCGGCTGATTTGTTATGCCTTCCGTCATTCCCCGTTCAAAATATTGCGACTCAGATAAAACACGTCGTAAAGTTCAGTGAATATATTACAAATGAAGCTTATCAACTTATCGGATAGGGTGTGACAACGTGAAACTATAAATTATTTTAATTAACTCAGGTATTGGGGAGGGTCCAGCGTGAAGTGTTCACTGACACGTAGTTTATATATAATTGTGTATCAAATTGGTTCAAATTTTCGGCATATCCTAAAACAATTCTCCGAAAGGTTCGATTTATATCGGTTGTTCCAAAATTAACGGACACGTTTCAAATACAATTCTTTATGGGAAAAAATTGCGGTAAAGAGCAAATGTATTGGTAATGCAGTAAAGCCTCGTTTAACGCTTCCTCAATTAACACTGATTCGATATTAAGTCATCCGGGCAAACCCAATAAATTATGTTTTTATTCGTTTCATCTTTGAAACCTATAACTAACTAACTGGAAACTCAATTACAGAAAAATATCTCTAATAGTAGTCTTTCTCAAATTATATTTATACCGATATTTTTTTTAAAATATATAATACTATAATTAAGAAAAAACGGCACTTTAATCTGCACTTTAGTTATTTACTATAGTTTCCTATGATAGTTCCAACTTTTGTATCATCAATTAAACACATATCTTATTTGAATCAAATAGGGGAACCTGTTGTACCTTGCTCCTTTGTACCTAGGGCAACTTTATTTTTTTTAATATTTGCGGGCTTTCGTGACCCAGAATTTTCGATATTTCAAATGCCACATTGACAGACATTAACGTAAAGTTAGCAGCAGCTGGCCAATGTACTTTGTTAATTCAAGAGATCAATTGAAATTTTTCAGCGAAAAAAAGAAACAAGAAAGAAATATGGAACTTGCAATAAATTAATTTTAAAAAAAATTGAGTAGACTAATAAAAATATTTAAATGTGGTTTTAGATTTAGGTAAAGCAAGTTAGTTTATGCATATATTTTGCACATTTTAGGCGGTTTTCTAATGAAATAATTAAACGAAAATTTTTGCAGATTAAATTTTAATCTTAAACTTGATGAGGTTATATAAAATTTCCAAATCCAATTATTGGGAAAATTTAATATAAGCATTACTGCCTTTAGAATTTTGATTATTCTGATCAACAATGAAAAACATTTTACATGTGCACCTTTTGGTTTTTTCATACGTCTGAATCCCATTGACATGATTGTCTTATCTTTTCGCTCCCTTGCCCTTATTGGTGTAGTAAATACGTTTATCGAACATAAAATTGATATTTACTTAACTCAATATAAATTTATAATTTGAAAGAGCGAAGGATAAAGTAGACAAATTCAATAAATACGAGGATGTGCGCATTCGAGCGAAAAGTGGCACATTTCCGAGCGAGGGAGGCAAATGAAGCGCGACGCGGAGCGGCGCGCTTCATTTTCCCGAGATCGGAATGTGCCACTTTGAGCTCGAATGTGCACACTCGGTTTTAAGCACCATTCATAATAACTAACTTAGTCTCTAAATAATACTACTTTATTTAGAATAACTTTGATTTAATAACAATATAATTCTGATAAATAATAACTGCATTTAATCTAATATAGTAGGGGAACCTGTTGTACCTTGATCCCTTTGTACCTAGGGCAACTTTATTTTTTTTAATATTTGCGGGCTTTCGTGACCCAGAATTTTCAGTATTTCAAATGCCACATTGACAGACATTAAGGTAAAGTTAGCAGCAGCTGGCCAATGTACTTTGTTAATGTATGAGATCAATTGAAATTTTTAATCGAAAAAAAGTATGTCTTTTATATTCTTTTTACTTAAATGTCTTGATTTTTATTACCTAATAACAAATGACTCATCGTATTAGAAAAATTATTTATTTATGTTATCATAATAGTAGTTTGATTTTTGCACAGCATAATCGTTAATTTTATTTTTGATATTAAACATTAAGCGTCGGTGTGTTGTACCTCGGTCACTGTCAATAAATTGTACCTTGGCCCTAAGATCAACCTGCAATAAATAAAAATTTAGATATACCTTTGTTATAAATTCTTATTTTTTTTTATTTTGCTGCAGATAATATGACTCACAAGTCTAACAAAAAATTTAAATTTTTGGAAAGTTAACCATTAAGTATGTGAAATTTTAGTATACGAGAAAAGTTTTGTTAATTTTTGAATCAATTTTAGTGTAATCTCAAAGAAGAACATTAGTAGTTCTTATAATCCAAAAATAAATATATAGTTTTATAGAACAATGGATTTTATTTTGCTTATTGTGAATAGAGCCAAGGTACATCACCTCTGTTGTACCTAGGCTATAAGTCCGCTAATTTTTAAATCTTATAGCAATTTAAGTAAACGTTTGGTAATGCTTTCAAATATTATATGATGAATACCTTATTAGTGCCCCCCTACGATGCAATTCATTTTATCAACAAATGGTTACATGTAAAATTAAAAAAAAATTACAAGTGAAAAAAAGGCCAAGGCATAACAGGTTCCCCTACGCTATACAAAAGAGGAGGTGTACCCTATAAGAAACAGGACGTGTACGGTACGAAAAAACCAAAAGGTGCCACATGTAAAATGTTTTTCTTTGTTGATCAGAATAATCAAAATTCTAAAGGCAGTAATGCATATATGTATTGAATTTTCCCAATGATTTGTTTGGAAATTTTATATAGCCTCACCAAGTTTAGAATTAAAACTTAATCTGCAAAAATTTCCGTTTGATTATTCCATTAGAAAACCGCCTAAAATGTGCAAAATATATGCATAAACTAACTTGCTTTACTTTAATCTAAAACCACATTTAAATATTTTTATTAGTCTACTCAATTTTTTTTTTATTAATTTATTGTGGGTTCCATATTTCGTTTTTATTTGAAGTCCAAAATGGAGCTACAAATTAATTGTAGAAATTGAAAAAAAATATTTGATTTAAATTCAATTGTGCTAATTTGAAATAAAATCAAATTTGAATGTCCAACTTTAAAAATAATTTTTTGGCTTTCTGTGAATCATACAATTTTTAGGTTATAATTTACTCGATCAACTTAATATGTTAATACGAAAAAAAATTGAGTAACATTTAATCAAAAATTTCTTTTCGGGTTTTAAAAAATAAATCAAACTTAGACCGCCCATTAAAAGTAGCATTACATTGATAAAATTATAATTATTTATAACTATTTTCAGTTACATAGTATAAATACAGTAAAGAAAACAGCCCAAGACGATTTTTCTAGTTAAGTCTCTTTTTTGTCGCATTCAGCTTCAATAAGAAACAAAAGCAATTTTAAAATAGCAATTTTCGAATGGGAACGTATTCTGTACCTCGAGGTGTTAAATAACGTTCTTCTATAACACCTTGGCTTCAGTCAATTCCCAGTTCTCGTGAACTTCTAGCTGACTCGAAGACAGCATTCCCATTGCTATTTTACGTACACTTTGGCTAAAACTAGAAAGCTTTGTTTACAGTTATTATTACGTGTTTAGCCATGATCGAAAGACCCTAAAGGTTGTTTTCGAAACTAATTTATTTCCGAGAAACATTTTTCTCAAGGAGAAAACGAATTTTATTAAACTTTAGTACGACAGCTGGAAGTAAAATTGCAGAATTGTTAGCGTTAGGAACTGATATCGACCTCAGGTCCCATAGGATTCGCACGCCAACAGTTCCGATATTGCCGGAAATAAGATATCGGCAATTGATGTGTGCTAAAGCAAATTCTGAACTCTTTCCTCGTGTTAAATATTTCACGCCCGTGCCGTTTTGCTTGTACAAAAAGACGTTTTTCAAAATCGCTATTTCGAAATTGCTGCAATGGTCGACCGCAGGAAAAAAAAGAGAAATTAATCTTGCATTAGATTTGCGCCGCGAAATTCACGTGTCGAATTTCAAAAGGGAGGTTGGAAAGGGCGCCGAAACTACGAAATAGTGAATAGCGTTTCCCACTCGCAAATGGCATGTATGTAATACAGCATCGTATGCAAATCCATACATAAACAAAACATCTTCATCACCTCTCTTGGGTTTTTACAAATTGATTCAACGGTAACCTCAAAGGACTTTTGGCAAAAAGGTTTCGTACATCCGCAATATGATTTATTAGGCCGCTTTTCGAATACTTTCGCATTAAAAGCTTCCGCGAAATTAACTGAATTTGTAAAATGTTACTTTAACGCAAAATCATTAAATTAAAAAAAATTCTGGTCGGAAAAGAAGGTTGCGTTCTAAAATTGCGCTTGGTCCATACGTTGATCGTTTCTCATGAGTTAGTAGATTATTATTGAATGGAGAAAGGTGTCGAATGTACAATTCAATCAAAAATAGCACATTTCTAATCGAGCAAATTAATTGAATAGATGGTACCAATAAATACGTATTTGGGTGATTCCTAGATTACTGTGATTTTTATAACTAAAATTTTTTTGAAATTAAAAGTGTTTTAAAACGCGGTGTTTTCTGTCTCCAATTATACACAGAACTAAGCCTGTGCTGTAGTTCTACTACAACTAAAACGAAGCGAAAACTATGACAAAATTTGAAAATTTTAATGCCACGGTACTGACATATAATAGTCCAAGCGGCAAACGTTAAAGGGGTGGTAAACCAAAATAAGTACAAAATGGACTTTATTACTTTTTAGATATTCGACAAAAAATAAACCAACTGTCCGGCGATCTGTAACTTGTCCAACTGTTTTTTTTTTATAATTTTTTTTTCCTAATTTTTTGTAAAAATGATGTATAAGACATAAGTACAATGTTTTACTATTCGAAGAAGTTTCGATCAGTACAATATAAAAATTTAAGTCTGGCGCCCCTATTCTTGACACAACTGTTTGACAGACTACCCTCAAAATATTTATTGCAATGATAAATTTTCTATATAAGGTATAAGAAAAAATTAAACGTCAAAACTTCTGTTTGTTATCCCTCTTTTGAATAGAATTGGTCTGGTATATTAATACTTGACCAAAATTCTGCTAGACCACGATTTAGAAAGTCTTTTGCTACTACTTGTTGAGCGCCAATTTTTATGTTTTTTTGCAAAATTTACATTCAATTGTTATTCTGTCAAAAATTTTTAACAAAACTATAACAAATAAATACAGAAATAAGTTAAAACATCGAGGAAAAAATAAATTACAAAGTTATTTCTTATTTTTGCCATGGTAGTGACATCCACGGTTATTACATTTGAATTTAAAATGAACCTAAGTTTATAATGCAGATAAATAAAATAATTTCCTATAATTGATTCAAACATCCTATTAATAACCGTAAATTTCAATACCACGGTATTGACATGTAATTTTATGACATACCTTTTTCAAAATAAAACAAATTAATTTAATTATATTTTTGAAACTTCAAAATAAATACACATGTAAACATTGCACAAATAGTCCCTCTTAAAAATGCCGCCAGAAAAAGTGGACGAAACTAAATTAAGATGGCGATTAGGCGGCAAACATTTCAAATTTAAAAATTGAATAAAATTGCCGGACATAAATCAAAGACAATTATTTTTTTTACCAAACATTATTTTCGTATAATTGCAATATAATTTAATGCAGTATATATTAGACTTAAGTTATGAGAAGTAACTTTTAAATTACAAATCGAATATCGATAGAAATTTATACATTTAGTTTGAAAAATGAGAATCGGACATGCCACGGTTATGACATTTCGAGTATATTTTCGTAAGTTATGAGTAATCTAAGATAACTTATGTTCCAAAACCTAATGTAGGTTGAAGATAATTATCAGATTTATAATATTAATGATTTCTCAATAAGAAAAGACTATGTTGGATGATAAATAAAATACTGAACATAAAAAATCACAGTTATCTGAGAATCACCCATTTACATCTTCTTTTAATATAAATTATCTGTGATGTGAAATGAAAATTATTCTATCGTTTGGTGTGAAAACGGAGTTTTCATCACGGTTTCATTTTATGTGTGAAAATGCACACAAAATTGCACAAAGCTTGCTGCTGTGGGGGAACCTGTTGTACCTTGGCCCTTTTTTCACTTGTAATTTTTTTTAAATTGTATATGTAACATTTTGTTGATAAAATGAAATGCATCGTAGTGGGGCACTAATAAGATATTCATCATAAAATATTTGAAAGCATTACCAACCGTTTACTCAAATTCCTATAAGATTTAAAAATTAGTGGATCTATGGCCTGGGTACAACAGAGGTGATGTACCTTGGCTCTACTCACATTAAGCAAATTAAAACCCATTGTTCTATGAAAACTATATATTTATTTTTGGATTATAAGAACTACTAATGTTCTTCTTTGAGATGACACTGAAATTGTTTCAAAAATTAACAAAACTTTTTTCGTATACCAAAATTTCACATACCTACGTAATGGTTAACTTTGCAAAAATTTAAATTTTTTGTTAGACTTGCGAGTCATATTATCTGCAGCAAAATAAAAAAAAAATAAGAATTTATAACAAAGGTATATCTAAATTTTTATTTAATGTATGTACGTTGTTCTTAGGGCCAAGGTACAATTTATTGACAGTGACCGAGGTACAACATACCGACCCTTGATGTTTAAACTCAAAATAAAATTAAAGATTAGGCTGTACTAAAATCAGACCACTACTATACAAACATTAATAAATAGGCTTTCTATTAAGATGAGTCATTTGTTATTAGGTAATAAAAATCAATAAGATATTTAAGTAAAAAGAATATAAAAAGACTTATTTTTTTTCGATAAAAAATTTGAATTGATCTGATACATTAACAAAGTACATTGGCCAGCTGCTGCTAACTTTACGTTAATGTCTGTCAATGTGGAATTTGAAATATCGAAAACTATGGGTCACGAAAGCCCGCAAATATTAAAAAAAATAAAGTTGCCCTAGGTACAAAGGGATCAAGGTACAACAGGTTCCCCTACTATATTAGATTAAATGCAGTTATTATTTGTCAGAATTATATTGTTATTAAATCAAAGTTATTCTAAAGAAAGTAGTATTATACATATAGAGACTAAGTTAGTTATTGTGAATGGTGCTTAAAACCGAGTGTGCACATTCGAGCTCAAAGTGGCACATTCCGATCTCGGGAAAATGAAGCGCGCCGCTCCGCGTCGCGCTTCATTTGCTTCCCTCGCTCGGTAATGTGCCACTTTTCGCTCGAATGCGCACATCTTCGTGTTTATTAAATTTGTCTACTTTATCTTCGCTCTTTCAAATCATAAATTTATATTGAGTTTAGTAAATATCAATTTTATGTTCGATAAACGTATTTACTATACCAAGAAGGGCAAGGGAGCGAAAAGATACGACAATCATGTCAATGGGATTGAGAGGTACAATTAATTGACAGTGACCGAGGTACAACACACCGACCCTTGATGTTTAAACTCAAAAATAAAATTCAAGATTATGCTGTGCCAAAATCAGACCACTACTATGCAAACATTAATAAAAAAAATTTCTATTACGATAAGGCATTTGTTATTAGGTAATAAAAATCAATAAGATATTTAAGTAAAAAGAATATAAAAAGACTTACTTTTTTTCGATAAAAAATTTGAATTGATCTGATACATTAACAAAGTACATTGGCCAGCTGCTGTAACTTTACGTTAATGTCTGTCAATGTGGCATTTGAAAGATCAAAATTTTAGGGTCACAAAAGCCCGCAAATATTAAAAAAAATAAAGTTGCCCTAGGTACAAAGGAACCAAGGTACAACAGGTTCCCCTATACCCGGTTACGCCGAAGAACTATAACTTTACACGCTCCGGTTTTTTAAATCAATTAATTTTATTAGTAGAAGAAAAAATATTTTTATTAAAAAAAGTCTTCAAGTCCAACCAAAACATATTTAGAAGAAAAACGACCAAAGAAAGCGAAACGATTTCTAAAAAGTAACAAATCCTTAAATTATGTAAATATTTAAATTATGAATCGGGCTTTTATTTAAAATATGAATGTTGTGACAATTCGAGATAAAATTGATGAAATCTGTCTAGTTAATATTTAAACATTCAACTTGTGCTCGGGCTTCAAATGAGGGTTATTTGCGTGAAAGCGCCGCTCATTTAGTTCCGGTCAAACTATGAGGGTTCTCCAAGTGTATTTCCATAAACAAAGAAATTCACTTAATGAACGCATAAATGAGTACTTTCAGGAAATAAATACATTCATAAGGTTATTAATCATCGATGCGTGAGGACGGCGCATGTATTATACACATACCGTCGATGACAGCTCGCTAATTCGGGCTTGACTTGCTTAATATTTCATAACTGAATTAAGGTACCTTAGCTTCGCGAGCATATTAATTAGAGCACTTCACCTGACATTGTGTTAAGATTTCCCATAATTTGCTTGATTAAGTAGTTCCTTAGACACTAAGCCGCCGTACTCCGGATCTGCATGCTAATCAGTTTATTAAGTTCGCCATAATTGTGTTCTGCATTTACGGGCAAAATGACAAGCTTATTTCTTGAGCGTTTTCGTTCCTAATATTTTATCAAACTTTTTAACGACGCTCTCCGCATTTTATAATCAAGGATGGTTCTAAAATTATGAGCGAAACGCAATTCAATAAATATACAATAATTATAGACAGTTTCACATTTAAATCTTATTTGAAAAAGGTTAGAATTTTTACATACCGGGTGTTTCAGTTAAAGTGTCAAGAGCTTGAACTTCCAAATTAATAAGAATTTCCAAAAATGTACGAGTTTAAAAGCTTTTTCAATTTATCAATTTTGTTCTATTTTCGGTTTCGCCGCAAAATAAATTCAATTTTTTTTTTAAATAGGTCATTGATTTACTTAAAAAATTAGATAGAGCTTGTCAAGGGCTTTCCAATAATTTTTTATTACGTTAACAGTTCAAAGCTCGTGGCGCTTTAATGAAACATCTTAGAATTTCAGAAGAAATAATTTTTTTTAAGAAAAATGTTAACTTGCTTACATTGTTAAAATTTCTTAACAAGCTTTATGCAATTTTTTTAAAAAAGGTAATGCCCTTCTATTTATGATAAGAAAATAATACAATTTTTAGTTAAGTCGGAAGTAGAACAAAACTGATATTTATGTGAGCGGATAGATCACATGAATTAAACAAACTTTCATACTTATACTTATTTAAATTTTTACTAATTTAGTAGTTATAAGCTCGCGGCACTTTAAATGTAACACCCGGTATAAAACGTTTTTCAGTAAATTAATGATCATATATATACGTATGTGTCCGACCAGTAGTGCACCAAAAACTTTTAAAGGTGGGGGTACTGCTACTACTTTAAATATTTTCTAAACGTTTTCTTGTATTTTTTTTTTATTTACGTTTTGAAATAGCAGTTGATTTGTATTTATTTAAGAAGGTTTCAGCTCTCATCGTAAAAAAACAGTCTTTAATTATGAATTAAAACTTTCTTAAAATGATAAATAATGATTGTGAATTGTGTTTAAATTCGAGTTTGCACATTCAAGGTTAAAGTGGCACATTTCAATCTCCAAAAAATGAATTGTTTTCCTCACCCGGAAATGCACCATTTTTCGGTCAAATGTGTATATACCGCATTTTATTAAATTTGCCTACAGTGGCGGATTTACCATAAGGCCCGGTAGGCCCGGGCCTAGGGCGGCCAGATTTAGGGGCGGCCTCAGTCTATATGGTGGATGCTGAGAAAGGGGCAGCTGATGGCTTGGGACCTAGGGCGGCCGAGACTGCAAATTCGCCACTGTTTGCCTATATTAATCTTTTCTCTTTATATTAAAAAAAATACAATAAACCTAAAAAATATTAAATTTTTTGATTTGAAAGACAGAAGATTACTATAGATAAAACTAAGTAACTTTTCGTTGATCGTGCTATAAGCGATTCCCCGTTTTTTCTTTTTTAAATCAGTAATAATAACAAAAAAAATTTTTTTATACTCTCGACAATTTAGCTAATCCTTGTTAGTTTTTTGTAGCATTTATAAAAACAGTTTTTAAAGCTATAATATATTAATATATATTTATATATATATATAATATATATATTTATAATTATTTCTATTAATTGCATGTTAAATAATAATTATTTAATGATCGTGTAATTCTGATTATTCTCCAAAGTAGGTAGTTAAATTTTACTATCGACAGTGCCATCAAATTAATTTTCATTTAATTATGATGAATTTAAGTGAGGAGGGTTGCAATCAGTAGGCCCCTCACTGGGTACGTCACTGACCTGCACCTCCGTGCTTTTTACACAGCTTATCCAACAAATAGCAATGTACAATCTATTCAATATTGATTATTACAAAATAACAGGTATTAGCCCACCTGCAACGCATTATTTGCATTCCCTCCTGCGCCCACCCTGTATATGCACTTTACAGATCAAACTCACTCATTTTTGATTGAAAAAAGCGATTGGTTAGCAATGCTCAATTAATAAAGCTGTAACATAGAGATATATTCTCCTTTTTAATTTTAACAAACGACAATGAGTATCTTTTTTATTAAAAAAAAAAACAAATATCCATTAATTATCTAGAAATGATTAAAAAAGGTATCTAACTTGTTTAAGATATCAATTAGTAATTTTGGAAAATTATTTCGAATTTTTGTAAATACAAATGAAACGTTAATAACTCAAATCGTTTACCTAGTTTAAAATCAATCAAAAATTAGCATTGCGTAATAATAATGCGAGAATCTTTCGGTTCCAAAAAGATGAGCAGTTCGCAAAATTGCTTTTAGGAACCGAGCAACATGTTTCAATTTCGTTCAAAGTTAAATTTAATTATGAGTATGCAAATAAAGTTTTACTTGTATTTCTGATATCGTTGTCTAATTAAAAACCGATTACATTAACCAGCTACCCACTTAAGCAAGCAGTGTAAGGCGGATAATATTCTCAAAGGGGCCATCATAAGAAAAGGCGGCTGGCTCTTGGGCGCTGCAGCTCGAGCCGCTCATTACCTCGGGTCGCGGATCCTGTTTCAATTAGAATGATCGAGAGCTCTGGAGTCTCGTTACTGCCCTTTACACTTCATCACCAATGATGATGGATAGCATATAAACCAACAGTGTAAGAAACTTTCTTTGAAAATCGTTTTTTTTTTCACTTTTGTATTATATATAAAGATGAGTATTATAAAGGTAACTTCTACAACAATTAGGGGAACCTGTTGTACCTTGGTTAAAACCGAGTGTCCACAATAAATTAAAAATTTAAATAACTTTCTAGTATTTTTGAGTTAAAACGCTTTCAAACGCACTTGAATTTTTGATGGAGGTACGGTACTGTAATTTTTGATTAAATATATTTAAACGGTTAATTATTTATTGTGAATGGTGCTTAAAACCGAGTGTGCACATTCGAGCTCAAAGTGGCACATTCCGATCTCGGGAAAATGAAGCGCGCCGCTCCGCGTCGCGCTTCATTTGCCTCCCTCGCTCGGAAATGTGCCACTTTTCGCTCGAATGCGCACATCCTCGCATTCATCGGATTTATCACTTTTTTTATATTAAATTTAGTTCAATAATTTAAATCTTGAAATTAACTTTTTACTGTAGGGAAACCTGTTGTACCTTGACCCTTTTTTCACTTGTAATTTTTTTTTAAATTGTATAGGTATGTACCAATTTGTTGATAAAATGAATTGCATCGTTGTGGGGCACTAATACGGTATTCATCATAAAATATTTGAAAGCATTACCAACCGTTTACTCAAATTGCTATAAGATTTAAATATTAGTGGATCTATGGCCTAGGTACAACAGAGGTGATGTACCATGGCTCTATTCACATTAAGCAAAATAAAACCCATTGTTCTACGAAAACTATATATTTATTTTTGGATTATAAGAACTATTAATGTTTTTCTTTGAGATGATACTGAAATTGTTTCAAAAATTAACAAAACTTTTCTCGTATACTAAAATTTCACATACTTAATGGTTAACTTTGCAAAAATTTAAATTTTTCGTTAGACTTGCGAGTGATATTATCTGCAGCAAAATAAAAAAAAATAAGAATTTATAACAAAGGTATATCTAAATTTTTATTTATTGCACGTTGATCTTAGAGCCAAGGTACAATTAATTGACAGTGACGGTGGTACAACACACCGACCCTTGATGTTCAAACTCAAAAATAAAATTAAAGATAATGCTGTGCCGAAATCAGACCACTACTGTGCAAACTTAATAAATAACACAGGCCTACAAAAAAAAAAAAACAAAATGGTGCCGACATAATTTCATCATAACTTTATTCTCTACTAATATGTTAATGTTCACTGGAATTGGACACAATAAAACACAAATTGTTAACTTGCAACGTTTCGTTTCTTTATTGAAACTTTATCAAGCAACTTAACAACACAAAAAGGAAGTTAACCATTAAAACTCAATAATTCTACATGTGTCAGTTAACAATTTGTGTTTTATTGTGTCCAATTCCAGTGAACATTAACATATTATAAGATATTGGACGTGAACATTATGATTAATTTATTCTCTACTACCTTAAAAAACAAAATATTGTTTGTAAACGTCAAAACTACGTACAGTTTCAGAACTACCCTCACTTAAATATTATTCCTTAAAGTTACTGTTTTATATACATTAGGGTGGTCGTTAAATATTAAATTTCTTCTGACGCCCCAAAAAAACCTTCCTTTTAATGAAAAAAAAATGGGGGATTTTTTTAAAATTTTTTGTAACAAAAATAACATGCCTCAAAACAAAATATGTTCATTTTTTGAAAAAGAAATGTAGTTTTTTGTAAGTATCTCTTAAAATATACGGATTTAAGAAAAAGTTATAAGAGCATATTGTAGGAAATTCAATTCTCTACAAAAAAGGTCTTTTCCATTTTTTTCATAAAATTCATATTTATAGAGATATTATCGATAATAAATTCATTAACTTCATATAGTCAACATTTTAAAACCCTCAAACTTCATTCTTTCTTAAATATATGTATATAATTTTCTTTTATAAGTATATAATAAATTCTAGTTGTTACAAAATTTTTATACTTTAGAAAAAATGACGTTTGTAGGTCGTAAAATGTTGACTATATGGATTTAATGGATTTATTATTGAGAATATCTCCAACATTATTGAGAATATCTCTATAAATATGAATTTTATGAAAAAAATGCACAAGACCTTTTTTGTAGAGAATTGAATTTTTTACAAAATACTCCTATAACTTTTTCTCAAATCCGTATACTTTAAGAGATACTTACAAAAAACTACATGTATTTTTCAAAAAATGAACATATTTTGTATTGAGGCGCGTGTTATTTTTGTTAAAAATTTTTTTTAAAAAATCCCACGTATTTTTTCATTAAAAGGAAGGTTTTCTTGGGGCGTCAGAAGAAATTTAATTTTTAACGACCACCTTAATGTATATAAAACAGTAACTTTAAGGAAAAATATTTAAGTGAGGGTAGTTCTGAAACTGTACCTAGTTTTGACGTTTACAAAGAATTTTTTGTTTTCTAAGGGAGTAGAGATTAAAGTTATAACAAAATTATGTCGGCACCTTTTTGTTTTTTTTTGTAGGCCTGTGTAATCTTTTTATTACGATGAGTCAAATTTACATCAATAAATTCATCCAAAAATTTGTTAAATAATTTTAATCGTTTCTTCTCACTCGCATTGACGAGATTATCGTATCTTTTTGCTCCCTTTCACTCATTGCTATAGTAAATACGTTTTCCTAATATAAATTCGATATTTAAGGGGGAGTAACTTATATTGGACCACTTTTGACATAATGGTACATATCACCAAATTTTTTCGAACCATAAAAATGAAACATAGTTCACATTAAAGCTTGATTCAATAACTACATAATATCCATCTGTTAATATTGTAGCATAGTCGCAATTAGGAAAAAATCGTTATTTATTTAAGGTTGTATTTCAGTCCAATTAACGCAACCAGTACCTTAAATTGGACCACCAGGATCCTAAATTGTACCGCATCTAAAAAACATAGAATAGAAAAATACTACACAATTTATGATCATTATCACTTATATTTATTCTCTAAATGTAATTAACCTTTCAAAAAGAAACAATATTACTTTAGACAGTCTTTGGAATTTTATTTACCAAAGCATCATTATTCTCCAAAAGTGCAATGCTTGATGCGCTAAAAATGACTAAAAGAATGCCAGTTTTTATGATATCTAGCGTTTCAAAAGTGTAGTTATTCCCATTTTACTCCCTGTGAAACGCTATTGATACTCAAAATTTGACAACTTTGAAATACTATTGAGACGCTATGCTATTTTTGAAATATAGATAACTTTGATGACTTGTTGAAACGCTATTCCAGACAAAAAATTAAAAATTGTACATTTCAAGCGCTATTGGTGCGATAAATTTTAGGTCGGCCATCAATGTTGTGGCACTAAGCTTTCAATTCCGACATCTTGAAACGCTTTTGATACCCAAAACTTGATTAACCCAAGAAAGAACAAAAGACATGAGAACCTCGATGCCCTTATAACAAAAGCAGTTGCATTAATTGGACCGGTACAATTTAGGAAGTCGGGAGCGGTCCAATATACGGACCATGGTATGTTTACAATTTGTCATAAAAAATAAAAACATAACATCATCAGATTTGTATTCGTGTACCAGTACACAAATCAGTATAAAACATACTCTCATATAGAATATCTTATAAAATTATAACTTACCGTTACGATGAACAACCTCTTTAGACAACACAAGCAAAATTAACATAAATACAGCCCAAAACAATTTTTTTCTACCACAGTCATATAATATTGTCAAACGGCGATGCAAAATAGGAGAGTGTTAGTGTCGCTACGGTCAATTCTTTTTGTATTTCCAATGCAAAAAATAGTGTTAATTGGTAGAAATACAGGAGTGATACAATTTAAGCATCTGTTCAATATTGGTTACTCCCCCCTACTAAATTAAGTTCCAATTTTTGATTTGAAGTAGCATGGGATAAATTATACTAATATAATAAATACGACGATGTGCGCATTCGAGCGAAAAGTGGCACATTTCCGAGCGAGGGAGGCAAATGAAGCGCGACGCGGAGCGGCGCGCTTCATTTTCCCGAGATCGGAATGTGCCACTTTGAGCTCGAATGTGCACACTCGGTTTTGAGCACCATTCACAATAATTTAGGCCGAAAAGTTAATTAAGCAATTTTAATCGTTCGCTCTTTCACACTTTTACTTTAAAAATGAGATGTAGTTTTCTTATCAAATCCAATGACGCTTAGTTTTTAATTTTAGCTTTTTAAGAAATTCGTTGAATTTATCAATCAAATCAAGAATAATCATTTTGACGTGATCAGATTCAAGAGCGACCTTCACAAATTAATTGGTCGAAATGTCTTAACAACAAAATTAGCGTTGAATTCGGATAAGGCGAAGCTAGTTGAATTTCTAAACAAAATTCATCATACTTACGTCAGTTATGTTTGAAATTAACATTCATTATCAATTCATCGTTCGTTAGTTGGAGAGCGCCCCAACTGCGATATGATAGCTGCCGGTCTGAATCATTGGATGAAGTTAAGTCCCGAAGGAGCCGTTACAGGTCCAGACCCCGTCTCTTTCACACTAAACTTAAATTGGATACTGGTCACTTTCTATAATTCAACTCCTATATCCCATAACTTAACAGCCGATAGGTTATACGTAGCTTGCGCCTTCGCCGAGACAAGACACAAATACTGGCCACTGCCTATCAAGAATCATATTTGCATTTTCGGTGGGTTTTCGCCAAGCTAACGAGATATATCGGTATACATTGTATATTTATATCAAAATAGTAAAGTGTTTGACCTCAAAGTCAGATGAATCAAAATTTTTGAGATTTTAAAGCAAACTGTAAAAGTTTAAACAAAAACTGTGATTGCAAATTTTATTTTCTCAAAAAAAAAACAACAAATAGGTTGTTAAGACTAGTTTCTTATGTATTAAGGCCCTATACGTTCAGAAATGAAAGGATCTTTCAAAACGCTCAAATATAATCGATAATCGAAAATTACATTTTCCACAACAAAATACAACAAATGGAATCCCTTAAGAAAGAAGTTTTTAATTTGACACGCTGATTACTACTTTTATTGAAATTGTGTAATTATGTAAATAAACTGGCAGTAAATACTAAAAGAAGGTATGGTGCTTTAGAAAACAGAAAAGCAAAAAAATGAAAGGAAGAAGAACGAAAGTACTCACTTTTCACACACGTGCAGAAAGGAACAACACAACTATACTCTATTTCGCGATGAGGATGTCGACCCCTTTAGTACCGCCGTACGGCGTTCGAAAATCAAACTTTTGCAGTTGGTATTCCTGAGGAGTAAGTAGATATGAAAATATTTGATTTTGTTGATTCAACATTATTTATTTAAGAAGATTATTTATGCTAGTAGTTAACAATGCTTTAAAGACCACTGCTTTTTAGAAAATATCCTTTAACAAGTTTTAATTTGGTAGCGTTAGGATTTAGTATTAGGATTTATTGTGGGAGAGGGGGGGGTGAACATTAGTTTAATTGCACTTAGGCACTTAGGTAGCGTTTTTGTATGAGATTTTTACTATATGCACAAATTCCATTTTTGCTTAAAATCCGTAAGTCTATTGCTAAAATTTGTTAGAATCTCCGTGGGACACCCTGTATATATTATTAGCAATAAAAAGCGAAGTCGCTCTAAATTTGCGACACAATCTATCATTAACACGTTCGACATTTTTATATCAAACACGGATATATCTAGTTTAAAGGGTCAAAATATAGTTTATGCGTTGCCCCAATGGAACGACCCATCATACTCAATTAATAACAACGATAATCTTATTTAACGACACCCAATTGCATCAATTGCGATGTCATTTGTCTAACACACGTTCAATTTAACGGCCTACGCCATTAACTGCACCAAAGCTTAATAACATTACTACAACATTGTTGGTGTAGTTGTACGTTTAACTAAATGAAAACCTTCAATTATCAATTATTATCGATATTCCATCATTTGCTCTTCAAATCGATTTTTAACCAGCTAGTTTTGTTAATTGGCTATTTTTTTAAATTAATTAAAGCTATACTTCTTTTGGCGCGTTGAAAGTAAAATTTTAACGGGCAACGGAAGTTGCGCGCCCATAGCTAACAAAAATTCCATAGTATCAAGTGAGCTATCTAAAAAAGTAAATTAATAATTTATGAATCATGCTTAAAACCGAGTGTGCACAATAAATTAAAAATTTAAATAACTATTTAATATTTTCAAGTTAAAACGCTTTCAAACTAACTGGAATTTTTGATTAAATATATTTAAACGGTAAATTATTTATTGTGAATCAACCCTAAAACGGAGTGTGCACATTCGAGCTCAAAGTGGCACATTTCGATCTCGGGAAAATGAAGCGCGCCGCTACGCGTCGCGCTTCATTTGCCTCCCTCGCTCGGAAATGTGCCACTTTTCGCTCGAATGTGCACATCCTCGTATTTATTGAATTTGTCTATTTTATCCTTCGCTCTTTCAATTATAAATTTAAATTTAGTTTAGTAAATATCGATTTTATGTTCGAAAAACGTAGATTTTCTATTCGAAAAAAGTAGTAGCGTTTATTTTTCTAAAATAAACGTTTAAAAGCACTAAATCAGAGATTTGGTGTTTTCGGTATAAACACAGTCTTGTAATTTTTGATTAAAAGTATTTATAAACTAAATTAATTATTGTGAATCATGCTTAAAACCGAGTGTGCACATTCGAGCTCAAAGTGGCACATTTCGATCTCGGGAAAATGAAGCGCGCCGCTACGCGTCGCGCTTCATTTGCCTCCCTCGCTCGGAAATGTGCCACTTTTCGCTCGAATGCGCACATCCTCGTATTTATTACATTTGTATAATTTATCCTACGCTCCTTCAAATCAAAAATTTGAACTTAATTTAGTAAATGACTAGTTCTCACGAATTTGCGAAAAATGACTTCACATAATAATAAGAATATCATTTGCAATAATTGACAATTTTATATATTTAATATATAGTACGCAAGTAACTTACCTCAACTGACTATGTGGTCCCCAGCTTTTCTCGGTTTAATTGAAAATAACCCGGTGATGAAAAAAATCAATTATGAGGGAATAATGATACAAGTGAGGGAATGAATTTTTTTAACGTTATTACTATATTTAGATTAAGTTAACACAATAAACATAATTTTTTTTTCTCAACATGAATTTATTTAATTAAAATTTGTTTTATAACATTTTAACAAAAATATATTTTCAAATTCACTGAGATCTTTAATATTTACTAGTTATTTTGTAACAAATGTTACTAACATATTTTATAAGGAGTTTTTGTTCAATTAAATAATTAAATTCTTAAGAAAAAACTAATTCACTGAACATAAAATTTTTAAAGATAAGTAAATAATAGAATTAAAGAGTTTTAGTTCAATTAAATGATTGAATTATTAAGAAAAAACGAATTCACCGCACATAAAATTTTTAATGATTAATAAATAACAAAATTACAAGTTATTTCAAGTCATTTCTTTGACAGAATAAATACCTCGTGATAGTAATTTTGGCGCTTCAATTTTCTGCAGAATCGACTCCCAATAATACAATTCTTCTTCATTAATTATCGGCCATTTCCATCCTTTTTTCCCTTCTTTCATACATCGAACCATGGCTCCATTGTCAAAAACAGATATAATTTCGCCAGGATAAATTTTTGTTTCTCATTTTACAAGTACATAATCACCTATACTGTAAACGTTTGAACTTGACTCGAGAATCTTTGGTACGGGAGAATCACACTTAGTTATTTTTGGTAACTTTGAAACCACTTTTGCTGGCATATGATTTCTTAATATTTTTTTAATCGAATTATTATTAGGGCATGGATAACACCCCAAATGGAAGTGGTTACATTTACCTTCGCATTCTAGACACGAAAGTCTTCTAAATTCCAAATTATTATAGTCAAATATAAATTCTCATTCCTCATTAATAAAGTTAGTGAGGGAATGATAGTAAAGGAATGATAAAATCAAACATAACCTGCAAAAACTAGTTGTGCATAACCTAAAATTGAATTTCAATTCGAGGCAAAACTTTTCACTCCTCTAAACATGTGAAACAGTATAATAATTATTACAAAATAAAATAATCACCTTATATTCAGATGGTGTGAGGTAATGAGAAACAAAAATGTAACATTTAAATAATTAAATGAAAATCATTTGACAACAACACATCTCTTCGCGCCTCGCAACAATAATGGTATGGCTTCATTGACAGTGCTGCCAACTACAAAAAATTCATAAGCGCGGCAACTTACGATCCGATTTAAAAGTACAATCCTGGTTTTAGTAAAAAGTGAGGGAATGATTCTTTTCTTTGGGACCCAGATAAAAATTAAATTTTTCAATGATTTTTTACTCGATACCTAATGAAAAGGTTATGTACGGTTAAATGGACTATTTTTAATATAATTAATGATCAAAACTAGTTATTTTCATAAAATACAATAAATTGATGATATAATATTATTTAAATGTTGAGTATGGGACACAATGAGGGAATGATAATTGAAGTATTCGGTTAACTGCCATTTGTTATTGTGAGATTGAAACACTAAAGTAAAGTATGGCTCGAGTAGATTCAATGGTATAGTTTTCGTGAAAAAATACAAAGTGTACAATATAATGTTAATAATATATAAAACTGAGTATGGACACGATTTTTGTAAATTTCTGAGAACTAGTCAAATATAGAATTTATATTAGAAAAACGTATTTCCCATAGCAATGAGTGGAAGAAAGCGAAAAGATACGACAATCTCGTCAATGCGAGTGAGAGGGAACGATTTAAATTTATTTAGTTACACCAAAGAAGTATAACGTTTAACGCACGTATATAGGTACACGCACCTGTTTTTTTTAAACCAGGTAAAACGTTGCAAAAAAATTATTTTTAATATGTCTTAAACCACTTCTACGATTTTTTTTAAATCTTCATATTTTGCGTTGTAATACAATATCAACAATCTGTCCAAATTTAACTATTTTTAAACTTGCTATTTTGCGACTTTACATTTGAAAATATCAATTTTTTCTAAATATTTTGGATACGATTTTTTTGAAATTTTGCCAGTAGTAAACGTATCATCCAAATTTGATTAACCTTGTAGTTGTAGTTTAAAAGTCGTACGGGGTACACTTCCACCTCAATAAATCCAAAAATCATCGCAAACATCGAAGGGCGCTATCGATTAAGTATTAAAGAAGAATTACCTTCTGTTGTTGTGGAACACATAACGGGATTGAATACTACAATACTTTCGTTCGTTGATCGCGTTGTACTTGACCATTGGCTGACTAATGTTTGCACAGTACTTATTTATAGTCTTCTGCTTGGTTTCATTTTAATCTTTCCAGCAGAACATAAACAAACCTAAACAAACACTTGTTTGATAATAATCCTCTCGAAAACGAGTATAATTATTTGTCAAAGATCATTCAGTTTCCAACTGCGTGAATAATGCCTCTATTTGTCGTCGTACCCCATTATAAAGGTTGCACCCTAAATGGGGCTCAGTTTTATAGTTCTAAGCGTTAATTCGACCTGTACCTTTGTCTCCGCAAAACGCATATCAATAATTTCCAAACTGCAAATGAAGCAATGCCCGCACGTCCTGCATAATTCGGACGAGACTGTTACGCAGTTTTGTGCCGCTCGCCCTATTTACCATTTATAATATTTCTGCAGCCGAATTTCTCGGTTTTGATAGGAAGGTACGCCGTCTCGATGGACGGGTTGATACCCTCGCAGTACATGTTTCATGCAGCGATTCACCCCAGGCTGCATGCGATATGCAAGTTGCTAATGTATGTTGCAACACCATATGCCTGCGCTCGAGGACCTGTCGAACTCCCGATGACGGCTCCATTGCAACAACCCCCGTCCAATTTGTTACATATTCTAGTTGGTTTAACTCAATGTTTGCTCTGAAATTACTTCGAGAATTATTTATAAATAATACAGAAAGTCTATAGGATTAGCCTGAATAATTTGTGAATCGGCTTCCGGACATGGTTTTGGAAGTGCTCGTCAAAAATTATTGAGATTTTGTTGTCCTAAGGCAAGGGTTATTAAATTGTTTTGGCGTACAATTTAAAAAAAAATTAGTTTCTTTCATAATCGTCGTATTTCTTATATAATTTGTTTTAACCTTCCGCATACTAGGTGACTAAATGTCACATGCCATACTAGGTGGGGTTTGCCATACCCCGAAAATAAAATGAAATAAAATCTACAAAATTGTACTGTATGAAAATTCAATTATAAGAAATATATTTTAATAACTAATAATAAATAGATTTAAGTAAAACATATTGTATCTTCTCGCTCCCTTCCACTCATTGCTATGGTAAATACGTTTTTGAATATAAAATCGATATTTACTAAATTAAATTAAAATTTTTTATTTGAAGGAGCTTATGGTAAATTATATTAATGTAATAAATACGAGGATGTGCGCATTCGAGCGAAAAGTGGCACATTACCGAGCGAGGGAGGCAAATGAAGCGCGACGCGGAGCGGCGCGCTTCATTTTCCCGAGATCGGAATGTGCCACTTTGAGCTCGAATGTGCACAGTCGGTTTTAAGCACCATTCACAATAATTTAGGCAAAAAAATTAATTAAGCAATTTTAAACGTTCTCTCTCACTTGCACTTTCTTATATCTTTTTGCTCCCTTTCACTCATTGCTATTTTAAATACATTCCTTGAACATAAAAATCGATATTTACTAAACTAAATTAGTTATTTTCATTTGAAAGAGCATAGGATAAAGTAGACAAACTTAATAAATGCGCAGATGTGCGCATTCGAGCGAAAAGTGGCACATTACCGAGCGAGGGAGGCAAATGAAGCGCGACGCGGAGCGGCGCGCTTCATTTTCCCGAGATCGGAATGTGCCACTTTGAGCTCGAATGTGCACACTCGGTTTTAAGCATCATTCACAATAATTTAGGCAAAAAAATTAATTAAGCAATTTTAAACGTTCTCTCTCACTTGCACTTACGAGATTTTTGTTTCTTTTCGCTCCCTTTCACTCATTGCTATTGTAAATACATTCCTTGAACATAAAAATCGATATTTACTAAACTAAATTAGTTATTTTCATTTGAAAGAGCATAGGATAAAGTAGACAAACTTAATAAATACGCAGATGTGCGCATTCGAGCGAAAAGTGGCACATTACCGAGCGAGGGAGGCAAATGAAGCGCGACGCGGAGCGGCGCGCTTCATTTTCCCGAGATCGGAATGTGCCACTTTGAGCTCGAATGTGCACACTCGGTTTTAAGCATCATTCACAATAATTTAGGCAAAAAAATAAATTAAGCAATTTTAAACGTTCTCTCTCACTTGCACTTACGAGATTCTTGTATCTTTTCGCTCCCTTTCACTCATTGCTATTGTAAATACATTCCTTGAACATAAAAATCGATATTTACTAAACTAAATTAGTTATTTTCATTTGAAAGAGCATAGGATAAAGTAGACAAACTTAATAAATACGCAGATGTGCGCATTTGAGCGAAAAGTGGCACATTACCGAGCGAGGGAGGCAAATGAAGCGCGACGCGGAGCGCGCGCTTCATTTTCCGAGATCGGAATGTGCCACTGAGCTCGAATGTGCACACTCGGTTTTAAGCACCATTCACAATAATTTAGGCAAAAAATTAATTAAGCAATTTTAAACGTTTTCTCTCACTTGCACTTACGAGTTTCTTGTATCTTTTCGCTCCCTTTCACTCATTGCTATTGTAAATACATTCCTTGAACATAAAAAACGATATTTACTAAACTAAATTAGTTATTTTCATTTGAAAGAGCATAGGATAAAGTAGACAAACTTAATAAATACGCAGATGTGCGCATTTTGAGCGAAAAGTGGCACATTACCGAGCGAGGGAGGCAAATGAAGCGCGACGCGGAGCGGCGCGTTTCATTTTCCGAGATCGGAATGTGCCACTTTGAGCTCGAATGTGCACACTCGGTTTTAAGCATCATTCACAATAATTTAGGCAAAAAATTAATTAAGCAATTTTAAATGTTCCCTCTCACTTGCACTTACGAGTTTCTTGTATCTTTTCGCTCCCTTTCACTCATTGCTATTGTAAATACATTCCTTGAACATAAAAATCGATATTTACTAAACTAAATTAGTTATTTTCATTTGAAAGAGCATCGGATAAAGTAGACAAACTTAATAAATACGCAGATGTGCGCATTTGAGCGAAAAGTGGCACATTACCGAGCGAGGGAGGCAAATGAAGCGCGACGCGGAGCGGCGCGTTTCATTTTCCCGAGATCGGAATGTGCCACTTTGAGCTCGAATGTGCACACTCGGTTTTAAGCACCATTCACAATAATTTAGGCAAAAAAAATTAATTAAGCAATTTTAAACGTTTTCTCTCACTTGCACTTACGAGATTCTTGTATCTTTTCGCTCCCTTTCACTCATTGCTATTGTAAATACATTCCTTGAACATAAAAATCGATATTTACTAAACTAAATTAGTTATTTTCATTTGAAAGAGCATAGGATAAAGTAGACAAACTTAATAAATACGCAGATGTGCGCATTCGAGCGAAAAGTGGCACATTACCGAGCGAGGGAGGCAAATGAAGCGCGACGCGGAGCGGCGCGCTTTTATTTTCCGAGATCGGAATGTGCCACTTTGAGCTCGAATGTGCACACTCGGTTTTAAGCATCATTCACAATAATTTAGCAAAAAAATTAATTAAGCAATTTTAAACGTTCTCTCTCACTTGCACTTACGAGTTCTTGTAATCTTTTCTCCCTTTCACTCATTGCTATTGTAAATACATTCCTTGAACATAAAAATCGATATTTACTAAACTAAATTAGTTATTTTCATTTGAAAGAGCATAGGATAAAGTAGACAAACTTAATAAATACGCAGATGTGCGCATTTGAGCGAAAAGTGGCACATTACCGAGCGAGGGAGGCAAATGAAGCGCGACGCGGAGCGGCGCGTTCATTTTCCGAGATCGGAATGTGCCACTTTGAGCTCGAATGTGCACACTCGGTTTTAAGCATCATTCACAATAATTTAGGCAAAAAAATAAATTAAGCAATTTTAAACGTTCTCTCTCACTTGCACTTACGAGATTCTTGTATCTTTTCGCTCCCTTTCACTCATTGCTATTGTAAATACATTCCTTGAACATAAAAATCGATATTTACTAAACTAAATTAGTTATTTTCATTTGAAAGAGCATAGGATAAAGTAGACAAACTTAATAAATACGCAGATGTGCGCATTCGAGCGAAAAGTGGCACATTTCCGAGCGAGGGAGGCAAATGTAGCGCGACGCGGAGCGGCGCGCTTCATTTTCCCGAGATCGGAATGTGCCACTTTGAGCTCGAATGTGCACACTCCGTTTTGAGCACGATTACCAAGCGTCCCGTTTTAACGAGAAAAAATTTGTCACGTTAGTTATACCCCACCTCGTACACGGAAGGTTAAGGTAGTTCATTCATAAATTCATTTTTCTCACAAATTTGATTAAATTGAATTATGATATTGAGCTAAGGGTCATTTATTTTATAAAAAAAATCTCATTTTCTGATAATGATCAAATAGCATTTATAAAAAAATTATAGTCTTAATATTTGTAAACAGCAGTAACAGGTATAAAAGAACATATATACACAAAACATAATATATGTATGAAACATATATAGAAAATTCGGTATAGCCATTAACAGCGTTGCCACATTTATTTTCTTTAAAAGTGTGAGTGTATTGCTGTGTATATAAACGTTTTTATGTATCATATACAGTCACTGACAAAAATAAAATACTTCGGCCATTGATTGAATATATTAAACTTTTTGTAGGTGCTGTACGCCTGTACTTTTAGCTCCGATTGTCACAAATGAACTATCTTAAATGAAATTTTAAGAATAGTTATTTTAACTTTGAGATGGCAAAGCCATTAATTGTTTCAAGCCATTAATTATATTCTAGCCGAATTAAATTAAATTTTGCTTAATAACATATTTTTAGTTAATGTAAATAAATAATTTATTTAATTACAAGTTAGTAAAAAAATTGTTTGAAGTAATAAATTATTATGCATAAACAAACATTGGTTGGATTTCCAGTTTTTTATATTAAATAAAATAAAAATTGAGGGATAAAATCGTTTAAATAACTTTGCGTAGATACACGGTAATAAAATCGTCCGATTTTATTTTATTTTAGTTTTACATTTCTGTACTTGGTAACTCACAAGATTTCGTCCAGTGGTACTTGCAGAAAGTAATGGGTAGCATTCCTATAGTAAAGATATGTACGTGCTTAGTGTTTTAATTAATATAATCACTTCACTGATTTGGTCAGTCTCAAAATTATTCAATCAATGTTTAAATTTAAAAAAAGTAGTTTAATTCATTTACAACATTTTGTAAATTTATTTTCTTGTGGATTAATTTATTATTTTTTATGAATGTTTTAATTGTTTTTATACAGTAAAAAATTTAATATATTCGATGGCGGGGGTATTTTATTTTTGTCAGCGCCTGTACTTGATACATAAAAACGGTTATATACAGAACACAATAATACAATCGCTCTGTCAAAGAAAATAAATGTGACAACGCTGTAAATGCTTATACCGAACGCTCTATTGGTAAATGGTAAGTACGGTGTTGTGGTCTCTTGGTAAAAATTGAAACTACCCTAATCGGGTCAGCATTGAATTTTTCCTTAATTGTTTAAACCTTATTGGATGTTATTTGCAGTTATTACTATTTATGTATTTTTTCAATTAAGTAAAATAATGCATTATTACGATGGACAATATATATTTTTTTCAAAAACAAATAAAAAAAAATGTTTTGCTATGTTTATGGATGCAGTAGTGTGAAAACATAGATGTTCAGTTGCATTATATTTCAAATAAAATAAGAATTTTGTTAAAATTAAAAATGTTTTGGATTTGGTGCAAAAATTTACTGTAGTAAAATGTGGCAGAAAGTTTTAAAAATAAAAAAAGACATTACAAAATACATACAAGTTTCTTCGATTATAAATATTATTGAATAAATGCTTCTTCTTCTTTTTTATCTTTGCCTTTAATGCAGTTGTTCTCAATTAATCCATCAGCTGAGCTGATTATACTAGTTCAAACTTTCATCAACAGTTGGCGTAGGTGCAACTCCCAGTTACCAATAGATGTATCGCACGTATATTATGCTTTGTGTATATAAGCACTTTTAACCATGTTACTGCTATTTGAAAATATTAAAAATATAAATAATTTGAAAATCCTATTTGATCATGATTAATTGCGAAAAAAAGACGCACAGCGTAATCAAGTTATAATGTCTATACTCCCACTACATCTATATCGTTTTAAAAAAATTTAGTTTGGTTATTTATTTTTTGGACTTAAAACTTTTGCGGTTATTTTAAAAGTATTCTAATTTTTTATTTATTTTATTAAATATTAGTTTTGAAAAAAATCGGTAAGAAAAATTTCCAATATACTATACACAAAACTATATCTTTTTTATATATATCTCTGACTTATTGGTTTTTAATTATATCCACTTTAATTAATCATTATACCAGGCTGTTCAATAAGTTTTGTCGTTCGATAAGAAAAACACAATTTTATGGTCAAAATACACTTTATTATTCAGTATAATCTCCCTGTAGATTAATACACTTGCTCCAACGATCCTCCAATCTGTGGATCCCATCCCTGAATTGAGAATCCGGAAGGTCTGCAAAATACGCTTCAACAGCCGTTATGACCTCTTCATTTGATGAAAAACGCTTGCCACGTATAAATTTTTTGAGTTCTGGAAACAAATGGAGGTCGCTGGGGGCCAAATCTGGTGAATACTGTGGATGCTCCAACAATTCGAACTTTAATTCATGGATTTTAGCCATTGTCAAAATGCTCTTGTGACACGGTGCATTGTCCTGATGAAAAAGGATTTTTTTACACGAATTTTTTCCTTCAACTGGTCCAAAAGGTTGCAATAATATTCAGAATTAATTGTTTTACCAGTTTGCAAGTAATCCACAAACAAAATTCCTTTCGCATCCCAAAAAACAGATGCCATAACCTTCTTGGCCGATTTCCGGACACGAACTCGTTTCGAAGCCGAACAACCAGGTTCACACCACTCTTTAGCCTCTTGTTTTGATTCAGGATCATGGTGATAGACCCAAGTCTCATCCATAGTGATGAATCGACGCACAAAATCCACTTTATTCTTTTTAAAACGCTCCAAATGTTGCTGAGAAAGTCGCATTCGAATGTGTTTTTGTTCCATTGTTAGCAAATGCGGCACCCATTGTGCACACAGCTTTCTAAAACCCAAAATTTCACTTAAAATATGGCTCACACTGCCTAATGAGATGTGTAGAGCCTCTACTAAATTTCTCTCAGTCAATCGACGATCTTCCAAAACCATATCCGGTATTTTGGCTATGATTTCTGGTATTGATGCGCTTTTTGGACGTCCGTCACGTGGATCGTCTTCAAGGCTTGTACGACCACGTTTAAATTCAGCAACCCATCTTTCTACTGTTATAATTGTAGGTGAATAATCATTATACACTTTTAACATTCGTTCGTGAATTTCTTTTGGTGCTACACCTTCCAAAAATAAGAATTTTATCACTGCACGATATTCAATTTTTTCCATTGTAAAAAAATACTGTGACACGGCGACACTAAATGGCTTGTAAACAAAGAATGAATTGACAGATTGAAATGAAACTTCACATACGTTCATATGAAGAGTGTAGCAACAATACAAAAAAAATTTTGGGCTAGTAGCAACGCCCTCTCTTATCGAACGACAAAACTTATTGAACAACCTGGTATATTTTAATAACTAATAATGAATAGGTTTAAGTATAACACATATTTATTTATGCATTAGAATAGACTTTCATTAATAAAAATTCAATAACTTAACTTTTTCTTCACCTTATAAACTATTGAGTCTTTTCTTGAGTACCAAATTTCAATGACACGTGTTAATTACGATACCGAATATTAAGAAAATTTAACAAGAATTTTATTCTTGCCTCCGTATTGAAATACAATTTAATTTCACGGCAATTTCTTAATGATTCGCAATAATTTAGACCAATAAATTACACGAAAAATCAATTGAATAATTTTAATCGTTCCTCTCACTTGCATTGACAAGATTATCGTATCTTCTCGCTCCCTTCCACTCATTGCTATGGTAAATATATTTATCGTGTTTAAAATCGATATTTCCCTAATTAAATTAAACTTTTTGATTTGAAGGAGTGCACGGTAAATTATATTAATATAATAAACACGAGGATGTGCGCATTCGAGCGAAAAGTGGCACATTTCCGAGCGAGGGAAGCAAATGAAGCGCGACGCGGAGCGGCGCGCTTCATTTTCCCGAGATCGGAATGTGCCACTTTGAGCTCGAATGTGCACACTCGGTTTTAAGCTCGATTACCAAACGTCCCGTTTTAACAAAAAAAAAATTGTTCACGTTAGTTATACTCCATCTAGTACACGGAAGTTTAAATGAAATATATGATACATAGCTCAATAGCATATTTCATTTTTATCAAAATGGTAAGAAAAATAAATTTACGAATAAACTACTTTAAAAATTTTTAATTTCAAGTATTTGATGAAAATTTTGTAGCTATATAATTTAAAACCTCGAGCATTAGATGACCACAAATTTGTGGAATTTGATAACGCTTCAGCTAACATAATTAATTATAAGAATATGCAGATAGAACAGTTTTCTACATTCTGAACTAATTGAAAAACTACATACGCAGCATATTCCGGTACAACTCCACATTTCTAATTAAAAAATCCCAGATGTTTTAATTAAACGAAAGAAATTACGCCGTTCGAGCGGGGTCATTTTGCGAAACGGCGCGGCGCATTTAAACGTTTAACGATGCAACGTATAATACGATTTTATATAGCGAAAATAAATTGGGTTAAAGCAAGTGCTGAGAGCTTGTGATTTAATTTTAATAAAAATTATCTCCCTCTCTTAAATTACCCGTCTTAATGTAATTTGCTTAACGAACGTAGCTAACCGAAATTCCCAGAGCTTAACAAGCCGTGTCACTCATCCGCTGAAAACACGCTGAAAGTTCAGAACAGGCTAAATATTCAATGCAACGCGATCCGCCTGACGAACTTTCGGGCGCAATAGGATCACTTCTTAGAAGATGTAAGCTAATTACGCGCTTAATTGCTGAATTTGTTTAAGAACATTAACGAAGACAATGTTAACATTTTAGACGTCCTCTACTGTTTAGTGCTTCATTTGCATAATAAATATTTATAAAATGACTGCTAGTTAAATTAATATTCTTATTACCGCTTAAAACTAAATTCGAAATTTTATTACCTGCTTGCTTAAATTTTAATTGTTCGAATTGCCCGTTCTAAGGCCCGGCTCTTACGTATTTATCTTTATTTCACGGCCACCTTTATTTTGAATAGGACGTTTACTGAAATAACTTCAGTTATATGGCTCAAAAAAAATTGTTATTTGATGCGAAATATTATACATAACTTGAATTACCTCCAAAAAAGTATAAGAGAACTATCGAGGTCTTATTATGGATAAAAGTACGAATTATAAAAACATGTTAATTTGATAAATTGCCAAATTTTTCTGGTTGTTTAAATTTGAAATGATTTAAAATGGATGGCTTTTTGGGTGGAATAGTTGCTTTATATTTTTGTCGCGCACTGTACATAATGTACAGAATACGCTTGACAAGATTGTATAAAACTTTACAAAGTAGTTCTACGATTTTTGAATTACAAAAAAGTTAGTTTAGTATTATCGATACAGAATAAAAGTTACCTATTTTTGAGAGTATAACTCGCCTTTCATACAAATCAAGCAAAAGTGTATCAAAATAAGCTATGGTGAGTTAGTCTTAAAACAGAGTTATATTTTCAAGTTTATTTTTTTGAAATTAATGCAGAAGTGTTTGTTTAACAGTGACGTATTATTATCAATTGAGATATTATTATTTAATAATTGCACTTGTCAAATCAAATTAATTTTTAAATGGTTTGTTAACTCAAAAAAGTTTGCATAGTCTAGTCCAACCACATTCTGAAATTTGTTAAATATAAATTTTGATTTTGAAAATAACAGATTTTGAGATAATTTATACTTATAACAAATACATTTCAACTATGATTTTTCATAATTTCGAAAAAATATTTGACTATTTGTAAATCGAAAAATATATAAATGAAAAAAATAGAATTGCTTTATATTGCAAGGGGACGTTCCTACGTACCCCTAGCGACTATAGCCGGTGTCATTCCCTGGCGCTCTCGCTCTAAAATAAAAATTTTCGATAAAACTCAATAAATCAAAAAAAATATACCTTGATTCACAAAGAAAATCGTAGCGCCCTTATTTTCGATGCAATCATTACAAGCGAGACGGATTCGGAATTCCGCGACTTTTTTACATAAGATACATGTAAATTAAGTATAGGTCGCAACGTAAATTTTTCGAAAATTAAAACTTGCAATTTTAGGTCCCTTTTTTTGCATGATTTTGAACTTTAAAAAAATTGTAGCGCCGCTATTTGTGGACGGATCTTTAAAAACTATTCAGATTCGGATTTGGCAGCCTTTTTGGCTTCAGATAAGCCTAAGAAACCATCGGCGTGCTATTCCAGAGCTTTGGGAAAACGTTTTCCTTTTTGAAAAAACATGGGTTTTAACCCATGTTTTTTTGGGAAAAAATGAAAAAAATAGAATTGCTTTATATTGCAAGGGGGTGTTCCTACGTACCCCTAGTAGCTATAGCCGGTGTAATTTTTTGGCGCTCTCGCTCTAAAATAAAAATTTTCGATAAAACTGAATAAATCAAAAAAAATATACCTTGATTCACAAAAAAAATCGTAGCGCCCTTATTTTCGATGCAATCATTACAAGCGAGACGGATTCGGAATTCTTGGACTTTTATACATAAGATACATGTAAAATAAGTATAGGGCGCAACGTAAATTTTTTGAGTAATTAAAAATTGCAATTTTTGGGCCTAATTTTTGCACAATTTTGAACTTTAAAAAAATTCTAGCGCCGTTATTTGTGGACGGATCTTTAAAAACTATTCAGATTCGGATTTGGCAGCCTTTTTGACTTCAGATAGGCATAAGAAACCATAGGCGTGCTATTTCAAAGTTTTGAGAAAAACGTTTTTCTTTTTGTAAAAACATGTTTTTATGGCAAAAATGAAAAAAATAAAATTGCTTTATATTGCAAGGGGGTATTTCTACGTACCCCTAGCAACTATAACCGGTGTCATTTCCTGGCGCTCTCGCTCTAAAATAAAAAATTGTAGCGCTACCAAATATGGTGCGAAGACTTATTTAACAAAAAAAATTAGTAAGTTAATCGGGTTGCGTTGTGAACGCTTCATGTATTTGTATAGTCTAATAGACCCGTACAACATGGATACATATAACACGAAACGTATCTATCGTGTTATAGGGGAGTCTACTGTAATGCACTTTGCATTTTGAAAATAAGCTTTCAAGTGCAAACATTATTAAATAAAAGAATTGTTACTGCTCGGTATTTTTCTAGCGAAACATTGTAGTTAGATATCAATTAAAATCTCCAACAAATGTAAAAAAATTTAATTAAAATTTCAAAACAACTTTTTGCCAAAATTAAAAGTGGCTAGTTACATCCATACGTGTAATATTATTAAAATTCCATGAGCCGCCGGTTACTCCTGTAATCTACTGCAAACCTCAGAATTAAATCAGAATTATGTATGTCATAAAGTGGGAAATTAAAGGGTGGAGTTAGCTGAGGTGTCGCTTACGAGAAGACAATGACGTTGACAAGCATACGTCGGTCCTTCTGCATTACTCACGAGATTATCACAAATTTAAATGTAACGGTTGCTCTGCTCTTAAGAGACCATACCGTATGCAAGCTTAATTTACCTCATCCACAGTTTGTTTGGTTTTAGATGCGCTCACCCCTTTTCTTTAACCTTCCGCGTACGAGGTGGGGTATAACTAACGTGACCAATTTTTTCTAGTTAAAACGGAACGCTTGGTAATCCTGCTTACAACCGAGTGTGCACATTCGGGCTCAAAGTAGCACATATAGTAAATATCGATTTTTTGTTCAAGAAATGTATTTACCATAGCAATGAGTGGAAGGGAGCGAACAGATACAAGAATCGCGTAGGTGCAAGTGAGAGGAAACGATTAAAATTGCTTAATTAATTTTTCGGCCTAAATTATAGTGAATGGTGCTTAGAGCCGAGTGTGCACATTCGAGCTCAAAGTGGCACATTTAGTAAATATTGATTTTTGGTTCAAGAAATGTATTTACCATAGCAATGAGTGGAAGGGAGCTAAAAGATACAAGAATCGCGTAAGTGCAAGTGAGAGGGAACTATTAAAATTGCTTTATTATTTTTTTGGCCTAAATTATAGTGAATGGTGCTTAAAACCGAGTGTGCGCATTCGAGCTCAAAGTGGCACATTCCGATCTCGGGAAAATGAAGCGCGCCGCTCCGCGTCGCGCTTCATTTGCTTCCCTCGCTTGGAAATGTGCCACTTTTCGCTCGAATGCGCACATCTTCGTATTTATTGCATTAGTATAATTTACCGTCGCGCTCCTTCACATCCAAATATTTAATTTAATTTAGTAAATGTGGAATTTATATTGGAAAAATGTATTTACCATAGCAATGAGTGGAAGGGAGCGAAAAGATACAAGAATCTCGAAGGGCAAATGAAAGGAAACAATTAAAATTGCTTAATTAATTCTTTGGCCTAAATTATAGTGAATGGTGCTTAGAAACGAGTGTGCAAATTCGAGCTCAAAGTGGCACATTTAGTAAATATTGTTTTTTGGTTCAAGAAATGTATTTACCATAGAAATGAGTGGAAGGGAGTGAAAAGATACAAGAATCGCGTAAGTGCAAGTGAGAGGGAACGATTAAAATTGTTTAATTAATTTTTTGGCCTAAATTATAGTGAATCATGCTTAAAACCGAGTGTGCACATTCGAGCTCAAAGTGGCACATTCCGATCTCGGAAAATGAAGCGCGCCGCTCCGCGTCGCGCTTCATTTGCTTCCCTCGCTCGGAAATGTGCCACTTTTCGCTCGAATGCGCACATCTTCGTATTTATTGCATTAGTATAATTTACCGTGCGCTCCTTCACATCCAAATATTTAATTTAATTTAGTAAATGTGGAATTTATATTGGAAAAATGTATTTACCATAGCAATGAGTGGAAGGAGCGAAAGATACAATAATCTTGTCAATGCAAGTGAGAGGGAACGATTTAAATTATTCAATTAATTTTTCGTGTAATGGATTAATCTAAATTATTGCAAATCATTAAGAAATTGCCTCGAAATTAATTTTTATTGCAATAAAGAGGCAAGAATGAAATTCTTGTTCGGATTTCTTAATATTCGGTATTGCAATTGACATTATTGGTTATTAAAATATATTTCTTATCATTTACCTGTCATAAAGTACAATTTTGTAAATTTTATATTATTTTATTTTTTGGTATGGCAAACGCCACCCAGTACGGCATGTGACATTTAGTCACCTAGCACGGGAAGGTTAACAAAAAAAAAAATTCCCACCCAGTATTTTTCCTCCAATTAAAAACATGGCCCAAACGGTAATTGCCTTTGAGCTGCAAGTGATTGATTTAAATTTAAGATGGGATTTTGAAGTATCGGGAAGGATGCCGGCATTTTTATGATAATCCGAAAAGTAACTTCTTTTAATCCCAAAAAGCTCTCCCGAAGGACACAATAATCTGCGTCGGTCGTTGCGAATTCAGTGGAAGCCGCCGAAACTTGCACTTAGCTCATTGCCGTTGACATTGTGTCTCACGTCACGAATCTGAGTGACAGAGAATTTCAAATGCCTCATATTTCTTGGCTGGCTGAGAATTGCTTGTGTGTCGCGAATGCATAATTGGCACTTGAAAATTGTGGAACAGGACGTGGATCGTAATCTAGAATTTGTTTGGTCTCTCTGACAAGTGTCAAGACTTTCACATGATATATGAGAAAAATAAGGAATTATGTTGAACGCGCCATCCTCAGGGAGGAAAGCTAACAGGATACATGATTAATGAATGTTGTATTACAGGATCTCATTACTTATGCATGTATGCTGCTGGAATCAATTCGACCGATCGAACTTACGAATGTTGAGAGAGGGTGAACGGTTGCTATTAAATTTTTATATAGCAAATGCGTTTTTGTAAAATAGGGGATTCTTATTTAATCGAATGAAACGAACAACATTAATCGTTAACTCTCCAACGTCTCTGTTGCGAGAGATACGCGTTTCAGTTTCGACATTGGGCGCGCTCGTTTAACGTTTTTTTATAATTCATATCTTTCTGCATTTAACACGTAGATTACATGCGTAAAATGCGTGTAGTAGTAAAAAAAAGAAAAATACGACACGAAATACAAACTGAAACTATGTAATTTAGGTAAAGTTCTTTTCTAACTTAATTATAATCATAAATTAAACTCCCTTAACTGTTGTTATCTGACATACTAACAGTATTGCCTTTTTATTTTTGACCGTGCTCCGTTTTTTATCTTTAATTTTAGTTTAATTAGTTTTTCTTTTTTTACTAACATTATATTATGATTAATCCTAAAACTTCAAGTTATAATATAACTTATTATAATTATAATAAAATCTATAAATATAAAATGTTTTTAATTGGGTGTTTGTCATTTCATAAAATATAAACATAAATAATTAATATTATATTAATTTTATGTAATTATATACCTATAAAGGTAGGGGAGACCGGGGTTAGAAGTCACAATTTTCGTTCTTTTGCATTTATAGAGCCCATGAACTTAGTTTATCAATGACATTATTATATCAATAGATGTATTTATTTCTAGTTTGAGAAAAAATAAAGACTTTTTCTCTACCATTATCTAATGAGAACATATTATAATTTTTATTAAAAGAGAAGTGTGACTTTTAACCCTGTGTCTGGGGTAAGTAGTCACATCGTAATAAAAGGTAAAATACAAAATGACAAAACAAATGCCTATTTTTATTAACGGTAAAATGTTGTTTGTAAGAAATATTTGCTGTGAGCGAATAGTAACTTCTATCTAACGAACTTAGGTTATGGTAAGAAAAATGACAAAAATATAATTACAGTCAATCGGTTATGTTGTAAAACCCCTAGAAACTAATAAAGAAGGTCCCACATATATATGGTGTTGCTTTGCACATGTGAGAACTAGCCCCCGTTAACCTGAAACAACTTTCCCCAAAACAGTCTTAGACAATTAACTCCCAAAATAAATTTAAATTAATGGTCATTTAAGAAACCATATGAATGATATCATGAAGCATATCTTAAACATGATAAATACAGGAAAAAGTATATCACTATGCAAAATTTAAATTTACTTATGAGACTCAACACAAATTTACAAAAAATTACTTTCACTGTTCCAAAAAAACGAACGCATATATTTCTTTTACGGTATTTCAGAGCGAACTGAAGTGAAGTACGCAAGTAGGTATTGTACTCGGGCATCTTTGACACGGGTAAACAAATTTATTAATTCATTAGGTTTGCTGTTATGGCTTTTGTGACAACTTACCCGTGAGACAACTATACCCGGTCGCCCATACTTGATACAATTTTTTTATATTTTCAAAATATTTTGATTGCCTTCTAAAGTTGGCCAAATAATATATATTTTCTATTAAAACTTGTATTTTATGAATAATTATTGCAAAAATGTAATCACTGCAATAATTAAAATAAATAATTAATTATTTGTTAATTTATTCCATTCCATACCAATAGATTTCATAGAGCTTTGAAATAACACACTTCTCGGTGTTATTAAACAACACAGAAAAATTTGTGATAAGTTAATTTATTTTGATGTATAAATTAGCACGAAGAAAGTGTTTGAAATAACACATCACAAGTGTGTTAAGAAATAACACATTTGATTTGTAGTGCACGCCTCTATTATTAAATTACGTTTTAGAAGCGATTTAATTTATAATTAGTACCTATCACTATAAAAAAATTAACATTTCCGTATATAAAATGATTTCTAAAAATAATTTCTTAAGTAATAAAAACGACACATCCATATTAGTAGCAATAAACGAACCTCTCCAAAGTTTCAAACGAAATTAAAAAAATTGTCGCGGCACCTTTTATTAAATTCGAGACAATAATAAAAAATTTGTCAGCGTTTAGTTAATTCTTAAAGAGCGCCTCGCTCGCAACAAAAGGTAGCCGAGATGGATTTCGGAGGGCGCCTTAATTAAACAAAGTAGTTGATAAGCAAGTTGCACGGGCAATAAAGAAAGAAATTACATCGCAAAAAACTTTCCCATGCAGCAACGAGATCCCCAATCTCCGAGTTGATATCAAGCCGAGCGGGTAGACAATTTTTCTGGGTCTGCTAATGAATTTAGGCTCCCGTCCGCAGCGGCTAGATTGCCTCGCACGCTGCACCAGAATTAGTCCTGGCCCCTATATTCTTGCCTCAAGGGACCCAACTTGCGTCGTTGACAATTTGAAACTTATTTTAACATTCATATAGGTGTATGTCCTGTCCCTAATTTATATGTATATTTATTACGACCGGCACGTCTTCCTCCCGTATAACGAACATTAAGCTGCTGCTCGCTAGCAGCAACCCTTGCGCGCACCAGCCTTCAAAAAGTTACGGCAACGAGCAAGGTGTGATTTATTTAAACTTCTCGGCGAGCCCATTTATTACGCAATATGTATTTGACCCTTCAGCGGATCCACGGAGCTCCCGCCTCCTCTCGCCCTGAAAATGAATTAAAACTTGAGAGTAATGAAGCCATGTGTTTCAGTTAGGCCGAGATCGAGTTTGTTTTAATGCAAAATGTCTTTTCGTCGAGGGAGATAGCGTTAATTATGAAGAACAAGTCCGGCTCTAACGGGGCGAGTCCCTTTGCGGCCGACCATACGCGGATTGCCGCTCATATCTCCTCCGCCGACAGCGCCCTCTCGGTCCTATCTCGCCGCCGGCGGACATTAGCGCTACAGCATGCATAATCGCGGCGTCGAAGCACCGACTCCCAAAACGACGATAAAACTTTTTCTAAGAAGCAAAACTGTCATCAAAGCGACGTGTATAACAATGTGTCGCATTATCGTGCTGGGACGCGAGACGCGCTGCCCGCCATCCGTATTATAATATTTATTATTTGTGTGTCCCGCGCGGGTGTCGTAATGTCCCTCCAGTCTCATAACGCCTTCCAGCTCGTACTCTCATAGAAATGTTATTTTATTTAACTCCGCGCAGCGTAGGTCCCACGTCTCCTCTTTCTCAAAGTCGCGAAATGGTTCTTTCTCGCATCTTTTATGACAACAGAAGTGTTTAAAATTGCCTCCGCCGAGACGGTCATATCATTTAATTTTCATACTATTCTTTCTCGCCGTTAACTTCACAAGGCGCGCGGAGAATTAAAATATAACGCGATATAACTATGTTACGGATGAGAGACTCAAATCTCGGCCGCTTTGCTGGAACGTCCGCGTGCATAATTGACGTGCGTGCGAGCGTTACGGACGGTTCCTTCTGCAGCGGCCGCTTAAAAATGCTGCTCGATCGTTTCATTACTTCGGTAACGGAGATTTCAATTGCATAGGAATGCCGTCGCGTTAAAAATTAAATACAGTCAAATCTTGCTACTGTGGACACTCGATACGTTGCGTTACATAAATATTGTAGCAAACGCGATGAATGAATGGAGCGGCCGCGATAGATTAATTTAATCCAACGCGAGAGATTAAGTAAGCGAATGTATTTCATTAAGCTCTAAACACATGCACCCAAGAAACTTCTATCTATATTACTTTGAATGTTGATATTAGAATAACTTACACTTTTCTAGAAGCTCGATAATTGATAACACAGCACACATATAAGCGTAGCCGACTTCCGTAATAAGCAATTTTTAAACTAAGTTGTTCGTTACTATCAACGCTCTTAACTCCGCTCGCCTGGTGAAACTTAACGTAATCGTGCTGTGTAGATAAATACATTGTAAATAAATCTACTAGTGTAAACCAATTAGTTTAGTGAATTAGAACTGCAAGTAAATTAAATAATTATTAAGTAAATGTGCTAGTTCTTAAGTTATTGATGAAGGTGAATTTGTTAAGTATTTTATTAAATAAATTGCAATTGTTATTACAATAAGTGGCCGACTATAAATATTTGCAACCCTAGTTCGAACTTTGGTGTACTCGTTACAATATGTTATTGGTATCCGATGTAACAGGTTTTACTTCACATTCATATCTACAGGGTGTTTAGGGAGGAAATAAAAATCTTTTAAGGACATGTCTAGAAAGCCAAAATAAGCTCATATGTTCAATATGGATTTTGACTTGTTTTAGACATACTTTGATTAATCGTAATTTAAAAACTAAAAAAAAACATCGCGGCCCACTTTGATCACCCGATTTGCGCCTTTATAAATTGAACTACTAGAGAGTTTAAATGAACAACGATCTGCTCTAACAAACGCTGCAACATTTAAAATTTAATCCAACAACGCATTATGTCCAACCATGACAATGCTCCACCTCACACATTTTAAGAAACCCGTCAAAATTCACTAGAGCTTGTTGGGAAACTAATATTACATCCACAATAAAACTCTGGCTTTGTATCGTCAAATTACCATTTATTTCGATCTTTACAAAACTCTTTTGATGATAAAAATTTGACTGATGATGATGACCTCAAATAACACTTGATTCAGTTTTCTGCTCATAAGAACCAGCAGTTTGTACGAACGTGGAATCATAAAGTTAGCAAAAAGAACAGGGTACATTCTAGATTCTTTGTCTAAAAAAAATGACTTATTTCAAACTAAAAAAAAAACCGATATTACTTTCTTTGCAAGCCGGATAAATAATTGGAATAAATGAATAACAATATTTGAAATTTTAATTACTAATCAACGGGCACATTAAAGAAAATTTCAATTTTATCACATTTTAAGGTAATGTATTTATTGCCTATAAATACATATTCCATAAAAAAATAAAATTACTAAAATAGAATAATAATTAAATTGTAAACATGAAATTGATTTAACTAATTATGTTTTATATTGCAGTGCAATCGAATTTGCAAGTAAAGGAAAGTTACATTATCATCAACAAGATGTGAGTCTATTGACATGGTCATCTTCATCTTTTCCATCGGTTCTTCGAGCGCCCTGTCGTTTTACTCTCTTTGTGGTAAGTATTCCATTATTCATAAATCAGCATATTAGGTATGGGAAATCAAAATTGAATGCTAAAGGTTATAATTACTTTGATTTTACTAATTTTCAATTTTTCAATTTGATTTTTGATTAACTTTAAAATCAAACGTATACTCCCAAAGCGAATTAATTTCAGCTTTGCTCTTTATTTGTTAGAAATTGCAAAATACTCATTTCAATTAAAAATTTAACAGATTTAAACTTCTAACTATTTTTAAATTGATGAAATTTTACGTATTCTGAAAGGAATGGTAAAAAAAGAAAAAAATTGCATTTTTTTTGGGTTTAGTATGTTCTGCTTTGTAATTTATTTGAATCTTTAAAAAAAAACCCATTGAAATCCTTAGCCATTTTTTTGCGGACACCGTCAGAAAAATTTAGACTTGACGTTTGGCGTTGGCGGGAAATTAATGTTTTAAATTTGTTACTCCGAACGGTTGTCCTGATTTTAGTATGTATGAATTTAATTGATTACACCATCAAAGTCACATAAAAGCGCTAAGAAATTACAAAAAATAATTAATTATATTTTTTTTATGTTAATTGTTTAATACAAAATTTAAACAATCCCGGTGAATAACCACTATTTTAAACTCAAATAAACTTTTATCTAATATCGATTTTTCTTATCGCATATTTGGGTAACAGTCGTTCCTTGCACACATCAGTTGTGAAAGTTTTGCCAAAGCGTTAACATTGCATTGGAAAATTTAGATTTTATTGTGTAATAATTGCAGTTGTGTCAAGTTGTGGTTTTGGCCAAAGGTTTTCTGCTGCTTGGGAGCATCTCCTAAGAAAAAATTATAAGCGTAAGTGCTTTTTTATGCTATTTATTAATTTGTTTTGATTCTTCTGCCGTAAAAAAGATATTTCAAAAAAATGTATATCGCCGTCATAACAAAAACAATAAGTAGCTTTTTAATTATAATAGTATTGCACCCGAATTATATTATGAAGCCGGAATTGATGACGTTTTTAATGAATGTAACGTATAAACATGAGTAAGACACCTTACCTAACCATGAGTGGTCATTATCACATTTTTTACTACCGCTCGAGGTATCTTTTTATTTTAACGTATTTATGTGTTTGGACTGTTCGTTATAGATTATTTCGTACTTTACTCTGATAACTAAACAATTTGTCTAAATTCTCTTAAATCCGAAATACAACATTGACCGTTTTTGAACAACATAGGTACATATTTAATTAAACTTATTATTATGAAATATCACTTTGCAAAAATACTCTAAATTTTTTATACATCAATTAGGCTGCAAAATACATGTGCAATTAAAAAAAACAATTTTTAATTAGACCTTATGATACAGAAGGTTGACGATTCAATTTTTGGGGTAAACAAAAAGATTAAGTTATTATCAAAAATTTGAATTATTTGTTTTTTCCTTTGATTTGTTGACCATCAAACTTGTAGATTTCAAGTCATTGTCGATCGGCTTCCGAAGCAGCATCCTATTGAACTTTGAATTTTGTTTTTTTTTGACCGTATATTTGTCTGCAAATGTGATCCGAATGATAATCCCTTTCCTCACCTTAACTTCTCTTTTGGTCAACTCGACTATGATGTGCGACCCCTTCTGACCTTCGGCTAAAAGTGCCGTTACTTGGTCTTCAATAAATGGATCGGCCTTATGGCGTGTCATTGTTTTGATAAATATTAATTTGCATTTAAAGTGATGATTTGTTTGTTACTGAAAAAATCGTTTTAAACTATTAAATACAGTCTTTAATTGACCGCTAACTCTGCCCGAAAATCGAATCGATAACTCCTTGTATTTATAATTGAGCTTTATATTTTTTTAAATATCTAATGAAGATATCTAAATTAACATTTGAAAAACACACAAATATAACAATATAAAAACGTACCTAATTGAAAATAATCTATAACAGTTCGTAATCAAAATTATTTGTTTTTCTAACAACCAAAACACTAATGTATGGCAACTTATTATCATTTTTGATATAATTTTTGGAAATTTCTAATATTTGTTTATTTTATTTTACAAGGTTGTTTCTACTCTATCTGGTCGTTAGAAAAACACACCGCTTCTTACAATGAAAGTGCCGTTCAATTAATCAATATTATGTTTTATTTCAGCAAAAATGGATGTCGTTTGATTTACAAGGCATATAGTCGCAAGAAAATTTCGGAAGTAACTGGCCTCTTCTTCCGATTAATCTGTGGCCTTTTTTACAGTTCGAAACGCAGCCCGCGTGCTTTATCCGCGGACCCCGTCGGAAAAAGTTTAAGTCTAAAGCTCGCCGTTTAGTGAATGCGGAACTCGTATTTTGAATCGTAGTTCTTTACTCGAGTGATGGTCCTCCCAGTTTTCAATACTATTTATTGATTCCCATAAATAAAATCGCGCGTTTATTTAAAAAGTGTTTTGGTCCGGGAGTGGTGTGCGGGAGTGTCGGATGGTGTGGCTGATGGTTGAAAGGCAGACGAGGAAGGGCGGAATAGTGGTCAGCCAAAACCCCACATTGTGAAGTCATCTCTAAAGGGTTTTAAGGTAGGCTCCTTCAGCGTGGGACTAGAGGACAACAGTTGCAGTTACCGATAAGTTTTTTTTTTAATTATTTGCTCGCGACAGGTGGTTCTAGAATTTGGAGACTTCAAATTCTGAGTTCGCGATTTTAATTTAAAAAGGTTTCTTCCAGAATTTTAACGGACAATCGCAAAATTACGTTTTTTTTTCATATTTATCATAATTTCGAATTGTGATTGTTATATTATATACATACAATCTAAAAATTTTTTTAAATATTATCTTTAAATAATGTGAAATAATTATAATAATTTCAAATTTATTACGATAAATATAAAAATACAGTAAGACCTCGTTTAACGCTGATTCGATATCACCCGGTCTGCTCGAAGCCTCGAAACAGCTCAAAATTAACGTTTTATCGATTTATTGTGGCATTTGATAATGATCTCGCTTAACGCTATTTCGTTTAGCGTTTAAACTCATTGCAACGTATCCACCGCTTTAAATGGGGTCTTACTGTATAACGTAATTTTACATACGTCGATATTCAGAGCTCAATATTGAGCTCTGAAATTGTAAATCCAATTAATAAAATCATATACATATGAAACGGTGCGATTTACGTATATTCTATTTAAAACCTCTTTTGTAGAGCATAAAATTTCCTACAAGAATCATTAAAGAAATCTCAATTTGGTTAAACAGCTCACGAGATAAAAAATCAGAACGTCGCGGAATTTTTTTAAATACTTTTTAAATGAGAAATTAAATATTATGTTGCACCACCTTTTAAAATTAACATTAAGAATTCAAATTTTAAATAGGTCTATATTTCGGTATCTACTACAGAAATTTTGAGACTAATTGTGAAAAAAAAAATAGTGGATCTATTTGGAACACCCCAATGAATATATTAATTTACTCTTGGTTTATATTTTTTGCTCTTCGTTAATCGTATGCAAATTAAAAACAATTAAAACCAGAACAATAAATAGACACTTATTTTCAAATTTAAAATTTTTTAATTAAAATGACTAGAGCTTTTGTTATTGCCTAACCAGAGCTTTAATTGCTGATCTTTTACCTTAGAATAAAATTTACGTTACAAAACTTACATTTCACAAATATAAATTTTGATCTACTCAATATTAATTATACTTGTAGTTAAATCTTTTAAAGCGTACATAATTGCGATACATTTAGATGATATAAACAATGCCAAATTCGTTTATTTTAGCGAATGAATGCTTGCTTAAGCTAAGATAAAAGTTGCGTGAAATATTAAGAGTTGTCGTTTGATTTAATAAAGACCGCTGCCATGGCAGGAACTCAATTTAACTGTCTATAATATCTCTCGGGGAAAAAGTTTTCTTTTGTACGAGGGCTAATACGGCAAAATTAAGTTTTACTCAAATGACGAATGTACCGCTCCGTTTTCTGCAGGGGTGTGACTGTTTACTTTAGAACTTGAACAATAAAGAAAAGACTTTTCATAAAAATTTCTTAAGTTTTCACTCCACAAACAAGTTAAAACATTTATTTCTTGGGGAGAAAAAAAAACATAGAAAACTAAATATTAAATTAACGTTGGATAACATTTCTACACATAATACAATTCTAATTACAGTAAAATCTCTCGTGGCGACCATCTCTATAAGGGCAGTATGTTTTAGAACTGATTATCGTAATTTAATTTTTTTTATAAATTTTTCTCTAAGGCGACCACTCTCTCTAACCCGACTGCTAATTTTTAAAATTGCTTAAACTAGGAAAACGATCGTAGCGCCCTCATTTTTGATCCAATTATTAAAAACGACCCGAATTTGAAATCCGTAGACTTTTTTCCATAAGATATGTACAAATTAACATAAAGCGCATTGTTAATTTTTAGAGTAATTAAAGGTTGAAGTTTTAGGTTCATTTTTGTAGCACAAAAGTTTATATTAAAAAATTTGTAGCGCTGTTATTCGTGGACCGATAATTAAAAACTATATGAATTCGGATTTGTCAGACTTTTTAGCTTCGGATAAGCCTAAAAAAACCGTAGGCATGCTATTAAAAATTCCGGAGAAAAACGGGACTTGTAATTAATTCTTTTTAAATTTCCATTTTGAAAAATCCTAGCTCGGTTTTTTTTCACAATGGTTAACTTAGCATAAATTTCATTTTTCGTTAGACTTTCGAGGCATATTATCTGAAGCAAAATAAAAAAAATAGAATTTATAACAAAGGTTAAATTTTTATTTATTGCACGTTGATCTTAGGGCCAAGGTACAATTTATTGACAGTGACCGAGGTACAACACCCCGACCTTTGATGTTTAAACTCAAAAATAAAATTAAAGATTATGCTGTGCCAGAAACAGACCTCTACTATGCAAACATTAATAAATCATCTTTTTATTACGATGAGTCATTTGTTATTAGGTAATAAAAATCAATAAGATATTTAAGTAAAAGAATATAAAAAGAATTACTTTTTTTTGATTAAAAATTTCAATTGATCTCATATGATACATTAACAAAGTACATTGGCGAGCTGCTGCCAACTTTACGTTAATGTCTGTCAATGTGGCATTTGAAATATGAAAAATTATGGGTCACGAAAGCCCGTAAATATTAAAAAAGTTAAATTTGCCCTAGGTACAAAGGGACCAAGGTACAACTAGTTCCCCTAACCTTTTTCAAACAAAATATAAATCTAAATATATTCGAGTTTTAATTTTTTGAATTGGAGAATAGAAAATTAATATAGGCAAAGCCAATAAATACAATGATGTGCACATTCGAGCGAAAAGTGGCACATTTCCGAGCGAGGAAGCAAATGAAGCGCGACGCGGAGCGGCGCGCTTCATTTTCCCGAGATCGGAATGTGCCACTTTGAGCTCGAATGTGCGCACTCGGTTTTAAGCACCATTTACAATAATTTAGGCCGAAAATTTAATTAAGCAATTTTAATCGTTCCCTCTCACTTGCACTTACGAGATTCTTTTATATTTTCGCTCCTTTCCACTCATTGCTATTGTAAATACATTTCATAAACATAAAATCAATATTTACTAAATTAAATTAGTTATTTTTATTTGAAAGAGCGTAGGATAAAGTAGACAAACTTAATAAATACGAAGATGTGCGCGTTCGAGCGAAAAGTGGCACATTTCCGAGCGAGGGAGGCAAATGAAGCGCGACGCGGAGCGGCGCGCTTCATTTTCCCGAGATCGGAATGTGCCACTTTAAGCTCGAATGTGCACACTCGGTTTTAAGCACCATTCACAATAATTTAAGCCGAAAATTTAATTAAGCAATTTTAATCGTTCCCTCTCACTTGCACTTACGAGATTCTTGTATCTTTTCGCTCCCTTCCACTCATTGCTATGGTAAATACATTTCTTGAACATAAAATCGATATTTACTAAACTAAATTAAAATCCGATTTTAAAAACGACCCGGATTCGAAATCCTGACTCTTTTTTCCATAAGATATGTGCAAATCACCATAAAGCGCCTTGTTAATTTTTAGAGTAATTGAAGGTTGAAATTTTAAGTTCATTTTGTGGCACAAAAATTTATATTAAAAAAATTGTAGCGCTGTTATTCGTGGACCGATATTTAAAAACTATATAAATTCGGATTTGTCAGACTTTTTGGCTTCGGAAAAGCCTAAAAAACCATAGGCATGCTATTAAAAATTCTGAGAAAAACGGGACTTGTAATTAATTCTTTTTAAATTTCCATTTTGAAAAATCCTAGCTCGATTATTTGTTTGGGGATCTTTAAAATATTTTTATATTCTTAATAAAAGTTCAACTATCCAAGCATAAGATGATCCAAAAAAATAACAGGGCCCAATGTTAAGTCTAAGAGAAAAACGCGTTTGAAGCTTCAAAATGTAAATTTTGCTAAAATTTTCAATTTTCAAAATTAATTATCTATATTAAATATTATACCATATAAATATTATATAAATTAATTATGTATATTGTTCCTGTATATGTATATATAATTATTATGCTACTCTATTTATAATAACTTTGATTTAAAACAATATGATTCTGATAAATAATATCTATATTTAATCTGATACATTATTCGTTCTTACATTTGCATTGTCATCTTTATCCCTCTTTCTAAGACGACCATCTGTACAAAAGACCAATTCGAGCAAGAACTGACGCTGGTCGTGTTAGAGAGGTTTTACTGTATTAATAATTACTTCGATAAAAAATTCGGCTAATGTAATTCAGAAAAACTGTTTTAATAACATTTAACAATTCTCCACAATTATTTTGCTCGTAATACGTCAATCACTGGAATCTTTGGTATGCTAGTTATAATCTTTTGTAGGACTCTAACATCACAACAATAAACAAAGCCTTTCTTAACATCGGCCCATCGTTTATGATGCCATCCATATTCCGGGCAAATGTTCTCGCACAACACATCTTTGGCTGTCAACGAAATAAAAGGGTTGTTGATCAAAATTAACGCTATGCCCTTCTTGCTGTTCTTCGAATAAACAATTTTCCAGTTGAATTTCGGAACCGGTACCATTTTATTGGAATCGTCCAAATAGATCTCAACCGGATTGTTATTGCGATCGGGCAACGTCAAAATTTCATAAGTTCCGGTGAAAATAACTAAAGATTCGTTGTAATTTTTGGCGACTCTTCTGACCATGTGTTCGATGCCCAACCAATTGCCTCTGTTGATTATTTCCCATTGAGGGCAAACGTTTACAAAGTAATAAGTGATGAATTGCAAACTTGAATATAAGAAATCGGCGTCGGGTGCCAAATGTCCTCTGGTCAAGAAAGAAGTCTTTGAAATATATTTGTCAACTATTTGTTGGGAACCAAACAATGATAGAAACGTGGTTTTTTGACTTTTTTGCTTGTAGAGATTATTGACTTCTAATTCTTGTGGTGTGCCATCTTCCCTGAAATATGGGCGATATTTTTGCCTGGATGCATCTACAATTAGAAGTTAACTGTATTTTGGTTGATGAGATCAGTTATATATTGCTTACATTGTATTGCTTCTCCATGTATGACGTGTTCTGTGTATAAAGGATTGGCTTCTTGCTTGTTATAACACACTTTGATTATGTTCAGCCATTTTTTATCAATTTTGTAGCCGATGCTCATGAGTTTACCTTCATTGCGACCGCAGTTGGTATTTGAAACGAGCACTTCTCCTTTTACGGTTTGCTTGCATTTGAATTCGTCAAATTCGTAGTTTAGGCCGTCTACTTTTAGTGTTGTTTCTCTGACGCAGGCGCCAAAGTTTGTATCCTTGTTTGCTAAAATGAAATTAATATTAAATTAGATGGTATTAGCATTGCTCAAAATAAACAATTATCAAAATTTAATTTAAAATTTATCAGTTATAAATATCTTTATCAGATGATTTATTTTAAGTGGACAGTATTAAAAATTAAATACATGCTTAATTGTTTTTTTTTCATTGTGCATCTATTATAAATATATAATTGATGTTATCAAAGTTAATACTGAAGATGTTGATTTTTTGATAGAGTCTATTTAATTTCATCTCATGGTAACTAAACTGTTAAAATAGCAAACCCCATCTTAATAAGAGGGCTATAATTAAGGGCAAAGATCTCTGTTTATGTCCGTCGGTTATTTGATGTTTTATATAAGGCGCTTCATTTAAAATTTATTGATTTTTACAGTTCTAAATATCAGAAATAGTAAATGAAACAAGTTTTAAGTTGATTTTTGAAATTATTCAAATTACATAAAGCTACCCTTAACTCAATTATTTTTTTGATTGAATGCAACAGTCTTGAATTTTTTGTTATATTTAGCAGTTACTTTTTTTAGTATAAATATGACATTTTTTGAAATTCTATAAGTATTTCAAAAACAAAAAGTACCTATATTTATCTTAAAAAATAGAAACTATAAATGCTTACACAATAAAATTCTGTTTAATAGGATATGAATTTAATAGTTGTATGAAAGAACAAAACTTGAAAAATAAAACAAGGAAAAAACAAAGTCTTATATTTCCATTTCTCCAATTTCAATTGAATAAAAAAAATACAATATATATTTTTTGACTATTGAAAGAAGTAACTAGAGAACTACTTGTTCACATAATATAATTATAATTAATTTTTGGATTAAAATTTAATTAAGGTTTCTGTCACAATGTATGTGTTTAAACAAAATAGCGAACATAAAAAATAACAAAGTATTTTAATTATTTATTTTGTATTTAGTCATTTATTTTTATGCCATAATGGTACGATAGAGAAAGAAACAAAATTATTATTATATAGTAAGACATCAGACCATTAATTTAGTACATATTTATACAAAAACAATCCAAAATAAAAATTTAAAATATTCAGCCATTATGGAATAAATATTAATTATTAAATACAAAATTAATAAATAAAATACTTTACTTTAGTAATAAATAGATAAAATAATATTACTTATATACCTATAATATTTTTCTAATTATTTCCTTCAATAGTCAAAAAATAATAACTGAATTTTTTTTAATCAATTGAAATTAGACGAATGTAGATATGAGATTTTCTGTTTTTTCCATCTATTTTTTTTTCATTTTCTGTTTTTTTCAAGTTTTCTTCTTTTGGATACCGAATATAAGTCATTTTTATTAATTTTTGTATCGAAACATATAGTTATTAGAAATTTGTAGTTAAACATTAATAATTTTACTTTATTAAGTCAATTTAAACACTATCTGTCGAAAAATTTAATTAAGTTGGTATTTTAATAATATTTATGTACATTTATAACCAACAACTTATAAGTTTTTGAGATGTTTATGATTTCTCACTTTATTCAAATTTTAACTATGCATTCATTTTATTGTTTTCATAATTCTTAATAATTTTTTTTAAATAATTTTGAAATTATTTAATAATTGATTAAATTTAAATGAACTTCCTATTTAGAAACCATTCTTCATGAATTAATTTTACAAACTTTTTACATTTACCTATTACTTCTCAAAGCAGACAATAAATATAAATAGTGTTAAAAGTAATTAATTCAATAACTGAAGACAATTAATTTTAAGTGAAATACCTTATATGTATTTATGTTACAAATTCTTTTAAAAGACAGATATTTAAATTTCATTTTATGCAAAGGGAACGTCAAATTTATCACTGATTTGAATTAGTATATTTTTCTTAAATAAAACAGGATCGTATAAAATTCAAACTTTTTGAGAGCACAGTGTGTGGTAAATCTTATCAAAATAAACCGACAATGCGGTTGAGAAATTCCTTAACCGTGCAATTATATTTAAAACTAATTATTTTACTTACTCTGAATTAATTCGTTTCCTGAACAAAATAACCCAACGACTTGCGATCGTGTAAATTTTATTGCGCCATTTATTGGTAACGGATAACTAATTGTTGATGCATTTTTATTTAAAAGCAGTGGTTCAAATCGATCGTCCTTTTTAGGGAAAGGTATAACGCAACCTGTTACAAAAAGAAGTAATTAACATTAATTAAAACATTACACTTTTTTAATTCTTAAAATTCGTATCAGAAAATTTTATAATATAAAATGATTTGAAGTAATAAATTTCCATACATTAAATAAAATTTTATTTACATTAATACTTATATCAAAAACGGAATAAATGTTTGTGTTAACCTAATATAAAAATTAGCAACAAACGAAATGAAGTAACCGTATAATTTAAAAGAACTGTTATTATTGTACAACATCATTGTTTAATATTAAACTAAACTTACCATTTTGTGCAAAGCAGAAGTGTAAATCGCCAATAATTAAATTTATAACAAAAACTATTCTTAGCATGTTTACTGGTACCACTTTATACTTGTGAAGGTAAATCAATACTGTAACTTCAAAGCCTTGTTATATTAATAAGTTTTGTTTGAGAATGAAATACAGTTAACTTCTCGTATTTGAGTCACTCTTGTGCCGTGGGCTCCGCGAAATTGGTTCATTATTGCATTATTTAGCTACTAATGAATTTTTTCATTTAACTTTAATGCGATTTTTAATTTGTTCTTATAAACACTACTTCGTATTGCTAAACATAACTTAATTATAATTAATTTTAAATGTTTTTAAAATTATATTTAAAAATAATAGCCTTTAATTAATTACTAATTAATGATACTTATTTAATACAGTTGGGTGGGTACTATTTATTACGGAGTAAATATAACAAAAAATTAAAATCAACAATAATAAATACATTAATCAAGTAGGTATCATCGCATATAAAATTAAAAAGTAGTTTTTCTAACTTTGCAATACTTACATAGTTTGGCAAGTGTATTTTTTTCCAATGCGTGCTCCATGGGCAGAAGAAGTCATAATTTGCTACAAAATTCTTTAGGTTAGCTCTATTATTATTTCGGGATTACAATTTTCTAGAAAAACTTGAAGTTATTTTTTACGGCAAAAATGTAACATCATATAAATAATTGAGAAATGTTTTCCGTAACCAAGTCACAAAACATTTTAAAAGTATTGCCAGTATAGTGTCCGTTGTTTCCAAAATTGTATTTCTTTTGAAGTTCATTGCTTTGTGGCTTGTCGTTAGTAAAATTTTAGCATGCTTGTTAACATTAAAATACTTAGATTATTTACAAGCTGGCGTGCTTCAGCTTTCCAGGGGTATTTTTAAATTTTTGGATTTAATATATTATTTTGACAGCTACCCATCAAATATAATAGTATAGAATTTTTATAAATTGCACTACTTAGGCTAAAAAACAGCGCCCACATATTTACATATTAATATACTTTTTATATTTGTCATCCGAATTAGATGTTAGCCCTAGCTTATCTCAATACATCACTGAAAATCACATCCAAATTGGTTCCGTCATTGTGGAGATTCACGTGCGCGCATAACCAAAATTCTTTAAGATTTTTTTCATATGTATCGATCGGTTTTCATTTAACATTCTTATTTGCAGTGTTATACCTAACGGTATCAGGTTAGATATTTTATGTTTTATACGTTTGAATTAACTTATTTCATAAACTAATAGCTTTACAGTTTAAGCCAGGGGTGGGTAATTTATTTTTATTGAAGACCAGATAAACACTATTAGAACGATTCGGGCCAAATATAAATGTTAAACTATTGAATAAACTATTTGTCTTCTTTTATTCGACAGTATTGATGCATTGTTTTTAGTGCAAAATATTTTTATTACCCACAGTATTTATACGACAGGCCGGCAAAATACCTTCGCGAGTCGGATGTGGCCCGCGAGCCGTCTTTGCCTTAGAACATTTGAACTTTTTCCGTAGGAAATTAAATTTTGTCCAAAATTGTTATTTACGTTTTTCCGGTAGGATTGTTTATTAAAAAATTAAAAATCAATAAAATTGACTTTAAGATTTTTAAGCGTTCAAGTTACATAGATCCCACTTTAGGTAATGTGACAATACGTCCCGTTTTGAATGGGACTGTTCCATTTTAAGATCATTTGTTTTATTTATTGTTAGAATTTTCTGAATGGATTCACTGAAATATTGAAGTGAAGGGTTTTACGTGACACGATATGGGCGATTCTGTTCTAACTGTTACTTTTTTGATTAAAATTTTTTAAGTCTATAACTAAACTGTTTTTGTTTCTTTATGCATATTATTACTCTATTGGATAGTAAAAATAAAAGTCCGAAAGGATTTTGCTACATCTTTAAAATATCGAGAATGAAAATCAAATTTTCCATGCCACGGTACTGACATAAAATTCAATGTATTGAAAAAAAATTATTAATGTTTTTTATTGCGACAAAAAATAACCAATTTATATGTAAATCCTAGAAAAAGACATGATACGGTACTGATATTGAAGTGAGATATTGCACGTTTTCTTTGGACACTCATACAAGAAAAGTGATGATATACCATATGTTCATGAGTATCGTATTGATACAGAAATTTTATTAATAGATTGATAATGTATGACTAGTGAGAGCAAACAGTATAGAACACAAAAATCACAGTTAGAATAGAAACACCAGGGAACAGAGAAATAAAGACTGGACACTCCTATGTAGTTTCTATGTAAGAAAACGACCACATGATAATGGAATAGTTGGCTCCTTGACTCACGGTGGCGCTAGTGACTAACTCATAGCATTGTATATATAATATTATATATACAATGCTAATAGTGTTATTTACTTTTTAAATATTGTTTTCTGGTATACTATCTTTAATTTGGTAGCCTTATGCAAAACAAAGAAGCGGCAACAACCACATTTTAAATAATTGGTTTTAAATGACTATTGAATTCAAATAAATTATAAAATCTGGCAGAATCGGAAGGCCTCTGTCTAAAATTTTAATATAACACTTTTTCCAACCCATAGAAAAAAAAACCCGTGCAATTCAAAATTATGTAATGGAGGCTATGTTGACAACAGACTACCAGCAAATGTCTAAAAACATAAAGGCCCAATCAGGAGCTGCATATGTTGGTCGATAGCATTGCCATCTGATAATAATATTTCATAATTATAAAGAATTTCTGTATTTTTAAAAATACTTAAAAATAGTATGCTCTTTGAAACACCAGATGGCAGAAAATAAATTGATCGCTAAGTGTCCATTCTTGATCTCCCTGTTCCCTGAGAATCACCTATATGGGTGATTCTAAGATAACTGTGATTTTTTATGTCCAGTATTTTATTTATCGTCCAACATAGTTTTTTCTTATTGAAAAATCGTTAATATTATAAATCTGATAATTATATTCAACCTACATTAGGTTTTGGTACATAAGTGATCTTGGATTACTCATAACTTACGAAAATATACTCGAAATGTCATTACCGTGGCATGTCCGATTCTCATTTTTCAAACTAAATGTATAAATTTCTATCGATATTCGATTTGTAATGTAAAAGTTACTTCTCATAACTTAAGTCTAATATATACTCCATTAAATTATATTGCAATTATACGAAAATAATGTTTGGTAAGGAAAATAATCGTCTTTGATTTATGTCCGGGAATTTTATTCAATTTTTAAATTTGAAATGTTTGCCGCCTAATCGCCATCTTAATTTAGTTTCATCCACTCCTTCTGGCAGCATTTTCAGAAGGGACTATTTGTGCAATGTTTACAACTGTGTATTTATTTTGAAGTTTCAAAAATATAATTAAAGTAATTTGTTTTAATTTGAAAAAGGTATGTCATAAAATTCATGTCAATACCGTGGTATTGAAATTTACGGTTATTAATACGATGTTTGAATCAATTATAGTAAATTTTTATTTAATTTTACGTAAATAATCGAAATTATTTAGGAAATTATTTTATTTATCTGCATTATAAAGTTAGGTTCATTTTAAATTCAAATGTCATAACCGTGGATGTCACTACCATGGCAAAAATAAAAAATAACTTTTTAATTTATTTTTTCCTCGATGTTTTAACTTATTTCTGTATTTATTTGTTATAGTTTTGTTAAAATTTTTTGACAGAATAACAATTGAATGTAAATTTTGCAAAAAAACAAAAAAAAAATTGGCGCTCAACAAGTAGTAACAAAGGACTTTCTAAATCATGGTCTCACAGAATTTTGGTCAAGTATTAATGTACCAGACCAATTATATTCAAAAGAGGGATAAAAAACAGGAGTTTAACGTTTAATTTTTTCTTATACCTTATATAGAAAATTTATAATTGCAATAAATATTTTGAGGGTAGTCTGGCAAACAGTTGTGTCAAGAATAGGGGCGCCAGACTTAAATTTTTATATTCTACTGATCTAAACTTCTTAGAATAGTAAAACATTATACTTATGTCTTATACATCATTTTTACAAAAAATTAGGAAAAAAAATTATAAAAAAAAAACAGTTGGACAAGTTACAGATCGCCGGACAGTTGGTTTATTTTTTGTCGAATATCTAAAAAGTAATAAAGTTCATTTTGTACTTATTTTGGTTCACCACTCTTTTAACGTTCGCCGCTTGGACTATTATATGTCAGTACCGTGGCATTAAAATTTTCAAATTTTGTCATAGATTTCGCTTCGTTGTAGTTGTAGTAGAACTACAGCACAGGCTTAGTTCTGTGTATAATTGGAGACACAAAACACGGGTTTTCAAACATTTTTAATTTCAAAAAAATTTTAGTTATAAAAATCACAGTTATCTAGGAATCACCCATGTACAATTTTAATTGATCAAAAACCGAATTATTAAACACTCTAAAGTAGACCTGAAAATATTTTTATCGGGCTCGCTGCAATTAGGCGTGCAGAAAAGCACCATGATAAATTCTCAAAAGGAATCAAATCTATAACCTTTTTCAAACAAAAAATAAATCTAAGTTTATTCGACTTTTAATTTTTTGAATTGCAGAATATTAAATTAATATAGGCAAAGACAATAGATACGAAGATGTGCGCATTCGAGTGAAAAGTGGCACATTTCCGAGCGAGGGAGGCAAATGAAGCGCGACGCGGAGCGGCGCGCTTCATTTTCCCGAGATCGGAATGTGCCACTTTGAGCTCGAATGTGCACACTCGGTTTTAAGCACCATTCACAATAATTTAGGCCGAAAAATTAATTAATCAATTTTAATCGTTCCCTCTCACTTTCACTTACAAGATTCTTGTAGTTTTTCGCTCCCTTATACTCATTGCTATTGTAAATATATTTCTTGAACATAAAATCGATATTTGCTAAACTAAATTAATTATTTTATTTGAAAGAGCGTGGGATAAAGTAGACAAACTTAGTAAACACGAAGATGTGCGCATTCGAGCGAAAAGTGGCACATTTCCGAGCGAGGGAAGCAAATGAAGCGCGACGCGGAGCGGCGCGCTTCATTTTCCCGAGATCGGAATGTGCCACTTTGAGCTCGAATGTGCACACTCGGTTTTAGGCACGATTATTTAATTTTTTCCCGACAATTTGACATTGCAATGGAAAAATTTATAATCAACTAGCGGTCACTTAGAATGCGCGTTTATTCTTTTATTAGTTTAAAATTGTAAATCTATAAATGTTATTAAAACAAGATAGTTTGTAAAGAAAAAAGTAAATTGAGCAAGACGTTTACGAAAATAATGAAATCGCTGTTTTACCTAATAAATTATGAATTGTCACCAATTGTGCGCCGCACTTCCCGCAATTTTATGGCGACCTTAAAAGTATGGGGAATAAAATAACTAAAAACTTTAGTAGCGAGAAAACGTTAGGAAATGTGAGAGACGTGCAAATACAGACGAGTTTATGAGTCAACCCCGGACCGTGGTAAGAAGAGGTGTAAAAGCTTACATTTTGTAGCCTGGCAAATGAGGAGCAGCAGCAATAAACCTATAAATCGCGTTTTATGGTTTTATAGTCTTCTACGCAGGAACTAGATTGAGTAGAGCGAACCCTCGCTTACCAAGATGTTCTTGTCAAATCACAGTGTTCTACAGTAAAATTTACACTCTTATTATCTTACAACTCACCGAAATTGTTTCTTTACATTTTTGATAAATATACTTTTATACTTTCAAAACTAACTTTCTTAGGAAGCATTCTCTCGGGACCACGTTTAACTGAATTACTTTTACATATGCGGTTTATCTTAACCGTTTTAAAAGTGGCCGCGTACAAGTTTCGAGTCGCAATTAATGGTTGTTATTTTGTCTTTTCTTCTTAATTATTTTTTTTATTTATTACCTCACAATGTATAAACTACCATTTACTTACGTTAGATATACGTTTTTTTATTAAATTTAAATTTATGATATATTTAAAACGTGCGCGCGAATTAATTTTAATAAAATACATTTTTTATCATACCTGCACCAAAGTTTTAAATTTTTGCTCTGTTTATTGGGAAGGAAGTGCCACTTTTCTCTTATAATAAAACAAATTAAATAAATTGCCGGAATTTCTAACTTTTCAGCAAATAGTAGCAAAAATTTAAACCGTTTATAGCGACGATACGAAACCATTCAAATTTGAACGTTATAACCGATCTTCGTTGTAAAAGATATTTTAAATATCTTTTTCAACGAAGATCGATTTTTTAAAAAAGGGAAATTGTAATTGAGTTATGTACCAATTTGTTTTTGCACGTATTAGTAGGTTTTATTTGCCTATCTATCTAAACACAAATTTTATTTAAATAAAGATGTTAATACAGCTGGGATAAATCACATTAAAGATATTTGAAGATGCAAATCATAGAAAATGTATTTTCCGTTCCGAGTGCGAAGGAGGAATTTTTTAGTTGTGTTCTATATACACTATGGTTCATAAATTTACCACCAGTATAAAGCTGATCATCTCCATTTCATGTAATTGTTGAAAAACAGTTTACAATTTAAAAAATATTTTATTATCTATAATTTTTAAAACGCATGAAAATAAATGAAACGTTTTTTTTTAGTATATACAGTAGACGCCGCTTAATGTGATCACTTTGGGACCTAGATTAAAGTTATTTCATTTTAAAGCCAAATTAAATTTTCAAAAAGGCGAATATGTTTGTTTTAAAGGGAAAGCGCGGGGAAATGGCACCGGCTATACTTACTAGGGGTACGTAGAACATCTCCTTACAATATAAAGCAATTAAATTTTTTTCATTTTTTACATCCATGTTTTTTCTCGATTTTGGCCAATTTTGGGGGTTTTGAGTTAACACCTGTTTTGAACGTATTAAGGCCTAATACATTCGAAAATGAACGCATTCCGCGTACTTCTTAATAATAAAAAAATTATTGCGTTTTGAAACTTTATTTTAAAGCCAAATTTAGTTTTTCAAAAAGGCGAACAATTTTGTTTTAGAGGGTACAATTTTTTTCTTCAAATTTAGCAAATGTGTTAATCTAGCGCTTTTTAAACTGGGAGGCACGTCATATGATTAAATATTTTTAAGTGAGGCGAGGTTACATATAGTTTGGAAACCACTGTCCTATTGCCTAATGGACTCAACATTGATCACAATAAACGAAATATTGATAATAACAAACGAACAAATGGTAATGCTTTTGTATTAGGTGGGCCGGTTCCAAGTCAGTTTGATCACACTATGCGGTTGATAACATTAAGCGACGTCTACTGTATTATATAAATATTTTAAACATACAGTTTTAATTCAGTCAATTTATGTAAGTTTGGCTTATAAAATTTATTTACTATTACACCTATTCCTGTATTTAAAAACCAGCAAATTTTTGGTACTACTTTGTTACACAATCACACTTTTGAAAAACGCATAAACTAAATAATATCTATTTAACTACTCAACTATAAAATTTCTTATTAGTTAATACATTAATTATTCTTTGGACCAGTGAGTTAACATAATTTAATTGTGATACATTTGTGATACATGTTTTTCATTATAAATAAAACAAAGGTAAATTGTTAGATGTATTTATTGCAAGTATTATGGTCAAATCTTTCTTATTTATTAAAATATTGAAAAGAACTCTTCATAAATGAATTCTTCAGGCGATTTAACATAAATTAATCTGATTCTTTTACAATGTTCTTGACTATAAATAATATTTAAATCTCTTCAAAGAATTACTGGTTTTAGAAAAAATTGGATATACATTTTTAGAGCCAAATTAGGTAGAGTAAAACGTCCAGTGAATGACCGATTTGTTGCATCGAGAACTATTTTCATATAAAAAATTATTAACAAATTAATAAACGCAAAACAACAGTTCCAGTTGAAATAAGATAATATTTTTGTTTATGAATTAATGAAAGCATTATGCCAATTTGGTCATAAACCAGTAAATGACCTTTTCGTCTTAGTAATGACCGTGGTATTGCCCAGTGACTGACTGATTAATTGATTTACCTATTAAAGGCGAGTAATTCATAAAATTTTGTAAAATTGATTTTAAACACTATGCTTAGATGTACAGTCAGCCTAAGAAGTAATCAACGCCCTAAAAACAGTACTTACCGTAATCGAGCTATTCCAAGAGACAGGTTTTAGTTAAAAATAGTGTTTAAGGAGATTTATGACGGCTTTTATAAGTACAACAAATAATTTTTTCTATTAATTGTTTAAAAATAGCACGATCACTGTAGATGCTGCTCTATAGTGTTGATTACTTCTTAGGCTGACTGTACCTTTGTGTACTTTTTTTTATTAAAATTCTTTTTGGTATTTTATAAATCACAGACTTTGTTGGCGCTTAGGAGTTTAGACCCATGTTAATTTTTTTTTAAATCTAGTAGACTGCAATGTAACTTACTTATATTAGTTGTACACTTATTTATTACTTTTATTTCTTGCACTTAAATGAAAAAGGAGACATACAAGATTGCATAAATAAATCTATCATGAATTTAAATTAATTTTTTTTAATTGATTTAAACATTATTTCTCGTAACGGTCATTCACTGGTAGGGGGTCACAGACTGAACGGTTTATCTTACTCAAACTATTAAAACTATTTCCTTATCGACAAACAAAATTATTTTTAAAAATACTACATCCATTTTCATCCGAAATATAACTCTTAAATCTATGGAGCGACGTGGTAAAGATATTATAAATATTTCAAAAATTAATGTACTTCTAAAATTTAATGTTAAGCATTTTATAAAATATTTCTAATTGAATTACAATTTTTTTTAAACAGTAAATATTATTAATCGAGTAGAATCGGTTTACATTAGTAAATATTGTCTAATTTCTTGAAAGTAACCATGGTATAATATCAAAAATTCGTAAAAATTTAAATTAATAAATTAAGTGTAAATCTAAGGAAAACCTCAATTTATTACAAACATTTTGTTTTGACAAGAGCACACTTTAATTAATGAAGCAATACGAAAAAGCGACGCCTTCATCAATACTAATTAACTTTGCTTAAATCATTTTCATTGTCGGCCCCCCTAAAAGATTGTTTTCTTATATGTGAGATTACTTTATCATCAGTTTCTAGCGTGGCGATAAAACTCTCCAGCGAGTTCATTGCGTGATTTTCTTTTTCATAGCCCAATTCTCTACATGAATTCACTCGTGCGAGATTCCTTATTTCTCCACGTGCACCGAAACGCGCATCCTTATCTAATCATCGGCCGACTACGAGGGCCTCTCTCTTAGCGAAAGATATATTTTTGCTTGGAAACGGCCGCGGAGATGATTTTTGCCGGGTCAAGCCTTGAGGGATTCTGCGAGGAACCCCTCGCGGCCTATCGCGGCCCGGTCCCTCTCGCTCTCCTGACGGCCGCGGGGTGCGTGCCTCGGACTTCTCTGTCAGCCCGCGTTCCGAGAGGTGATCTAGTGCATTCTGCCTCTCATAACTTCATCCAACCCGATCATGGCCCACCAGGGACTCTATGACAAATGTATCCTTCCGCCAACTTCAAATTAGTTCCGGCCGTATAGAGTGATACGGATAGGCGACTGCCGCGGAGGGGAGACCATATTCTGCACGTAATAAAACAAATAATGTCAACTTCTGTCTTCGAAACGAATACATATTTGTTTTAACCTTAGACCAGAGCGGTAATTCATATAGGGCAAATAGGTCGGTCGTGTCCACATTCGTAATGGAAAGATGACATGGAACATTAACTTTACATAGCTCTCGTTTACATTTCGCGAAGTACTTACCTTCCGTCTCTCGATACTTTCGACCGCGCTTCGCTTCTTTATGTACCGAATTAATCTATTTTTTTTTTTGGTTATGAATTTATTATGTCCAAACATTGATGGAGTGCTGTACAGCTGAAAAATTTACGGTTGTGACTCGATGGACGTTTTATGGGTTTAAATTACGTCGGTGCAAAGTTTTATTGCCGTTTTTTGGCCCCATGTATTTGGATTTAAATTAATATTGTTAGTCTTCTTCGCCAAAACGTCTTATATTTTTTATGTTAGAGCCCTAATTAATTCGCTTTAGTGTTATGCAAATACATTTGGGTTCACGCGTGGTCACAAAATGTCAGTGGATGATACCGGAACTATAGATCCAGTTAAAATTGGCGCTCTTAACCTTCCGTGTACTGGGTGGGGTATAACTAACGTGTACATATTTTTTTTGTTAAAACGGGACGTTTGGTAATCGAGTTTAAAACCGAGTGTGCACATTCGAGCTCAAAGTGGCACATTCCGATCTCGGGAAAATGAAGCGCGCCGCTCCGCGTCGCGCTTCATTTGCCTCCCTCGCTCGGAAATGTGCCACTTTTCGCTCGAATGCGCACATTTTTGCATTTATTAAGTTTGTCTGCTTTATTCTACGCTCTTTCTAATGAAAATAACTAATTTAATTTAGTAAATATCGATTTTATGTTCAAGAAATGTATTTACAATAGCAATGAGTAGAAGGGAGCGAAAAGATACAAGAATCTCGTAAGTGCAAGTGAGAGGGAACAATTAAGATTGCTTAATTAATTTTTCGGCCTAAATTATTGTGAATGGTGCTTAAAATCGAGTGTGCACATTCGAGCTCAAAGTGGCACATTCCGATCTCGGGAAAATGAAGCGCGCCGCTCCGCGTAGCGCTTCATTTGCTTCCCTCGCTCGGAAATGTGCCACTTTTCGCTCGAATGCGCACATTTTTGCATTTATTAAGTTTGTCTACTTTATTCTACGCTCTTTCATATGAAAATAACTAATTTAATTTAGTAAATATCGATTTTATGTTCAAGAAATGTATTTACAATAGCAATGAGTAGAAGGGAGCGAAAAGATACAAGAATCTCGTAAGTGCAAGTGAGAGGAATGATTAATAATTGCTTAAGTTAATTTTTCGGCTCTGCAATATGCGCCGTCCGCGTTATTTATTTGCCTCCTCGCTCGAAATGTGCACTTTTGTTTGAATCGCACATCCTCGTGTATAATTTAGTCGTGCACGTCCTTCAAATCAAAATATTTTAATTTAATTTAGTAAATATCGATTTTAAAAATTGCCAATAATGTATTTACCAATAGCAATGAGTGGAAGGAGCGAAAAGTATACAAGAATCTCGTAAGCTTCATGTGCAAGGAACGATTAATATTGATTCAATATAATTTTACGATGTAATTTAGTTGATCTATAATTATTTGCGAATCATTAATGAAATTTGCTGAAATTAATTGTATTTGAATAAGAGGATCAAGTAATGAAGATTCTTGTTGAGTAGAATGTTTATAATATTCGGTATTGTAATTACAACGTGTCAGTGCAAATTTAGTTGGGAAGTGGCATAAAAGAAATCTCATTAGTTTTGCTAAAAGACGTTTTCAATTGCGGTAGTTTTCAATACGTAATGTTTGAAGTATTATTATTTTTAAGATAGCAATCATTAAGATATCCGTTATTAAAAGTTTTATAATTATACTAAGATCTAAAATTACAGATTAAAAAGATTTATTAGTAATTATTTATCTTTTAACTGCTAGTTTCATAAACTTATAATAAGAACAGCTTTTTTATAAAATTAGGCTCTTTAATACTATATATGAAAAGCCAAATTTTATTTTATAATTTATGATTTTAGTTTCGAAAATACTGAATTTTGAAAGCGACATAAAAATGGCCTTTTATGCATATCAACTACATAAATGATACAGCAATAAGATGTAATAAATTGATTTCATATAAATCCTTGTAAGATTTTTTTTTGTAAAACTTTAGTTTTGCAATAGAGCCGAAACGCTTTTTGACAGTTAGATTTTGATAAGACACTACTCTTTATTAATTGCATTAAAATTTAATAATTATATTAAGTATCGTAAAAAAGCTAATAAAAATGGTACCGATGTGCAGTTTTAACTTGTAATGACTGGCTTTTAAAACTTGGGTAGGCTCTTTCAATTATTTATGAAAAACCAAAATTTTATTTTTATAATGATTAAAGTCAAAAATATCTTAATTTTGAAAAATGTTTTATGACATTACGTACATAAAGATGAACAATTACAGATTAAAAATAAAATTTATTTATTTATTCCTTTATATTTTTATCCCTTTTTAAAAATTGTTTCATGCCTTTCCTACTTAAAGGGAAAAGCTTTTAAATGAGATATGAAAAAATTTAAAGGTTTTCTTTATTAAATGAAAAGTCAAATTTTAATTAGATTATATTTTTATGCCTACTAAATTTTTAAAACGACATAAAAATGGTCCATTTTTTGATTCAAACCCTTTAAAACAATGACTCTTTTTAAAACTGGCTGTTTCATGCCACTTTCCCCCTACTTAAGGAAAGAGCTTTTTAAATGAGATATGAAAAATTAAGACGCGCGTTCTCTTAATATTAATATGAAAAGCTCAAATTTTAATTAGATCTATATTTTAGTATCGCCTACTGAAATTTTGAAAGCAACATAAAAAATGGTCCATTTTTTGGCATGCCTCAACCCCTTGACATACAATGACGTTTGAGAGACGTAAATCATTTAGGGTGTCATTGTAGATTTTGACGTCTCTAAGACGTCAAGAACTGTTTTCAACTAATAGAAAAAAACAGGCCAGGAAGAAAATGTTTTAAAATGTTTAAAAAATGCCTAGTTACTCTATATCAGTGTTTTCCAACGCAGAACATGGGACCATTTAAATGTTTGGGGGCAATATTATTATTCAAGGGAACAATTTGAAAACGCACTTGATTTATAGTTTATGTTTTGAAAAACTTATTGTTTTTTCTTAACCCTTCGTTAGGCGCGCAGTATAACGTAGCGTACATGGGCGCGCGGATGACATATGTCATCCACTCTTATAAATGGTTTTTTGTTAAAAATTATATAAATATTGTTTCATTTTATTATCAAATAACTATTGTAAGGTTATATTTCACAAAATAAATAAAAGATAATACAAAAAAACATAACATTAACAAACATATTAATTTTTAAAGCAACAAAAACAGTACCACAAAAAATCTAGGGGTACCTACTATATATAATCACAAAACCAAAAATATTTAGTTTTTTTTACTAAGATACAAAAACAGTTATCGTAATAATAAGAGTGCAAACTCTTCACAGTATTATTTCATAATAATTGAAGAATAGGAAAAATGTTCCGCTTTTTTATAAAATATTTATCGCAATATAAACTACTTTATAAGAAAAATTATCTAGACATCACAAATTAGCAAGACATACTGAAATATGTGCAAAAAATTCTGATAACGTCCGTTCATTAGTGGGACTAATATAGTGGCGCGCATGGTCGCGCGGATGACAGTTGTCATCCACAACACGCATTGCAACGTTTGATTTTCTTTTTTTTTTAATATATTGCTGATAACGAATTATTAACTGTTAGGAGATGCTGCGTGGAAGGTGTTACGAAGGTACTGAAACTTTCGGAATTTAAGGTTAAATAATTTAGAAATTATTCAAGAAGAAATAGAGCTGGATGACATATGTCATCCGCGCGCCCAATGGAGGGTTAATAATTTCCTAGTGATTGCTTGCTAAAACCTAAATCTTGTGTCTTGAACAAGTTGTAATTAGGCTTAATGTATAGAATCATTTAATTTTTAAATATAAAAAATATTTATATGTTACATAGGGGGGCATCAAAATTTTAGAATGACTTAGGTGGGTAATGTTAAAAAAGCTTGGGAAACACTGCTCTACATATTTCAAAATGTTTTAAAACTATTAATTATTTATTTTATATTACTTGTGTATGCTCATAACAGTTAAGTTGAGCCAATTTAATAGTTTTTTTCGGACTCATCAAATTCGGTTTTTTTTGTATGTCAAGGGGTTAAGCTACTTGTACTAAACTTTAAATTATACATAATCGAAAACTTACGTTTTATTAAAATTAAATAAAATTAAGCGTTTTATGTAAAAAATTTCTTAATACAGTGGATCATCATTATACCGCGGCTGATGATCCGCGTTATACCGAGCGCTACTTAACAAATACACGGCAAGTCATAAATACAGTAATAACTTTCATGGCAATACTAGCATTCAATTTTCAAATAATGATTCTTATCCAGATTTTGAAATAACCTATGAAATTTTCCTATCAGCATTTTGTCATAGTTTTCAAGTACGTAAAATTGAACGATCTTATCCCCCTGCGTTGTATCTGAATACGTGGTGTAACGAGGCTCCACTGTAGCAGTTTGTCGTTCGACTATATATTATGCATAAAATGCAATAGTTTTTTTGTGGTAACTAAAATTTCATTTATAATAGAGATTGTTATAAACAAACCACGTTTATTTATGCAAAATTACGTCTTAAATGTATTTCTGAAGACTTTATCCCATAGTTTCAGTAATAAAAATGATTCAAGCGTATTTCATAAATTACACCACCGTTTTTACGATATTTCGTTGAGACACAGTGAAGTATTAGTTATAATTTATTTTAATGCAAACAATTAATATTTTTTTTCATTGAAAATAAGTTTCTTATATTTCCAGTAATAGAAATTATACATGCATAATTTCAAGCGTACACTACTTTTTTTATATGAAAATATGAAAAGTATGTTTTAATATTTTTAGTAATTAAAAAAATATCTTTATTCACGTCTGGAAGAAATATCAAACTGTTATATTCAATTCTTAAATTAATAAAAAAGATATGACTTGAGTACACCCCTGCTTTTTCATTCTTTCTTTGAACGTGGCGGAATTAACAGAATTGTGGTAATATGGTATTTAAAATTTGAATTTTGTTTGTGTTTTTTTATAACAATGCTCTTACTATGAACATACTGATTGTTGTGCCAAGAAGAATCTTTGCAATTACTTATAAACAGTAATTCAATTTATTTTACTCGCAGAGCAATAAATTTCACATTCTCATGTATTATTTTTATGTATTCGTTATATAAGTAACTACTTATGTATGTGTATTAAAAAGCGAAGGTTAATTACTAATTGGAATGACAATACAACATACACTTAAGTAAAAGCATTTTATAAAAGTTTTATAAATCTTTGCTTCATTTCAATAAAAAAACATTACTAATAACATCATTTAGGAAGTTTAATGGTATAATAACTTGCATGCTTATAGTCACATATCTTCATACATTTCTAATAAAATTATTCAACAAAATTATAAGTATAAGAAAAATAGAATAAGTATTATAAACCCAAACGTATTCAACTTTTAATCAAATTAGCTATTATTACTACTTTGTGGAAAATTTGGTTTAACTACACTAGTACATGAAAAAAATTTATTTCTAAATACACACCACAGTCTAAAGGCATAATATATTTTCTTATTTTGATTTGTAAAGCAAGCAGATAAAAGTTAGCAAGTTATAGTCTTATGGTTTACAGTAATTACACTTTTTAAATCTTTTCTTGATGATATAAGAAAACATAATATAGGTACCAACACAGTACAGATATAAGAAAGCTAAATTGATACATTTACTATTTATATTTAGATAATATTCTAGTGTTTGTTTGGTTGGCTAAAAATTTCTTTGATACGGCACAATTCTTCAAAACTTATATTGACATAAAATCTAAATTGTACTGATAACCAGCAATGAATTAAACAATTCACTTTTCAGCTTTATCAACGAAACATAAAATTTAATAAGATGGTTCAACATATTTCTTTTAGTTAAAAAACTTATTCAAACTCATTTAGCTTTTTGTATAAAACAACCTAAGTACAACTCTTAGTTATTTATAAAAACAATTTGAACTAAAAATATTCATATTTAACTTAAATTTAAAATTAAAATTAACAATAAAAGGCACAAATTATGTATATTTTAAACAAAACATAATGAAGTCTTAGTTTTACATGCATTTTAAATTAGAAAAGCTCAGACTTTATCAACAAAAGTACAAATAACGAACGATTTACTACATTTCGTTTCGTAATATTCGAGAAACCCGTATTTTAAATAAGCAACGCTGCTTTCCTTAGTGCATTTCCTTGCTGAAAGGATTTTCCACCGACTTTTCACCTGTAGGTGTCGGGCTGTTTCAGGCACGAATAACAATTTTCAGGATAAAATAATCAATCCTACGACATCTCTTACAAAGTAGCAAAGTCCAAATTTCTGAAATACATTAACTGTTTTATCACAAAATTTTAAGCCGGCAATACAAACACTTCAAATCGTTACTTAAAATAATTTCCATCGATACCCAAACTTGCTCACTTTTACAAATAAGATACACTTGCTTCTGTAACACTCTTCAATTTATTAAATCTAAAGTAACTTTCATACAATAAAGAAATCAAAGTACACTCAATTTGCTTTCTTATAAAACTATTCACAAGGCAGAAATTTTGTTTGCAGTTCGAATAATTTGAAAATTGTTATTTAAGAATTAAAAACTAATAATTACAAAAAAAATATGATATAATTTGTTACATAAACAAGCAACGATTTGTCGATGAAGATGTTTATGAAACTTACATTACTATTTTACTATAATTATTAGCATAAACAGTGAAACCTCGATAAGTCGAACCTCGTTATGTCGTAATTCTCAATAAAACGAATACAAAAATCATTTTCTTCTGTTTAAGCCCTAAGTACTGGATATCTCGAATTATTTAGAGTCTGTAATTCGAACAAAATATTTTTTTTTATGATGTATAATTAGTACATATTTATATTCTATAACTCAAAGTACAAAAAGCACTATATCAAAGTTAGTAAAGTAATGACGTCACACTTTGAATTTCCCTAACTGGAAGCAATAAAATCTTAAATTTTGTTAGCTACTTTCAGAAATGTTTGTTCCTCTTTTTTCTATTGTGTATTTTTATTTATCAAAGTTTCCAAGTAGTACTTAGAAATTGTGCCCTTGTAAGACAAAATTGTATTCATAAAATCCTTTGCATCTCGAAATACTCGCTAGGCTAATTTTTTAGTATTTCCCTTGAAATTTGAGTTATCGAGGTTCCACTGTAATTTTAAAACTCTGCTTATATTACACATACTTTTCAAAACCTGATTAGAATTAAAAGTTTATGAAACCTACAATACTGAAGTAATAATATTATAAAAATATTAAATCTAATAATAATTTGTATGTCTGACAATTGTTAAATACTTGCTTGAGATTTTTTTTTATTAACAGTACTTATTACGCATTCTTTTTAACAATAATCAAAAGAAAAAACTATGGGTAAAAACGCTTAATTGTACCATTTTCAGTTTACTGTTGCATTATAGTAACTTTCTTTTCAATTACACAGATGCTCACAATATTGCTTGAAAATATTGCAGTAGACAATAAAATTAATGTTTAATTATACGGAATTCTACACTATTATTGTTATTACACGGAGTTCACCGATCTCATCATTCGCCACTGCACAATTTCCACACGTGTCAGGTACTCTTAAAAAGAGCTTTGTTAAGTTCATAATACAATTTACATAATCAGCATTTCTATTCAACTTAAAGCTAATAAGGGCTCGTTTAAATCTACGGAAGCGACAGTTGTCGTTTTGGTTAAGAGATTCCTCTTCGTCTTCTTCTCCGGCAATAGCAAAGCCAATTTTCTCTTGGACTTAGAAAGCTTTTTCGTGGGTGGCACTGCCGTGGTACTGCTCACTTCTAAATCCAGCAGGGCCAGCTGCTCGATAATGTTCTTCGGCCTTTTGACCACACGTTCCGCTGCATTTCCAGCATTTTCCGCGTTACTCGTGCTGTTCTTATTTGCATAAACGACAACGAACTCGGAATAAGACGGAGTGTTTATGTCCGCGAAATCCCTGAAGTTGGCAAACTGTTCGTGCTGCTGCGGCCGTGGGTTTTGCAATCGCTTGAAGAACAAAGGTCTGCCGTGCCCATTGCGATAGAACGGACTGTACTTTTGTTGGTAATTGGAAGACTCTTTGTCGTTGTCGCTGTAAAAAGTCCCACCTCTAATTACGCCGAAATTACCGGACCCCAGAAGGTCGTGGGTGCTCGTCGCGGAATTCTGGCCGTTACCACCGCCGCCGCCGCCCCCTCTGTAGGTGTCGTAAGAGAGCTGCTGCTGAAACGGCGAAACGGCTCGCTGACTGTAAGCTCCTTCTTGTTGGAAGAAGAACGGCCGCGAATGTCCTAGAGGGTGTCGTTGAAATGGGGCGAATGAAGGATAAAACGTTTGATCTCCTTGCAGTTCTTCTCGTTGTCTGTAAGAGACTTCTGCGGGCTGGTTGGACGATGACTGTTGATGGTTGTCCTCGTCTTGCGTTATTAGATCTGACGGTGCTGAAATTATAAAAATCGTACTTAGGTATTTTATGTTAAATCTTTTAGTTACAAAATATTCAATTTAAGCCGGTGGTCCTCAAAATAGGGTTGTTTAGGTCGCCCGGAGAATTGTAAGCCAATGCGATTTTTAGAAAATTTATTTCAAATCAAAATTAGTTGCTTTTTGATGTTAAAATTGGCATATTTTTCAAAAACGTCTAAAATGTTTCTTTTATTATTTTTCATAGACGTACACAGTTCAAGTAGTTTTATTTTTATAGGTTTTCGTTTATATGTAGGGGAACCTGTTGAACCTTGGTCCTTTTTTTACTTGTAATTTTTTTAGATTGTATATGTAACAATTTCTTGATAAAATTAATTGCATCGTAGTGGGGCACTAATAAAATATTCATCATAAAATATTTCTAAACATTAACCAAACATTTACTCAAATTGCTATAAGATTTAAAAATTAGTGGATCTATGGCTTAGGTACAACGGAGGTGATGTACCTTGGTATTGCATCATTTACTATTCTAACCGATTTTTAACAAGCTCGGTTTGTTAATTGGCTATTTTTTTGAATTAATTAAAGTCATACTTCTTTTGGCGCATTGAAAGTAAAATTTTAACAGACATCTAAAAAAGTAAATTAATAATTAAAACCGAGTGTACACAATAAATTAAAAATTTAAATAACTTTTTAGTATAATATTTTCGAGTTAAATATTAAATATATTTAAACGGTTAATTATTTATTATGAATCAAGCCTAAAACGGAGTGCGCACATTCGAGCTCAAAGTGGCACATTCCGATCTCGGGAAAATGAAGCGCGCCGCTCCGCGTCGCGCTTCATTTGCCTCCCTCGCTCGAAAATGTGCCACTTTTCGCTCGAATACGCACATCTTTGTATTAACCGAATTTGTCACTTTTTTTTAATTAAATTTAGTTCAATAATTTAAAATTTGAAATGAACTTTTTACTGTATAGGCAACCTGTTGTACCTTGGCCCTTTTTTCACTTGTAATTTTTTTTAAATGTATATGTAACAATTTTTTGATAAAATCAATTGCATCGTAGTGGGTCACTAATAAGGTATTCATCATAAAATATTTGAAAGCATTGCCAACCGTTTAGTCAAATTGCTATAAGATTTAAAAATTAGTGGATCTATGGCCTAGGTACAACAGAGGTAATGTACCTTGGCTCTATTACATTAACCAAAATAAAACCCATTGTTTTATGAAAACTATATATTTATTTTTGGAATATAAGAACTACTAATGTTCTTCTTTGATTGTTTCAAAAATTAACAAAACTTTTTCGTATACTAAAATTTCACATACTTAATGGTTAACTTTGCAAAAATTTAAATTGTTAGACTTGTGAAGCATATTATCTGAAGCAAGATAAAAAAAACAAGAATTTGTAACAAAGGTATATCTAAATTTTTATTTATTGCACGTTGATCTTAGGGCCAAGGTACAATTTATTGACAGTAACCGAGGTACAACACACCCACCCTTGATGTTTAGACACAGAAATAAAATTAAAGATTATGTTGTGCCAAAATTAGACCACTACTATGCAAACATTAATAAATAATCTTTCTGTTACGATGACTCATTTGTTATAAGGTAATAAAAATCAATAAGATATTTAAGTAAAAAGAATATAAAAAGATTTACTTTTTTTCGATTAAAAATTTCAATTGATCTCATACATTAACAAAGTACATTGGCCAGCTGCTGCTAACTTTACGTTAACGTCTGTCAAAGTGGCATTTAAATATCGAAAATTATGGGTCACGAAAGCCCGCAAATATTAAAAAAAATAAAGTTGCCTTAGGTACAAAGGGACCAAGGTACAACAGGTTCTCCTAACCTTTTTCAAACAAAAAATAAATCCAAATTTATTCGACTTTAAATTTTTTGAATTGCAGAATAGAAAATTAATATATGCAAAGCCAATAAATACGATGATGTGCGCATTCGAGCGAAAAGTGGCACATTTCCGAGCGAGGGATGCAAATGAAGCGCGACGCGGAGCGGCGCGCTTCATTTTCCCGAGATCGGAATGTGCCACTTTGAGCTCGAATGTGCACACTCGGTTTTATGCACCATTCACAATAATTTAATCCGAAAAATTAATTAAGCAATTTTAAGCGTTCTTTCTCGCTTGCACTTACAAGATTCTTGTTTTCTTTCGCTCCCTTCCATTCATTGCTATTGTAAATACAGGTTTCCCTACGTTTAATAATTTATATTTATTAAATATTCGCAATCGTTTTTATGTTCATAATACAAAATCGCCCCCTCTTATAATAAATAAAACTAATAACTCCAGTAATCCGGATACCTCGATAGTACGGACACTGCCCGGAACGATATGTGTCCGAGCTATAGAAGTTGTACTGTATTTGCAAATTTTTAAATAACCTATTGTTATAAAATTGGATTCTTATTAAAAAAGTTTGGGGACTTCTGATTTAAATTAAAGTTTACTTCGATCCAAGACTTGATATGGATGAAATCTATAAATAGTGGATCCATTTAATTGAAAAACATAAAACTTTCAAATTTTGCTTGGAATTAGATTTGCACGACTAAAATTTGCATACAAATTTATAGCGTTATACGTAATTATACTATTTTTTAAACTAATGAAATTGAAAGGGATTTATTCCAACAATAATAGCAGATATTAAAAACTTTCACTTACATCATCCGAGTTTTTTTTCGAAATTGTGATTAGAAAATTATTTAAACATCAATTTGTGAACTAAATAAAAATTTAACGGTTGCCCAACGTAAACTCAATAATTTGTATGAACGATTGTTCGGAAATTAGGTATGCATATACAGAAATAGGAAGGATCGAGTTTTTTACCGATTGCCACAATAATTACAATAATAGACTAACTTAAGGCGACTTATATAAGATTGTTATGTACCAAAACGGTTTATTTGCAATTTACATCTGTGAACGGTTCGTCTTCGCTATATTTTTTGAAAAGAGTAAATTTGCTCTTTTTTAAGGTGGAAGTGTACCCCATGACTATTAAACTACAAGTTCATAGTTAACCAAATTTGGATCATAGGTGAATGGTTTATTTTGGCAAAATTAAAAAAATCGTAGCTTAAGTATTCAAAATATTTAGAAAAAATTGAGATTTTCAAATGTAAAGTCATAAAACGGCAAGTACAAAATTAGTGACATTTGGACAGCTTGTTGGTATTGTAATAAAACGCAAAATTTGAAAATTAAAAAAAATTGTATCTGTGGTTTAAGAAACATTCAAAACTACTGTCCGAGAAAAGTAATAACTAGGGGTACACTTCTACGTTAATACAAGATTAATTCAGTCGCAGAACTTTCTCGCATTTTAATCGAATAGATTTTTGTCAAAGATTACTACATAACTATGCACAAGAAATAGGTAGATAATTGATGCATTTTAACACATTATTAATTGAATTGTTCTGATTAATGTAATATAAACGTTTTTTTCTTAATTCTTATTGAATGATTTGTGACTTAATTACATATAATATTGATACACTTTTTGTATTAAGAAATGTTGTTAATTGCTCCTGCACGTGAGTAATAAATTATTAATAAGATCTCGTGGTTGGTTGTGACAAAGAAATCTAACAAAACTCGATTTGTGAAAACCGAAATGACTTTCTTGCCAGCCCAATATATTCCAATGATGGGCAGTTTTTGTTCTGCCATGGGCTAAAACACAAAATATATTTAACATCGGCCGCCATAAACACAACATTAATAATTGATTGTTAACTTACATTATCGAAAGAGGCTTGATGCCATTTATTTTAATTGTTCGGTTATTCTAAAACATATTTGCATGTCTGCATTACATTATTACAATGCATATCAAAAATAGTTTTTTTGCATATAAACCCAATTTAAATTTTGCATTTACAATGACTACAGTGTAAATCAGTGTTTCCCCACCTTTTTTTTTAACATGGTCCACTTAAGTCATTTTAAAATTGTGATGCCCCTCTATGTAACAGTTAAATATTTTTTTATATTTAAAAATTGAATTAATCCATAAATAAAGCTCAATTATAACTTGCTCGAGACACAGGATTTCGGTGTTAACAAGAAATGACTAAGAAATTATTAAGAAAAAAATAGTAAGTAAATTGCAAAACATATAATAGGTAAAATACAAGAGTATGTTTTCAAATTGCTTCCTAGAGTAATGATAATGCTTCCTTTAAACATTTAAATTTTCCCCATGTGGGGCGTGGAACCCAGGTTGGGAAACACTGGTGTAAATGAAACACTGACAGGATATAAAATCTAGCTGTTTCGAATCATACTTAACTCAAGGTTATTGTGTTAGTAAGTTAACTTTATACGTTATATACCGTAAAATATATAAATAAATTAAAGATAATTTAATAAATTCGTTGATTAAAATTAATTTAAAAAAAAACATAACAAATCACTACAGAAATTGTTTAACCATATTTTGCTTTACTTTAATGCCGACTAATTTATTTCAATCATCTTGTAGAAGTATTGCAATCAAATTAATATTTATTAGGCGATTCAAAATACATATTTACACAGATGAATTAGCATTTATTAATCATGAAAGTGAATTTATATGAATAATTAATTACATATCCACTACTACTTCAAATCTCGAATTTTTCGATTGATGATATCTAACTAACGTGACCAATTTTTTTCTGTTAAAACGGGACGCTTGGTAATCGTGCTTAAAACCGAGTGTGTACATTCGAGCTCAAAGTGGCACATTCCGATCTCGAGAAAAAGTGCCACTTTTGCTCAAAAATGTGCCACTTTTCGATCGAATGCGCATATTCTCGTATGTATTATATTAGTATAATTTACCGTGCGCTCCTTCAAATCAATTATTATTGAATTTTTGAAAATTGCAATGTTGGCACTTAGACGCTTTTAAATTTCCCCTTCACAATTAGGTAGGGAAACCTGTTGTACCTTGGTTCCTTTGTACCTACGGCAATTTTATTGTTTTTAATATTTGCGGACTTTCATGACCAATAATTTTTTCTTGTTAAAACGGGGCGGTTGGTAATCGTGCTTAAAACCGAGTGTGCACATTCGAGCTCAAAGTGGCACATTCCGATCTCGGGAAAATGAAGCGCGCCGCTCCGCGTCGCGCTTCATTTGCCTCCCTCGCTCGGAAATGTGACACTTTTCGCTCGAATGCGCACATACTCGTATTTATTGGATTTGCCTATATTAATCATCGATTCTTCAATTCAAAAAATTAAAAGTCGAATAAATTTAGATTTATTTTTGTTTGAAAAAGGTTATGGATTTTATTCTTTTTAGTAACTTATCATGGTGCTTTTCTGCACGACTAATTGCGGCAGGCCTGATAAGAATATTTAAGGTGTACATTCTTGTGTTTACTAATTTGCATTTTTGATCAATTTAAATTGTATAGGCACAGAAAAAAGGTACACTTGGTTGAAGACAACATTTTCTTCATCCAAAAATTTGTTAGGATCTCAAAGGACCCTCCAAAAATTGTTGAGTGAAGTAAAATAATTTCTCGAGTCAAGTGCGCTTGATATTTCGATTAACCTTGCAACATTCTTGTGCCAAAAAAGTTTTTTTGTAACACGCGCTTATAGCAACTCGGACTTTTTCGGCCACCATATACCATAAGATGAATTTTAATACTTTCTGTTTACTAAACGACTACTTTACATTAATAAGTGTCTATTTTTTCACAAAATAATCACTCATTATTTTACTATTTATACTTGTTACAAATAAAAAAATTGTTTTCTTCTAAGAATTTAATTCTTGCGCCAAAAAATTATTAAATTGATGCAAGGAACTAATTATCTTATAACAAAACAAAATTCTTGTCTCAAGGATGTTTTTTCTTTAGCTCAAAAATATTTTTTTTCATTCAAGTGCAATTTCTTATTTTAGTTCAACAGAATACTAAGAAATTTTCTTACTTAAGCCAGGATATTTTTTTTCTGTGGGCATGTATCATGTCAAGTAAAACCCTTTGGTTCAATGTTTCAGTGAATCCATTTAGAAAATTTTAACAATAAATAAAACCCCCATACGGATTGTTGTATTTAATTATACCAATTCAAAATTCAAAACTGTTCCAGCCAAGAATCGAATTATTTAACGTTTTATAATAATGTCATATTCCCGACTAGAATTTTTTCCTTATTTCCTTGAAGTATAATAAAGACCTCATCAGGTGAAAAAAACGTTAACCTCATTAGGGCAATCCTGAACAGTTCCCCAGTAGGGTCGCATCAGGATGACTCTATTGAAAAAAAAATACTTTTCATCGGGTTTTCCTGATTATGTCCATGCAAGGAACCTCTCAGGATCAACTGACTAGAAAAGATTATTTCTCATCAGGTTATTCAGAACAATTCCCTAGTAGGATCGCATCAGGATGACCCTATTAAAAAAAAATTACTTTTCATCTGGTGTTCCTGATTATGTCCATGCAAGGAATCTCTCAGGATTACCTTACTGGATAAAAGACTATTTCTCATCGGGTTATCCAGAACAGTTCCCTAGTAGGACCGCATCAGGATGACTCTATTAAAAAAAATCCTGATCAGGACCATGTAAGAAAATCCTAATCAGGACTATGTAAGGTAATCCTGATGACAACCATGTAAGGTAATTTTAAAAAAGACATCGGTAGTCATCTGCGTTACATCCTCTCGTTAGGTTATCTTGACTTATACCGTATCAGGTTATGGGGTTAACCTGATAACGTCCTCATCGGGCCCTTATAAGAAATTCTAGTCGGGCTAAGGAACACATTGGAGATGTCTATACCAGTCTTCTTCTTTTCAAATAAAATAATTCAATAAAGCTGACTAAAATACTTTTTTTGATTTGAAACATTGGCCATTAACACAGAGAAATTGTACGAATGCAAGGTTTGTGCACGTTCGAGCGAAAAGTGGCACATTTCCGAGCGAGGGAGGCAAATGAAGCGCGACGCGGAGCGGCGCGCTTCATTTTCCCGAGATCGGAATGTGCCACTTTGAGCTCGAACGTGCACACTCCGCTTTCGCCCCGATTAACAATGATCAATTTACTTTAAAAAAAATTGAAGTAATCCTAAAGCCATAGTTGAGCTCTCAAAATTTCTTCCTGGTGCTTCGCTTCTTTTTCATCATTTTTAATTAAGAAATTGCCGTAAAATTAATTTGTATTTAAATAAGATGGCAAAAATTCAATTCGTTTTAGGATTTCCTATTATTCGGTATCGCAATTGTCAATTTTTTGAAAACGGGACATTTCGGCGTCCCGAACGATTGCTTGGGAACTAAAAACGAAACAGTCCCATTCGAAACGGGACGTACGGTCACATTACATCTAACACACTTTCTCGTTCTGAAAATAAGAGGACAAGTCTGGTAGGAATTTAGTTATGTGAATCTTCGGTATGCGGAAAGTACAGAGAAAGTGCGTAAAAACAGAAAGTTCTACTCGTTAATCAACTGCCGACCTTCACAACACCTTACGCAAACAGTTATCCACCACTTCATAATAACTCGTCAACTTTGAACTTGCTTCGAACAATTCACCTACTATTCCTGTTCGTTTCGTTATGACGGCTGGAAAAGCAACTCGCAGAGGCAGGCACGGCCGTTGAAGAAACACCTAAACTGCCCATTGCTCACTCCTAGCCTAATTCGGAACAAATTTTAAAATAAAGCAAGTTTTCTTATGAAACTGTGGTTTGCAAACGCTCAATTTGGTCGATATTTCATTAAAACATTCTTACCTGAATTGTTTTATTAAATATGGTTCAATAATCATAACTTTTACTCTTACGTAAACTATCATTTTTTCAACAGAAAAACTCACCAAAATTGTTTATTGTAACGTTTTCAAAATATTTAAGTTTTCACAATTTAATGCATACAGATCTTGAGACAATTGTTGTCGAGTTTTTTGCTTTATTTTCTAATTAACTATATAAGGCAATGGAAGTTGAAAAAAAGGTGTCGTTTCTTTTGCACATGGTATTGTGACGGTGTCCCAATTAAACAAAGCGTTTATAATCGAATTAAATTACTGAAAAGCATGGCTTAGAGCTTCCTGCTCGGCGATATTGCGAAAAATGCTAAGCGTAATGAAAGCTTTTAAATTAATTTAGTGTGTAATTCGCTTTAGGATATTGAAACAGAGTTGGTAATGTAGATTTAACGCCAATATCATTGCTACTGTTAAACAACTGTTAACCAGTTGGAATACCATAAATAACATAAGTTCAGGGACACTTTCTGATGTATAACATAGTCAAGGCTAGAACTGTAGGTACACAAAGCATGTCATATTTAGAATATCAATTTAACAGTTCTTGTGTTTTTCTATTTTAATTTCTAAGTGCTTCTCAGAGATTAATTCTAAACGAAGTGGGCGTCGATTCGGTTTAGTTTGTAGTTTTGGGAAAAACTCTGCACTTTCACAAGGCACTTCTTCAATCCGCTATAGTTCAATCGGATTATAAATTCGTAGGATATGTAATCGCCTTGGGATGCATAACAACTACATATTTTCTTTGAAATTTTCTAATTAAAACTCCGCACAAGTAGTCACTAACAAATCGTTCGGCAACTTTCTCGATTATATAAAAAAATCTCTTTCGTCGTGAATCTTATAGGTATATTATTTTGTATGTAAAATCTAAAAATGTTGGCGATGATACACACCTTCGTTACTATCAAAAAGCTTGCATAAGTAGTGCAACCTGTTGTACCTTGGCCCTTTTTTCACTTCTAATTTTTTTTTAAATTGTATATGTAACAATTTGTTGATAAAATAAATTGCATCGTAGTGGGGCACTAATAAGGTATTCATCATAAAATATTTGAAAGCATTACCAACCGTTTACTTAAATTGCTATAAGACTTAAAAAATAGTGGATCTATGGTCTAGGTACAACAAAGGTGATGTACCTTGGCTCTATTCACATTAAGCAAAACAAAATCCATTGTTCTATGAAAACTATATATTTATTTTTGGATTATAAGACCTACTGATGTTCTTCTTTGAGATGACACTAAAATTGTTTCAACAATTAACGAAACTTTTTTCGTATACAGAAATTTTGCATACTTAATGGTTAACTTTGCAACAATTCAAATTTTTCGTTAGACTTGCGAGGCATATCATCTGAAGCAAAATAAAAAAAAATAAAAATTTATAACAAAGCTATATCAAAATTTTTATTTATTTCACGTTGATCTTAGGGCCAAGGTACAATTTATTGACAATGACCGAGGTACAACACACCGACCCTTGATGTTTAAACTCAAAAATAAAATTAAAAATTATGCGGTGCCAAAATCACACCACTACTATTCAAACATTAATAAATAATCTGTGTATGACGATGAGTCATTAGTTATTAGGTAATAAAAATCACCAAGATATTTAAGTAAAAAGAATATAAAAAGACTTACTTTTTTTTTCGATTAAAAATTTCAATTGATCTCATACATTAAGAAAGTACATTGGCCAGCTGCTGCTAACTTTACGTTAATATCTGTCAATGTGGCATTTGAAATATTGAAAATTATGGGTCACAAAAGCCCGCAAATATTAAAAAAAAATAAGTTTCCTTAGGTACAAAGGGACCAAGGTACAACAGGTTCCCCTAACCTTTTTCAAACAAATAATAAATCTAAAATTCGAGTTTTAATTTTTTGAATAGAAAATTAATATAGGCAAAGCCAATAAATACGAGGATGTGCGCATTCGAGCGAAAAGTGGCACATTTCCGAGCGAGGGAAGCAAATGAAGCGCGACGCGGAGCGGCGCGCTTCATTTTCCCGAGATCGGAATGTGCCACTTTGAGCTCGAATGTGCACACTCGGTTTTAAGCACCATTCACAATAATTTATGCGGAAAAATTAATTAAGCAATTTTAATCATTCTCTCTCACTTGTACTTACGAGATTTTTGTATCTTTTTGCTCCCTTCCACTCATTGCTATTGTAAATACATTTCTTAAACATAAAATCGATATTTACTAAACTATATTAGTTATTTTCATTTGAAAGAGCGTAGGCTAACGTAGACAAATTTAATAAATACGAAGATGTGCGCATTCGAGCGAAAAGTGGCACATTTCCGAGCGAGGGAGGCAAATGAAGCGCGACGCGAAGCGGCGCGCTTCATTTTTCCGAGATCGGAATGTGCCACCTTGAGCTCGAATGTGCACACTCGGTTTTAAGCACCATTCACAATAATTTAGGCCAAAAAAGTAATTAAGCGATTTTAATCGTTCCTCTCACTTGCACTTACGACATTCTTATATCTTTTCGCTCTCTTCCACTCATTGCCATTGTAAATACATTTCTTGAACATAAAATCGCTATTTACTAAACTAAATTAGTTATTATTATTTGAAAGAGCGTAGGGTAAAGTAGACAAACTTAATAAACGCGAAGATGTGCGCATTCGAGCTCAAAGTGGCACATTTCCGAGCGAGGGAAGCAAATAAAGCGCGACGCGGAGCGGCGCGCTCATTTGCTTCCCTCGCTCGGAATGTGCCACTTTGAGCTCAAATGTGCACACTCGGTTTTAAGCACGATTACCAAGCGTCCCATTTTAACAAGAAAAAAATTATTGGTCATGATAGCCCGCAAATATTAAAAATAATAAAGTTGCTCTAAGTACAAAGGAACCAAGGTACAACAGGTTTCCCTACCTAATTGTGGAGGGGAAATTCAAAAGCGCCTAAGTGCTCAAATTGCAATTTTGAAAAATTCAATAACAATTGATTGTAATAAACTCACTTTGTGATACCCGTTGCGAAAGTTTGATTTTCTTAGACTTTAAATTCAGCAAAACTAGATTTTTGGTAACTATGGCAATTGATGTCTTTGAATTTCCTCTCTTCAATTATGTTTAATAAATTTTATAAATATGTACGGGTGTTAATTAACGTAAGCAACCTAGCAAGTAATAAGGTATTGTTATAAAATACGATTTATTTTTTAAGGTCACATTAGCAGAGATGGTTTATTACTTTAATTAAAAATTAAATTATAAAATTGTGATAAAAACTTATTAAACAAGGTTTTTACATATTACCCCGATGCTAATATACAACAATTCTTGATTTTAGCAGTTATTGTTTGAAAGATTAAGTTTGTTAATTAAATAATGCTAAATTTTACGCTTTTTGTGCGCATTTCTAAATTTTTTTGTACAAAACTATTTAAGGACATAGAAATTTTAATATCTGCATAAACTTGTACTACGAATTCTTTTAATGGGTACGCGCGTAAAAAAATTTGGAAAAAAAAACTTTGAAATATTTATTGAGCTGGGATTGGCTATTTCAACCTTTCTTGGGCACGACTTTTATTTATTGTATTAATCATCCATAAAGACAAAATAATAAACAACCTTTATTTACATCTGTTCTACAATTGTTGTCACATTTAGCTTATTTGAAGTATTTGTTTAAGTTGCTAATGAACTTAACAAAAAACGAGTTATAATAAGTTGTTGAAAATTATAATTGTTAATTGATTTTAAACAAGTTAATGTTTTGCTATCGACAACAGGAATTTAAAAAATTAAATCACCAAGTTCATTTGCTTTCAATTATAGATTATTAATTCTGGACTATTTTGTATTATCGAAATTTGAAAAATCGAATTAGTGATACATTTTTAAATCTCATAACAAAATTGTTTTTTTACTAATGCTAAAGATTTTTAAATATTGTGGACAAGCCAACTCGGACAATTTAATTAATTTACTTAATTTAATGTAAAACAACCCTAAGGCGTTTTAATTTAAAATTGACTTTGAACTCTGAAGTCAAACTACAAAAAAATTGAGAAAAACGAATCAAAATTTATTTTTTTCCAGAACTTTTATAGTTTTAATTATAATTTAAAAATATTTTATATTTTTTAGTTAAACAGGCGACTTTCAATATCAGCATGTGCAAAAGTACAAAAAACAAATAAATTCAAAATCAAAAGTTATTAATTTTGAAACACTTTCTATATTTCAATTTTTGAAATAAATTGTACAAATATATATTGTGTGGCAAGGGGTGAAACAAGACGATTCTAGAAGAGGGTTTTATCCCCTGCCATACACTATATTTTTCACATTACCTGCAGTGAAACTAAGAGTTTTAATGTTTATTGTAATCTTGCGAATACGACATGTGTGAGATTAGTTAATGGTTGGAATGGTAATTATGCGGTTTAAAATAACTAAAAGCTATTCTGACAGCGGTGAAATGATTCTAAGTTCATTCAGCGAGAAGAACTAATCGTTTTCTGCCCTAGGGAAGAAAGTGATCGGTTTATGCGCGGCAACGGTCTCATTAGTCGAAATTGTGTTGTTTCGACTAGCTAAACAGACATTGGAACTTGAAGTTTTAATGCAAGTAATATGAAAACTAATTGACCATTATACATTATTAAATTTAAGTGAAATTAACAAATTAACAGATTTTTGTTTTCTAACAATGAACATAAATAACACATTATAGATATAGGTACTATAGAACAGTAAACTATTAATAGTTTTTAAAAGATTTTTTTGCATATAAATATGAATTAAGACTACTTAAAATAGACAAACCCTTAGCAATAAATTTTTATGTTTCTCCTGAATTGATAAAATAATTTCTAATGTACCCAATATAGATTGAAAATATAAAGCCTAAGTGTGACAACCATTTTAGGACAGACAATCAATATTATTTTTGTTAAAGGATAATTTAGATTATGTATTTTCATTATTGTACATAAACTGATCTGAACAACTCTCTTTTGGGCATGACAATCAAATATGAGGCAACCATGTCCATATAAATATCGACGAGAATCAATTATCATTTAATCCTTTCTAATACAGATATAAATTATTATACAGTAGCACAATTTAAGTCCACACCACACATACTTCGCAGTTTACGTGATTCAAGGAAGTGATATGAAAGTTTCACGTGAAGCGCCTAATCGAAGATCTATAGACAGATGCATTAATAAATCGTGATGTAATAAAATTATATAACTGAAGTTATTTTTACAATGGTAATATGCTTTCGATAATTCTCATTAATATATTTCCTCGTATATAAATTTCTGGACTGTCAACTTTTACTTTCTTCCTAAAATTACTGCGACTCTCTCCCGTGCCTCCGAATCTGTACTTCGTCGTGATCAATGGGGGCCAGGGGTCACACGAGATCTACACCGATTTATATTGCACGGCGATGTCTTTCGTACGACTTTTACTAAAATTATAAATTACGAATTTTCGTAATGACCAATTCCGATTTAAAAATGCTCGACTCGAGTCCAGTGGCGTACCGTTCGAAAGGTCGCGCCCCTTCCTAGATTATCGAAATATCAAATCGAGAGATACACTAAATAAAACATTTTTATTTTCTGTTTTAGAACGAAAATTGGTTCGGAAAAGGGCACTTTTAATAGTTTTAACCTTAAAATTGCATGTTCCTTGCGTTCTGCGACGCAAATAGATTTGTAATATTTTCGAAATCTTTTTCTTCGGTTGAATATAAATTGTACTGTTAGTTTATTTTGATTTTTAAGGTTAATTATTAGCAAATTTTGCGTTCCCCGTTCGAGAGCGCATGCGCTACTTGCCCCACCTTAGTTGCGCCACTGCTAAAGTTGTAAGCGCTTAAAAAATTTAAAAATAAGTAGCGTAAAGGGACCAAAGTCGTTCGACTAAAATTAAAAATAATTTATTTAATAACAATACTTATTCCTTTGTGTTTGGCTAGGCAATATAATTTTATCGTCATTGAGATACCTTTAATTTCATAATGCGGCAAAAAACATTTTAAAAAATTGATGATTTTATTTGTAACCGCTTGCTTTCGAGATTTCTTAAGCTGTAATTGCGATAATGGTTAATTTATTGCTCAATTTAATGGTTATTGTTGTTAAACACTTTTGTCGTACAGCAATTTATTTGCAAAAAAATTATTTGACTAAAAGTAGTGTTTAACTTCTGAGTAATACAAAGCACAGATGCATATGTTAGATTGATTTGGTCAGATTGGTATGAACGTTTGACGGTTTAAGTTGTGATTGATAATTATCTACTACTTCAATAAAAAAAGTCGTTAAGCACTGGTCGAGTAGGTGGTCTTTTCATTGTTCGATCTTTCTATGTCTGCTTTCATACCTATAATGAAGTCGTAGGTGTCATATTGCAAAATGAATTATCTGGTTATTGTTCATGGCCAATTTGATATTATTTTTATTTTTGCTGAACGCCTAATTAATTCGTAATGCACAAATCAAACGTCCATCAAATTGCAAGACGCATAAATAATTTATTAGCTTCATTTACAAATACATTGGCGAATTGCGGTTAATTAATAAATGCATATTCATACAATTTTGAAACATTTTAAGAATTCGGAAAAACGTTAAGTACTTCAATTTTAGCGGCTCGTTATAATTACATAAAATTATTTCATGTAAAGTTTCATTTGCAAGTCTGATTAAATTTAGAAACTATGTACACTGCTGCAGGAAATTTATGCAGTTTGCATACTGCAAGAATCAATTTAATTTTTAATAATTGAAAACGCTAATTATCGAACATTTTGATTAAAGGGTATATTCGATAAAACTCGATTAAATTTCAGTTTTTGTCTTTGAAGTGAAAAGATTTATCTAGAAAAATTCAAAGATTAAAAGAATCCCTACAACACATAATATTTCAGAGCTATATCAATATTAACCTTCCGTGTACAAGGTGGGGTATAACTAAAATGACCAATATTTTTTTTGTTAAAACGGGACGTTTGGTAATCTAGCTTAAAACCGAGTGTGCACATTCGAGCTCAAAGTGGCACATTTCGATCTCGGGAAAATGAAGCGCGCCGCTCCGCGTCGCGCTTCATTTGCCTCCCTCGCTCGGAAATGTGCCACTTTTCGCTCGAATGCGCACATCTTCGTATTTATTAAGTTTGTCTACTTTATCCTACGCTCTTTCATATGAAAATAACTAATTTAGTTTAGTAAATATCGATTTTGTGTTCAAGAAATGTATTTACAATAGCAATGAGTGGAACGGAGTGAAAAGATACAAGAATCTCGTATGTGCAAGTGAGAGGGAACAATTAAGATTGCTTAATTAATTTTTCGGCCTAAATTATTGTGAATGGTGCTTAAAATCGAGTGTGCACATTTGAGCTCAAAGTGGCACATTCCGATCTCGGGAAAATAAAGCGCGCCGCTCCGCGTCGCGCTTTATTTGCCTCCCTCGCTCGGAAATGTGCCACTTTTCGCTCAAATGCGCACATCCTCGTATTTATTACTTTAGTATATTTTACCGTGCGCTCCTTCAAATCAAAAATTTTATTTCAATTCAGTAAATATTTATTTCATATACCGAAAAACGTATTTACCATAGCGAGGAGTGGAAGGGAGTGAGAAGATACGATAATCTTGTCAATGCAAGTGAGAGGGAACTATTAAAATTATTCAATTAATTTATTGGTCTAAATGATTGTGAATCATTAAGAAATTGCCGTGAAATTAATTTGTATTGCTATATAGAAGAAAGAATGAAATTCTTGTTAGGGTTTGTTAGGATGTGACATTCACTCACCTAGTATGCGGAAGGTTAACAATATTTTTAGGATATTGTTCCAAACATTTCAATTTTAATATTGCAGGCAAATAGTGCTGAAATATTATTTAAATATTATAATTAAAATACTTTAAAAAAAAAGTTTGTCATATTTTAATAAAGATAAACATTTTCTATTAAAATTTATAATAGTATAATAGACCCCATAGACGTCATTCTTTTCTGGCAGTTTTGACTACATGGGTAAAAACAAACAACGGGTTCATTCACAAACAAACGATTCATTTTGCTTTTTTCCTGATATCACCGCGTGATTGATATTAGCATGAAGACTACTTAAGGAGCACGAACTTCATGTATACTAACGGCTTCCCAAAATAAGAGGGCACTAGTGTTTTGTTTGTACCAAAACAGTGGTGTGGTATAACTGATGCTAGTTGGAAATTATTATTTAATTGAATTATTTACAACCGTTAAAAAAATTTATTGAGATTTTTAGGTTAAAACTTGTTTATTTGAAAATGTAAATCAGTTGTAAATATTTGCATGTATTTATGATACTAAATTCACATCGGTACAAAAGAGAAATTGGCGACGCTAGTCGTAAAAAAAGAAAACGAAGTGTGTACGATATTGGTGAGCAGATTCTGTCAATTTTCCCCTTTAAGTTCGTGCTTTTTATATAGTCTCCATGGATACTACGATCATATTGGCAGTGGCGGCGGAAGTAATTGTAAAATATTCAAAAATAAAACATTCAAAATGGGTTAAAGGGAGATAAAAATGAAACCTCGGCAGACGGTTTTTGACCATATATCACCAACGGTTTTACCCGTGCCGTTAAAACTGCCAAAAAAAATGACGTCTATGGGGCACCTTAGAATCATATTTTTTGTATGTTAAAAAATAGCACTCGCACTGTCAAATAGTTTTTCTTTGATAAATTGATTATTTAATTCTAGAATAATCGATGTTTATTAACTGCAAGTAAATGATTAATTATTATTAACTATAGTTAATAATTCATAATAATGAATAATGCAAAAATTTATTTATTTATTATTAAATGTTTAGATAATTAATTTTTAAAGAATACATGCAGAAGAGAAAAATTCCAGTAGAACAATGACCCATTTATAACATAATCAAATAATTGTAACAATATTTAGTTAATTAGGTGTAACAGTTTTACTTCAAACTAAATTATAAACAATAATTGATGTTTTATTTTTTTATTTTAACTCTTAAACTACTACGTGAAGTCGTTTTGGGAACCCAGGTATTACATTTTTCACTCTCCAGCTGAATAATAACTATTCTTATGCATGCAATGCCAACTAGCCGAGTTTTTTTGCTTTACCACATTACATCTAGTAACTTTTAAGACTAGTTGAACCGTAATTCGGTTTTGTATAAAAAAGGTATGGGGTCCCTCAAGGACCCTATTCACGTACAAAATATAACAGTTGTTTAAGGGTTAAAAATCTTATTATATTCTTAATATTTTTTGACAATTTTTTTGTAAACTATCTACTATACAGGAGAGAAAAAACCAATTATTTTTCCGAGATGGCAACGTGCCACTTTGAGCCCGAATGTGCACATCCAGACTTTAAGCAACCTTCACAATAATTAATTTATTTTCCAACAATTTTCAATTAAAAAGTACAGGACAGTATTTAATTACGACGGGTTTTAGGGAAAGTGGGGCTCTAACCCTGAAGCCCTTCCCCTGGGTGCGCCATATAAATCTTTTTTACGTACCTATAGTAATTTTAAACATATTACGTTCTATATCTATACTTTTATTATATCACATCGCGATATCAGATTATACTGGAAAAATGATATGGTGCTTTATTACATTATTAGAGCGAAAAAACCAGAAATAATTTAAACTTACACTAACTCTTTAACATAAACAATTTGGTTTTTAAATTCTTATTTCTTACGATGTTACTTAATAGTTGCTGGAGGTAAAAACTTTAGAAGAAATAACGAAACTCTTTAAATAACAAAATTCCATTAAAAAGTAGTAAACAATCAATACCTAACAACTCTTGAGGCATTATTACAAGTAATTATAATAATTTGAAAAGAGGCAATGTACTTATGTGTTTAAATAACTTTTTTTATGCTTTATAAATATATTCTTAAAAATGTCCAGGTCGTATTAAATTACCTTCTAATGGGTATTACAACTATCACTCACATGTAAAACGTCTCTAATAATTTCTTTACTTTCACAAATACAATCACTACACTAAATTTTAATTAAAAATGCTACACTAATTCAGATAATTTAATTTATAAATTGAAACGTAATAATTTAAACCGTGCAAATTTAGCTTTGATCGTAATCAAGAACTAAATAGTTTGAATAATTTTTTTTTATTATGTATTAGATAGTTATTAAATAATTTGGTGAAATTTTTGTTTATAGTCAATAATTAAAAGTTGTATCAATGATAATGACTCGACTAACACATTTAACTAGTTTGTTAATTTAAAAAGTAGAAAGCGAAGTAGTTTTCATTTTAAATTTAGAAGATAGCAGTCAACATATTGAAAGTCGACTATTAACTAAAGATATTCGAATTTATCTAGTCACATTCGCAAATGAGCATTAATCAATTAATCCTCGGTAGCAAAAAAACGACTTGATAAATAACTTCAGCAAAAAAATTAACTTCCACTAAACAACATTCGTACACACATGACATTTGTCAAATTTCTACAAACGTTAATTAACCCCTTGACATATAATGACGTCTGGGAGACGTCAATCATTTAGAGTGTCAATGTAGATTTTGACGTCTCTAAGACGTCAAGAACTGTCTTCAATTTTATGTTCCGAAAAAGGTGGACCGGCTATTTTCAATAATAATTTTGTTAAAAGGCACAAAATTGGCGATTTGGGATTTTTGTTATTAATATAATTCCGTAATTTTTAATCGCAAATTGTCAGAAAGTAAATTAATTTTTGTGAAGTGTGCTTAAAGCCGCGTGTGCACATTCGAGCTCAAAGTGGCACATTCCGATCTCGGGAAAATGAAGCGCGCCGCTCCGCGTCGCCCTTCATTTGCCTCCCTCGCTCGGAAATGTGCCACTTTTCGCTCGAATGCGCATTTCTTCGTGTTTATTAAGTTTGTTTACTTTATCCTACGCTCTTTCAAACGAAAATAATTAATTTAGTTTAGTAAATATCGATTTTATGTTCAAGAAATGTATTTACCATAGCAATGAGTGGAAGGGAGCGAAAAGATACAAGAATCTCGTAAGTGCAAGTGAGAGGGAACGATTAAAATTGCTTAATTAATTTTTCGGCCTAAATTATTGTGAATGGTGCTCAAAACCGAGTGTGCACATTCGAGCTCAAAGTGGCACATTCCGATCTCGGGAAAATGAAGCGCGCCGCTCCGCGTCGCGCTTCATTTGCTCCCTCGCTCGGAAATGTGCCACTTTTCGCTCGAATGCGCACATCTTCATTTTACTACTTTGACCTTAAAAAATAGTTTCTGAAACAGTCAATTTTGATTTTATGTACGATTTTCTTAAATTATTATAATACACTATGTGCCAGGGTCGAACAGAACAACTGTTATTCTAAAACATAGTTATTTCTATGTATTTAACCACGAGGCAACCGATTTTGAAGGAATTTTTTAAATCGGTGAGTTAGTTTGTAATATAATTCCGAAAAACCGAAAAACCCGAAATTTCGGATTTAGCAAGATAAAAAAAAAATCTGAGGTCCTACTTTGTTTAGGTCGTTTTACTGATTTTAGAATGTATTTATTTGTCAAAATCGGTTAAGTGGTTCTTTAGTTATTGCAAAAAAAACGAAAAAAATTGACAAAAACGGGTATTTTTGAAAAATCATATCTCCGAAACGGTATTATTTTCCTCAAGAGTATTTTTTATAATTTTTTTTTTATTTATTAATATTGCCAGATCAACAATCAACAGTTTGTTATACATAGCATTGATAATTTCCTATGCACTAACTAAATTATGACAGAATGGAGTTAATTAGCAGTCTCGTGGATATGTTTTTTTTATAATTTAAACACTTCAACTTTCAAAGAAAAAAATAAAATTGTATTTTTAACTCGGAATTTTTAAAATACAAATTTTTGAATTATTTATCAAAAATATGGAGGGAGAATCCAAACTTAGGGGATGATAAGCTTGAAAATGAAAATACTTTGAATTTAAATCTATTTTTAGTAGGCGAAGATGTAGGAGATAAAGAAGAAGAATAAAATTAATAATTTAAACTATATTAATTTTTTTGATTAAATTTATAAGTTTACGTAAAAAATATGAATTTATTTAAAAAAGTTTATGCATTAATTAAATTAATTTTTATTAAGACGCAAAACAATGTTCTAAATGAATTATCAAACTCCACTTTAAGTTTGGATTCTCCCGCCATATTTTTCATGGGGGTGGGAAATGTTAAAAAAAGGTTGTAAAACACTGCTCTACATATTTTAAAATATTTTGAAACAATTAATTATTTTTTTTATGTTACTTATGTATGGTGATAACAGTTAAGTTGAGCCAAATTAATAGTTTTCTTCGGACTCATCAAATTCGGTTTTTTTTGTATGTCAAGGGGTTAATAATCTACAGGGCATAGGTAAAAGTATAATTTTGCAGAAAACGCAATGGGAAAGACGCTCTTCGACCTTGTTATATAAATAAATATTAACACTTGTACACATATTAATAAGCGTCTGATATTTTTACGTGTTGCAACTGTATTTCCTTATATTGTACGTTTTCTTTCGGTTTTAAATAGCCAAATATTACCACAACAATTTTAACATTGTCCTTCAAACGGCGCGAACAACGATTTGTTATTACAAAATATTTTTGAAGAAGTTTTCGTACCCATATATTTGTCAGGGTTTTGTAAGCCCAAGCCACAAATTTGCTAACACATTTCGTTGGAAGCACAAAAGCGTAAAGCGTGAGCGGTTGCAAATAAATGTTGCAACAGTTAAAATGTAGATTTGATTATTTACATTTTAAACTGAACTATATTAAATTGAAGAGTCGTTTTTAGATAATCAATTTAGGATGCCCACAGTGTTATTGGGTTTAATTGAAATTTGACTGATAGAAAATTCTGAATAAGGCATTGCTACATTGATCAGCACGAAACGACCTCGTTACACATTAAAAAATCGGGGCTCGGTTATTTGCGATCTGTTCGTTAAAAACTTTGCAGATTTGAAATTCGCGGATTTTTGGCTTCTGGCAAACTTAAAGAACCGTAGAGTTACTATTTAAAATTTTTGAGAGAATTGGCGTTGAAGACTCCATCTTGTGGTTTATTTTGTCGGAATTTCAATTTTGGAAATTTGTAGTTCGGTTACTTGTAGAGATATCTTCAAACTTTTTTCAGATTCTAAAAGCTCGTTTATCGGGGAGTAAAATTACTTAAAAAAACAATTTTATTCTAATGCAAAATCATGGAGAAAAAAACGTTCGAAACTTAAAAAGTGTTAATTTTTAGAAATAAAGCAGTTAGTATTTTGCAAAATCGTTGCATTTCTGAACGTATGAAACCCTAGTGCATAAGAAAACCTGCAAAATTGATCAAAATCCGGAAAAACAGAAGTTTAACCCCTTTACTGTTTTTTTTTAGAAATAAATTTTGATAAATAAATTTTCTTTAAATTTTTACGGTAGATCCCTATCGACTTCTGGTCTCCACAGTCGGAATGATTGTTCCCTGATACTTTTTCAATCTCGAAATTTTCAAAAAAACGCAAATCTTTAAAAATTTACACTTTGGCAGACAAATAACACTGTAGCTCTCTTATTTTTGATTCAATCGTTAAAAACAACGCAGATTTGGAATCTTAAGAATCACCCCGATCAAGTACCGCCAAAATTAGCATAGAGTGAATAAGGGTTAAAGTTTTTGGTTTATTTTCGCGAAAGAAAATTGTACATTAAAATAATTGTACCTCGGTTACTTGTAAACGCATCTTTAAATACTTTGCAGATTTAAAATCCCCGGACGTTTTAGTTTTGGATAAGCTTTAGGAAGCACAGTGGTGCTTTTTTGAGAAAAACGGTTTTGAACTCTCTGACCTGTGTGTTATTTTTTTAAATATTTTTAGGCAATTAAGACTTGAAGTTCTCGATCTATTTTTGCAACACAAAAGTGAACATTAAACAAATTGTATGTTGGTTATTTGAAAACAAATCTTAAAAATTTTGCACATTTGAAATCCCCAGACTTTTTGGCTTGGAATACGTTGAAGAAATCATACACGAGCTATTTAAAATTTTTGAGAAATTCGAAGTTGAATACTCAAACTTGTGTTTTATGCCTGCGAAATTTCGAATTTGAAAATTCGTAGTTCGGCTATTTGAGGAGATATCTTCAAAAAAATTTCTTGATTTTGAACGCCCGTTTACGGAAATTAAAATATAGACACATATAACGAGTTTTAAATTTAATATTTTACATAAACTTTAAAATAAATAAATGCAAATTGATTACTCAATACAAAAAAAAAAACGAATTAAAATTTACTTCCGCCATCAACTTATTACGGTTCTTTGGCATTATTAATTGCTCATCTTGATATATATATATAATTTTCCATAATTAATTGATCTATATTGATAGCTCGGTATATAGGATATTGAATATTTAGAAAGTAATAATTTCTATTCATCGCAATAAAAAATTATTAAAAAACTTGGTAATTTAATGGTGCACTTACCACCTACTAGGAAGTTGATTGTATTATAACAATATCAAATTCGAATTCTTACCCTTGAAACGTCAATTAAAAAACAAATTGAAATATAGTAAAAATCGCTAAAAATGCAACTTATTTTAATAAACACTGCATAAAATTAAATAACGGCACGACTATTTATTTGCAATTGACATTAAAGACCTCACCTTATTTTTTTTTATAAATTGTATAGAAAGCGCGAAACGTTTTACAAGTATCAAAAATCTATTCGAAATTCCCTCTGCAAAAATTTTCGCTTTATTTGTTTGTTTTACAGATTAGGTTTTTACATTAAAATAAATTAAAAATGATAAATTAATTCCGATCCCACATTTTACATAAATGTAATAGTAATTTAGCGCATAAATTACAAAGTTAATTTATGTTGCATAAATAGTAAACGAAAAAAATCATTATCCATCATTTTTACAAATCTAAGGTTCGAACGAAATAATTACAACGTACACGTGAGAAAGGCATCTCATTTATCCTACCTACGTCATTTTTTTTTCTAAATACACAATGCTGAATGGGAATGGCAATCAGTTCAAGGATATTCTTAAGATGACTATTGTTTAAAATGCACTTATTTAAGGTAGGAGTTTGTGTTGCTTAAGTTTATTGTTCAAATGTCAAGAATTGCCGTACTTCCTCGCGAATTTTTCGCGCCCCCGCCTTCCGCCACTTTCTTCATAATTTTTTAGGTGCACGCATTTCGGTGCATAACTTTTGAACGAATAAATTTAACGAAACATGTGATGAGACCTTTTTTGTAGAGCGTCAAATTTCCTTAAAAAGTATGTGTCGTTCTCTTTAAAAAGCAGATTGGTACATCAGTTACAGAATTCCAAAGTTAAAAAATAAAATCGTTCAAGGGCTTGTGGTACAAAAATTTGCAATCAGACCTTTTTTTGTAGAAAGTTTAATTTTCTTGAAAAATATGTATTACTTAGATTTGTCAGGTATGGTGCTAAGAAAATTTAAGTGAAAGATGCGTGTGGTGTAAAAAAATTGAAATTTTCTATGAAAGACCTCTTAATATTAAAATTAAGGGGTCAAATTTTGACGTTAGCTTTTTTTTATCATCCTAAATAATATTTTCGGTGCTCCATTCGAAAAAAAAATACTAGTCAATTTTTTTGGCCGAGTCTAGTGCACATTTGAGCTCAAATATTAAAAGAATAAAGTTGTCCTAGGTACAATGGGACCAAGGTACAAGAGGTTGCCCTAATCTATTGGATTAAATAGAGTTATTTTTTATCGCAATCATATTGTTATTAAATCAAAGTTATTATAAATAAAGTAGTATTATTTAGGAAGTAAATTAATTATTGTGAACCACGCTTAAAACCGGGTGTGCACATTCGAGCTCAAAGTGGCACATTCCGATCTCGGGAAAATAAAGCGCGCCGCTCCGCGTCGCGCTTCATTTGCTTCCCTCGCTCGGAAATGTGCCACTTTTCGCTCGAATGCGCACATCTTTGTGTTTATTAAGTTTGTCTACTTTATCCTACGCTCTTTCAAACGAAAATAATTAATTTAGTTTAGTAAATATCGATTTTATGTTCAAGAAATGTATTTACAATAGCAATGAGTGGAAGGGAGCGAAAAGATACAAGAATCTCGTAAGTGCAAGTGAGAGGGGACGATTAAAATTGCTTAATTAATTTTTCGGCTTAAATTATTGTGAATGGTGCTCAAAACCGAGTGTGCACATTCGAGCTCAAAGTGGCACATTCCGATCTCGGGAAAATGAAGCGCGCCGCTCCGCGTCGCGCTTCATTTGCCTCCCTCGCTCGGAAATGTGCCACTTTTCGCTCGAATGCGCACATCTTCGTGTTTATTAAGTTTGTTTACTTTATCCTACGCTCTTTCAAACGAAAATAATTAATTTAGTTTAGTAAATATCGATTTTATGTTCAAGAAATGTATTTATCATAGCAATGAGTGGAAGGGAGCGAAAAGATACAAGAATCTCGTAAGTGCAAGTGAGAGGAACGATTAAAATTGCTTAATTAATTTTTTGGCCTAAATTATTGTGAATTGTGCTTAAAACCGAGTGTGCACATTCGAGCTCAAAGTGGCACATTCCGATCTCGAGAAAATGAAGCGCGCCGCTCCGCGTCGCGCTTCATTTGCCTCCCTCGCTCGGAAATGTGCCACTTTTTGCTCGATTGCGCACATATTCCGCATTCAATGGATTTGTCTATATTGATCATCTCTCTTTCAAATCAAAGTCTTAAAATTAGATTTTCTATACGGAAAAAGTTGTGCTTAAAAAAACTACAGTAAAACTTCTCTAAGACGACCAGCGTCAGTTCTTGCTCAAATTAGTCTTTTGTAGAGTTGTCGTCTTAGAAATTTTTTTTTGTTAGGTTTACTAAAACAATGCCCCATCACTTTTTTACGATTTGACTATTCCAAAATTTTCTAACGGTTTTCTACGGTGATTTATTATTCTATTCTTATAAAAATAATTTTCAGAGGACCTGTCGGTATGTAAAATTACTATTTTTCAAAAAGGCCTGCAGATTTTTTTACTCTACACACAATAAAAAAATTTAAATGTCAGTCAGACTAAGAGGTGGTGTCGTTAGAGAGATGCTACTGTATAGAGATGTTTACTGTACAATTAAGTTTTTACTTGTCAATTATTTAATCATTTTTAACAAATATACCCAAAAATATGACATAAATTCAAATCGATTAACATTACGAGCTATTTTAAAGACAACACACTAACATTTAAGTGTTTTATAAGACGAATTAGCCGAAGGGGTAAATGGACGGGGATTTCGAACGAGATGTCAAAGAGAAATTTTACCTTTTTCGTCCGCACTAGGATATCCATATGCAATTGTAACAAGTACGGAGGTAATCGCCGCGATCACTAAAAGGAACTTCATGACCACACTTCATACGTTCACCGTTGCTTTTACAGTACAACTCTTGTTGGCTAAACGTAGGTGAGGAACTTTCTATCTGCTTTATACATTCACGACGTTGGAGGTTTCCCCACCTATCCATTGTTACAGATGAGTTCATCTACCTTCTCATCAATCACCTTAGATGTAAAACTTTAAGGAACCGCAGAAATCATAACAATTGTATGTAATTTATTTCGGAACAAAAACTGCGGTAAAAATTCTTGGATTAACAATAGGCAATATTCTAAACCTTCGCTATTATTAGATATATAAACTTCTTTAACTGAACTTTTAATTATAAACAAAACAAATTAGCAAGAAATTGGACGCTCATTATAAAAACTTTTATTAATTCACTATGTAGATTAAATTATATACATAAATCAAACTATTTTGAAAAAGAGCATAATCTTTGTTTTGATGAAAAAGAATTACTGCCGTTATCGAAATATATATACCTATGTTCTAAGAAATTTAATCTTAGTAATCCTCCTTAAGTACCAATAATTAGTTTTTAGTATTCCGTCGACTACAGTAAAAAAACTTAGGAGAATTTTATATAATGCGTTAGCAAAAATTACCCAAAGGTTTTCCGTCACCATCATATATTTTTTATATATGTTTTTGTAGGTTTTTATAAGACACGTGCAAAATTGGCATAGAACGCAATGTTAATTTTTTGAGTAATTAAAGGTTGAAGTTTTAGGTTCAATTTGTAGCACAAAATTTTACGTTAAAAAAATTGTGGCGCCGTTATTCTTGAACACATTGTTAAAAACTATACAGAATCGGATTTTCCAGACTTTTTGGCTTCGGATAGGCTCAAAAAACCATAAGCGTGCTTTTTGAAATTTTTGAGAAAAACGCGTTTGAAGAGTCCGACTAGTAATTAATTTTTTGTAAATTTCCACTTTAAAAAATCGTAGCTCGGTTACTTCTGAACCGATCTTTAAAAACTTTTCAGATTCTGAAAGCCCGTTTATCGGAGAGTGAGATAAACTAAAAAAAACAGCACCCAATGTTAAGTCTGGGAGAAAAACGCGTTCGAAGCTTTCAAAATGTAAATTTTGCTAAAATTTTTAATTTGCAAAACGCTGTAACTCCGCCGTCTTTGCGAATTTCGTCAAATCCTTTCATTTCTGCGCGTTCCAAACCCTGACACGTCGGAATCCGGTACTAACTCAAAACTCCCAAAATCGACCAAAATCTGAAAAAAAAACATGGATTAACCCCTTGCGTATTTTTGAGGAAAAAACATTTTAGGTGTCGGATTTGCTTTAAATTTTGGGGAACGTTACTATGGATCCCAAACCGACATATTCGGGAGCCATTCTTCCCTACTCCCTCTTTAACCCGCTAAATTTTCCAGAAAATTAAAGAATTCGCAAAAATTACACTTTGACTCACAAAAACGATCGTAGCGGCCTCATTTTCAATCCAATCATTAAATACGACCAGGATTCGGAATGTTGAGACTTTTTCCAATAAGATACGTGCAAAATTGGCATAGGGCGCAATGTTAATTTTTCGAGTAATTAAGGGTTGAAGTTTTAGGTTTATTTTTGGAGCACAATATTTTATTTAAAAAAATTGTAGCGCCGTTATTTGTGGAGCGATATTTAAAAACTATACAGATTCGGATTTCCCAGACTTTTTGACGTCGGATAGGCTAATAAAACCATAGGCATGCTACATAAAATTCTCGAGAAAAACGGGTTTGAATGGTCGGACTTGTAAATATTTTTTTCTAAATTTCTACTTTGAAAAATTGTAGCTCGGGTATTTCTGAACAGATCTTTAAAAACCTTTTAGATTCTGAAAGACCGTTTATCCGATCAGTAGAGCAGCTAAAAAATTAACAGGATCAAATGTTAAGTCAGGGAGAAAAACGCGCTTGAAACTTACAAAATGTAAATTTTGCCAATTTTTTCTAAATTTTCCAAACTGTATGTAACCGCTCCTCACTATAACATAATACATACACAAAATTTTAATTATAAAATTTTAGCATTCATTTCGTTTGGAAAACGCTGTTATAGAGTTTACACTGTATTACAAATTCACAAAAGAAAACATTCTATTAATCACATTTATCGTTTAACATTATATCCTACTTAAAAAAATTAAATTTATTAAATAGTAATAGATTATTGGCAGTCAGAAATTTATTCGCGTCCTGATAAATTCAAATCATAAATGGTTCACTCAGAATTTTGCATGAAATAATCTCACCACGTAGATTTTCAAACTTTATATTCCCAACGAATCTATAAATAGATCTTTGTTATTAATCACATAACTTATAATTACTGTATTACACCAACTATTCGTGTTATTAAAGCGAAACCTCGCGGAAATTAACTTTTTTTCGTAAATTACATATAATCAGATGAATATTATTTAAAAATCGCAATCGTTTTTGGTTACTTATTCCAAGAAATGTGTTACGTATGTTACAATACATAATACACAATATTTTTAATCGATCCATAATGAATTACACTTATAAATCACTTTTAATAATTTTATGTTAGTTTTCTTCACAAATAATTTGCATAAAACGGTTATTTAACGATCGTCTCTTTCCTACTTTTATTAAATAATTTTTCAAACATGTTGCAGATTTTTTTTATTATCGCATTAGCAATTATGCATTCGTTTAGCTAGTTAAAATCGGCCGTAAACAATTAAAGCGTTATGTAATAAGAAAAAAAGATTTACTCTCTTTTGCGGTATTATACAAAACTTTAAATTATGTTTTTTTTCTGGAACTGAACAACAAATAAACGTCGACGACTTTTTATAGGAACGAACTATTTTAACACTTGATTTAGTTAACAAAATAACAAGGAAATCGACAATTTTTAAATAACTACTTTGACTTTTTAAATTTAATTTGTTTATAATAACAGAAAATTACAATACAATAAAACCACAACGTAATCGTAAATTGATATTAGGCACATTACTTACGTACATATTACATACATTCAACGTTATAAAAGATCTGATAAAATGTAATTTAAAGATTTTTTTTGTGTTAAATATAAGTAGCCAAATCTTTGGCTAATTGCATTTGAGAGCTGCAAGACCGAATGCTGTTAAATATTGAGAAAACAAAGAGATAGTTCGGCCAATTATTTTATATAATGTCTTATTATTCAGATTAATAGTATATACCTGTAAAAATACATTACTCAAAAAATATTTATAAACTATTCTGTTTTTTTACGTTTCAAAATTACTAATTAATATTTAAATATATTTTGCTTTGAGGCACAAACATTAAATTTTTTTGATCTATTTAACACTACTGATTTACACAATTCACATACATTATTAATAGTATTTAATTTTAAACAAAAGAGTTTATTATTTTAATTCGTGTGGAATAGTCGGATACATATGTAATCTGAACGGAAAGTGACCCATTTCTATTATCGAACACAATGTTTATCTCGATTACTGTTGCACTCAACACCTTTGTAATTCACAAAACGCAATTTTCCAGAAAATTATTTTGAAGCTTTCGATAGGGTAACTGTATTACTTTTCCAGGCATTTTGTGTTAATATTTGTGAAACACAATATACCGGGTGTAACATCTAAAGTGTCACGCGCTTATAATTCCTAAATCATAAAGATTTCAAAAAAAGCAACAGTATAAGAGTTTCTTTAATTTATTCGATCTATGCACTAGCATAAATATAAATTTTGTTATACTTCCGGTTTAACCGGCAATTGTGCCAACTTTGTTTTCTCAAATAGGGTATTAATATTTTTTTTATAATTGGATAGAGCTTTCCACAAATGTAAAACAAGTTACCATTTGATTAATAAATAATTTTAGAAAAATAATTTTATTTATGTTTCGGCCAAGTGCCACGGGCGTATATTTTCAAAATCATTAGTTTCCAGTAAAAATCAAAGATTTAAGCAATTGCAGAAATCGTTTAGAAATTGTAAATGCCCAAAAATTGAATCAAAATAAAACGTAAACAAAACGCTTATCGCAAACTGGAATTCCAACACCCGTTCCTCCCACATTTCATTTTTGTAAGGCACGTCGACAAGCACAGTACAACTCTCCGCAATATTTTAATTTACTACTGATTATTTAAATGTATAGAGTGACAGTGTTTATCAAGGGCCTTCTACCTCTAAGAAGCAGCCCTCCTGCAAACCTGTAACCTGTAAGTCTTTTTTTAAATATCTTTTTTATTGTTTTTAGATTTTCATTGCGTAAAATGAATGGTATCTCCAAATTTTTTGTACCGCTGTGCTTCCAAAAAAATTGGCGACTTTTTAACTTTAGTGGTTTTTGCAAAAAATTAAAACTAACCCCCAAATTCATTTCCTTTGTGTGGAATTTTAATACGTCACAGAATGACCTAGAAGCTTCGGACTATTTGCGAGCCGACCTTATCGCATTTCTTACCTGGCTTTTGAGATATCATTTTATTTTGTCTTTTTACGATTTCAGTTATAAGCTCGTGGCACTTTATTGATACACCCGGTATATTTTTATTCGGAGTTTTGGAGTGTGTCTATTTTTACAATTTTTATTTCATTTTTGAATATAGGACAATTAAATTATTATTTTAGCTAGTTCCAATGGACTCTTTTAATACTTTGGTGGGAAATATAATTTTTATCCATACCTATCATTTTTTTGCCTGAAATTTTATATGCCTTTTTATTTATTAGAAAATCCGTTGTTATGTATTTTTAAATTGATACATCTGTTTAAGTACTTGTATTATAAGAGATTTTATAATAACCTTTGCAACTCATTATAAGTCAATTTTTCAATAATTGCTTAAATAACATTTGCAGTAGGGTGGTCAAAAAAAACGTATATTTTTTCATTTTGGGTTTTGCATAAATATATGTTAATTTAACATGTTTTTAAAATGCTCACCAAAAATCAATTGGATTAAAAAAATTTAAGAGGTCGCGCAAGATTTTTCAAAATTTTCGAAATGGTAAAAATTAATCATTTTTAAAATTTCTTTTTCGTGTTATTATTCTCTACGTTAAAAATTATACATATTCTCAAAATTTCTAGTGTATATATAAATAATTAATGTACAGTACTACTTCTGCATATTACGACAATTTGGGGACTTCGTACAATAATAACATGACGAAAATTTTTAAACAACTTGAGCAATCTGTTAAAACGGACTGATTTTTAGTGAGCATCTTAAAAACATGTAAATGTAACATTTTTTGGTGCAAGACCAAAATAAAAAACTATTCGTGTTTTTTGGGCTACCATATTTTGCAGTAATGAATAATTTTGTCACTTTAATGCATAGCCTGTTTGCTGGGCGATAATTGCTAGCCAATAATTTTTTTTAAATTTCTTAAAATATCTAAAAGCAATTAAAATTTTTAACATTTATGTTTAAAATAAAATAGACTAAACAATGTTTCAACTTTTAACGATTCGTATAATTGTAATAGCAAAATACTTTTTCTATAAAAAAATTAAAATTAAAATTGTAACACATTTTACATTGAAAATAGTAGCAATGGAATTTTTTTTAATTGTGTCAAGTGTGCATTTAAATTTTTCTAATTAATTTAATTACGACTTATTTTAATTAAATATATTAAAAAATAATAATTAGGAAATGTTATTAATTGCATGGATCAATTTATTCCTACATGATGAGTAATTATTGAGTGACCCTGCTATATAACTAAGCAGGCTTCTTCATTATCGAAGTTTTTAAAAGTTCTAACAAAAGTTTAAAAACGCGTAACCTTCAATATTTTTTAAATTATTTGTTATATAATTGATGTGTGTGCTATTAATCTCTAATTACCTGATTTGGTAATGCGGAAAATTTATAGTAATGTAAAAGCTAAAACACTCGTATTATTTGGTTTATGTAAAAAGTAAAATATAAATTAATAGTTTTACACACAACAGATTTCTCTTTAAAAACTTTTGTTGATTAATGCTTCAAATTAATACTCCTGCATTTGCATATAATTAATAGGTTATTTAGCATACACTGATAACCACAGGTATTATTAATTTTTTCATAAATACTCTTCTTTTTCATTTAAATCAAGCAATCGTTAGATAATTATTAAATTTGGATGTCTAAATTTTCTAATATTAGCATAAAATGTCTTATGTAAACAGTGTATGCTAAAAAAAACCTAAATTCTATAAGAAGTTTTATTAATTTTCATTCCTCCGACCGGAAAATTAGTTTTTGCAATTAGGCATCTGCAAACGAGAAATGATTAAAAACCGTTTAAGTTCATTAAAAACGAAAACCACACGTAAATTCTCACGATTAAATGTCAGAGGCGTAGCAATAATTAAAATACTCTCTTTAAAATGGTTTAGGTACTTAACGAATCTTCCGGTTTCCTCAAAGAGAAAGTTGTACAATAAAATTCGCAAGTGTGCTAAAGGTTAAATGTGCAATTTATTACGTTTATAAATAAGGGAATTTTGTAACCGTCTGCTTGTATTTAAAATTCCTTTTTGAAATGAGTATAACAATGTACATAATTAAACGCCCGGAAAATGAAGATATATTTTATTTTAGATATGTTTCCCTAGCTTCCTCGCTATTGAAAGTATTGTAAAAACGACGAAGGCCCAAAATCTCGAAATTTGTTTTCGGGAACCGTAGTCCGATTTAACATGGGGTGCAATTTTCATTTAGTATTTTATGAGCTTAAGTTTTTGTTTGACATGTCAACACCTGTACGCAGTTGCTGGGGCGAGAGCAGCAAGTCTTACATAAATTTAAAATAATTAGTGTAATTTGAAATGAGTTATCAGTATTTTTATTTGTTGATGTTTAAGTTCTTGAATTTTTTTAAGAAACGTTATTGACCATATCTTACAATTTTCTATGGCCTCTGAGAATATTACATGATTATACAATAGTTAATTTCTGCCGATTTTGGGGTGTTTGATTTAGGACCGGATTCAGACGTGTTAAATTATCAGTTTTAGAGCCAAATTGGCACTTTGAAATTGTCAAAATATTTGGAGATTGTAGAGGGAGTAAGGCAAAACAACTCTGGCTATGAACACTAGGGGTACGTAGGAACATCCCTTTAAAATATAAATGAAATCTGTTTTTTTCATTTTTTTCGAAAAAAGGCAAAGGGGTTAACCCATGTTTTATTTTTATTTTGGCCTATTTTGGGGGGTTTTGCGTTAGTACCGTATTTCGACGTGTTATGGTCAGATACACCACATGTGTGGTGTACATGTTGATTAATCAAATTTGAATTTAATTATCCTTTTAGTAGGAGGTACTAAATACTTTCAGTATGCTTTAATTCGTGGCGTAGCAAGATAACCAAGAATTTCATCTCTTTTGTGGTGGCTAGATGTCACATCCCATACTAGGTAGGGTTTGCCATACCCCAAAAATAAAATGAAATAAAATAAAACAGTTGCGCAACTCTAAGACTTTTCTACACAAGATACATGTAAAATATGTATAGGGTGCGACGTTAATTTTTCGAACATTAAAAATTGCGATTTTTGGCACTCATTTTTGGCCAATTTTGAACTTTAAAAAAATTGTAGCGCCGTTATTTGTGGACGGATCTTTAAAGACTATTCAGATTCGAATTTGGCAGCCTTTTTGGCTTCAGATAGGCCTAAGAAACCGTAGGCGTGCTATTCCAGAGCTTTGGGAAAACGTCTTGAAAATTCAAAATCGATGGGTTTTATTTAACCCATGTATTTTTGATAAAAAATGAAAAAAATAGAATCGCTTTATATTGCGAGGGGACGTTCCTACGTACCCCTACTAACTATAACCGGTGTCATTTCCCGCTCTTCTTCTCTAAAATAAAAATTTTCTATACAAACTAAATGATTAAAAATACGTACCCCTTGATTCACAAATAAAATCGTAGCGCCCTTATTTTCGATCAAATCATTACAAACGACACGGATTCGGAATCCTGAGGCTTTTTTACATAAGATACATGTAAAATATGTATAGGGTGCGACGTTAATTTTTCGAATATTAAAAATTGCGATTTTTAGCGCTCATTTTGAGCTAATTTTGAACTTTCAAAAAATTGTAGCGCCGTTATTTGTCGACGGATGTTTAAAAACTATTCATAATCGGATTTGGCAGCCTTTTTGGCTTCGGATAGACTTAAGAAACCGTAGGCGTGCTATTCCAGAGCTTTGGGAAAACGTCTTGAAAATTCAAAATCGATGGGTTTTAACCCATGTATTTTTGATAAAAAATGAAAAAAATAGAATCGCTTTATATTGCGAGGGGACGTTCCTACGTACCCCTACTAACTATAACCGGTGTCATTTCCCGCTCTTCTTCTCTAAAATAAAAATTTTCGATACAAACTAAATGATTAAAAATACGTACCCCTTGATTCACAAATAAAATCGTAGCGCCCTTATTTTCGATCAAATTATTACAAACGACACGGATTCGGAATCCTGAGGCTTTTTGCATAAGATACATGTAAAATATGTATAGGGTGCGACGTTATTTTTTCGAATATTAAAAATTGCGATTTTAGCGCTCATTTTGAGCTAATTTTGAACTTTCAAAAAATTGTAGCGCCGTTATTTGTCGACGGATGTTTAAAAACTATTCATAATCGGATTTGGCAGCCTTTTTGGCTTCGGATAGACTTAAGAAACCGTAGGCGTGCTATTCCAGAGCTTTGGGAAAACGTCTTGAAAATTCAAAATCGATGGGTTTTAACCCATGTATTTTTGATAAAAAATGAAAAAAATAGAATCGCTTTATATTGCGAGGGGACGTTCCTACGTACCCCTACTAACTATAACCGGTGTCATTTCCCCGCTCTTCTTCTCTAAAATAAAAATTTTCTATACAAACTAAATGATTAAAAATACGTTCCCCTTGATTCACAAATAAAATCGTAGCGCCCTTATTTTCGATCAAATCATTACAAACGACACGGATTCGGAATCCTGAGGCTTTTTTACATAAGATACATGTAAAATATGTATAGGGTGCGACGTTAATTTTTCGAATATTAAAAATTGCGATTTTTAGCGCTCATTTTGAGCTAATTTTGAACTTTCAAAAAATTGTAGCGCCGTTATTTGTCGACGGATGTTTAAAAACTATTCATAATCGGATTTGGCAGCCTTTTTGGCTTCGGATAGACTTAAGAAACCGTAGGCGTGCTATTCCAGAGCTTTGGGAAAACGTCTTGAAAATTCAAAATCGATGGGTTTTAACCCATGTATTTTTGATAAAAAATGAAAAAAATAGAATCGCTTTATATTGCGAGGGGACGTTTCTACGTACCCCTACTAACTATAACCAGTGTCAATTCCCCGCTCTTCTTCTCTAAAATAAAAATTTTCGATACAAACTAAATGATTAAAAATACGTACCCCTTGATTCACAAATAAAATCGTAGCGCCCTTATTTTCGATCAAATCATTACAAACGACACGGATTCGGAATCCTGAGGCTTTTTTACATAAGATACATGTAAAATATGTATAGGGTGCGACGTTAATTTTTCGAATATTAAAATTGCGATTTTAGCGCTCATTTTGAGCTAATTTTGAACTTTCAAAAATTGTAGCGCCGTTATTTGTCGACGGATGTTTAAAAACTATTCATAATCGGATTTGGCAGCCTTTTGGCTTCGGATAGCTTAAGAAACCGTAGGCGTGCTATTCCAGAGCTTTGGGAAAACGTTTTGAAAATTCAAAATCGATGGGTTTTAACCCATGTATTTTGATAAAAATGAAAAAATAGAATTGCTTTATATTGCGAGGGACGTTCCTACGTACCCCTACTAACTATAACCGGTGTCATTTCCCGCCTTCTTCTCTAAAATAAAAATTTTCGATACAAACTAAATGATTAAAATACGTACCCTTGATTCACAAAAAAATCGTAGCGCCCTTATTTTCGATCAATCATTACAAACGACACGGATTCGGAATCCTGAGGCTTTTTACATAAGATACATGTATAATATGTATAGGGTGCGACGTTAATTTTTCGAATAATTAAAAATTGCGATTTTAGCGCTCATTTTGAGCCAATTTTGAACTTTCAAAAATTGTAGCGCCGTTATTTGTGGACGGATCTTTAAAAACTATTCAGAATCGGATTTGGCAGCCTTTTGGCTTCGGATAGCTTAAGAAACCGTAGGCGTGCTATTCCAGAGCTTTGGGAAAACGTTTTGAAAATTCAAAATCGATGGGTTTTAACCCATGTATTTTTGATAAAAATGAAAAAATAGAATTGCTTTATATTGCGAGGGACGTTCCTACGTACCCCTACTAACTATAACCGTGTCATTTCCCGCCTTCTTCTCTAAAATAAAAATTTTCGATACAAACTAAATGATTAAAAATACGTACCCTTGATTCACAAAAAAATCGTAGCGCCCTTATTTTCGATCAATCATTACAAACGACACGGATTCGGAATCCTGAGGCTTTTTACATAAGATACATGTATAATATGTATAGGGTGCGACGTTAATTTTTCGAAAATAAAAATTGCGATTTTAGCGCTCATTTTGAGCCAATTTTGAACTTTCAAAAATTGTAGCGCCGTTATTTGTGGACGGATCTTTAAAACTATTCAGAATCGGATTTGGCAGCCTTTTGGCTTCGGATAGCTTAAGAAACCGTAGGCGTGCTATTCCAGAGCTTTGGGAAAACGTTTTGAAAATTCAAAATCGATGGGTTTTAACCCATGTATTTTGATAAAAATGAAAAAATAGAATTGCTTTATATTGCGAGGGACGTTCCTACGTACCCTACTAACTATAACCAGTGTCATTTCCCGCCTTCTTCTCTAAAATAAAAATTTTCGATACAAACTAAATGATTAAAATACGTACCCTTGATTCACAAAAAAATCGTAGCGCCCTTATTTTCGATCAATCATTACAAACGACACGGATTCGGAATCCTGAGGCTTTTTACATAAGATACATGTATAATATGTATAGGGTGCGACGTTAATTTTTCGAAAATAAAAATTGCGATTTTTTGCGCTCATTTTGAGCCAATTTTGAACTTTCAAAAATTGTAGCGCCGTTATTTGTGGACGGATCTTTAAAACTATTCAGAATCGGATTTGGCAGCCTTTTGGCTTCGGATAGGCCTAAGAAACCGTAGGCGTGCTATTCCAGAGCTTTGGGAAAACGTTTTGAAAATTCAAAATCGATGGGTTTTAACCCATGTATTTTGGATAAAAATGAAAAAATAGAATTGCTTTATATTGCGAGGGACGTTCCTACGTACCCCTAGTGACTATAACCGGTGTCATTTCCCGCGCTTCCCTCTAAAATAAAAATTTTCGATACAAACTAAATGAATAGAAATACGTACCCTTGATTCACAAAAAAATCGTAGCGCCCTTATTTTCGATCCAATCATTACAAACGACACGGATTCGGAATCCTGAGGCTTTTTACATAAGATACATGTATAATATGTATAGGGTGCGACGTTAATTTTTCGAAAATAAAAATTGCGATTTTAGCGCTCATTTTGAGCCAATTTTGAACTTTCAAAAATTGTAGCGCCGTTATTTGTGGACGGATCTTTAAAACTATTCAGAATCGGATTTGGCAGCCTTTTGGCTTCGGATAGGCCTAAGAAACCGTAGGCGTGCTATTCCAGAGCTTTGGGAAAACGTTTTGAAAATTCAAAATCGATGGGTTTTAACCCATGTATTTTGGTAAAAATGAAAAAATAGAATTGCTTTATATTGCGAGGGACGTTCCTACGTACCCTAGTGACTATAACCGGTGTCATTTCCCGCGCTTCCCTCTAAAATAAAAATTTTCGATACAAACTAAATGAATAGAAATACGTACCCTTGATTCACAAAAAAATCGTAGCGCCCTTATTTTCGATCCAATCATTACAAACGACACGGATTCGGAATCCTGAGGCTTTTTACATAAGATACATGTATAATATGTATAGGGTGCGACGTTAATTTTTCGAAAATAAAAATTGCGATTTTAGCGCTCATTTTGAGCCAATTTTGAACTTTCAAAAATTGTAGCGCCGTTATTTGTGGACGGATCTTTAAAACTATTCAGAATCGGATTTGGCAGCCTTTTGGCTTCGGATAGGCCTAAGAAACCGTAGGCGTGCTATTCCAGAGCTTTGGGAAAACGTTTTGAAAATTCAAAATCGATGGGTTTTAACCCATGTATTTTGGGTAAAAATGAAAAAATAGAATTGCTTTATATTGCGAGGGACGTTCCTACGTACCCTAGTGACTATAACCGGTGTCATTTCCCCCCGCTTCCTCTAAAATAAAAATTTTCGATACAAACTAAATGAATAGAAATACGTACCCTTGATTCACAAAAAAATCGTAGCGCCCTTATTTTCGATCCAATCATTACAAACGACACGGATTCGGAATCCTGAGGCTTTTTACATAAGATACATGTATAATATGTATAGGGTGCGACGTTAATTTTTCGAAAATAAAAATTGCGATTTTAGCGCTCATTTTGAGCCAATTTTGAACTTTCAAAAATTGTAGCGCCGTTATTTGTGGACGGATCTTTAAAACTATTCAGAATCGGATTTGGCAGCCTTTTGGCTTCGGATAGGCCTAAGAAACCGTAGGCGTGCTATTCCAGAGCTTTGGGAAAACGTTTTGAAAATTCAAAATCGATGGGTTTTAACCCATGTATTTTGGGTAAAAATGAAAAAATAGAATTGCTTTATATTGCGAGGGGACGTTCCTACGTACCCCTACTAACTATAACCGGTGTCATTTCCCGCTCTTCTTCTCTAAAATAAAAATTTTCGATACAAACTAAATGATTAAAAATACGTACCCCTTGATTCACAAATAAAATCGTAGCGCCCTTATTTTCGATCAAATCATTACAAACGACACGGATTCGGAATCCTGGGGCTTTTTACATAAGATACATGTAAGATATGTATAGGGTGCGACGTTAATTTTTCGAATATTAAAAAATTTCGATTTTAGCGCTCATTTTGAGCTAATTTTGAACTTTCAAAAATTGTAGCGCCGTTATTTGTGGACGGATTTTTAAAAACTATTCAGAATCGGATTTGGCAGCCTTTTTGGCTGCGGATAGACTAAGAAACCGTAGGCGTGCTATTCCAGAGCTTTGGGAAAACGTCTTGAAAATTCAAAATCGATGGGTTTTAACCCATGTATTTTTGATAAAAAATGAAAAAAATAGAATCGCTTTATATTGCGAGGGGACGTTCCTACGTACCCCTACTAACTATAACCGGTGTCATTTCCCCGCGCTTCCCCTCTAAAATAAAAATTTTCGATACAAACTAAATGATTAAAAATACGTACCCCTTGATTCACAAATAAAATCGTAGCGCCCTTATTTTCGATCAAATTATTACAAACGACACGGATTCGGAATCCTGAGGCTTTTTTACATAAGATACATGTAAAATATGTATAGGGTGCGACGTTATTTTTTCGAATATTAAAAATTGCGATTTTTAGCGCTCATTTTGAGCTAATTTTGAACTTTCAAAAAATTGTAGCGCCGTTATTTGTCAACGGATGTTTAAAAACTATTCATAATCGGATTTGGCAGCCTTTTTGGCTTCGGATAGACTAAGAAACCGTAGGCGTGCTATTCTAGAGCTTTGGGAAAACGTCTTGAAAATTCAAAATCGATGGGTTTTAACCCATGTATTTTTGATAAAAATGAAAAAATAGAATCGCTTTATATTGCGAGGGACGTTCCTACGTACCCCTACTAACTATAACCGGTGTCATTTCCCGCGCTTCCTCTAAAATAAAAATTTTCGATACAAACTAAATGATTAAAAATACGTACCCTTGATTCACAAATAAAATCGTAGCGCCCTTATTTTCGATCAAATCATTACAAACGACACGGATTCGGAATCCTGAGGCTTTTTACATAAGATACATGTAAAATATGTATAGGGTGCGACGTTAATTTTTCGAATATTAAAATTGCGATTTTAGCGCTCATTTTGAGCTAATTTTGAACTTTCAAAAATTGTAGCGCCGTTATTTGTCGACGGATTTTTAAAAACTATTCAGAATCGGATTTGGCAGCCTTTTTGGCTTCGGATAGACTTAAGAAACCGTAGGCGTGCTATTCCAGAGCTTTGGGAAAACGTCTTGAAAATTCAAAATCGATGGGTTTTAACCCATGTATTTTTGATAAAAAATGAAAAAAATAGAATCGCTTTATATTGCGAGGGGACGTTCCTACGTACCCCTACTAACTATAACCGGTGTCATTTCCCCGCGCTTCCCCTCTAAAATAAAAATTTTCGATACAAACTAAATGATTAAAAATACGTACTTCCTAGGGGTAGGTAGGAACATCCTCCTTCAATATTAAGCAATCTATCTTTTTCAATTCTAACAAAGGGTTTAATCTCTGCTTTTTCTCGACTTTTGCCGATTTTGGAAGTTTTGAGTTAGAACTTTTAAATTATTTTACTTACAATTTCAGTTTTTTTTTATGTAAATACATATATTTTTTTACTCTTACAACTATTATTTAATTGTACATAAAATTAAATAATTACCGTTCTTTTTCATTTGCAATTTATTTTAATACATCTCTTTTTATTTAAATTACTTATATTACTCATATTTCTAAATTATTTTTACGACAATAATAGAATTTAAGTTACTTAGGCTTCATCTTACATTGTTAAACTATAACAATTTATTCTTATAATAAAAGTGTTTCTAATTAATTGTTTTTTTCAGGATTACACTACAGCAGAAAGTTGTAACAATACAAGACCGGAAATTTGCAGCTGGAACTGTGATAATATCTTTAGTAACACATCAATTTATGGTTTAGGACATACTTATTGAAATTCAACCAAAAATAACTCCAGCACCAGAATATGTTTCCACGAAGAAGATATCAAATGCTCATCTCTTTGTAACATAAATTGCGAAGAAGATGTCGAAACATTCAGAACTTTTTTGTATTAATTTTTCACCTTTTCACCTTTTGGAGTTTTATTGTTTTGATGTCATTGGGAACAATTGGATTTAATGTTCTTAATTCAATTAGTGATGCGATTTGCTTTGATATAATTGGTAAGTTTTATTCACTTAAAAATTAATCTTTGTAATAGTTATTAATTAAATGTGTCTCAACTTTGAACCTTTGAGAAACGGTACTTGTTTAAATAAAATATCTGTTTTTAAATACCAAACAAAATTAAGAATTTTTTAATTTTAAATTAGTAATCACTATGACATAATATTATTTGCTTATTCGGATACTTTCTTTACACAACAGTACTTTATAACTAGAAAAGATAATTAATTTTCCTTCAGTTGTTAATATGTACTTTAGTTTTTTTACATTTATATTATTTTAAAATTTAAAATTGATTAACTATTTAATATCTATTTTTTGTAGGGGACAAATATGACTATAGAAAACAAAGAGTCTGGGGTACTTTGGACTTCAGTATAACAGCTCATATATCTGGATACATCATAGATATATTTTCTGCTGGAGAATTAAATTATGCATCTACATTTTTCGTAATGGTAGTGTTTACGATTTTGGACTTCTTGACTTGCATCAAGCTGAAGGTACATATTAAATACATAAAATCAATCAATTTAATGCAACTAATTTTCTTTTAGTTACCTGCAATGGAATCTCCGAAGAACATTTTAAAGATTTAAAGCAGCTATTAAATAATAGACATACAATAACATTTATAGTGTTTGTCACAATGGCCGCAGTCGTGGATAGTTTTGTTATTTATTTTCTATTCTGGTATTTGGAAGATTTGGCAATAATGACAAATACTAATAATATAAAATTGTTAGAAGGGCTCACTGTAGCTGCCGAGACACTTGGAGCTGAAGTTATATTCTTTTATATATATATCAGGTATGCTATATTTAATTATCAAGATTTAATTAAATGTAACAAGTTTTATTTCAGGTAAAATATTGTATCGATTGGGTCATGCCCTTTGCTTCAGCCTGTGCTTTATTTGTTACGAAATAAGATTTGGTCTTATATCTGCGATACTATCTTTCTGGTGGGTTGTACCCATCCATATGCGCTAACTTACACCACAATAGTCGCTTATGCGAATGATATATCACCTCCTGGGATGACTGCTACGATGCAAGGGATTGCTGAAGGAATGGACGATGGTTTTGGTAAGATTCAGCTCTTGTTATGTACTTCCATAAATAATATAAAATTATATTTTAGGATATGCAGTTGGAAGTGTTCTGGGCGGTTTTCTGTATAGATACGTTGGTGGTAAATTTTCCTTACAAATCTTCAGCACCATCAGCGTTACCTGTGGATTGCTCCATTTTGTACTCCATAAAACGTATCTTCGTCACCAAGAAAATCCAAACACAAATAACAATAAAACTAAATACCTACCTACAGAAGATATCACAGAAACCATGTTAAATAATCAGTCAAGCAATGATGAAAAAACTTAATTAGATGTAATTTTCAAGTTTAATGTTTTTAAATTAATTACTTAAAAATGTGTAATTATTACTACTTGTTCGACTATGTCTATGTCTTATTATGTGTTTACATTGTAAATAACCAATTCTGTTTGTTTTTATTTGGCTTCTTCTTAAATGTCTTTGAAACTTTTCTTTTCATATAAGTTTATTTGTATATGTGTTTATTCTTTTGAATTTAAGTCTTCTCCTTTATATGGAGATTAAATATTTTAAATACATTTCCGAAAGTAAGTTCAATTTAAAAATTTAAGTTTAAAAATATAAATCAATGCTACTTACTAATACAAATTTAATAACTAGTCACAGCATATCGGCTTTATTTGTATATTTAATCTTTCAAATCTTTATAAAGAAAAATTGTAATTGATCTTATTGTATTGCTATTCCAGACTTATTTAGATAATTCTATTGTGTTTTTCATTAATTATTGTCTATATTATCATTAGTTCGTTTTGTTTTAATATTTTTGACTAAAAGTAGATTGAGTCTTCTTGATAATCTTTTTATTTTGGTAACTAATATTAATCTTAATATATTAAAGTAAAATAGTTATAAATTTACTATTACTAATTCTACTGCATGATAAATAAAGGAACATAATTGTTAGTGGTTGTAAGTTTCTTCTACATGTTCTACACATTGGATATTTCAGTTGGTGTAACTCGATTTGTATTGTCTTTGTAAACTTTTTTTATTATTCGAATTAGCATATTAACAGCTATTGTTCAATACTAAAAATCTATGCTGTAGTAGCCTCTTAGTTTATTAGTTTATTTATAATTGTATTTTATATTTGTATTAATTTTATCGTTAGTGAGTAAGTTGATTTTTGTAACTGTGTCTTCCTTTGTGTGTCAACGTAATATTTATTGAAATTGAAAAAGAGCCGCGGTTAGTTTTATAAAAATTTGATTTGAAATCGTTTAAGACAAGGTAATTTCATTTTAACTGAAGAAATTGTATAATGCGGTATGTAAACAAGGTCATGGTATATTCTTAGATGTTGTTTCTCCTTAGCTGAAGACAGTCGTGGCTACCTGTGCTGTGCACGGGGGCTTGGCTGTTTGACCCAATGTTTTAGGGTATTTCATAAGTTTACACACTACACTTTTCAAATACTTTTCATTATTTTGGTTTTAATTTATTTTTCTAAATTTTCTTTGAATTGAAAGTAGAAGTTTTCAGTAAGCATTTGAAATTAATATAAATCTATATTCAGTTTAGAACTTATTTAAAAAAAATCTTATTACTAAAAAAATACAATCTTATTTCAAATTAAATACAATACACATCGCATACAGTGGGGAAAGAATTATAACAGTTGTAATTAGAAAATATAAAAATAAATAGGGGGGTCTCTTATTTTAATTTAAGTATTATGAAACAACATCTAAGAACTATCATGACCTCTGACACGCAAAGGAATAATGCGCCCTCAAATATGGGGCAAAGATCGAAGATCCAGTAATGGTAAGATGAAATCCACACGTTCGTTCTACACAAACACGCACCTCCACATACACATTATAAATTAGAGTAATTCGTCTACTTTCAAGACACACTTTAAATCACGTCCTTTGGGTGGCTTTAATTGTTTTAAGATTTGTTAATTAAAACGTTTTAGTTTATTATTTATTTTAACTTAGTTAATTTTTTAGAACTTACCTCCGTTTGCTCTATAAATACCCACCATCATTTTTGAGCTTACTTTTGTATTGTAAATATTTAATTATTCTTAAAAATATTAAAGTCACCCTTTCTTCATATAATTATCGGACCGTGCGTTTTGGATGTTTTATTTTTAAATATTATTAATTTTTCCCGTCTTGTTTATTCTGCAAACTTTCTTTAACTTTTGAATTGTGTTGCAAAATTAATTCATTTTTACTTAGATTTTTTTGGAATTTGTTAAAAATTACCACTTCATATACCTTTCATTTTTTTATTATTATTTGGACTTCCTTTTTTAATATTTTAGTTTTTTGTCTTTTAAATAATCACCTTTCTTCTTTGTTGTCTTTCTTTTGGTTTTGTAGGGCACTTAATTATTATTTATTAGTACTTTTATAAAATAACACAGTCACTCCACCCTTATTTTATATTTTCACACACACACTTAAAACATCTTCCCTCCTTTTATTTATAGTATTTAATTAATAACTAATTGTAAAAAGAGTTGCAGTCCCAAGATTGTCGTGCAAATGAAACCACTCTTAGTTTTCACATTGCCTATAAGGTTTCTTTTTAACTTATAACAATAAAAACAATCTTAAGGGTTGCAGCTTTTTATTATATTAAACTTGTTTATATTAATAATGTATAATTTCTGTATTTTAAAATTGTATACCTCTTGCAGCTTACATTATGTTTCTCAGATGCGAAGGGATTAAATTTTTCAGTAAAATTTATGCCTTCGTTGTGTTTAAACATTTACTACCCTTCGCATCGGATACATAATGTTTTGTAAGTGAGAGGGTGCTGCATTCGGGTTCACAAACGTTTCAATTTCATTTCTAACGTTCGCCGTCGAATACAATTAAACACACGCGTGTTGGGGTTGTATTTTGACGAGCGAATTTCGAATAAAACTTAAACGTTTGACGAACTCGAATGCAACTTAGTCTGTCGACAAATGAGGTATTGGACTCCAACGTTGTAAGAGTGGCAGGTCTGGGGGTGAAGTAGGTGCTTCACATCTACTTCTCCCATCAGAGGCGGTTCAAGACCGCAGACATTCAAATCCGAATGTCCGCGCTTTTGATCAGACAACGTAGACTTAGTTAGATGTAAAGAACGTTACGTTCAAAGGGCTGTAAAGGGAAACTGGAAAATAAAATAAACTATTCAACTTATACATAAGTTTTATTAAGAGCCTGGTAGCTCAGTGGTGGGCAATATTGATGTTCAATTCAACGGTCTGTGTTTTGTGGTTCGATTCTCAAACAGGTCATGCAAATTTTAAAAAAATTAATAATTGTGAGAGCAACTAAGTCAGCTGGACTTCTTACATCTACTACTTGAACATTGAAAAATAATTTTTAAGTTAATAGTATAGGAAAGTGTACGATTTATAGAATTTAAAACGCAAATATTTACAACACCTTGGTAGCTCAGTGGGAAAAGCTCGGTTATTTGTTCGAATGGTCTATGGTTCGATCCCCATGCCGGTCAGAAATTTTTAAAAATATTTAAGAAAAATCCAACGAGCAACGAGCCGAACGAGACGAATGACGAATGACGAATGACCGTAGGATACTCGTGATTTGAAAAATATTTTTAAAAATCTCTAAGATAAACTCTCGGCCGACTCGGCCGACTCGGCCGACCGTAAAAAGCGATTTGTGAAATTATATTTTTGCAAATTTTCTTTTATGCCCCTGTTACGAGTTGACATATTCCTCTTACATTTTTATTGAGAAAAGAAACAACAGTAATTTATTTTTATTTATCATTGGAAGAACAACTAAGTACTTTACATTCAAAAATAATTTTTAAGTTAATAGTATAGGAAAGTGTACGATTTATAGAATTTAAAAAGCAGATATTTACAACACCTTGGTAGCTCAGTGGGAAAAGCTCGGTTATTTGTTCGAATGGTCTATGGTTCGATCCCCATGCCGGTCAGAAATTTTTAAAAATATTTAAGAAAAATCCAACGAGCAACGAGCCGAACGAGACGAATGACGAATGACGAATGACTGTAGGATACTCGTGATTTGAAAAATATTTTTAAAAATCTCTAAGATAAACTCTCGGCCGACTCGGCCGACTCGGCCGACCGTAAAAAGCGATTTGTGAAATTATATTTTTGCAAATTTTCTTTTATGCCACTGTTACGAATTGACATATTCCTCTTACATTTATATTTATTTTAATATAATCATTTGCATTAAACTGCAGAAGAGAATTAAAAAAGAAACAAGAGGTAAGTTATAATTTTATTTATTTCCCAGGCCCCCTTTACATCCCAATGGACTTAACGCCCTTTACAACTAAGACTAAGTCTACGTTAACAGGACAAAGACGCAGACATTCGCATTTGAATGTGCGCGGTCTTGAGCCACCCCCTTTCCTTACACTTTTACAAAGGCATGTTTTAAGGCCTCACAGCCTTACAACATCCTGTCATTTATTAAACGTTATGTGTTCCGATGTGAAGGGTAAGGAATGGTTAAAACTAAGAAAGGCAAAAATGCTAATCGAAAACATAAGCCCTTCGCATTGGAGACACATAACGGTGTCTTAAAATATCTGTAAAAGATGTATAGTTTCTTACAAATTTAAGTCCAATTCCTGTTAACATTCATTAATATTAAAACATATTGGACGTGAACATTATAATTAATATAATAAAGACTTAGATTAAATAAATAAAATAAAAGTTGTTACAAATTTGAAAAATTAAAAATAATGACAAGACTACAATTTCTTTTTTAATTATAATTAATTAAAAACTAAGGGCCTTATGAAACAACTACAGAGGCAAAGAGGAAGTGAAAAGGCAAGAATAAAATGTAAGTATTTAAAATAACAGGGCAGCATTTGTTGCATAGCAATCAGGCGCCAAAATTTACAAAATAAATTACGAAATGACGTGGCCCTAATATAATGTCGTCTTTAAAAACACACACTTACATTATTAATAAACTACAAAGTACTAATTATCTTAAAAATATTCAATTTCCTACAATAAAATACATATGTGTTCACTTAACCGATGTCGGAATAAAACTAAAAAGTTGATGTCTAATATCTGTACTCTTCGTAGACATCAATATTTTGAATATTAAGGGAAAATGAATGTGTATTTTAAACAAATTAAAATAAAATAAAGTAGAAGCATTAAAAAGTTTATGAAAGTTGTAAAAATAAACATTATAAACACAGGATTCAATAATTAAATGAAGGTAGCGTGGTTTTCATATTTTTAAGAATAACTAAATATTTACAAGTGTACACGAAATGACACTGCATATAAAAGTATCTACTTTTAATTAAAAGAATAAAATTTAGAATAGGAAATTTTAAGTCAAAATAACCAAAGTATTTGGAAAAACTGCACTAAAACATGGGATCAAACAGAAAGGCCCCCCGTACACAGTACAGGTAGCCACAACTGTCTTCAGCTATAAAACAATCTTGCCGACACAGAAAGGAATGAACACTTGCAAAGTATAACAATCCACTTATAAAATAAAACTAATCCTTCTCCTATGGCTGGTCCACCCAACTGATATCCTCGATAATCCTCGACAAAAAGTATTTCTAATAAATGCTTAAACTATATATTGTAGTACCATCAATTCAATTCCATACCCTGCAAAAATTAAATTTATTAATACTTTAATACATCTATTATAAACACTTTTATAAAATTCAAATATTAAGAAAACAACAAACTCCTTGAAAATAATTAAAAACGGAAGAATTACAACGTTAAATATTGCCAGAATTATTTGAGATCATCAGATGTTTTTACCTACTCTCGCTACAAGGCTCTCTAAATTTTTGGGGCAGTAAACATACATTTTATATAAATTAACCTATGATGGTGAACCTACAAAAACAAATGTCACCCGCTTATTTGTCATTGGTTATGACATGTTAGCTTAGGTTATTAATCACCAAATACAGATTTTTAAATAATTATTAATTTTCAATAGTATATTAAAGCAATTTCTATTTTTGTCATGAAGGAAGATTATCAAAAACGGCAGTTATTGTAAATTTAGAAAGTTATTTGTAGATCGTAATGGTCAGACTTATTAATGAACGGCAACCATTAAAAAGGTATGTATATCTTTATTTTCTTATTGATATATTGCAAACGCAATAATAATAATGGTGATAACAAATCAAGGGCAAAAATACAAAGGTTTTTAATATGTGTTTGTAAATACAAAACTAAGGCACGATATTCACGTACTTAGGTCGACCTACGTTAAAAAACTGCAAATTAAAAACTCTTGTATTTTGCACTTGCTTTTTTTTCACCGTTAATATTATTACGTTTGTAATATATCAACATGAAACTGATGAAATACCCACTTTGTAACGGTGGCCCTCCATTAGTAAGTCTGATTGCAATTACGTTTAGACTTAGTATGTAATTGGATAATTTATTTCCTATATTTTCCAGGATGCAGAAACATGACTACTTAATAATATTCGAAAATAAATAACCGTAAACGGTGATAGCAACTTATTCAAACTCGATTTATAATCCGTAAAAGCCTTTGTAAAAGAGTCAAAAATGATTATTTGGATTTGAACATCTTAATAAATAACGGTAATAGTAATTAATGAACATTAAATAATTTTAAACAATTAATGAATTGATCCTTTTAGCTGGTACGATGTTTAGATCTTATTTTAAATGGTTTTGAATCATAATTCGCAACTAATTGCTTGGAACATTTTCTTTAAACTCTTGCTACTCGCTCAATTGATTGCCGGTTAGGGAACTAGAACAATTGTTAATATCTAATTTACTTTGGGACATCTACATCAATGATATTAATTTCCTATAAATTTATTTATATTTTGTTTGTAAATATAAATAACTAAAACTTTTCATTTTAGGAAACAATGTATTCTATCCAAAGCCCATACGAGAATGTCGCTTTATTTACTAATTGATTGAAACAACAAAAGTTACTAGTTTGTGTGTATTCTGAACGTCCTGGAATTGCAGATATCGATTTACTTTAAGAATATGTTGGGATCTTGGATTATTAAATAATTATTTAGTGTATGGAATGTTAGTTATGTTTATGTAATTTATAGAAAACATTTATTAAAAACATTTCAGAATTTATCGATTTGCTCAAGAATAAGAATTTTTATAAATTTAAAGAAATTGATTTCTAAGTCAAATTGTAAATACAAATAGTACTCACTGGGTATCTTTTCGGGATGTCCTCTTCAGTGGCTATCAGTTGCATCTGCAGACGGTTTTCTCATCTTCCTTAGCCATTAAGCAAACTCCCCCATTGTCTAAACCCATTTATTTTTTTTGAAGACACTTTTTTTATTAAAACGCCCGAGTATTTTTATTTAAGGGACAATATTAATTACTGGGAGGGCATTAAAACGGTTTTAAACTACGCACTTTTAAATACGAAAACGCGAGTCCTCGCAACTGATCCAACGTCTTCTTTTGCAGCTTAAATCAAAACAAGTCTGTGTTTTACAACAGCTAAAACACAAATAAATAAATAAATTGCAATGAGTTTCATAGAGATAACAATAAACTTAGTGACCCTCTTATCGCAAATCAAAGACCCCGCATTTACAACAAAGGACGTCACATAAAGACGTGTGTAACAGTAGATTTCGACTATGTTAATCATAGAACTAAATGTACAAATTAAGAATTTAAAGTGCTTTAATTGAATTCCGGAAATTTAGATTTTTGAATGGTAAATAGAATAGTTTAAACCAACCCGGAATATTCTGAATTAAAAATCCTATTTATTAGAAAATATAATACTTAGATATACTTACCTATAAAAACACAGTTTCTTTAACATATTTGTCCGAGGGGATGTCTTGAATAGGTCCTCCATGAATAATCTGCGAAATAGAGAAAAAATAATTACTAACAATAAGTATTATCCAAAAGTAGTAGATTTAATAAAGAAGTAATATCAATCGCAATTCACCTTAGATTAAGGGTTGCAATTCCAATTTGAAGGGATTGTTATTTAAACACGTTTGCTTGCTTTGGAATTTTACGTCCAACTGATTCATGTTTCAAAACTGCAATGCATTAGAGAGTTACACAAAAACCGATAAGCTTCATATCAGTGCCCCCACAGGTCAGCTCACCTGATATCGCCAAACGATTTCGAGCATTTTAATTTAATTCATAGCTTTTAAAACACCAGTAAAACATTCAAATTTAAAATATAATTTCCGAATAAAATCCCTTCAATTAGTCCCTCTAATTTAGTTTTTTTGAAAACTATTAAAAAGCATATAAAACAATTATAGTAAAAGTCTTAAATCAATGTATAATTAATTAATTAATCTAATAGCAGAATTCAATTAAAAGTGACTATATTTGTTTAAACATTATAAGAAAATACATATATTGATTTCATAGTCTGTGTCCGTTAGGCACCTATCCCTGTTTAACTCAAAAAATTAATTCTTATGCAAGCATATTTATTAATACTAATTTTAATAATATATATGATTGTAGTTTATTTAATTTTATTATTTCAAATATTCTAAATTTATGTATTCATTTCGTTATAAATATGAAAAATAAAGTGATTTTTTAATTTCCGAATTTATATCGTTTCCCGAACAACAAGTTCCATCTCTTGCGTAAAGCAGTAACTGAATTAGCGAGAACAGTTCGCTGAAATATGCGAGCCTGGCTAAAAATATTTGCTCTTCCATTCATTCGCAGAGCGCACCGTCTATAAAATTTCATCACATTTTAAAAACTGAAATAAGCCGCATTTAAAATTAAAAGAAAAACCAAAAATACTAATCAACATATTATACGAAAATTAATTATCAAGTTTAAAAAAATTACTATACACCTAAACTAGCCGCGTAAAAAATTTAATATCAATAAATTCTGTTTTCTGTTGACCTTCGTATTAAAAAGGAAATTGTTATTTTTCTCTATAAATGAATAAGTAATTTAATAGTCACTAATTAAATTTTTTCCACTGTCCTTAGTGTTTCCACGTACTTTGGTTCAATTTCTAAATAAGCGTTCGCAATGATATAATTTAAATTAATTATGTCAAAAGTGTTCTTTCTAACGTTTAAAATTTTCAAAATATACCCATTCACTCCAATAATATAAATAAATTTTTGAGCAATGAGGTCAGATAGCTCCGAAGTGCAGATGCACTTTAACGCCAAATTACATTGATTACCTTATCGAATTTGTGCAAAATGTTACCTAAAACGTTCCTATACAAATCAACCTTGAATTCTTCACGTGTTTCCTCAGAGTCCATTGTCCACACATATAACAACAGTCAAAATACATTTATCCACAAAGAACTGAATATGTCCATCATAAAAACTTGATTTGATTTTTATGACTAATTTTTAAGTACAACATGTTATTAACACTACCTTTTCATTAGGTAATTTGATATCTTTCGATGACAGCTTCAAAATTAAATTTAATTGGATGTAAAGAAAATTTAATTAAATGCAAATAGAAAAACAATCTTCTTCAAAAGTAAAATTGATCGGTCACACTCAGTTTCATTGTGAATTTAAGTTAATAACCTAATAAAGGTAATTGTTAGACTTATAATCTGCTATATATATGTGTGGATAATTTTTTACAAGGGTCTCCGTTATTAGAAGTAATCTTTAAAAGCGGAGTGCAGAACTACTATAAACAATTAAGACCTCCTTAAGTCAAATGAAATGTTTGTTCGAACTTTTCAAGTAATAAAAGGCATACAAACACTGTTATTAAGTAATTTGTTAGAGCAGGGGTAAAGTAAAATAAGTAATCGTTTTCATCAGAAACAATTAACATTTTCGTATGTAAAAAAAATCCGTAGAACTCATTTCCGAATAGTTCGTTTCAATATCACAGGTGTAATAGAAGAAGTACCTAATTAAAAATTGCCATTTTAGGTTCACTTTTTTGCACAAAATTTTACGATAAAAAAAATGTAGCGCCGTTATTTACAGACCAATATTTAAAAATTATACAAATTCGGATTTGGCAGCCTTTTTGGCTTCAGATAGGTCTAAGAAACCATAGGCGTGCTATTTCAAAGCTTTGAAAAAAACGTTTTTCTTTTTGAAAAAACATGGATTTTAACCCATGTTTTTTTGGCAAAAAGGAAAAAAATAGAATTGCTTTATATTGCAAGGGGATATTCCTACGTACCCCTAGCAACAATAGCCGGTGTTATTTCCTGGCGCTCTCGCTCTAAAATAAAAATTTTCGATAAAACTAAATAAATAAATAAAAAATACACTTTAACTCACAAAAACAATTGTAGCGCTCTCATTTTGGATGCAATCATTACAAGCGAGACGGATTCGGAATTCTGGGACTTTTCTACATAAGATACATGTAAAATAAGTATAGGGCGCAATGTTAATTTTTTGAGTAATTAAGGGTTGAAGTTTTAGGTTCATTTTTGTAGCAGAAAATTATACGTTAAAAAAATTGTGGCGCCGTTATTCGTGGACGGATTTTCAAAAACTATCCAGAATCGGATTCTGCAGACTTTTTGGCTTCGGATAGGCCTAAAAAAACATAGGCGTGCTATTTGAAATTTTTAAGAAAAACGTGTTCAAAGAGTCCGACTTGTAATTAATTTTTTGTAAATTTTTACATTGAAAAATCGTAGCTCGATTATTTGTTAACGCATCTTTAAAAACTTTTCAGATTTTGAAAGGCAATTTATCGGAGCGTAAGATTAGGCAAAAAAATCATTACGGACCTGTGTTAGGTCTAAAAGAAAAACGCGTTCAAAGATTTCAAAACAAATGTTTTGCCTTCTTTGCTGGTGTCTTGTGCTTATTGTTATCAACTTTATCTAGATCCTAAAGTAATCACATAAATCGGCGTCTACTGTACTTATAAAAATGTCAAAATAGGGAGATTACTCGCCTTTAATGCAAATGTTTCGTTTTCACTACTTAAACGCGACATATTCAGTATTTAGTTGTCTCAACTATAAAAAAATTCTGTCATTGAATAACTATATCGATAAAATTAGAAAAAAAACCTAAGAATATTAATTGATCGCTTAAAGATTATAACGAACAAGTCTACATTCAGTAATAAAGTTTTAATTAAGTACGGAAACTTGATGATACTAATACGTTAATTATGTAATGTTTATTTGCATTGTAAACGGGGAAATCCTGAATGTCGATGACATTCACCGAGGTAATTATACATACAGTACAGGTGATTTACGATAGCATATCGTTTTTTTTACATTTATAACATTTTTTCATAAATCGACATACCTACTGACCGATTAATCTGTGGGCAACACGTTTATTTTACCATTTTATTTAGCTCCATCGTGGAGAACGAGAAATTTGGAAATATTATTTTGCTACTCGCTAAATCGAATAGAAAAAAAATTCAGAACACTTGATTAATTTAAACAAATTAAAATGTTATCTTTTAATTAAATTAAATGGTATATTTTAGATACGTGAGCCCACAATATTAGTAAAATATTCCGTAAATAAAGTATGTAGTCCGCAATTTTAATTTTTAGTGCCTAGTTATTTATATTTTAAATAAACTTAGCGATGCTACTTGTTTAATTGTGTCCAAACCTCAACGCGTTAATAAAGTTCAGGCATGGTAGTACAGTAGACGCCGCTTAATGTGATCACTTTGGGCCTAGATAAAGTGATTACATTAACCCACTGATAACAATAAGCGTAAGACACCAGCGAAGAAGATAAAACATACGTTTTGAAAGCTTTGAACGCTATTTTCTTCGAAACCTAACATTGTGCCCTGTTGTTTTTTTTGGCTGGTCTTAGGCTCCCATAAACGGACTTTCATAATCTGAAAAGTTTTTAAAGATCCGTAAACAAATAACCCAGTTACAATTTTTCAAAGCATAAAAGAAAAAAATTATTACAAGTCGAACTCTTCGAACCCGTTTTTCTCGAAAATTTTAAATGGCACGTCTATGGTTTTTTGAGCCTATCCGAAGCCAAAAAGTCTGGCAAATCCGAACCTGAATAGTTTTTAACGATTTCTCCACATATAACGGTGCTACAATTTTTTAACTTATAATTGTGTGCTACAAAAAAGTACCTAGAACTTCAATCCTTAATTACTCGAGAAATTGTCGAAAATTTTGAGAGTTGAAAAGGGAACAGGGAAGAATGGCTCGGCTATGTCGTTTTGGGGTCCATGGAAAAGCCCCGTAAAAATTGAAAGCAAATCCATTACCTACAATTTTATTCCTCCAATTTAGCAAAGGTGTTAATCCAGCGTTTTCCAAACTGGGAGGCGCGGCATATGATTAAATATTTTTAAGGGAGACGGGGTTACACAGTTTGAAAACCGCTGTCCTATTGACAATCCGTTTCAGAAATAAACCAATTTATTTTTTAAATTATTTAAATGTAATGTAAGGGCTGTTCAATGTGATTACTAGCAAACAATTTATTTCAATAAACTTTTTTTCTATCGTCGCTAATAAACTCAGGAAAAATGATTTATGTTTGTAATACGTGCAAGTTAATATTCGAAACGAAACCATGTGGTTTTACTACGTTTGGGCGGCTCTTGTAGATGTGAGGCAGGTCAGTTTACTACTTTCATTCATGGGTCAAGATCGTCTGCACAACGACGGCGTCGAGTGTTCATCAGGATTGCCAAATGTTCAAATTTAATAAATAGAAAAACTATTTGGCATTTGCCACTATTTTAAAACGTCTTAAAATAACAATTAAGAAGAAAAATTATCTACATAAGTTGTACAAAGAAGTGCGGTTTAATTAAATTGCAAGATTTTAGTGAATGTTTTCAGCTGTTACAATTAAAAGAAAAGTTTTATCTAAATTAAGACAAGAATCAAAGGGGAGTTAATTATGATTAAAATTTGGCCAATTCTATCCAAACAACAATGGATTTTGTTGATGTGGCTCATATTTTAGAAATATAATGTATAAGGGAACCTGTTGTACCTTGGTCCCTTTGTACCTAAAGCAACTTAATTTTTTTTAATATTTGCGAGCTTTCGTGACTCATCATTTTCGATGTTTCAAATGCCACATTGACAGACATTAACATAAAGTTAGCAGCAGCTGGTCAATGTACTTTGTTAATGTATGAGATCAATTAGAAATTTTTAATCGAAAAATGTAAGTCTTTATATATTCGTTTTACTTAAATATCTTATTGATTTTTCTTACCTAATAACAAATTACTCATCGTAATAGAAATATTATTTATTAATGTTTGCATAGTAGTGGTCCGATTTTGGCACAGCATAATCTTTAATTTTATTTTTGGGTTTAAACATCAAGGGTCAGTGTGTTGTACCTCGGTCACTGTCAATAAATTGTACCTTGGCCCTAAGATCAACGTGCAATAAATAAAAATTTAGATATACCTTTGTTATAAATTCTTATTGTTTTTTTATTTTGCTTCAGATAATATGCCTCGCAAGTCTAACGAAAAATTTAAATTTTTGCAAAATTAACCATTAAGTGTGTGAAATTTTAGTATACGAGAAAAGTTTTGTTAATTTTTGAAACAATTTTAGAGTCATCTCAAAGAAAAACATTAGTAGTTGTTATAATCCCAAAAATAAATATATAGTTTTCATAGAACAATGAGTTTCATTTTACTTAATGTGAATAGGGCCAAGGTACATCACTTCTGTTGTACATAGGCCATAGATCCACTAATTTTTAAATCTTATAGCAATTTGAGTAAACGGTTGGTAATGCTTTCAAATATTTTATGATGAATACCTTATTAGTGCCCCACTACGATGCAATTCATTTTATCAACAAATTGTTAGATATACAATTTAAAAAAAAAATACAAGTGAAAAAAGGACCGAGGTACAACAGGTTCCCCTACAGAATTAAATTTTTAGAAGTGGATTTTGTATTGTTTGGAAAATGCCATCAAGGATCCCTGTAAATGCATGAAACGATACTTAATAAAATTAGTTCAAGTCTAATACAAAAACTTTACTTCTAATACATTTCAGAAAGTCAATTTGGAACAGTTTTCTACTCAACGGATTGGATCATTTGTATGGAAAGAATACGAAGATTACTCTGATGCACATTACATATAAAATACTTATGGAATTGACGATGTTATATAAAATACAATCATAATTTCTATGTTAATATCTAATATAACCTGTTACTCAAAGGGTCTTAATGAATTACTCTATTTGAAACGAATTTAGTTTTAAAGGTAGGTGGATGTTTGTCTTGTCTTGTATCACTTTAATTTCAACACGATGGAACGTTTTAAAATTGAAAAGTTTAGTCTATGGAGGCAGTTCAACTCAAAACAAACAATTCCATTCAGATAAAAAGGTTTATTTTATTTATAAGTAATTGAAAATTAATTTTATTTCATTAACAAGTAATGTTTATTTGTTTAAGGGATGCAAGGTTAATAGTTATTTGAATGAGGTTATATAGTAAGTACTTTAAAGCTTGTAATTGAGAAGTATAGAAATAGCTTGCCTTTAAATAGTCTGAAAAACTATTTTATTCAATTAAGCTGTTTTGTGTAGGCACAAAGAGCTTGAACTTTAAATGCATTTTCTAAAATCTAAAGGTTTAATTAAGAATAGATTTAAAATAAAATTTGAATCTAACCGAAATGCGCAAAATTTATATTCAATTAGCCAAATAATTCGGGATTTATTATTTATGTATTTTATACCGTATGTAAACTGTGTTTCGATAGCGCGATGGATCAATTAATTAAATAAATAAATAGCTAAGATACGATTTTAATTTAGTTGAAAAATAAGAGCGTTATATAACGTTACTTTTCTTTCATAAATTTTCCCTTAATTTACTTCACGGCCGTAAAGTATCGGCTATTTCCTGAATTCTCGAAAATGAGTTTAACACAATAGGAGTGGGTTTTGCCATTTGTATTTTAGTTTTTCCGATAATTTTGATTGTTCAATTATTAATGGTAAGTCAAAATGTTCCTCCAGTTATTTAAATAAATCCAGTAATTCACAAACATAGAAAGTTTTCCATTATTAATGAAATAAATTGATGCATATTATAGTAAAAATAATTATTGTAACAATTTGTATAAGGGTTTTTAATAAGAATATCTTTTTAAAAAATGCTTAATTAGAGATTGTTTTTATTTGCTCCACTTTAAACTTATTGTGCTTTGCTAAAGTGTTACATGAAAGGACATAAGTAAGAATAATTATATCCTGAAAGTGTTGACAAGATAATAATATTTATCAATAATTATTATAAAAACGGTATATAATAACTCATAAATAAGACACGAAAGGATCATTTATTTATTTCTTCATAAAGTTATTTAAATTAACTTGTGCAATGTTTTAAAATCTCGCTAAAAGACCGTTTCGAAAAAGGTACTCAATTGCTACTTTATTATGTTCATTAAACAAAGATATTGAAATTTTATCTTTGATCGATAAATTATAATTCGATTATAATTTCTTAAAATTGCACAATTCAAATGTGCTCACTACTATTGTTGATATTAAAATTTAAGATTTTGTAGATAAAATTTGTAAGTATGCATTAATTATCAATAATAATACTTATTACGTTACTTTTTCTACAAAAATTAATAGTGTTTCCCTTTAAAGATGACAGATTTTTGTGAATTTAATAAAATAAAAGCTAAAGCCTAATTTATTTATAAGTTATTGTTCAATAAAATGTTTTTTTAATCATGTTACTGCACTACCAAATAAGTAAAGCTATAAGGCGTTAATTTTCCATTTCATTTAACATCATGAATTTAGTCTGCATGATTTCTAAATCTGCCTCCTACACATTGAATGTGCTGCAGACACACTTGATATCATCATCGATACAGTTTTTAGTAAATAAATAAACAATATAATAATTTATAGATACTTATGTAAAGGAGACACTTAACTTTGTGATATTGAATGCCACACACTTTATATTATTACCCCCCTGAAATTAAATGTAGGTACTGAAGACTTTAGAAAGATTGTTTTATTACTATTTGCTATTTTTTTTAAGTAATTTAAAAAATTAAATGATTAGAGCAGAAAATTCTATTTTCTATTGTAAAGAACTCGGCACAGTTTACTTGAGATTTGGGTTTCGGTAAAATTTCATTTTGGCAACTAAATATTTTAGTAGGTATATGAGGTTTAAATAAAAACATAGTTTAACAATTAATAGTACTTAACATACAGAGGATACAATGTAAATATGTGTATTAATATAACATAAGTTTTAGCATCGCAAATGTTGGGAAAACTAATGTAAGAAAGGTATTTAACCCTCCGCATACTAGGTGACTAAATGTCACATGCCATACTAGGTGGGGTTTGCCATACGCCAAAAATAAAATGAAATAAAATCCACAAAATTGAAAAATGATAAGAAATATATTTTAATAACCAATAATGAATAGGTTAAAGTAAAACATATTTATTTATGCATTAGAATAGACTTTTATTAATAAAAATAGAAAAACTTAACTTTTTCTTCAACTTATAAACTATTGAGACATTTCTTGAGTACTAAATTCCAATGACACGTGTCAATTACGATACCGAATATTAAGAAAATCTAACAAGAATTTCATTCTTGCCTCCTTATTGCAATACAAATTAAGTTCACGGCAATTTCTTAATGATTCGCAATAATTTAGACCAATAAAATACACGAAAAAATAATTAAATAATTTTAATCGTTTCCTCTCACTTGCATCGACAATATTATCGTATCTTTTCGCTCCCTTCCACTCATTGCTATGGTAAATACATTTTTTGAATACAAAATCGATATTTACTAAATTAAATTAAAATTTTTAATTTGAAGGAGCGCACAATAAATTATACTAATATAATAAACACGAGGATGTGCGCATTCGAGCGAAAAGTGGCACATTTCCGAGCGAGGGAGGCAAATGAAGCGCGACGCGGAGCGGCGCGCTTCATTTTCCCGAGATCGGAATGTGCCACTTTGAGCTCGAATGTGCACACTCGGTTTTAAGCTCGATTACCAAACATGCCGTTTTAACAAAAAAAAAATTGTTCCCGTTAGTTATACCCCACCTAGTACACGGAAGATTAATAGAATTTAAAGTAAAACACGAAAAATAATTACATAAATTTAACTGCCCTTAAAAAAACAAGAATGCTGTTAAATCAACTAAAAATGTAAGTGTTACAAATCATTTTATTTATTAGAGAAAAATATTTAAAAAAATCAACTTGGCAACCTCTGTAACTCAAGAACCAATGATATTCGAACCATGGCATATTTAATCAGTGTTTTATAAACTCCAAAAATGAGTTGGTAAAATGTAATTTTACTGAAATTTAAATCTCATAGAAACGATGTGGGGTTCTTTCAAATTACAGTCAGACAGTGATCACTTCTGTCCTCCACCATGCTCAATTTTGACAGAGTCGGTTGAACTGTAAATGACAACTTAACAAAATGAATTTCTTCAAAATTGATCACGTTATTAAACATTGAATGATATAATATTATATATTACTTCAAAGTATTTAAAATTGCCGCTTTTTTATTTTGTTGAAGTCCTCAATTGCTTTATTATGGTGGAAAAACATACAATAATTATAAAAGATCTAGAAACTGCGGAGCTATAATTTTAAGTTGGTACTGAAAAGCCAAACCGAGTGACAAAATTGGCTCCCATCTAAATCGATTGAGTGATCACCCCCTGGTCCCAACCATCCAAACTAATGTAAACCAAAAACCGCCCAGATAAACGAAAATTTGAATTTTTGCCACAAACTGATATATGACACATAAAACCTCACTAATCAACCGACACAGAATTTTTAGTTCTAAATAAAGCTATTGTTAAATAAAAAGGAAATATTAACGCCGAATTGTATAACAAAATACTTTATGGATGATCAGATATTCCGTTATTTATAAAATTCCTTCGTTACCATAGCAATTAAGGCAAAACTTAAAAAGGTAATTCGGACAACACAGAAACTCGGATAAGTGAACCTTGATTAACACGCAAGCTTGGATAAACGAGTTCGGATAATCGAGACCAGTATAATTTTTCAAAATATTTATAACAAACTCAAAATTATTATTTTTTGAAATACAAATAAATTGCTTTTTTTTTAAATAAATAATGTCATTCTTTTGCATCATCTGGTGCAATTTTATTAAGATTCATCAATGAATGTCTGTATTTATTTTAGAAGTATTATCTGACATTGTTATTAATCGTTTTTATAATTGATAATAGAGGTAATTACTGTTGTATAGAATCATAATTCAAATATACTACATATGTATATCATTATAGAACTATGAAATTGTTTACACGAACGCCAAATAACACTGTAAAAAGATATCACAAAAAGGCCTTATTAAGTTATTTAGTACCTACATTCATTATAAGTTAAATACAAGTATGGTGTAAAATGTATTTACAACATCTTTGAAAATTACAAGTTTCCGTGACCAAAAGGTTAAAGTCCGACCTTGCACATTTACGAATCACAGTGTAAACTGGCAATAAACTATTAGTCTCCTAAATTAGCCGACAGGAAACAAAAATGATATCAATGTCCGTTAACGCAACAATTTTATCTCATATAAGTATTTGCTTGTTTATTAATAACCGAAGAAAATTAAAAACAATTAGGTACCTACTTATAATGAGCAAGCAGATAAACACAGAAACGCCGAAACTTTAAATAAGTTTCTCAACTTAAAATTCGTAGAGAAATCTATATAAAAACTTGATAGATAATCTAATAATTAGTTTTATGCAATTGAGTAACTCCAACAGTTAATTTATATTTATTTTATTAATAAATGTACACCGATTTGTTTCAATTAATAATTTACTAAAGCCTCTTTCCTTGTATGGGTAACATCTTAATGTATATTAATATATACCGAAGTTCTACCTTTATTATTTTTGTGTATTTTGATTGTTGAAATTTAAAAAAATACAATTTTTCTAATATCCGGTTATTAAAATGTCGTTATTAATTTTTTGTGTTTTTATGATTATAAAACTTAAATGCCCCGGTATGTTCATATATGCCTACTAGTGATACAATTTTATTGTAAATTCTTTTCACTTCCGTTCAAAACAGAAGAGAATAAAAGTTTATTAATATTTAAAGCTAGAGAATGTGTAATGAACTAATTTGAGAAAAGGCATGAGTTAATACACGTCTCCTTTATTTAAATTTCTGACTATGCCAAAGCTGAAGTTAGAATTAATAGCTTAATCTTTAAACGCAAAGTGTTTGAAAATTGACCAGCAATTCCGAGATAGTTGTTTATTACATTGCCCATAATATCTATCCATCAGGTTGGCAATAAAGTTATTTCGCTTTTCACAAATCGAAGAGCGTAACAATTCTTTTGAATCACTTCGGTCAATAGCATCGATGAGTATTAAAAGGCACTAACTCCAAAAAGGTCCTATTTTGACTTTTACACGTGAACTACACTTTTAGGCATTGTCCAACGATTGGTGAAGAAAATAACTGAGAAAAATTACAGAGAGGTGTGATGTATCACAGACAACAATCGAAAATCTTTGCAAATGCCTTGGACTTGCTAAGACGCTGGATATTTGGGTTCCACATGAATTGAAAGAGATTCATTTAACACAACAAATGAGTATTTGCCATATGCATCCCAAACACCATGAAGTGAATTCTTTTTTAAAATGAATCATCACAAGTGTTGATAACCGGGTTGTCCACAATAACATTATTCGAAAAAATTCATGGTATAAGCCTGATGAACCAGCCCAAACTACATCAACAGCTGAATTTCTTACAAAAAAAATTTGATGGGTTATATAGATGTTGTATTTTTTGAGCTGCTTCCAAAGAACCAAACGACCAATTCAAATATTTACTGTCAACAACTGATATGATTGAAGGAAGCGATCAAATATAAACGACCAAAATTGACTAATGATAAAGGCATTATATTGCACCATTACACCGCTCGAATTCACACGTGTTTAGTCGCCCGTCAAAAATTTTTGGAGCTTGTTTGGAAACTGATGTGACACCCACTAGATAGCCCTGACCCTGCGACATCAGACTACCACCGATCTTCAAATAGTAAAAAAATTACCAATGGTAATGACCTGAAATTGCACTTGGTACAATTTTTTGCTACTAGAAGTTCTACCAACGTATAATTGTGAAGTTACCAAAAAAATGACAAAAGATCATTGATCATAATGGTACATTTATAATTGATCAAAATCCATTCTTTGTATTAAAATCTTGAGTTTTATATCAAACTAAAAAACCGAAATTACTGTCTTGCCAACCCGATATAATGTATGGACTTTTACCAACTACTTCAAAAAGTAGTGAAATATTTTTTTCTCAATTAGCACAATTTAAATATAGTATTTAAAATGTTAATTAGGTCGGTAAGTTAAATTAGTAATAATAATTATGTTATAAATTAACCAATTAGAATTCTTATTTGAAGCCTTGCATTTAAATTGTGCTTTTAAAGTGTTAGTAAAATACACTCCTTCAGACTAATAAATGAAACTCGATTTCCTATATATGTGTTCATAATAAAACATAAGTAATGTTTAATAAAAATTTTAAAAAGTTATAAAAAGCGACTTTGTCCACTGAAATAGTTGAGCACAGATTTATGCCTTATTTTCATAAAAAAAAGCGTTTATAAAATTTTAAATTGCGGTTTTATTGTACCAATTTGCTACCGCCTAATGGTTTCCCTTTCAAAACTGTTTAAGCTAATAAATTTTACAACAGAATTACAATTTTACAATCAATTAAATGTTTGCCGTGGAATTACTTCAATATGTTGGAGGTCTTTAATCGTATAAAACTATTCGTATATCTTTGGTGTGTTTCTTGTATTTCTTTCAATTAATGGTAAGCTTGATATGTTCCTTAAAATGTGTATTTAGGTACTGTTCAACGCGAAGAATTGTTATAATTTATAGTTTATCTTTTTCTTATTACAAATTCATTGAATCTTGTGAAGAAGTCTCGTTATACGATATTTTATGCGTTTTCTGATCGTTTACTCGCGTCATTAGCTTCCGTCAGTGTGTATCATCTCTATTAAGACTTTATTAAGATTTTGCTATACGAAATTAATCAGGAAGTTAAATTTGTTAAATGCAAAGCAACAATTAAACTGAATCATCTTGTATTTCTACAATAATATTCTCAATTATAGCTATTTTAAGTACATTATATCACAATCTGAATTGAAAGCACTTCTAAAATATTTTATTTTGCTTGTAGACTTGGGTACTTTACTTTAGTGACTCACAATTAATAATATCGTAAATATTTGTCCTAATTAAAACAAGATAAAACCTGAAATATTTTAATATGTTTTGCTCGTTATCTCGAATACCTACAGATTTACCAAAAATCTAATTTCACAATATTTTTTAATTTAGTCATTGATTTATCCGTGTATGTCGTATCAAAATGTAGAGATATTATCAGTTTGTATTTAGTACCCGTATCTATAATATATTTTATTATTATGTACCACTAACAGAGTTAATTTTTATATGAAAATATTATTTATTTAATAAAAGCGAATAATTATTAGTTCAAACTTTTTTAAAAGACTTTTTGATAGCTTTAGGGGGACAGGCCATAACAAGAAATAGGAATAAAATGTTTTTGTACCTTTGACCAGCAAATAAAAATCGGTCAAAATTATTTAAATTATAAAGCATAAAGCCTAATTACTTTTTAAATTATTCCAAATATTGAGCTATTAATTGTTTACTATTTTATTTAAATACCAATAACACTATATCAGTGATTCCCAAACGTATACACTAGAAACCCCTTTAAAAACAATAGGGTTTTACATTTTATTGAAAAAAACCCAAATTCTTGAGTAAAGCATTATTTGTAAAAATCAATGTCTTTTCTAAGACTCAATAAATTTATAATTGCAATGGAAAATAAGATAAACGTTTCATTTTAAATGTCAATATCTTGGAAATTATAAATATCAATTACAATATTTTTTATTTTTTATGTAGGTGGGTACATTGTATAAAAAATGGGGATTTCTATTTGGATTAATAGTCGACCGAAGTGTTTGCAGATAATTATATTGTAGCTGATTGTGGTTAAGTCTTGTTCTTAAAATTAAATAGTTTTGCTCTAAAATATTCTGGACTATCCAAGATGTTATTGTGGCTATGATATATTTTCTAATAATGTTGGAAAGGTCTACATAAATTGCAAAAGTAAACGGTAGAAAGTAGTTAATAACACAAACACAGATATATTTACTAATGTATTGAAATAATTTTAAATTAAACTCGTTTAACATAACAAATTAGTTAGTTGAATGTTATTAAGAACGGTCGTGTACTTAGAAACGTATACGTTTGTTAGAATAAATAATTCATGTACACCTTGTCATTCAAATGCTACAAATTGTCATCGTTCGGTTTTTCCGACGGCTAAGAACTCCAATGATCCAGAAAATATGACATAATTAATTACATTCCTGAATTTTCAATTTAATTTTTTTCCGGTCGAAGAATTTAACAGTATTTGCGATACTATTTATAGTTAAGTAGTGGGTTGAAACAGCTACTTAGTAATCAGTGCATATATAATCCAATACCTAAATTTCAGATAAGTCGGCGTCTGATTAGAAAGGAATCCTCAATGCAAATTAGTTGGCTATCTTTTAATTTTTTATTTTCCCGAATTTCAAAATATTCATTTTTCTTAACACGACATTTAAATTAAGCCATTACCATATTTCCGACATTTTTGGCATTGAATAATTTTGAAAATTTAGAAAGCACCGTCGCCTACTATAATATAAATATTGAAATTAAACATTTTAAGTTTTTATTATCAATTTAGAGATGTGACAAAAGATTATATTTTTTTGAGAATTAGACTAAATCAGTAAAAATCGTTTTGATATCAAATCTTAGAAAATTTGTGACAAACGAATTAATAAAGTAACACCCAATAATGTTTAATAAAAGTCAACAATTAAATTCGAAAATTTTAGCACTAAAATATCAAAAACTAAAAATAAATATTTCTGTAAAGGTTATCAAATAAAAATGTAGTTAAAATAAGAATAGACACTAATTAAATTTAAATGAACGCTTATGTATTTAAAACACTTCACAAGCACTACTTAAAAATTGATAAGATAAGATTTTACAAAAAAAAGTATGGTCCACAAACAATAACTTCAACTAACAAATTTGCACAAGTCGGTGCAAGTCGAAACCACTCTTAAATGCTCGATGGAATTTCCGTTCGAGAAAGCGCCGGTGTTTAACTACCTTCTAAATTCTATTATACCGCTTATCCTCTTTTGCAATAATAAAAGATTTACCACACAAAAGAAAAAGCAGTATGTATTAAGCGAACTCTAATATTTTATCAATATAACTAAATGTTATTTAATTAGACGAAATAAAAAAAATTGCCATTTTTAATTTTTTGAGGAAAAAGAAATTTACGTATTGAATTTGAATAAATTTTTACGTTAAAAAAATTGTAGCGCCGTTATTTGTGGACGGATCTTTAAAAACCATACAGATTCCAATTCGCCAGACTTTTTGTCTTCCGATAAGCCCAAAAAACTATAGACGTGCTATTTGAAATCCCCGAGAAAAACGAGTTAGAAGAGTCCAACTAGTAATTATTTTTTTCTAAATTTCCACTTTGGAAAATCGTAGCTCAGTTATTTGTACACGGATCGTTAAAAACTGTTCAGATTCCGAAAGTCCGTTTATCGCACCGCAAGATCGCCTAAAAAAATCAACAGGGCCCAATGTTAAGTCTGGGAGAAAAACGCGCTTAAAGCTTTCAAAATGTAAATTTTGCTATAATTTTTAATTTTCAAAATGCTTTAACTCCGCCGTATTTGCGAATTTCGTCAAATGCTTTCGTTTGTGCACGTTCCCAACCCTAACACGCGGAATCCGGTCCTAACTCAAAACCCCCAAAATCGGTCAAAATCGGGAAAAAACATTGCGTATTTTTGAGGAAAAAAAATTTTAGGTGTCGCATTTGCTTTAAATTTTTGTGGTACGTTCCTATGGATACCAAACCGACATATCCGGGAGCCATTCTTCCCTTCTTCCTCTTTAACCCGCAAAATTTTCCAGAAAACTAAAGAATTCAAAAAAAATACACTTGGACTCACAAAAACGGTCATAGCGCGCTCATTTTCGATCCGATCGTTAAAAACGACCCGGATTCAGAATTCTGAGACATTTTCCTATAAGATGCGTAAAAATTGGCATAAAGTGCAATGTTAATTTTTTGAGTAATTAAGGGTTGAAGTTTTAGATTCATTTATTAAGCGCAAAAGTAGACGTTAAAAAAATTGTAGCGTCGTTATTTGTAAGCCGATTTTTAAAAATTATACAAATTCGGATTTGCCAGACTTTTTGGCTTCGGATAGGCCCAAAAAACTATAGGCGTGTCATTTGAAATTTTCGAGAAAAACGTGTTCGAAGAGTCCGACTTGTAATTATTTTTTTCTAAATTTCCAATTTGAAAAATCATAGCTCGGTTATTTGTGAGCGGATCTTTAAAAGCTTTTGAGATTCTGAAAGCCCGTTTATCGCAGTATTAATTTTAGACCTTTGTATTCTTATTACTATTTTTTTTGCCAAAGCCAAACATGTAGATATAAGTTTTTTCAAATATATTCCTTTACCATTTTGAACTACCCTTATTTCTACATATAAAACTAAATCAAGCTCTAAATAAAAACTCACAATTACTATTGTCGTACGAAAGATACTTTTTGGGGGTAGTAATTCTCGAAGAAGCACCATCAATAACCGCACAAAAATAACGACGATTCGAAACGCATGTTAACACTTTGGCACAACTTTCACAACTGATGTGTGCGTTTTAGTTACCTGCAATTGCGATAAGCAAAACTAAATATTCAATTGCGATAGTATTCGACTTAAAAATTTTTCGACACGTACTTAGAAAAAATACTGATATTAAATGAGAAACAGAGCGAAGCCGCCAACAAAAAAACATAACATGTGGACCAATTTTTACATTAATTTTGCTAATAACCACTTTGCATCCCGAGCACATTAACAACAAACTCGTGTACGATGATTAAAAACCTTGTTAAGCTCACTTATCTTAAATGATGGTCCTTCGCAATATTTCGTAAGACAGAGTTTAATTATTCATCCCCGGTAGATGGGTCTCAACATATACATACGTAAAAAACAACCAAGTCCGAAAAAAGATAATAATCTACGTGAAATGTGCGCGCATGTATTTTAAAACGGGATTGATAACAGAGCAGAAAATTAATTAATGTCATTTATATCTATATTTACGTATAAAACCATCTTCGCTTCAAAAAGACAACTAAAAGTAGTCATACAAAATCTTTTACAAGTTCAAAATGTGCGTTATTCCCATGAATTTAAATTTGTGTAATAAATGCGATGTATTTTACTTGTAATTGTGTGCGCTGCCGCTTCTTGTAATCTACTTCAGTAATCTAGGTATGTATTTATCAATTTAACAAGCGTGCAATATGATATCCTTCTGTTTAGTGTCCGCATTCCTTATGCAGAATCTCGGCTCTATTAGATATAGGTGTTGTTATAAAACCAATTACAATGCGGCCTAAAATGTTAAACGTCTTTATGTCAATAGTATACTGCGAAATCTTGACGAAAACGCATGCTCGTCTCTTTTACAACAGGCAAAGTCGTAAATTTAAAACCGGTGTGACTTTTGGGCCGTGATTTACAGACATTATGTTAATGCGCCTCCCTTAAAAATAATTTAATCTTGGCGCCTTCTCACTCTACAGGTATTCCCCGATTTACATGGTTTTTAAAAGCGAGTTTGTAAAACCGAGTGTGCAATGTGCACACTCGGTTTTAAGCACGATTTACAAGAATTTAAAAGGTTTTGATAAATTTAGTGCAACATCTAATTTTATAATGGCACTAATGAATAGTAAAAATATTGATCTGGTGTGTTCCTGCAGACGATCTCCTGAAGGTCTTCCAAAAAAAAGGTGTTCGGCGATGACCCGGATTTTTCCAGTATAATTCATCTGAAATCAAGAAACCAAAAAGATTCTTTTAGTGGATAGATAAAACTAGGTATTGATCGAATGAATAATCGAAATTTCAATTTTTGACAAAATGGCGGCTTCGTAAGAAAGAAAATCGAATTTTCGATCAAAATTGCCACGTAATTTTTTTTTTAAATAGAAATAATTTTCCGAGATCTTATTCCTTCGATTAATACCTAGTTTTATCTATCCACTACAAGAATCTTTTTGGTTTTTTGATTTCAGATGAACTATATCGGAGAAATCGTGGTCACCGCCAAACACCTTTTTTTTGGAAGACCTTCAGGAGATCGTCTCCAGGAGCACACCAGATCAATATTTTTACAAATCATTAGTGCCATTATAAACTTAGATGTTACCACTAAATTTAACAATACTTTTGTTTTTTGTAAAATAAAATACGTTTTCAAAAAAATTTATAAAAAAAACGTATTTTTTGGCCTTCTAACTGCGTATAACCCCTTAAGCCAATAAATTAGACGAAAAGTCAGTTGAATCATTTTAATCGTTACCTCTCACTCGCATTCACGTGATTTTCGTATCTTTTCGCTCCTTTCCACTCATTGCTATGGTAAATACGTTTTTCGAACGTAAAATCGATATTAATTAAGGGGTTATGCCTAGGTTAGGTCAAAATATCGATTTTTCTATTGCATTTTTTTTAATCTTAAGAACATTTCTCCAACATTCTATAAAAATAGAACCACACGTACAAAAGTTATAAGTTAAAAAAATAGTTTTAAATATAAAAAACAAGAACTTCAAGTTTTAAACGCGATTATCTCAAAACTGTTTTTTTTTAAATACAGTTGCGGTGACCAAAATTTTTTAAAAACTATTGCACCGATCAAACTAAAATTTTACGTGCTTATTTGTTATTACAATAGGCAGGGCTTGAACGAAGGATTTTTTATTTCGGTTAAAATTTTGTTGTTTATTGCAAAAAAACCAAAATTAGTTCACCTCGAAAATTTGACCTTTTCGTAAAATTGTTGTCATTTTTGTAAAAATCAAAATTTTACCAAACCCTTCGTTCAGGCCCTTTGTAACACAATGCACTATCGCAATATTAATTTATTTTGATTTTAAATAAGCCGTTCCGAAGATATCTTGGTCACCGCAAGTGATGAAAAAAAACAGACGTTCTAAGAGTCATATTTCCTTCAATTTTAAATATTTTTTTATAAAAAAAATTGTACATGTATCTCGGAAATAGGTATTTTTTAATAGTATTTTGTGAATTTTAATAAATACTTATTAAAACAGCAAAAAATTCTTGGAAATCACGTAATTTTTTCGATTCCAAGTAGGCATAACCCCTTAACACTAGAACCGCGGCAATTTTGAACTTACTACAACCGCGGTTACCGGTCAATTAGACCTTTAAGAAAAATTGGCCTTTTAACAATTAAATATTTATTGCGACACATTTAATGCTTTCGAACAGTTTTTAAAAACAATAAATGCCATAACTTTCACCGAATAAAAAATCAAAATTGATTCAAAGTTGAATTGTTTAATTCATGTTAAAATCTAATAAAAACGAAGATATGCACGTTCGAGCGAAAAGTGGCACATTTCCGAGCGAGGGAGGCAAATAAAGCACGACGCGGAGCGGCGCGCATCATTTTCCCGAGAGCGGAATGTGCCACTTTCAGCCCGAATGTGCACACTCGATTTTAGGCACCATTCACAAAATTTAGGCTACTACATTATTCAAAAAATTAATTTTTTGATTTGAAAGTGGTAAGATTAATTAAGGTAAATCAATAAATACGAGGATGTGCGCATTCGAGCGAAAAGTGGCACATTTCCGAACGAGGGAGGCAAATGAAGCGCGACGCGGAGCGGCGCGCTTCATTTTCCCGAGATCGGAATGTGCCACTTTGAGCTCGAATGTGCACACTCCACTTTAAGCACGATTCACAATAGTTAATTTATTTTCTAAAAAAACGTATTTATCTAAACTAATATTATAAAAGCGAAAGTAACTCTGTCTGTCTATCTGTCTGTCGGTTACCTTTTCATACCTAAACCGCTGAACTAATTTTGATAAATTTTAATATAGGGATAGCTTGGACCTTAAACAAGGACATGGGCTACTGGTTTCGAGCAAATATAGTGAGTGATTCCTGTTATATTCAAAATGTTAAAACAACCATCTTCAAGATGCTGCCTTTGCATAATATTATTTGGCCATTTGATCAAAAAGGTCTACTTTTATTTAGTTTTCGTTATAATAAGGCTCCGTTTCCGGTTTCTTTTTTCTATGCAATAAAGAATTTCTCTGCGGCTATAAATAATTAACGATAGAACAGATCAAATGAATAAACGGAAAGAAAAAGTATTTGTCTTCTATTAAAGAGAAAAAAAATACAATTAAAAAAAAACAATTAGAGGACAGTAATTATCAACTAAAATTAGAAAAAGTCATGTAATATGGCAGAAATATATTCTACTAATAAAAAGTAACAAGACGATAAAATTGCGAAACGGTCAAAATGACCGATTCCGCGGTTCTAGTGTTAATTTATTTAATATTTACTACATTTTTTAATTAAAATGACAGCACCGTATTTCTGTCAGGAACCAAATCTCTGGCAAAAATGCACAATTTAAATAGTTTTCATTTTTGAATATTTTCCGAATTTTCATTTTTGTAAACCATGTAAAACAAGTATCGTGCAAATGGAGGAAGAGCTGTATTTCAAAAAACCATACCGCACATTTTTTAATTGAAAACAAATATATTAATACAATAAATTAGTTTTTTGCACCCCCCTTTCGCACTAGTCCGCTATTCCCCGAAAAGGCCCGCCCCCCCGTTTGCAAAATCGCTGCTTTAGGGCAACGTAGGGTTTCCCGACGCTTATAAAACCTCTAACGCCAGACTATTGTCTAATGGGGAATTACTATGTAACTGCCTGTTCATCCATAATCTTATTAAAACAATTCTAATTATCTGCAGAAATTGATCTACCTCGTTGCGTCAAATTTAATCCTACATGCACAACTATTATTAGTCACACATCCATCTAGCTTAACTATAAATAAAGTCGTAAAAAGTCACTCTTCGAGTTTTCCTATACCGAATTTGTAAACAGCACGAAAATCGAAGAACGGAATTCGATACTTGACTAATAGATCCGAAATAATTTTCCTTTCTTACGTAGTACGTATTTTCTTTAGCGAATTCGGTGCGTAAAATTGTCATGTATGAATGGGTCGAGTTTGGTAAACAATGAATTTAATTTTTACTGGAAAATACTGTTTACTAACATGAATAATCCGTTTTAAAATAGACGGTAGTTAAATGTTTTATTGAGATACGTGGGATTTATTTCCGTAATGCATTTTTTCGAATTATAACATTATTAGTAATTTTTTTTACAGACTTTACTACCTAAAAGTTCAGTCATACAGCTCTCTTTGTGCACCTATAACGGTTTTTTATTATTTAAACAAATTAAAAGTTTAACCAAAGCCAACAGTTTTATGTTTGTTACTTAAGGCTGCGCGCCGCCGTGTATTTTACATATGCCACGACTTCTCGATTTCAGAAAAAACTAAGCCACGTAGAAAGTTCAAATTTTAGGACAACAATTTAGACCTAATTTTGAATGCTTCCTTTTTTGAAAATTTGGTAAAACTTTAATAGTTTTTGAATAAACAGAAAAACTGTAAAATTTTAAAAATCTAATTTAGACGAAAAGGAAGCACGCGTTTTACTATTTACTTCAACACTGCGCAAACCGTTTTTAAAAATTTTGAGTATTTTTTGAGATAATAGAGAAGTTAGATTTAGCCAATTTTTCCTGCAGTTTTATGCTTGGCAGTTCAGTTATTGTCTCACAGATGGTCAGGCGCCAGACCGCAACCTTGAACGAATATATTACAATCGCAATCTTAATAACTTACTTTATCGCAACAAGTTTTTATTAATTCTAGAAGCAACTAAAATTTTATTATGTAACCGTATACATAAATGTTTCTAAAAAACGTAAAATGATATTTTAAATTAAAATGTCTACAATTGTCAATGCAGTTGTTATCTCTTACACAAAATGAAATGATTATGATGCATCGTTTTTTCATAAGCATAATACTAAAGTTAGAAGACATAAATTAGAAAAAAAATATGCAACTAACGTCTATTGCTTTTAAATTAAGTAAATAAGTTGAATATCAATTTTTTAAAATGTTACATTGTATTGAAGTAATTAATAATACATACATTTTCTTTTTGGTCATATTATCTTTTAGTATTTTATAGTTTTGCTGTTTTTTTAAAAACTATTAACATTTCATAAAATTTTTTAAAAGTAAACATCATAATTAGATTGTCTTAAAAATTTTAAGTTTCTAAGTGTTGTAATTTATCTTTAAAGCAGAAAGCCGTGGCATTAGGGTGGTCGTAAAAAATTAATTTTTTTCCGACGGTCCAAAAAAACCTTCCTTTTGATAAAAAAATACAAGGGAATTTTTAAAAAAAATTTTTTTACAAAAATAACGCGTCTCAAGACAATACATATAAATCCATTTTTTAATAAAATCGTAGTTTTTTGTAAATATCTTTTAAAGTATACGGATTTGAGAAAAAGTTATAGGAGTAATTTTGTAGAAAATTCAATTCTCTATAAAAAAAGGTTTTTTTCATTTTGTTCATGAAATTCATATTTATGGAGATATTCTCAATAATAAATTCATTAACTCCATATAGTCAATATTTTAAGACATACAAACGTCATTTTTTCTAAAATATAAGAAAATTTGTAACAACTAGAATTTATTATAGTATCTCCATAAATATGAATATCACGAAGAAAATTAAAAAGACCATTTTTGTAGAGAATTAAATTTACTACAAAATTCTTCTATACATTTTTCTCAAATCCGTATACTTTAAGAGATACAGAAAAAAAACTAGGGTTTTATCAAAAAATGCACTTATATTTTCTTGAGGCACGTTATTTTTGTTGAAATTTTTTTTTTTAATTCTCCCGTATTTTTTTATCAAAAGGAAAGTTTTTTTAACCCGTCGATAAAAAATTTTTTTAACAACCACCCTACTTGGCATATATAAAATACATGGCGGTATGCAGTTTTTATTACATAAATCGCAGATTACGTGATATAAAACGAGATATTTTAATTCTTAAATTGTATATAATAGGTATCAAGTACATTTATTCCGTATGTAAGTACGCACTGTAAGTGGAGTAAATATATTTAAAAAATAAAATAATGCATTTATTAAAATCGATGAATATCAATATATATACCAAATGATGTAGATATGATATACTTATTATGGACCTACGATATTTTACAATTGATGGCTGCCTAGATATATTATAAATTACTAATAAAATAATAGAAAATTCAGAACATTTTACTTAGGAGTTTATTGTATAAAATGTAATATTAAAATTGTTACAATAAAAAAATTTGTATATAAGAATCCACTAATATGAAAAAAAATTGACATAAACAAATTTTGATCACAAATTTAACATAAATTAAATGTTTCTTTACAAAGAAAAAGTTAATAAAGAAAAGTTAATACATAAAATCTTTTTTTAATTATAAATATTACAAATAGTATAATAAATATTTTAGAATTTAATATTTTGTTAGATGTCATTCTGTCTCCGAAAACAGATATCATATACATATTTATATACTTGCTTCAAATTCTCCTTTGTAATATATGGACCTGCAAGAAGATTAGTTTATAGAAAGTTCACTAAATTGTTGTTTAAAGCTCTCCTTTTTTTAAGGGATCGCATGCTATACTGGAACCTGCAGCAATGGTAATCTTTACAGTCCTATTGATAATCCTGTTCTCTCGGTAGAAACATAGCTGCTTTAAATCCCAACTGGCTGAATGCCCCCCTCCTCCGGTTCTGTTGATTCCATTTATTGATGATGTAGGTCGATATCTATTGTAATGTAACTGTATATATAATCATAATTATAATAGAGGTGACGACAAACTTATATTACATTCGATTTTATTTCCTCTTTCCAAAACCAGATATCTAATGTATATTCCATGTCTTGTTTGGAATGTATGTACCTACAAAAACAATGGTGTATAGAAAGCTCTTTAAATATATTGTTTAAGCTCTCCTTTTTTAATGAGACGGTTTATTAATACACTGGTACCGCCAAGATTGGTGATTTTTGACAGACGCGTAAAGTTCATAAAGTTATTGCAGTATCCTAAGTTTTATAAAACAAAGATGCTTTGTTACTAGTCGGTTCATAGTAATATAGTAAAATAATGGGGGTGTAGTTTTGTCCCACCGACAGTAACATTATAGAAGCACCAGTTCCCTCAGGTACTATGGAGTAAGTGTCGGTAATTCTTGATGAACGTATTGATCTATTCTTAGAGCCATAGCTGAGTATCCCCTTTTTGGTCCAGATGATTTTTCAGTAGATTTATCGACATCTGTTATAATATAATGGTATGTATGATCATACTTATAACTAAAAGGATGACAAACATACCCACGTAAATATATATTATATGTTGTAATCGTTTCCTTCTTCCCTCGTAACATAATTATTGGAGGTATTTGGCCTAATACATCCCGTTGGCCAGACGTCTTGGTGTATACATTTTATTCCTACTGCTAGGTCGTCTAAGATATAAAAAGGATACGGTTAGAATATGGTTAGGATTAAGGTTGGGACACGGCTCCCTCCTGGTACTAAGAGATGGAGGTAAGTCGTGGCTCGCGTGGGCAGGGTTGCTTCCCTGAAGTAGATCTATCCTTTACTGGGATCGCAAAGGAGTATCCACCCGCTACCGTTAGAAAAACAAACTTAAGGTGAAGACAAAAAACAAAAGTAAAGATGTAATCAGAAGGGCACTTAAGATAAAGTGGCCGTGGGCCAGACATATTGCAGAAACCGAGGATGAAAGATGGACAAGAAAAATAGTGCAATGGAGGCCGAGAACGATAAAAAGAAATAGATGAAAGCCCCCACTTAGGTTGACTGGATGCGTAAAGCACAAGACAGAGAACAATGGTGTATACTTGGAGAGGCCTATATCCGACAACGGATTGAGATAGGCAGATAAAGATGATGAATATATTCCCATATTTTTTTAACGTACCAAACAAAAATATATACTGGTAAATGCAGTGTCAATAAAAAAAATAATAAATGATGTGTACTGCTTTATTACATATCCAAACAACACTTGTAGTCGATGAATTCGTACACCAAAAAAAAAAAAAAAATATACATTTGTTGTTTCTGGTGATCAAACAAAAAATAAGATGATTGTATCATTTCAAACAAAAAACAAATAATGTTAAATGTCTAAAGAAATCAGTAGTCAAAAACAGAAACCATCAACCTGATGAACAGAGATGAAAAAAAGATGAAAAAATTCAAAGATAAAGAAAATCTTCTTCTTCTTTATCTTCGCCTTTAATGCAATTGTTCTAACTGCTCATCAGAAAATATTTATAAAAAGATGTATACTTTTCAATACGAAAATCTGGAGTACAAAACAATTATAACAAAAAAATAATATTAAATGTTGGATGATAAGACGTACCTTAAATTATCAAAAGATAAATAAGGTTAACACTGGATGAAATGAAAAACAACACACCACATGGAGAGAACAAAATTATTAAACTATATAAGAAATATTTGAAAGAGAAAAATGGCCAGAAACGTGGAAAAAATCAATTATAGTTTACCGCAAAAACAAATCCAAGAGAATTATTTAATAAGGTAAACAGAATAAAAATAAATTTAAACTGAACAAATATGATATGAAAAAACAAATCACACCATAATTATCAACAACTACTATATCAAAAAGAAATATACAGTCAGTCAAAAAATTAAAGGATCAAAAAAAAATCTAAGTTTATTTAGTAATTTTAGAAGTTGTTAATTTGTAAATAATGGTCATATCAGGATTTAAAAAAAGCTTTTTAAAGCTTGAAATGACTAGTAAAGAAATCTTGAGATGAAATTTTTTTTGGGGATTACTTTTGGTGCATTAAAAAGAAATAGCGCAACGCAAAATTTGTTTATTTTTTTTCAAAATTTTTTTTAGGCTCTAAATAAATTTTCATGGGTTAATTAACACCTGGGTCAATTAGTCTGATTCCTTAGCTTTCATTAGGTATTTTTTGTTTTCTGTGCATACATTTTTCGCTGAGATATCGTCTATTGAATGAAAAGTCCTTTTTTTTTATTATCAATATTTTTTGAACTACTGATCGTACAGTAAACGGAAGGTGGGTTTTAGAAACTTGAATCGATCTTCTACAAGTCACTTTTGGTATTTTAGAAGAAAAAAATTATTATTATGTTAAATATTGATTTGAAAAAGTACAAAAAAATGTGTATTTTTGTTGTTTTGAAAAATCCATTACAATTTTGCAAATATTGAGATTTTTTCTATTAAAAAAATAAGCCTAAAATTTTCCACAAATTTTGTTTTAAACACTATCATGGTGAGACGACACGTATTTTTTTTTTAATTTTGTGTTAGTTATTTGAGATTTGATGAATATTTAATGCAAAATTTTGAGAAAAAAAAAAGGAATTTTTTTTATTTAAATCTTGATAAATTGATGTAGAACAATAAACGGGCTACTTTAATTTTTGTTAACTTTGACGATCCAAAAATTTAAAAAGCCTTTGTGCATGTTTTGAGCTAAAAACTTACAAATATCGATACTCGTCGCAATATTTGTAAAATTGTAATGGATTTTCCAAAACAACAAAAAAAGTCATTTTTTTGTAATTTTCGAATCAATATTAAACATTTTTTTTTCTAAAATATCACAAGCATCTTGTAGAGAATTGATACAAATTTCCAAAACCCACCTTCCGTTTACTGTACGATCATTAGTTCAAAAGATATCGATGATGAAAGAAAAAAGGCGACTTTCATTCAATAGACGATATCTCTGCGAAAAATATTTGCAAAGAAAACAAAAAATATCAAATGAAAGCTAAAGAATCAGACTAATTGACCCAGGTGTTAATTAAACAATAAAAATTTGATTAAGCCCAGACAATTTTGAAAAAAAAATTTGACAAATTTTGTGTTGCTCTATTTTTTTCAATGCGCCGAAAGTAATGCTAAAAAAAATTATCTCAAAATTTTAAAACTAGTCATTACAAGTATTAAAAAGCTTTTTTTTAAATCTTGATATGACTATTATTCACAAAGTAACAGTCTTTCAAATGTAACTAAAAAAACTTACAAATTTTTCTGCTCCTTTAATTTTGTGACTGAGTGTATATCTTTAAGACATCAGATAAAAATATGGCAAAGAAAATGAAATAGTGTGTAGAAAGTAGACGTAAATAGCATTTAGTAAATTAAGAGAACTTCTCAAAAAAAAAAAAATATCAGGTCACGATATTTAATAAATATATCCATCCAATATTGATCTATGGATGTTAACCATGGACAATGACAAAACGAACGACGTTTAAAATAGCGATCAAGCAAAGATTTATCAAACGACAAGTATTAGAAATATTGAAGAGGGGCAGAAAAGCAATGCAACTATACGGAATACCCAAAATGAAGGATGCAATTAATTGACACTTTGAAATGTAACGACATAGGTCGTATGAGGCGAAGACAAAAAATAAGCCAATGTTTCTTTTTTAAAGAGAAACCACCGAAAAAGGTAGCGCATATCACAATTGGCTATTAATTCATCTGAAATAATATAGATATATAAGTATTCAGATCAAACAGTCTAAACAATGTACTTACTGTTGTTTTTTATTCTTCTTTTGAATAGCATGTAAAATGTAATCTGGATCAGAACAAGTAAGGCCTGCACTTATTCTGTTTTTTACTATTTCCGTTAAAACACATTCGTTGTAAAATGTTTCTAATCTGGGAATCATTATTTTAAACCAGAAGTCGCTATCTTTAATAATTTCTTCTACAAATAACTTATTTTGTTCTCCAGAATAGATTATAAAATAACATTTTTTGTGTCCAGTAATATTTAATTGACCCTGGATCTGTTTACAGAAAATTTGTATTAAAATGCTGTAGCTTATAAAAAAAATTCCAAAAATTAATATTACTATACACTGTCCGGCCAACAGAAATAGTTAAGCCACGCCCCACTAAATTGAACCAATGTATGCAGTGCCCAGTTTCACACTCTACAAATTAATAATCAAGTTTGTCCCCGTTCTTGCAGGACATAAATGCTTATATGGTTGCTTGTGTTACGTGCTTTAAAAATTAAGCCAATAGAAAAAATTCTATTTACATTTAGCGCACATTTGTGGGAGTGGCTTAACTATTTCTGTTGGCCGGACAAAGTATAGAACTAGCAACAATACCTGATAGTAATAATGATGAGTTCTTTTTAAATGAAGTCGTCCATCTGGTCCTTTTTTAACGCAAATGTTTCCTTTGAGTGCAGCTTCCTCTAGCGATATACCTTTATCGGCAACCGATTTTAGACATTTAATTTCGACAACAGCATCTTCATTTGTAACAATACCATCTGGTGACGCAGCGAGATATCCACGTTCTAAATCAATATATATACCGCATGGTTTAATTTGTAGATCGTATAGGGATGCAAACTTTTCCGGACCATAGCTTCTTTCCTTATGCCAAATGTAGTTGCGTCATTTTGAAATAGAGAATCTTTCAAAATTTTTTTGACCAAATTGTGGCAAGTTGTATCTTCGCGTCGCACTACCTCACCAAACAATGAAGCGGTTAAACGATGTTCTCTATACTTGCGGTATGTACCATTCTCAAATTGACCTATTGTTTCAGTGGCAATAGCATCTCTCATTTCTTTAGTAACCTAAAATTGTATTATTTAAGTATATGATTTGCGTATAGCGTGTTATTATAATTCCGTACTTGTAGTTGTTGTAATTTCCTATCTTTAAAATAAAATTCTTCTTCTTTGCTTAATTCTGGTTGTAGAGCTGACGGCCCATAATCTTTATTAATTGTTGGAGTTGGTTCAACTGGACGGGAAAATAATTTTTTTGGAACATACTCTTTACGTCGCATTTTTCCTCGGTGTTCAGTTGCCATAAATTGTTTAAAATGCTGTCCAGGGCTTCTGTCCATTGCCCTTTTCCAAGATTTATAGTGCCATTCAAATCCTTCATTGTAACGAAGAGCTGTCAATTCAGACCTCATATCAAATGAATTCCGTTGAGTTAAATTTAAGCGTTTACCCGCTGTAAATCTAGCCAAAATAGCCATAAACAATTCAGCTGCATTATTAGTTTCATTTTCAATAATCTAGACGACTTTTTCAGTACTAAATCCAGTACTCCATTAACGTAAATAAAAAGACCTTTTGCTTCTAATTCTTTAATCTTAGAATCAACAACACCAATAGATGAACAATATTCTTCTTTGCACTCTTTATGATCTCCAAAAACGTGGCGGGGACCGTTTACTAAATCTTCTCTCAATAAAATCACATTTTTCGATGCTGAATTAACTTTGATCGCTTTGTGACATTGATCCTCCAGGCTCTTAATAACTTTTTCGGTCAATGTCTTTTTTATTACAGGGCACATGTTTTTTTTCGAGTTTTAATTTTCTTAGTCCTTTTCCATAGTTTTTAATTACGTGATTTACGCATTCAATTTTGTTCACTGATGTTCCATATGGGACGCGTTCAATTATTTTTCGATAAACGCAGGAATCTCCATCGGCAATAAAATTTTTATAACGTAGTTGATGCACTTCCTCTGATTTTGAAAAACCTTCTACTATAATGTCTGCTTCCGTTGCACAAGAACTACCACCCCAGTTCTTGAAACAGACATGTGGACCAGGTGTGGACTGCTTATTCGCTGCACGTGTACATATGCAGCAATACTTATTTCGAACACCAACAAATAATATTTTTTTTGTTTCGCGTCCTATAATTACAGCCTAAAAAATTAAGTTTAAGCATTAAAATAAATAACACTGTATAATGTTATACTAACAACTCCTGAATTGGCGACATATGAGTGGCCGTATGATCTTCTGCTCCATCCTCCATCTACATAGACATCAATATAGGGTACTCCATCTTTATCAATATGACCTTTGTCCATTGCTATTCTTTTTTCTTGAATTCCAGCCTTTTCTATTTCAATACTAAGGGAGTCTTTCCAAACCTAAATTATTATGTTAAAATCATAAACAAAATATAAAAGCACTATTTTTACATGGCCAAGCTCCTGTTCAATGGTTTTAAACGTATATTTAGACATTGGTGGTATATCCATAACGGCTAACAGCTCCTGACTATGCCCATAAGTACTTCCGGTGGAAAGGGTGCCCCATACAAATCCATAATTTAAATTTGACTTTTCATCTGGAGCACAAGAATATTGTCTGATAACTTCTGAACAGACTGTGCATCCAAATATAAGACACGTGTCAAGTCCCATTCCATGTCTTTCTTCTTTTTGTAAATAAATTTTCCCGCCAGTACAAATTTTAGAGTGCTGTAGTTGAAAAGACATAGACCAATTCAAAACGTACTCTAAATCGACAATTCTGTATCCTTCAATAATTTTTGGTTTCGTTGTAGTTTCTTCAGCTTCCACCTCTAGGTCTTCTTGTAAAACACTATATAAAATTATTAACTCGATAAATATTACAGACCATTTAAAAAAAAATAGTTATGGGGCTACCATACACCAGGCATGAAAATCGTTCTTAGCACAGAGACCAAATTATCTTTGTCAAAATTCGGACAAAATTAAAAAATAAGATAAATTATTATTAAGTAAACTAAAACAAGTTGTTACTTTTTATATCATTTAATTATCACTAGAGGATACAAAAATATCGATCCCATTAAAATTTGAGCTCTTAATATGAATATTAAAAAATCGCGCATCGTAATTATTCATTTTCCATCAAGCCTTGAAAAAAATAACCGCGACGTTCTCAGCTTTTTATCTCATGAGTGACTGAACCCAATTGAAATTTCTTTAAAAACTTGTACGAAATTTTCTACTATACAAAAAAGGTCTGGCAATGAGATAAAATTTACGTATATCGCACCGTTTCAGTGATATTGAGCTCTAAATATTCACGAGTGTAATATTATGTTTTTTTTTATAATTTTGAATTATTATTGTTATTTAGAATCAATCTTAAAAATAGTTTTAAATATTATCTTTAAGCAATGTGAAATAATTATGATATATATCAAAATTAACTGATTAAATTTTAACTGGATCTAGATTTCAGTAATATTTACTAAAATTTTAAAACTAATCGAGAAAAAAATTGGAAAATGTCTCGGCACATACTAATGTATATATTAGACTGGGCCAAAAAAATCGACTATTTTTTTTTGTAATAAAATATTGAAAATATTATTTAGTATGATAAAAAAAAGTTAACATATAAATTTTAGCTTTTAATTTTATTTACAAGATGTCCATCATCGACAATTTAATTTTTTTTTTACACCACACGCATCTTTCAGTCATATCTTCTTAACAATATACCTGAAAAATACAAATAATACATATTTTTGAAGAAAAAGATATTCTCTACAAAAAAGGTCTGATTGCAAATTTTAATACAAGCCTTGAACATTGATCTGTTTTTACGATTTGATTTTTTAACTTTGAAATTTTGTATCTCATAAACCAATCTGCTTCTAAAGTAGAACGATACATATTTTTGAAGGAAATTAGACGCCATACAAAAAAAGTCTCCTTACATTTTTTGTTAAATTCACTCTTTCAAATGTTATTCGAAGTTCAAATTACGAAAGTACGAAAATTTGCAATCAAACCTTTTTTGTAGAAAAAATCATTTTCTTCAAAAATATGTATTATTTATATTTTTCGGGTATATTGTTAAGAAAATCTATGGACAAAATGTTCTAAATATCAAACAAATAATTCTCATCAAATTTCAGCCTTTAATTTTAATTTTACGTGATCGTGAGTTAATTAGAAAATGTTCCCATTTATTTAAAATGAAAATCTAGTTTTCTTTTCAATTATCTCTAGTAGTGATGAAACGAATGTTGGATTTTTGACATTTGCGAATGCGAATGTTGACTTTCAAATAAAGCGCGCGCAAAACGTTAGACAAGTTTATCAATTCGTAGGTTATATAACATTTTGGATATTAGAAATTTAATTTTGTTTCAAATAATTGTTTTGTTTATTTGTAAAAAGAAATTGTAAACTTTATTTAAAAATGGTAGTTATAATTTGGTAAATAAGTACAAACCTTACATAATTATAACAAGTCTTAAAACTTAGATTTGATCAGATCTTTCAAGTTCTTTTTTTACAAAAGATGCTATAATTTAGGATTTGATTTTTTTTAAATGTAAGAAAGGAAGTCATTATTTGTTTTTGGAGTTTAGTTGTGATTTTGTTAATATTTTAATTAGACTAACAAGAACAAAAGAGAAAGTATTTCTAATTTAGTTGTTTACCTCAAGACTATTAAATAATCATTTTTTTATTCGAATATAAGTAAATAAAAAATATAAATCTTATCAGTTGTATTATCATTCCATATGTATATCTATATGGATCATTCCATATGAAATCAACAAATTTGAATTAAAAAAATGTGGTGCTCTTTTGCATATTAAGGATTGATTTTTTTTCCAATAAAGTACTAATTCTTGTCATGTGACATAATTATCATTGTCTTAGAATAAAATATTTTACGAAAAAAAAAATTGTAAAAATTGATAATTTTGAAAAAAAGCTCAACTTTGACCTCAAAAAAACCCACGTGGAGGAAAAAATACAAATCTGATATTTTCAGAAAATGGAGTTCATATCTTCGTTAATAAAGTCAATAGTGCCATTCTGTTATTTTCACTTCTTTAGGAAATATGATTTTTTTAAAAGTGTTACTTTTACAAATAAATATGAAAATAATCTGGGAGTTTCATAATTTATAGAAGTTTTATAACTTATTTAAACTATTAAAATTATGTCAATTTAAAAATAAATGTTGGTGATTTAACATTTCAGGCACCACAAAGATCATCTACAATTTTTTTTATTAAAATTAAAAATTATGCGGCACACCCCATTTGTTGATTTCATATGGAATATTAACTAGAGACCACATAAAATTAAAATTAAGGGCTGAAGTTTGTTAAGAAATTGTTTTTCGATGTTTATAACAATATTTTGTCAATGGAGCATTAAAAAAATAGTCGTTTAAAACGAAACACCATAAATCGTTCAAACGCTTTTTACATTTTCCTTTTTAAAATTAAAAAAGGCATTAAAAGTAATACTATCTGTTTTCCGCAATCGTATAATCTGAGTAACTGCGCCGCGAAAGATAAAAGCCGGTTCAAAAGAAGTGTTGGACCTAATACGCCCCGCTAGCCGGAGATTGCTCTTATGTATAATACACAACTAACAGAATTTCCTATATTGTTAAATTGACTTCTGACCCAATATATATTTGAATTTACTAGTACATACTAGTACATAATGAAATATATCAACCTTACGATAAAATTACAAAAATAAAAGATTTACAGTAGGATCAAACAGAATATTTTCACTTTTGCGCGTTTTTAAATTACAAACGGTAATAATGTAATAAATTTAGTTTGTAGATACTAATTTGTATTAATTATATTAGGTACACGCTTATTAATTTTCTTTATAAGACTAAAATATAAGTACATATATGAAAAATTTGATTATGTACTTTATTATTACATAGAACAAAATATAATCATTTAGTAAAAACCTTATGAAAACACCATAATTTTTTTTATATGGTGGATTGGTAGAAACAATTTTGATAATGTTCTATAATGAAAACCTACCACAATACTAGGTACTTATTATTAAAAATTTAAATGATATCAACACAATACCTATTATAAAACTCTCAACGTAGACTAAAACAGATGCGAAGCCCATTTTATTGATTTACAAAATATTTTTTACAACTAAACTGCAGCTATTGTTATTAGTTAGCAGTTATGTAAATACACACATCTCTATGTGTAAGTAAATAAATATAATATCAAAAAAAGTAAATATAAACTTACCTGTTATAGATATCTTCGGAAATAAATGAAAATTCATTTAATGTTGATGGAGAGTTATAATTAACATTAGGTACATTACTGTCTGTAATTGCACTTCTATTTTGATTTTCAGCTTCACTATATAAGACAAAATTACGAATTATATATATATAAACAGTTTTTTTAAAACAAACAAACCATTGGACGCCGGTCACTCGTGCACTTCGGTTTAATGCTAATTTTTTTGTAATCAAAGAATTTTTATGAACCGAAAACTTACGTTTTTTGCTCAAAAAAACTCGGGTTTTTGGCATTTTGTAAAAATGCAATTAATAATAAAGGCAATATAAAAAAAATATCGCTCAATCACACAAATATAAAAAATTGTATATGTGTTCAACACAAGAGTAGAGAACAACACATACTAAACGTTTTCCAGCGATACCGTCTCGTAAGTTTTTCCGTTAATTTCGTTAAATCATAGTGTGCAGCGAATATTCAAATAAAAAGCGCAAAACCATTTAAGTATAATAAAGGTCTTTTAATCATATTTATGTAATATGATTTTGTAAATAATCTATACTAAATTATTTTTTATTACACTTTTTCAAACAAGAAAATGTTTGATGCACTTGTGTAGTAATAGTCAAGAATGAGATTAATGTAACAAATTAAAATAATCATAGTATCGTATATTAATTAGTTGTTTTAAAAAAGTTCAAATAATAATAATTAAATCATGTCCATAATGCATATGAAATATATCGTATTCAAAGCAGAGCGTTTTAAAACGTGAATCGTGGTTTCAACCACCGATCGCCTAGCGGTGAGTAGTTTATTCAGTGTGGGTGCGTAACATTGATAATAATTCCAATATCGCGATGTATTCGCCACCTGGATCTTGTTACAATTTTTGTTTGTCGGCGCGCAGCCTTAACAACAAAGAACTGGTAGAATCTTTCCGTTCGCTTTTAGTAAAGCTGGTGGTGGCTTATTCCGTGAGAGATTTAACTCACTTTCTCGAGTTGTTTAATTGTATAATTCCCAGTTATCTTCGTATTTACGATAATTTCGTAGATATACATAGATAGGAAACGGATATATTCATAAATATACATATTACGAGAGCAATTACTGAATTATTCACATTTTACACAAATATGTTTTTCAAATTTGTAATTGTAGTATCGATTTAAAATTTTTCTATAATAATATACTTTCGTACAGTATCGAAAATGGTAGTTGTTGAAAAAATGACCCATTATACCGAATTCCTAATTTGTTACTAATAAAATAAGTTCATAGGTATATAAATAAACCGATTGTCACGCTTTTAAACGAAATCTAACAATAAGTGCAAAATTGATAAGAGTAGTTTATCTGTGACCGATAAATAAAAATACCTGCATTAATATTAAAAGTGGAATACACAAGAATTTCATAAACATTTTACAGTAGGTAATTATAATAAGTAATTAATTAATTCGCTTCAAAAATTGAAGGAAAAATGAATTTCTTCGCTGAAAACTGATAATTTTCCAATTTTTTATATCAAAAAATTGTTTTACAATACACCCGGTTCTCTTTTTACGCGGCAGACACGTTCTGAAAGCTACCGTACACAAAGAAACATAAAAATTGCTAAATATGGTAGAAGAAAGCACAATATAAATATTTTAAGTAAGACAAAGACAACGAGAAACAACAACAATTACATTTCGTAAAATTTGTGTGCAAATTCTCAGAAAATTAATTGTTACTATTTTTTGCACTTTTTATTTGGCTCAAAGTACAGTAAAACTTCAATTATCGGAACTCCAGCTATTCTGATAACCGAAATGTTTAAGGCAGTGGTTTCCAACCTTTTTGTACCTGCGCCCCCCTTTAAAAAAAAATAATTGTTGCGCCCCCTTAATTTTTCTAACAATCTAATTTCATAAATACTCAACTGATATTATAATTTACTTAATGGGCTACAAAATAATATACAATATTATGTAAAAATATACATAAAATTTTTTGATACCTATTCGACTTTTTTAGTTTGTATTCTAAAATGATATTTTGGAAACAGCTGCATGCCCCTTGCAACAGTCTCGCGCCCCTAAGAGGGCGCGCCCCACAGGTTGGGAAACCACTGGTTTAAGGAATGATAATATTTATATATGTACTATGACACACTGTACAATTATTTTGCGTTGTTTTTTAAAAAATTACCTTTTTTCCCTTATTATCCAAATTATACGGATATTTGGTTAGGGGGCGTCCATTAATTACGTGGGGTATTTTTTTTTTTAATTTGGACCCTCTCCTGGGCCTTGGTGAGATTCGGGATGATGTGGTACGACTCCAAGACCCCCTCCCATAAAATTTCTATTTAATATTATTTATGGCCGGAATCGATTTTGTAATACTAAATGCTATTCGTTATAATCAGTGGCGTAACAATAAGGCGACAGGACGGGTAGAATGCCAGAGGGCCTCGGCCCGTGAGCACAGTAGGATCCTAACATTTATTATTACAAAATTTAGTAAAATTTATTAATTTTGTATTCAATTAATTTAAGTAATACATACACAAATTTAACAAAAAATATGTACCAAGATATGAACGCAGTTGTAACCATTCTTGAGACTACGCCTAGTGCGAAACGATCATTTTCAAAATTTATGTTGATAAAAGCTTACCTATTTAACCTTCCGTGTACTAGGTGGGGTATAACTAACGTGAACAATTTTTTTTTGTTAAAACGGGACGTTTGGTAATCGAGCTTAAAACCGAGTGTGCACATTCGAGCTCAAAGTGGCACATTCCGATCTCGGGAAAATGAAGCGCGCCGCTCCGCGTCGCGCTTCATTTGCCTCCCTCGCTCGGAAATGTGCCACTTTTTGCTCGAATGCGCACATCCCCATATTTATTATATTAGTATAATTTACCGTGCGCTCCTTCAAATCAAAAATTTTAATTTAATGTGTTAAATATTGATTTTATATTTGAAAAACGTATTTACCATAGCAATGGGTGGAAGGGAGCGAGAAGATACGATAATCTTGTCAATGGAAGTGAGAGGGAACGATTAAAATTGTTTAATTAATTTTTCGACTTAAATTATTGTGAATGGTGCTTAAAACCGAGTGTGCACATTCGAGCTCAAAGTGGCACATTCCGATCTCGGGAAAATGAAGCGCGCCGCTCCGCGTCGCGCTTCATTTGCCTCCCTCGCTCGGAAATGTGCCACTTTTCGCTCGAATGCGCACATCCCCATATTTATTATATTAGTATAATTTACCGTGCGCTCCTTCAAATCAAAAATTTTAATTTAATATGTTAAATATCGATTTTATATTTGAAAAACGTATTTACCATAGCAATGAGTGGAAGGGAGCGAGAAGATACGATAATCTTGTCAATGCAAGTGAGAGGGAACGATTAAAATTATTCAATTAAGTTTTCGTGTAATTTATTGGTCTAAATTATTGCGAATCATTAAAAAATTGCGTGAAATTGATTTGTATTTTAATAAAGAGGCAAGAATGATTTTTTTTTAAGTTTTCTTAATATTCAGTATCGTAATTGACCCGTAAATTGGAATTTAGTACTCAATAGTTTACAAGTTGAAAAAAAAGTTAAGTTTTTGTATTTTTATTAATACAAGTTTATTCTAATGCATAAATAAATATGTGTTTTACTTAAACCTATTCATTATTGGTTATTAAAATATATTTCTTATCATTTAACTGTCATAAAGTACAATTTTGTAGATTTTATTTCATTTTATTTTCGGGGTAAAGCAAACCCCACCTAGTATGTCATGGGACATTTAGTAACCTAGTATGCGGAGGGTTAAGAACTTCTATGGCGCAAAAAAGAATACGCAACTTAGCTTATTCTATCTATCAAACATTTCATGCCCTGTAATTTTAACTTTGATTATGTCATTAACACTTTTACTGAACAAAAAGCTCGAAAAAAGAAATTTTAATAATTAAAATTTTTCACTAAAAATAAAATTGTTATTTCAGTCCAATGTGCTCTTTAAATTAAAAATTAGTAGAAAATCAACTAAAAATGTACCATGCCTAATATACGTGGCGATTTATTAAAAAGAAACTACAACGTTGGTTGAGCTTCTTTACATTGAGGGTGGGCCCCATCCGAAGAATTGGTCGCACCGGTATAGTTACGCCACTGGTATATTCACTAAATTAAACAAATGGCGTAAATTTTTTATTGACCTCCTCTCCTTTTAATTAAGATTTGGTGAGATTTTGCCGAATCTCTCCCTCCCCATATTAAGCTCACATAATTCATGGTCACCCTTTATCCGGATCGAGTCCGGTCCCAAATAATCCGAATAATTGAAGTTCTACTGTTATATTTATATTTCGCTTTTCTTCTTTTTCATTAAATTAAGATACCTAAACGTATATTCGTTTCAGATTTTTAAATCTTGCTAAAGCATAATAAATACAGCGTAAAATAATAATTAGTTCTTTTTCTCAGACAGTTTTATTTCTAAACCGTGAAAAAAGATAATCGGGTGTATTTTGGCGTAGGAAAAACTAGAACTCAATACTCGCTTATTTGTTACCAAATTTTTTTAAATATTGTTTAATATTTGTGTGATAATTTGTAATTAGCGGTGATTAAACAAACATCTCGAGCATAATAAATTAATTTACAGAGATTTTTCCTGAATACAAATGTTATTTAACAATCAATGTGTAATTGATTTTTTAAATAAAATCAATTGCATACTGGATATCTTAACATTAGAAAGTATTTAACAAATTAATAGTTTTCATCGTAATTGATTTATTGTTCACTTCCAAAACAATGTCGTTTTACCTGTTTCGTACCAGAATCAATTGAGATAGAATTATTATATCAATGCATGTCTTTGCGTTTCATGTTTAACAATTTCTATAAGGCGGTGTCTTATAAAATATTTAAGTTACTCGATTAATTTCTACCTCCGCTTTTTAAATTATTTTAACTCTAAGCTAACGAGATCGATATCCCTTTTGGAAAACTTTGGGGATTAAAACGCTTTGGCAACTTATAAAGATAAATGTTTAGAATTAAATGCCTTTAATTTATTTTCATTTGTACATTTTTTTATACCTGGGAGCCCGTAGAAAACGTTGAAGGCGCTTTGGTAGCCGCAAAGAAAGGATTCATCGCGCGATTTAATTAAACGAATATTAAAAAGGTAAAAAAATCATTTACTAAAAATAAAGCATACAAAATTACTAGGTATGTTTCGATTAACCACGTTTTGGTAATCGAATTCGATAACTTCGATAATACAATAGTTAAAATTTAAGTAAAAATTATCACATTTTTTTATATTACAAATTTAAAAACTTGACTACGACACTTAATACATACATCAATTCTAAAATCGCTTTAAATAATACTGCACATAATAAACTTATTACTAAAAATTCAATTGCTACAGTCTGACCAGGCTAGCAATAAATTACATAAATAAATAAATTAAAATAAATACGCATAGGACAAAAATGTAAAATTGAAATATCACAGCAGGATGAGTAGCACGCCAAGAGGAACTCTTACGATGTTTCGCCTTCTTCGAACACGAGTTCCTCGCACAGTATTGGATAACTCGAAGTTTACACAAAAGAGATCGAATTATTGATTAAACTTAGTCACAATTACCGATGTACCACTTCGTGTATATCAGCTTTCACTCACTTTTTTATTTATGCTATTCTTTAAGGTCCTTTTCTGACTTTTAACTTTATTGTTTCCTTTCTGCAGTCTTTTCCTGTTCTTTTTAGTTTTGCCGAAAATTTTGTTGTAGCACTTCTTCAAAAAGTTGTGATAGTCTTTCAAGATACTGTAATCCTTGAGCAAGCCTTCCGTAAGATGGCCCACCGAATCGGGAATTTTACTGTCCACTAAATTCACCGGAACTTTTTTCGTTATAACTAACTGGCGCTCTCTTATTTGGTACTCCGTTTCACAACGCAATAAATTAATATCACTTTTAACGCGCCTCAAAACGTTCTTCCTCTCTTTCATGTTGAACAAGGCGTCTGCGGACCGTATTTCCATCCGCGACAGTTTCTCGAACGTCACCGCGTACACTTGGATCTGATAGAGCAGTTCGGGAAGGATCTGTAACAAAGCGGCAATCCGTTAGAAATCGGGCCCTTTTCAACAGGTCTTGACACTTACTTTCTCGTTGTCCTTCTGGAGCGACCGAAAAAACTTTTTCCTCGGCAACCAATTGTTCTTCTTGATTTGCTTCTTCGTGATGTTATCGATTTGCAACTGAAAAAAAAAATCATGAATTGGTACCGGGTTCAAAAAATTTTGGACGTTTTTGGGAAATTTTCAAGACATTTACCTTCGCATGGATTTGCTCTATGTACTTCGAGATGATGTTCCTGTAGTTCACGAGCGCCGCATTGAATTGGTTTTTAACGAGCTCATTTATGGCCCGACTGTGCCTCGTCCTGTGCTGCATCTTGCAGGGTTGGCACCACCACGGGTCCGAAGAGATGGGAGCCGAATGCGACGCCGATATCAGGCAGAACATGATGAACACGACTCCTACGATTTGTGGAAGCGTAGCCCAGATGATCGTTTCTAGAATAAAAGATGGTTTGAATGTCGCACGTAGATTGAATGAAAGTTGTACGAGCAACAGGTGGAAATTGCCAGCGACGGGTTCGGGACACTTACGGTTAAATATAGATCTCGCATCACTCTGCCGAGCCGATAATCTCATTTTACAGAATTAAAGAGCTAAACCGTGAGCCGCGAAAAATTATCGTACATAGCACCCGTACATAAAGCACGAGGTGGTAAATTTGCAACGCACAAGGTATCGCGGTTGCGGGCAGACTGCGGCCACAGCACCCGCATTGAGCTCTCTCAACCGACATACCTGTAGACGGACACGTTATTTATGTTTCGGCTGGATCCGTGATTGTTATGATGTCTATCCTGGTAAGTGCTGCATTGTCGATCAACTTTGATGGTAAACGATAGATAACCATTCACCATCAAGTTCAGTGGCTGCGGCTTTTCGCGCTTCGCGACGAGGAAATTTGGTGTCGGCGAACAATTTTTTTTCCACGACCATGACTAACTCCGAAATCATTTTTTTCCGATAACTGGCAAGCTCCTCCACGCCAAATCAAACATCGGGGCACTTACCTTTGATTCTTAAATTTAATTCCATTTAATATCACTAATTTTCACAAAACACTATTCGAATAATTACGATTACGAAACACCACCAGACTTGCCGATTCCTGAAAAAACCGATTATCTAAGATTGCGCGATATGTTTCTTTATGAGTGGTATATTTAATTATGCCGTGGCCACACTATCATCGTCCTTATGTATAGCGGCGCGCTGGAGGGGGATTCATTCATACTTATCTGACGTCACGAGGGGGTAGCCTCATAAGTTTAGCGGTCGTAGCAGATATAAACAAACAATCGATTTTTCCCATGCGGATCGTTCAATTCGAATTTTCTCGGAACCAAGTGCGCATAGTTCTTACACAATGGAAATAGTAACGAAAATTCTAAGCAAAGCGGACCCGGATTCGTTCGTCGACGCCGAAAACTTTCTAAGGCGCCCCCCCTCACAAAAATTAGTTTTTCGGACGAGCCCCGGCCGCGCTTGGAAATTTCTTTGAATCGGTCGGGCCCCCCAGGTGTTGCGCGTAGCCCTCCACGGCAGCTTTTTATAGATTAGCGTTAGAGGAATATTGTTGACCATTTAATGGCCATTAAAAGGCGACTAACCTATCGTCCCCCCACTCTCCCAACGTAATTGGTTCATTGATAAGTAATTTACTATGAAGGTTAGTCTCGCGGCTATTTATTCCATTTAAATGCCTAATTTAGAAAGTACACAATAATAAAATTTAAACGAGCATATCTAATAAGGTGTGCGATGTGTGCATAAAAAATTCTCCTCGCGGAGTGGATTCGTAAGACAATATCAGTTGTAAAAAATCGAGATATAAGGATGTTTGCAAGTGACGTTGCGAGACGACGTCATTAACACGATATGATTTCAGTTGTGTTTATATAGAACACGTCACATCTCCGAACAAGTGTAAATTGTAAATATATACGGTCGGGCAAGAACTAACAGCTGGGCGTATGTAAATTAGTTTTTACGTCCATGACGTACGCCGACCGACGCCCCGGGCGTCCACGTGTTGAACGATGGGTGCCAAAAGATATAGAGCTCGTAGATTTCACCTGAAGACCGCAGTCATGTCTAAAAATAGCATTACAATGGTGCTGTGCCGAAGATGAAATCATCTGGTTTGCGATCTCTGGGTCACGTTGGCCTGCCGAGACACATCCGGATATTGACATTAAAATTCGTTAGCGGCTCGGATTCCTTGTAAAACGGCAGAAACCGCCGGTTTTGTAATGGCCAAGGACAAGATTGGGGTTTCCTCTGATGTGAGCGCTGGATGGGCGTCGTTCCGGCGCCGTTACATAGTCATAGATAAAACTTCTTAGTCAACTACGGAGCTGCTTTATCGGATTTAGACTGTTTTCTTTAAATTATTATCGCCTTCATCCTATTAGTCATTTTCATCTATCTATGACAACATAATGGCTTATTAAACCAATAATTATATCTCTATTATTATTATGTAAGTCGAATTAAAGTAATTTAATCGATAGCTTTTAAAGGCGCTCAAAAGTGGAGATATATCTTTATCGCCAAATTCCGTAGTATTAATGTTTTGTGATTCTCGTGTTTACAAACATTCATTATTTTTAATTAAATTGCAAAAAAAGAAATAAAAATTGTTTTTAATTAATGTATGCATTCGTCTAACAAAATAAAGTGTTTTTATTGAACTATTCGAAGTATAAATAAGATCTTAGGTGGCAACTAATAACAAAGTGTCGTTGGTGTCTTTGCCGATTGATAATTTTTTTGGAAAATGAAAAGTAAATACAGTTGAACCTCGATAAGTCAAGGACGAGAGAAAATCAATAGTAATTTGGGTTATCAAAAAAGTTCACAAAGAAATCTTAATTATTCTTTACACAAAATATTTAAAATTTATAAGTAGCCATTGACATTATTCTTTGTTATTAAGCGCATTCCTAATATTTTGACTAATTTATTTATTGTTTGAAATTAACCTGACTTTTTTTGCTGCATTCGCCCAAAATCACGACCAGTGGATGATCACTCAATGTTTTTAGGTGAGAACCAATTTTGTCGCTCGATTAGCCTTTTCAATACCAACTTAAAACTATAGGCCCGCAGTGTCTAGATTTTGTATTGTTATTTGATATTTGCCGCATTCATAAGGCAGAAAAAAATGGCAGCGCATTGTGTCAATTGAAGACTTTAACAAAATAATAAAACCACATAGGAAAAAGACAAAGTTATAAATTATTTTGTTATATTATTAATTAACGCCATCAATTTTAGGCAAATTCATTTTGACAAGTTCTCAGTTATAGTTAAACCGACTATGTCAAAATTGGGCATGGTGGGCGACAGCAACCATCACCACCTGATCACGAGCTTTAGGCCGCACAATTTTTGATCATGGCGAAATAACTTTATCAATTAAGTTGAAAACTAGCATTTCTTCTTTAAAAAGTTAAGAAAATATTTGAGTTACAAATATATCTAACAATAAAAGATCTACTAAAAAGGATTATAAAGGTTTCAACTTATATAAATATCAATTTGAAGCATTTTGTCAAAAAATAGCTTCAGATTCGACTACCCACAAAATTGTACTTCATCACAGTTAAATGATAAGAAATATATTTTAATAACCAATAATGAATAGGTTTAAGTAAAACACATATTTATTGAAATACAAATTAACACTAGAACTACCAACCAGTCAATATGACCGTTTTTAAAAATTCATCATAAGATTTTTATGTAAAACCTTAGTCCTAATTTTTTGAAAATGTCATGACTTTTTATAAATATATGTATTCAATAACACCATATATTTCTTTTTTCCCCCTTGTTACTTTTATTTTGTATAATTAAATTTATTTTTATATTTTTCCTAAAATTTTTAAGAAATTTTACTGTGTTCACACTAAATGTAAAAAATTAACGTTATTTTTGTAAACGATTCTATTTTTTTTAAACAATACATTGTTCAATTATATTTAATACTTTGCCAGCACAAGTCATCCGGTCATTTTGACCGGTTGGTAAAACTAGGTATACAACAAATGTCGGTAGTTCTAGTGTTAATTTCACGGCAATTTCTTAATGATTCGCAATAATTTAGACCAATAAATTACACGAAAAATTAATAGAATAATATTAGTCGTTCCCTCTCAGTTGCATTGACGAGATTCTTGTATCTTTTCGCTCCCTTCCACTCATGCTATGGTAAATACATTTCTTGAACATAAAATCGATATTTACTAAACTAAATTAGTTATTTTCATTTGAAAGAGCGTAGGATAAAGTAGACAAACCTAATAAACACGAAGATGTGCGCATTCGAGCGAAAAGTGGCACATTTCCGAGCGAGGGAAGCAAATGAAGCGCGACGCGGAGCGGCGCGCTTCATTTTCCCGAGATCGGAATGTGCCACTTTGAGCTCGAATGTGCACACTCGGTTTTAAGCATGATTCACAATTATTTACGCAAGTAAATTAGGCGTAAAATCAGTTGAATAACTATAATCGTTCCTTCTCACTCACATTCACGTAATTTTCGTATCTTTTCGCTCCCTTCCACTCACTGCTATGGCAAATTCGTTTTCCGAACATAAAATCGATATTTACTAAACTAAATTAAATTTTTTGATCGGAAAGAGCGAGGGATAAAATAGACATATTTAATAATTACGAAGATGTGCGCATTCGAGCGAAAAGTGGCACATTTCCGAGCGAGGAAGCAAATGAAGCGCGACGCGGAGCGGCGCGCTTCATTTTCCCGAGATCGAAATGTGCCACTTTGAGCTCGAATGTGCACACTCGGTTTTAAGCTCAATTACCAAACGTCCCGTTTTAACAAAAAAAAAATTGTTCACCTTAATTATACCCCACCTAGTACACGGAAGGTTAAGAAATTTAGAGGTGTCGGGTGCGAAGTATCAAAGTTCGACTGTAGTTGCTTTTTATTATGTCTAAATTGCATTTAAAATTAAATGTACGGTCGAACCTCGATAAGCCGAATTTTTGCTAACTCGAATTATTTTTAGTTTCCCTTCAACTTCGACTTATCGAGGTCGACTGTATATCCCATTACGCACCGATCTAATATATTTTAAAATATTGGTAAAATTAATTAAAGCTCGCTAAACGCAGCAGTTACTTAAATATTTTCCTAATATGTACACGGTAAGACAAATTAATATTAAATGCATTTACAATTTTTTAACCATTTCAATTTAACGTGACCATTAAGCAATAAGCGCAATTAAAACAGAACTATTTATTTCGTTTAAAAAATTGTTCGAAGCAATTATAAAATACGAATTGCTAATTCTCTTTACCTACACGGGTCGGTCTTTGATCTGTTAGCTTTTCTTGTCAATCATACTTAATATACAAAGGGGTTTCGCCAGACAACATAACATTGTTTTTGTCCCAAACTCGATGATGTCACTTCTTCGGTCCAACACGGATTGCTCCTTGAAAACATCATCGCAAAGAAAAATCGCCAAAGATATTTTCCCCAACGACCAAAACAATCATATCAAAAAACAGCAAGAAAATAATTTTGAAAACGAAGGCAAGACATAAACCCAATTAGTTCCAATTAATGAACATTTTGATAACTTAAATATTGATAGAAAGTAAACATGGAAAAGGAAAGTATACCCTATAAAAGCCTTAAAAGTAAGTCAAACGCATTCCAGTATTGCATATGTGTTCAAGGCCAAACTATTTATAACCGACAATAAATTTTAGAATTTATCTCATATGAAGTACTTTATTTAGAATAAAATGATAATGAATTACATGGTGGCAAATTAATTGCGCCAGATTGTTGCCCCGCGTTCTTCAATAGCGGCCCAAGTCGTTTTTTTTTTCAAATCGAGAAAACTACAAGCACGTTACAAACATGCTTCTGTTTGTTTACAAATAGGTTATAACACTTATACAAATGAGCGGATCTTCACAGTTTTTATTCGAGGCAATTAAAGAAATTGGAATGGCCCCCGGCGTTATGCAAATGCCCAATTTACCTCTGTTTTTCAACCTGTAATTGCGCATTTCCTACAGGAAAGCGCTCGATTCTTTCAGTCAGCTGAGCTTTTACGATTTGGTCGGCCGAAAGATGCGCCGAGGCAAGAAAAGAGAAGAAATTAAGACACCCATACGCATTAACGACCTTTGTGAATGCCATTACTATTAAGCCGAAACGTAACTGCAAAAACTAATTTGTAGTCATTTTGGTTTGTTAATTGAACAATAATATGGTCTGCGGTTTTGGACATTTCGCCTAGTCTAGACCTTTCATTTACTTTAACAATAACAGAACCGAGCGTATCCATACTTTCTGTAACGTATCGTAAACTGCGAGTTCTACCGCAGAACTAATTTATTGCACCATAACCATTTACGCTGCAAGAGTTATCGATTCAATCAAAGATGGTACCGAGGTAGACTGAGGTCAATCGTTTAGCTAATAACCTTTGCAGGCCAAACCATTAATATCATTTTGCTTAAAAAATAGCGAAAGCTATAGATTTAGCAAAAAATCGATTCTAATTCTACGACTAATTTTATGAGTCGTTGCAAGGAGAAAGTTCTTGGCCTTTTGGATAAAAGAAAACGAAAAATAACCCTCAGTGTACATATGAACAAGAAGTGTCAACCTTCAAACTCGTTATCTTGTTAACATCGCTCACCAAACTTTAATAAATTAATAATGGAAATTGTGTAGCTACTGACAATTTGCTAGAAGTAGGCTATGTTCGAAGCCTTTCTTGTCGAATAACTATTGGAACATTTGTGATCTAGTCTCCGTTTGGTTTCTCTTACAGTGGTCCCTCGTTATCCGCGAGAAATAGGTTCTTGCAATATAGCGCGGTTACAGAAAACGCGGATGAGGAAATTTCTTTCGACTGAGAAGACATTTTAGAAGAGTATGTACCAAAGGGTGAAAAATTTGAAAAGACGATGAAGGCTAACACTGAATACATACACCGGCGATCGAATGTGTACTGAAACTAAATACAGTCAAACCTCGATAAGTCGAAGTTGAAGAGAAACTAAAAATAATTCGAGTTATCCAAAATTGGAAAAGAGTTTGATACATTGATAGAGACGGATTTTTGGGCTTGTAGGAGGACAAAATATATGAATATCAAAATAGAATTTTTTAAAATTCGGGTTAAACCAGGTTCAAAAAAAGTATGTTTGGGGATACAAATTTGTTATTTGTTTAAGAGTTTTGATGCATTTTTTGGGCGGTTAGTAAAGGATGGAAAAAAATACGCGAAAAATCAAAAATTTCCGTATTTTTCAAAAATAATAAGATATACATCTCGATAAAATCAAGTACTGAAATTTTTTGGGTATCAAATTTGGGAAATTTTTGCTTAATACTGATACTTTTGGGAATATGTTGAAAAAAACTCAGCGTATTTTTAAAAAACCGCATAATAATTTAAAAATTTCTTTTTTTAAATTTAAAAAATATATAAGACACAACTAAAATTTGAAACAGTGCAAATTTAATTTAAAAATTATAAAGGCTTATAAATTTAGTTTTGATTTTAATAAATACTATTAGTTCTATTTTGAAAAATAGCTTTAAAAAAATTTTTAAAAAAAGTTCTTTTTACGCAATTTTTTTTTAAATACTTTTAAATTTAAAAAAAGTATATAATCAACTCTTATAAAAGAAGGGACATATTGAGTTTTAATTTTAAAAATATCAAACCGCTTTTATAATATGTTAAGATTAAAAAATTATTTATTGAAAATTAAAATTAAACACCGTATTTTCAAGTTGTTACTTGCACGCAATTTTTATAGAAATTTTTCCTCACCAAAAAGTTTTAATTGTTTTAACAGCAATGTTTGGGTAATTTGAAACTTGTAGGCACTTTATTTAAATGTTTAATTTTAAACCTTTTTTTAGAGTAAACACAAACAATAACAAAAATACCCCGTTTAAAAAAATTAAAAAGGATTTTAAGGGGAAAATCAAAAATTAAATAGGCCTATTAAAGTTCCGCCCAAAGAGTGGCCGTTAGTTACATTTTAAAAATGTCGAAATTTTTTCCCCGTCGCAATGGTAATAATTTTTTATGCAACAGGCCGAAGTTAAAAAAGGAAAAAATGTTACTTTTTTTGGATAGTTTAAAATACCAAGTTTATTATTTCCCTAAAAATTGAACAAAGAAAATCCGTTTAAATTTTTTAAAGTAAACAGCTTAAAGTTGCAATTAAATTACCCCGATTAAAAGTATTATGATGCTTATTTTGATTGTATTGTGTTGGATTTACGGATGGGATTAGTCAAACAAATAACTTTTTAAATAGTACTCATCAAATGTTAAGCGAAAAGAGTGGTACTTTCTTTTTTGTTAGTTATATGTTTAGAAGAGACTCGCTCGTAAATTGTCCCCCGTCGGATGGAAAAATTTCTGTATCATGTCGAACACTCCGTTTTGTACCAAAGAGAGAAATATAAATAAGTGCAAATTAGGTATGTTACTATTTTAGCCGCTCAATAGTTTAACATACCAAGTATGACTTATTTACCATAGCAATGAGTGGAACAGAGCGAGAAGATACGATAATATTGTCAATGCAAGTGAGAGGGAACGATTAAAATTGCTTAATTAATTTTTGGCCTAAATTATTGTAAATGGTGCTTAAAACCGAGTGTGCACATTCGAGCTCAAAGTGGCACATTCCGATCTCGGGAAAATGAAGCGCGCCGCTCCGCGTCGCGCTTCATTTGCCTCCCTCGCTCGGAAATGTGCCACTTTTCGCTCGAATGCGCACATCCTCGTGTTTATTATATTAGTATGATTTACCGTGCGCTCCTTCAAATCAAAAATTTTAATTTAATTTAGTAAATATCGATTTTATACACGAAAACGTATTTCCCATAGCAATGAGTGGAAGGGAGCGAGAAGATACAATAATCTTGTCAATGGAAGTGAGAGGGAACGATTAAAATTGCTTAATTAATTTTTCGGCCTAAATTATTGTGAATGGTGCTTAAAACCGAGTGTGCACATTCGAGCTCAAAGTGGCACATTCCGATCTCGGGAAAATGAAGCGCGCCGCTCCGCGTCGCGCTTCATTTGCCTCCCTCGCTCGGAAATGTGCCACTTTTCGCTCGAATGCGCACATCCTCGTGTTTATTATATTAATATGATTTACCGTGCGCTCCTTCAAATCAAAAATTTTAATTTAATTTAGTAAATATCGATTTTATACACGAAAAACGTATTTCCCATAGCAATGAGTGGAAGGGAGCGAGAAGATACAATAATCTTGTCAATGGAAGTGAGAGGGAACGATTAAAATTATTCAATTAATTTATCTTGTAAATTATTGGTCCAAATTATTGCGAATCATTAAGAAATTGCCGCGAAATTAATTTGTATTTCAATAAAGAGGCAAGAATGAAATTCTTGTTAGGTTTTCTTAATATTCGGTATCGTAATTGTCACGTGTCATTGAAATTTGGTACTCAATGACTCAATAGTTTATAAGGTGAAGAAAAAGTTAGGTTTTTGTATTTTTATTAATAAAAGTCTATTCTAATGCATAAATAAATATGTGTTTTACTTAAACCTATTCATTATTAGTTATTAAAATATATTTCTTATCATGTAACTGTCATAAAGTACAATTTTGTGGATGGTATGTCATTTTATTTTTGAGGTATGGCAAACCCCACCTAGTATGCGGAAGGTTAAAGAAAAAAAAATGATTATGTTCAACTCTAGTTTTTGCTATGATCTGGAAAAACCCCAACAATTTTATTCCTGATGTGAATTGTGCCAAAAAAAACATTGCATAAAATGTATTATATAAAAAAAATTAATAAAAATTATATTAGCTGTTTGTGATAACAATAAATGTTTAATTTCTATGTTTTAATCCATTTTATTATTTTAGACATTTTAAGAATGTAAAATTGATTGCTATTTATTGGCATTTGGTCAAATGGAAAAAGGCAATTCATCACAAGAAGAAACTACTTTTTGTTGGAAGTGCACAGTGAGTTGTTGTTAATAATTAAATAAGTTGTATATTTCTATTTGAAAAAAATTAATTGAGCCATCAAATCAAATTAGGTAAATATTAAGTTGCTTCTTCAATTATCAATTCGGAAAAAAATTTAAAGGATAAAAGAGATCTTCACCAGTTAAACAATTTGGTTTAAAATTAAGTACAGTACCATATTTTTGAAATTCTGATTAAACTCATGTGTTAATACAAAAACCCTCAACATTTGCGCATTTAGCATTGGTTCTTTGATTTTAACATTCCACTTAATTGACTTATACACATACTAATTTTTGTAGAAAAATACAAACCAATTTTTTGTTTAAATCAATTATGAAAGATGCAAGAGCACCTTGTAAAAATTGCAAATTGATTGTATAATAAATCTGCTAAAAGAACATTCATAATTTTAAATAAGCTTTAATCAAAATTTAAATGGATTTTAAATATTAAATATAACCATTGTTCAACACGTTCACTGCCGCAATATTAACAAAAATAGTGAACTTAATTCAGGCCCAACGTCGTTTTTCTGTAATTTGCTGAGAATAACATAAAATAATCATGAGTTATGATATTTTATTTATTTCACACAAATAACTAAACAACTATTTACAAGGCCCTATATGTGAATATATTTTGAGATTAGTTTAAATTTTATTTGGGTCTTACGGCAGTCAACGTGTTAAAATTAAGTTATTTATGATATCTTGGGTTTATTGCAAATAATGACATTTACAAAAAAATCCGAATAATACAGCTTAAAAAAAATTGTAAATTCTTCATATTAATTTTTTATGTTATTCTTGTAATTTTTCCACTTTGGTTGATCTGTCTATTGACTTTATTAAACTTGGTTACTTTCTCCAGACTAAAAGCAACACTATATATTGCATTTAGTCACATTATCTCAATTTTGACAAATTTTGACTTGGTCAGTTTTTGCTTATACAAAGTTAGTTCTATTTTAAGAGTTTTCGTAGTTTAAACAAACTTGATTTCTACTTATTATTGAATACAAGATATCAGATTAATCATCACCAAATTCAATATATGTATAGTAATCAAAATTGGAACGTCACTATCACGATAGCTGAGGGTTTACGGTATTTAACACGTCTTGACCAAAGGTCCGAATCGAAAAACTCAACATGGTGAACATCTCTTATGACTGGTGTGAACTGATCAAAATCCCAGACATCAAAATTAAAAATGATCAGATACCTAAATATCTAAAACCCTTATCTGAAAGTATCCCCTGCTACACTTAATATACAAATAATGTTTAACCTTTATCTCTTAAATGCCTTTCTGATACTCTATTGCCTCAATTTAATGAGCGTTTTGTATTCGTAAGAACGATAAAAGTCGCAAGTGTCTTGGTCACTAGCAAATGTCAGTATTGAATGTATAGTTGGGGAAAGTCGAGACTCGAAACGAGCTCTCCTTAAAAAATTCCTGGCCGAAGACTTTTCTTTTCGATTTGTGTGTGAGATAATTAGTATATTTCAACGTGGTTGCGTGATAAAAGAAACAGAAATAATCGTTGGGAGTATGTAATTGGGCAGTACACATGTATGGAAGAAGACGGTCATGTCATATTAGCGTTACTTAATGAAGCAGGTAATAGTAGGTTGAGACACGCAGCATGTGACAAGGCGGGCTCATTAGCAGAGTGGACGGTGGTCTTCAATATCAGCCATCTCGGGGGTGCCGCAGTCCCGTCCTCATACATTCTACTGTCAACGTGTTAATCGGTCGAAGCATCTGGAATGTGCACCCACGTCGACGCCCTCCATCCCATTTCACTTCATTATTCAGTGTCATTTTATTTTTCTTTTCAATTGAATTTATTTTTCCTACTTAAACAACCGACTTGTCTTGTATCCGATAAAACATGGTCTTTATAAATAGGATCGTTAATCAAATTATTGTTTTTTTATGTACATAATTTCGCAGCGCACTAAAACAAAGAGCTTCCCAACAACTTCTGAAGATAACATTTATTTAATCTCCGCACAAAACATATTTTGACCGTTTTTGGCCACCATTATCATATTTAATTGGTCAGTGGTCAAAGATGATTCATCTATGGCTTAAGAAACGCCACTATGTTGCGAATTTCAGAAGTGAACGGGCGCCTTTCGAGTTCACGGTTTTGTCTCGCAAAAGCACAAAGGACGAAGGAGAAGAATTTAATTTCTGACACCTGCGACGTCTACCGTGAGTAATATTTAAAGACGAAATGGGCACGTATAGTAATGTTCGCCTACTCCGGCCGACTCATTCATAAATGCGAAATATTTCTCACACTTGAGCCGCTAATTTACATACTCTTGAACATTGTTTAGAAAAAAAAAAGAGCGAACTATTTATAATGGGCGACAATTTATTAGAAAGCTTTGCGCATTTCTACCGCAAAGTAGTTTGCTCAGCTATGAAAAGTGCAAACTTGAAAACCAAAGCGAGAAATGATTCACTTCGAGAATATGTGAGGAATTCCCTTGTAGGCGAGGATCAAATCTTTCATCTTATAAAGAAGGGCAGCAGAAATTAATACAAAATTAAGGTGTGCGAAAGGAACCGTGTAAGGTGATGGAGGGCGGGATGGTTTACACGTTAATTTCGATACAACCATATTCAATACTTTACTTGAAATAATTTCACTATTCAATTTTCAATTCGCATTTTACGTGGGCTTCCTGACCCCGCGCTTCGCATTAGCATATTTATGAGATTTTTTTTAAATACCTCAATACACAGGTACCTTTTTCTATCTCTAAATTAATGTCGAACTTTTTAATTCGATAAAGAGGTATTTGACTTACATCTGTTTTTATGAATTATAGAATACGTAAATCAAAGTTACAAAGTGATCGTTGACCTCATATGCGATTTTAATTTATTAAAATTTATATCTATTCTTTTTCGTTCCAAGTTAATGAATAAGTTGTGTCGTGCAGTTTCTTATTTGGCATCCCAATTGTTATCAACTAGCTAAGTTTGAATCCCACAGGAAGCGTGAATTTTTTTCGGAATAACTGGTAGCCTATGTCACATTTGGGCCCATAAACTATCTATGTGCAAAAAATCAGGTCAATTGCTTTTGCCCGGAGCTTTGCTCCCGTGAACTAAGTTTTGACCACACAGGAACCGTGTATTTTTCCGGGATAAAATGTGTCCACTATCTTTATGGCAAAAATTGCGTCGTCCTATTGCTCGGTTGTTTCGTGAAAGAAAAACAAACCAACAAGAAACTATTTTAAGCAATATTTGTTTTAATGTTGTGCGCCACTTGTTGGGCTAAAAAGTAAATCAATAATTTGTGAATTTCATTTTATATTTTTAATATTTTATATTACGAAGAAATGTTTAACTAAAGGCCATTGCCGGATTTACATTGAAAAGTGCCCCCAGAGATAATGAAGTGATTTTTTTTCCTGTGATGTATCCTGATATTAGTAATAATTGTGGAAATTGCAGGGGGTTAAAAATTTCCACAATTATTACTTATGCCAGGATACAGCACAGTAAAAAAAATCACTTCGTTATCTCTGAGGACACTTTTCAATGTAAATGCGGCAATGACCTTTTGTAATATTGCACATAAAAAATAAAACTAGGACCACGTATTCTTAGTATGATAAGCCTTGAGCCATATAATTATTAATTTTGGCACCTTAGACAAATTAGCTTAGTGACAAAAGAAATATTTATTTAGAATTAGTAGAATTTTACGAAAAATGTAATCAGTTTCAAAAGTTCTTAAAAGCGACAATTAAAAAAACACAATTTATATTTTTCTTAATTTTAATACACAAAATCTCATAATTTAAAATTTCTAGCATGGTACTCTCATCTACTAACTCTTTTAATTGATGCAAATAAAAATAGGTGTTTTGATATTTGATTTTGTATATTTTCATATGAAAATCAAAACAATAGTAACCAATATTATCCGCTATTTCTGCAAACCCAAAATTAAGATTAATATGTTACGGCTTTTATAGATTCATTATAAATCATTATGAAAAATAATTTATTTTCCGCATACCGGGTGACTAAATGTCACATGCCATACACTAGGTGAGGTTTGCCATAGCCCAAAAACAAAATGATTAAAAATCCCCAAAATTGTACTTTATGACAGTTAAATGATAAAAAATATATTTTAATAAACAATAATGAATAGGTTTAAGTAAAACACATATTTATTTATGCATTAGAATAGACTTTCATTAATAAAAATACAAAAACTTAACTTTTTCTTCAACTTATGAACTATTGCGTCATTGAGTACCAAATTTCAATGACACGTGTCAATTACGATACCGAATATTAAGAAAACCTAACAAGAATTTCATTCTTGCCTCCTTATTGAAATACAAATTAATTTCGCGGCAATTTCTTAACGATTCGCAATAATTTGGAACAATAATTTACACGAAAAATTAATTCAATAATTTTAATCGTTCCCTCTCACTTGCATTAACAAGATTATCGTATATCCGCGCTCCCTTCCACTCATTGCTATGGTAAATACGTTTATCGAATATAAAATCGATATTTACTTAATTAAATTAAAATTTTTGATTTGAGGGAGCGCACCGTAAATTATACTAATATAATAAACAGGAGGATGTGCGCATTCGAGCGAAAAGTGGCACATTTCCGAGCGAGGGAGGCAAATGAAGCGCGACGCGGAGCGGCGCGCTTCATTCCGAGATCGGAATGTGCCACTTTGAGCTCGAATGTCACACTATAAGCACCATTCACAATAATTTAGGCCGAAAAATTAATTAAACAATTTTAGTCGTTCCCTCTCACTTGCACTTACGAGAATATCGTATCTCCTCGCTTCCTTCCACTCATCGCTATGGTAACTACGTTTTTCGAATATAAAATCGATATTTACTAAATTGAATTACAATTTTTGATTTGAAGAGCGCACCGTAAATTATAATAATGTAATAAACACGAGGATGTGCGCATTCGAGAAAAGTGGCACATTTCCGAGCGAGGGAGGCAAATGAAGCGCGACGCGGAGCGGCGCGCTTCATTTTCCCGAGATCGGAATGTGCCACTTTGAGCTCGAATGTGCACACTCGGTTTTAAGGTCGAATACCAAAGGTCCCGTTTTAACAAAAAAAAATTGTTCACGTTAGTTATACCCCACCTAGTTCACGGAAGGTTAAAATAAAATAACTTTATCAAAGTAACTTTTCATTTGTAAATTTAAATACTAGGGGTGTGCGAATCTTCTTTGAATAGGACTCGAATCGAATAGTTGGAGTCGATTCGATATTCCAGTCGAATATGAAATAGTTCGAATCCTACGAATAAATCGAATCTTTCGAGTCGTTCGATACTTTTTCGAATCTCACGTAAATTGTTTGATTACGTCTTATAAATACGAGAGATAAATTAATAGAGCTAATTGCATCTATAATAATCGAAATAATAATAATAATTTTTTTATTCTTTATAATTAATATTTAAATACCGAATATAAATAATTAGCAAATATTTAGCTATTTATGGAATAATATAACAATGCTTATACTGTTTAAATAAACACTTCAAAATAGCCAGTATAGACATTATATAAACTTGTGATAACATGTAAACTCAATTTACGCAATATTCGGAAAAGGGTCGACCTATTCGAAAATTGAAAGGTTTCGAATATTTGGTTCGAATCTCGAATCGAATTATTCGATTTGATCCGCTTCGTACAATTGAAATTTTTGAGTATTCGTACACCCCTAAAAACGCATTATAATTGTAGATAGACGTCCCTAAAGTAGTGATGATCAAAATTGGTCTTGGTCTTGCATTTTTGCAAGACCAAGACTGTCTTTATGCTAGGAAGACCAAGACCAAGACCAAATAAACAAGACCAAGACCGATACCAAGACTATTACAGTCTTGGTCTTGCTTTGCTCATGACTAACTCAAATAAAGAGTTGGAACAATATTTAAATAAACCTCGAGCTGTGAGAAACGAAGACGTGTTACATTGGTGGAAACATCATGAACTACAATTTCCGATTTTGGCAAAAATGGCACGAGATTTTTTTTATCGATTCCAGCAACATCCGTTCCAGCCGAAAGGTTATTCTCGAAAGCATCTCTTGTGATACGGAAACATCGTAATAGATTGAATACGGAGGTGGCTCGATGGCTATTATGCATAAATTTGTGGTCAGCAATTAAAAAATAATATATATGTTAATAATGAATCAAAATAAAAATATTATAATATATAAATATTAAACTTTATAGATAAGATCGCTTTTTGATATTATTCGATTGTAGTAAAATAAAGTTTTATGAATTAGATATAAATTGTACATCATTTTTAATTTATGCCTATAAAAGATCTGAAAAATTCCCCAAAAAGTTGCATGTATTAGACTAAATGGTGGAAACCAAGACTGAATACGCAAGACCAAGACCGAATAAGAAAGACCAAGACCAAGACCAAGACTAGAAACATTTGTGCAAGAACAAGACCAAGACCAAATAAGCAAGGCCAAGACCGATACCAAGAGTATTACAGTCTTGGTCCTTGGTCTTGCTTTTCATCACTACCCTAAAGAAATGAGCATTTACGACTTGGAATAGTCGACTTTTGAGATCTAACGCGAAATGCACACCTAAATTCTCCAAACGCCAAGAACAATAAAACATTCGGTTATCCTAACTTTAAGTAATTAACATTTTGCTTTTTTATTACACGTAATTAGAAGTGTATGTTTGCGGTAAAATAACAATAAAAGGCTACGTAGAATTTTGTGTATTAAGAGGGCATTCTACTCAGATGACGCAGACCTGTGGTTTATTAAATAGAAAAATTAACTAGTACCAAGTTAGATAAATATGACCAAAAAAAATTAGTAGTATTTTTATTGGGAAAAGAATTTTAAGGTCAACAGTAAAAAATCGGAATCGTTTCCGGACCGAAAAACGTGCCACCCTTCTCAATAAGACCCAAGTTATTTTATTACCACTAGTTTTAATAATCATAACGAGCATCCCAAAAAAAAAACTTAATGAGTGATAGTCAAAATAAATTTAATCGTTAAAAAAATTAGTTGATTTATTACTTGTTGTGGTACCATTAAGCGTGTAACAAATTAATTCCGCAATTTGTTGATAATAATGAAGAATGGGAATTAGACTTTAATTTCTATTATGTTAATAAATACATTATGATAATTATTTATAAATGAAGCTTGACTGGTTTTGCTACTAAACTACTAAGGTCATCAATTAAGTTTTGCTTATGACGTGCTGTAAAAGAAATATTTGATACGTATCCGGAGACATGCAGTCTACTACTTGCGGTATTATTGCTGAAGATAAGCGTGGGAATTTCGAAATAAATTAATAGCTTTAGTAACCTTTGTCCGGTTACAGTTGCTATAAAAATGGGTTAACACAAATGTGGGACATGCTTTATTTGAATATTACACTATTAATCTCTCGTTTGATTAAAAAGTGGTTCCGCAAGATTTCAAACTTTAGATTATTCATACTAATTTACTAACAGACTATCCATATATAGTTTATGAGCATAATCATACTTGCAGACTATTAAAAAAAACTTGATTTATCTATGTGTAATACGTCATTTTTAAACGATATTAAAACACTAATAATTATTGCTTCAGAAATATTATTTTACCTATTTTGTACGTTTTTTGACATGAGCAAAAATAAAAATAAAATTTTTAAACGCCTTAACCCTCCGCATACTAGGTGACTAAATGTCACATGCCATACTAGGTGGGGGTTTTCCATACCCCTAAAATAAAATGAAATAAAATCCACAAAATTATACTTTATGACGGTTAAATGATAAGAAATATATTTTAATAACCAATTATGAATAGATTTAAGTAAAACACATTTTTATTTATGCATTAGAATAGACTTTCATTAATAAAAATACAAAAACCTAACTTTTTCTTCACCTTATAAACAATTGAGGCATTGAGTACCAAATTTGAATGACACGTGTCAATTACGATACCGAATATTAATAAAAACCTAAACAGAATTTCATTCTTGCCTCCTTATTGAAATACAAATTAATTTCACGGCAATTTCTTAATGAATAGCAATAATTTAAACCAATAAATTACACGAAAAATTAATTGAATAATTTTAATCGTTCCCTCTCACTTTCATTGAAAAGATTATCGTATTTCTCGCTCCCTTCCACTTATTGCTATGGTAAATACATTTTTTTAATGTAAAATCGATATTTGGGTGATTCCATTCTAACTGTGATTTTTTGTGTCCTATACTGTTTGCTCTCACTGGTCATACATGATAAATCTAGTAATGAAGTTTTTATATCAATACGATCATCATGAACATATTTCATCACTTTTTATTTGAAAATTACAGGGTAATAGGATATTATCAAATTCAAAATCAAAAAATTACAGTTGCTATTTTAATTTAAAATGTCAGTACCGTGTCAAAAAATAATAAAAATATATTTAATTTTTAATAAATAATATTGACTTCACTGAAAATTATTCATGTAAATATGAAACAGAAGTTCAGTCAGTAGGTACACTTTGGGGCTAGTAGAGTAGAATTTTTCCAAATTATCAGACAATTTTAAGCCTTTTGTAGGCACAATGAAAGTATATACGTGGAATAAATTACAACGTAATTGTATTTTATCCAATCCGTTAAGTTGTTTTTATTGCTATAATAAGCATGTATGCAGACACTTTTCTATGAGAAAAATTGATTATTCTTTAAATGATAAGGTGGGAAAAATAAATAACAAAATGACGCAAAAAACAAAAAAATCTGAGAATTCATCGCAAGAAGTTCAAAAATTGCCAAAGATGACTGCAACTGTATCACTGTGTAGAAGTTTAAGAATTAAAAATGCTGTAATAAAAACCAAAAAAAAATTTTAGTTAAATTAATTTTTGTGAAATGTGTTAAATATGAGTTGATTAATGTTTGATATAAATTATAATGTTTTATTTGTTATAGATAAGTTACTATGGATTATTGAAATGTTAAATAATCAATAAAAAAGGGTTTTAAAATGTTACAATACAATTCATAAATGAATTTAATAACTTTTCTGAAGAATGTCTACCAAATTTATTTTCTGTCAGTACCGTGGTATGGAAATTATAAAATATGATTCTCATTCTAGATATTCTAAAGGTGTAGCAAAATCCTCTCGCACTTTCATTTTTACTATAAAATAGAGTAATAATATGCATGAAAAAAAAAAATGTTTAGTTATAGAAAACAAAAATTTTTAATAAAAAAGTAAGTTAGAACGGAATAACCCATTTACTAAGTTAAATTAAAATTTTTGATTTGAAATATCGCACGGTAAATTATACTAATGTAATAAACACGAGGATGTGCGCATTCGAGCGAAAAGTGGCACATTTCCGAGCGAGGGAGGCAAATGAAGCGCGACGCGTAGCGGCGCGCTTCATTTTCCCGAGATCGGAATGTGCCACTTTGAGCTCGAATGTGCACACTCGGTTTTAAGCACCATTCACAATAATTTAGGCCGAAAAATTAATTAAGCAATTTTCATCGTTCCCTCTCACTTGCATTGACAAGATTATCGTATCTTCTCGCTCCCTTCCACTCATTGCTATGGTAAATACAATTTTTGAATGTAAAATCGATATTTACTAAATTAAATTAAACTTTTTGATTTGAAAGAGCGCACGGTAAATTATACTAATATAATAAACACGAAGATGTGCGCATTCGAGCGAAAAGTGGCACATTTCCGAGCGAGGAGGCAAATAAAGCGCGACGCGGAGCGGCGCGCTTCATTTTCCCGAGATCGGAATGTGCCACTTTGAGCTCGAATGTGCACACTCGGTTTTAAGCACCATTCACAATAATTTAGGCCGAAAAATTAATTAAGCAATTTTCATCGTTCCTCTCACTTGCATTGACAAGATTATCGTATCTTCTCGCTCCCTTCCACTCATTGCTATGGTAAATACAATTTTTGAATGTAAAATCGATATTTACTAAATTAAATTAAACTTTTTGATTTGAAAGAGCGCACGGTAAATTATACTAATATAATAAACACGAGGATGTGCGCATTCGAGCGAAAAGTGGCACATTTCCGAGCGAGGGAGGCAAATGAAGCGCGACGCGGAGCGGCGCGCTTCATTTTCCCGAGATCGGAATGTGCCACTTTGAGCTCGAATGTGCACACCCGGTTTTAAGCCCGATTACCAAAGTGCAGTTTTAACAAAAAAAAATTGTTCACGTTAGTTATACCCGGAAGGTTAAAGAAGTACAGTAAAACACCGATAAACCGCGAACATTTTTTCCAAACCATGGGGCGCAAGGTCCGACAAGGCAGTGGTATCAAACAGCTAATCCAAAACCCCAGACACATAACTTTAAATCCCAATAAAGAAAAAAAGTAAATTTTTTGATCACCACCATCTCATTTGTTGTGACTCGCCATTTTTCTTAAAAGAATCCGTTGGCCGAAATTGATAAATCGAACAATATTGCTCTAATTAATTATTTGCATAACTTATCAAGCATAAACAACAATAAGAATTCTATATGGCTAAATGCGATACGTTTCCGACCAAAAAAGGCAATTTTCCCCAAATCGAAATGTGCTACCTTTCGTCGCAACTCACGACAATCGGCGCTTTTGCATAATATTAATTGAAAATCGATGTAGTATTTCTAATTCAGTGGCTCATAAAATTCGAGAAGGTGGCCCAGCGACCGAAACCCAAATTTAAATAATAAGTTATCTTCCAATATTCATAAAAACCTTTTTTTTTGTCAGCAAGAATTATTTTGAGACTTTTTCTTATTTTGTCTGCGATCGGCGGACTCTCTTAAACTATATTTGGTGGCCCGTGGTCGAATACGAGTTTGACACCACTGTCGTAAAATAAAAAAAAAAGGGTTAGTTATGTTTTATATTGGCGTTCTCAAATTAAATCAATCGAGTGTAAAAAAATATTTAAATAACGTTTCGGATAAATGCGGGAGGTACGAGTAGTTCTTCGAATTGTGTATCAGAAAAATACAAATATTAGGTAATATAAGTACTAGAAATTTAATTTCAGATAAGTAAGCATTAGTCAACAGTGCGAGATTACAGATTCCAATGTGGCGCCAATTTTTCACACTTTTAGTTGAGTATGTTTCATGTAAAATTGCGAATATAGGAGTGCCTTGAGAAAAGGGCGCAATTTGAAACAGTAGTGCTTAATTTTTTGCTAGGCGCAGTACCCAAAATAAAAAATATATTTATGGCCTCCCAATGTAAGAAAAAAACAATTTGTAAGCACCTAATTTTTATTAAAATTATAAAGAAGTAAATTTTTTTTGTTTGTTTGTCGATGGTGATATCTGGCACTACTGAACCCATTCCAAAAGTCCTTTCACTAATAAAAATCTAAGCTATCCCTGAATAACATAGGCTATATTTTATTTTGATAAAAATACGTTTTTAATGCGAAATTTTAATATACGAGCGGAGCCGGGACGCGCAGGTTAGTCTATATAAATAAAATCATAGCTCGGTCCGTCGATGTGCGCGCATCACGGAAAAACTAATGGATTTAATTTGTTCATTTTTTTTTAGTTTTATTCTTTAGACGCTTGGTTTTTACCTCTAATAATTTTTTTTACGACATTTCTATTTAATATCGAGTTTTCGTGTGCCTACGATGGTTAAGTTAAGCGACGCACATGCGCGAAGAAGGAATTTTTTTTTGATTTTTCTAAATATAATATAGAGGAGACCGGGTATGGTTGTCTCACGGGTAGGTTGTCACAACAACAATAACAGAAAACGTAATGAATTAATAAATTTGTTTACCCGAGTCAAAGAAGTTCGAGCACAATACCTCTTTGCGTACTTCACTTCAGTTCGCTCTGAAATACCGTAAATATAATTAAATTTTGCATAGTGATATACCTTTTCGTGCATTTATGATGTTTAAGATATGTTTCATGATATCATTATATGGTTTTTTAAATGACCATTGATTTAAATTTATTTTGGGAGTTAATTGTCTAAAATTGTTTTGGGGAAGGTTGTCTCAAGTTAGCGGGGGCTAGTAGTCACATGTGCAAAGCAACACTATGAATATGTGCGGCCTTTTTTGTTGGTTTCTATGGGTATTACTACATAAACGATTGACTGTAATTATATTTTTGTAACCATAACCTAAGTTCGTTAGATAGAAGTTACTATTCGCTCACAGTAAATATTTTTTTTTTTTTTAATTATGAATAAGATATTTTTCCTTCCTTTCTAAGGTAAAATTTGTTACGTACAGCATTGTATCTTTAATAAAAATAGGCATTTATTTTATCGTTTTGTATTTTACCCTTTATTTAGTATGTGACTACCTACCCCTGACACTGTGACAACCATCCCTGACACGGGGTTAAAAGTCACACTTCTCTTTTTCATAAAAATTATAATATGTTCTCATTAGATAATGGCAGAGAAAAAGTATTTATTTCTTTTTAAACTAGAATAAATACACTATCTATTGATATATAAATGTCATTAATAAATTAAGACCATGGGCTCTATAAATACAAAAGAAAAAAATTGATACTTCCAAGCCCGATCTCCTCTATTGTTAATATAGTAAATCGCGAGCAGTCACGGGCATCGGCTAGATTTTAATAAAATAATTATTTAATTTGATTTGATTCAACCAATTTTTAAATGTTATACAAATTTTTCTCGAAACCCAAAAATCGTTTTCGTGTCACTCAATTTAAAGTTTTGAAAGGGTTGTTTGTCGATAAAAAACTAATGCCATTAAAGTAAGCTCGAAAGAAACCGATCAACATAAAATTATAATTATATTAAAAATCTATTTAATTCGATATTTATAAAAAAAAATTAGCACCCTTGTAATAAAGATATAAAACACAATGCCAATCGAGAAAATAAGTAATTACTCCACAGACGAAATTATTACCTATACTTAAACTTTCACTAATATCAACATGACTTGCAGTTTAATTCATTTTAATATTTCTTTATATCACTCCACCTTACTAATTCTATTTATATTTTTTAACTTATTTTGATTGCGTTATTTTAATTATAATGCTAATATTATCAAGCAAGAAAATCACTTTAATTCGATAGATATCGTTATAGTAAATATCCATACAATTTACATCTTTATTTAATGTGACGTCATAGTTGTAATTCTCCGAAGTACTCTTTATCGAACAATTTGTATTATTACATCATCCAGTTATGTAGCGAAACAGTGTCGACAGATATACGGGACACTTACATAATACGTCATACGATATTTTCAAGCTGCATCATTAAAATTTATTTACCCACGAATTTCTGCCGTTTTATAGCAAAAGACTTACAGCGAAAAAGCGAGCATTAATACAGTAGAGATGGCGATTCGAAATATCAAGTGTTGAATGAATATTGAAAGTTACACTAACCTACTAATTAAACGATTAAAATTTGAACTTTCTTTTGAAAGATAAAATTTATTTTTTATTGTACTGTTTCGAACTAGCCTATAATTTTAATGAATATGCAAATTGGTAATTAAAATTAATAAACGATTTGAAAATATAAACTTTAAAATTACTCTATTATAAGTACCACGTTTATGTAATAACTTTTTACTTCAAATTATGTTAGTTAATCAAACTAATCAAAATTCCATAATTGTTAAAATTTAACACTAAAACTAATTTTATCACGAAAATTAATAATTTCTCTCAGTACTATAAAACATAAATTGTATCAAATAGTAATTAAGATAAAGATTTTTATAAATTATATAATTTTTAATGAAGTGGTTATAAATTTTTTTTTTAAATATTGATAATTGACAATACTAATTTTAGTATTATAAAAAATTTTAGTACTCCGTAAATATAATTTGGCCTTGGTAAAAATTCAAATATTTCGCGCCGATAAGAACTAATACGCACAAAAATTGATTCGGAAGCAGAAATAGCCACTTTCCGAATCGAAGTAAATTAGCAAACGGTTCCGCTCGACTAAAAGATTAAGATTTGCGAATGCCGAATAAAAAACGGCAGAAAATTCATTTCTACGTAAAATGACTTGAACAGGATGTTCTGTGCCTAACTTCCACGTTAATAACTTAATTCCTGTCGTCTATCGGAAATTCCATTGGCACATCCGTAGGTTTTTCACGTAAGTTAACATAAAAATAAGATTGCGTAAATTATAAAAGCGCAAGTCTGCAATTATTTTTCCGATGGCGGAACGGAATTTTTGCAACAACTCTGTGTGTTCGTTGTAGGTACAGTGGAAACTCGGTTATCCGGACTAATTATATTTGCGGAATATTGGGAAATCCTAAAAAGAATTTCATTCTTGCCTCCTTATTTAAATATAAATTAATTTCGCGGCAATTTCTTAATGAAAAAAGTAAAAAATTGTGAAAAATAAGCGAAACCCAAAAGAGACAATTTGAGAGCGCCACTACGGTTTGAGAATTAATTGAATTTTTTTAAAGTAAATTGATCATTGTTAATCGTGGCGAAAAGCGGAGTGTGCATTCGAGCTCAAAGTGGCACATTCCGATCTCGGAATGAAGCGCGCCGCCCGCGTCGCGCTTCATTTGCTTCCCTCGCTCGGAAATGTGCCACTTTTCGCTCGAATGTGCACATCTTCGTATTAATTGGATTTGATTATATTAATAACAAATCCTTCAAATCCAGATTTTCTATTTGGAAAAGGTTTTCGCTTAAAAGTGCACATACTCCTTAATAATTGAATTTACCTATTTTATTCTTCTCTCTTACAAATAATATTAATTAAATCAAACTGAACTAAATGTAACACTTCTTGCTTTTCTTTTAATTAAAAATTACAGTAGGGTATTTTTACCAAAAACCACATATGTAATTTAGTACTTTTAAACTAGACTAGATGGGAGACTTCATGGTACATGAAAAAAAATACTTTAACTTTTTCCGAATTTTGACTCTTATTTCCCAACCTTTTTTGTAACATACCCCACGCAAGTCATTCTAAAATTTTGAAGCACCCTCTATGTAACATATAAATATTTTTTTATATTTAAAAATTGAATTAATCCATAAATGAAGTCTAATTACAACAATGTATACAAAATGTGCCTTAAAAGTAATTTGTTTATAATTTTTACAAAAATGAAAATTACCCAAAAATATTTGGAGACATTAATTTGGGCGTATAAACCTTCAGCAAAATGCAAAAGATGATAAAAAATCAACTAGTTGATTTTTAGTGGCCCAATTCAGAAAATGTAACTCATATACAATTTTAATTAATCAAAAATGCGAATTGGTAAACATTCAAAAGTACACTTGAAAATATTTTTAGCAAGCTCGCTACAATTAGACGTGCGTAAAAGCACCATGATAAATTATCAAAAGGAATAAAATCTATAACCTTTTTCAAACAAAAAATAGATCTATTTTATTCGACTTTTAATTTTTTGAATTGAAGAATAAAATAATAATATAGTCAAATTCCATTAATACGAAGATGTGCGCGTTCGAGCGAAAAGTGGCACATTTCCGAGCGAGGGAGGTAAATGAAGCGCGACGCGGAGCGGCGCGCTTCATTTTCCCGAGATCGGAATGTGCCACTTTGAGCTCGAATGTGCACACTCGGTTTTAAGCATGATTTACAATAAAATAAATAAAATATTAGTTAAAATCGTTCTCTCTCACTCACACTTAAGAGATTATCGTATCTTTTTGCTCGCTCTTACTTATTGCTATAGTAAAAATACGTTTTTAAACATAAAATCGATGTTTACTAAAGTAGATTTGAATTTTTCATTGGAAATATCGAAAGATAAACTAGACAAATTTAATAAATGCGAAGATGTGCACATTCGAGCGAAAAGTGGCACATTTCCGAGCGAGGGAGGCAAATGAAGCGCGACGCGGAGCGGCGCGCTTCATTTTCCCGAGATCGAAATGTGCCACTTTGAGCTCGAATGTGCACACTCGGCTTTAAGCACGATTACAAAGCGTCCCATTTTAAGAAGAAAAAACTTTGTCATATTGTTAGGTAGGTATATATTTACAAAAAACGCAACAAATATTAATCAGTAAATCAGTAAATAAAACAGTCGCACATTATCTTAAAATGAACAAAGCCAAAAAAACACTGTTTAATGCGAAATACAAAATAGAATAATAAAATATTTACTAAGAAATACCAAGTTTTAATTTTCGCAACGGGCCCGAACGCGGTTTACAATCCGAATAATCGCGAATCCGTATAACTGAGGTTTTACTGTACTCAGTTTTAATACATTGTCCTTATTTCGATCTTGCAAGTCAAATATGATAAAGTCGTAAACGTTGCGTGCATGCAACAGGTGTATCAAGTTATTCCAGCTATGCCGTAACATTCTATTGCTAACTAATATATTTTGTCTATCAATAATAAATATGAGAAATACTGCATATTTAGAAATTACCACACAGGCAATAAAGTTTTATGCACATTTGTACAGGGGTGGTCTAAATTTCGTCTTATTCCAATTTCTCAGATTTTTTTTTCAAAGAAAATAGTTGCATAAGCAGATCATAGCCATTACAATTAAAAGTTAAACCGTAAGCAATTTTTTTTTTAGATTCCATTGGGTTGTCGAGAAAATAACTTTGGTTTGTCACAATTAAAGAGGATCGTCATATAAGTGTGGGAGAGATTACAGAGAAGTTAAATGTATGGCACACAATGATCAAAAATCATTTAACACGTCTTGGACTCGTTAAGAACTTGATATTTGTACAGTCGAACCTCGATAAGCCGAATTTTTAATAACTGGAATTATTTTTAGTGTCCCCTCCACTTCGACTTATCAAGCTTCGACTGTATTTCACATGAATTCAAAAAGATTCATTTAACACAACAAATAAACATATCAAATTCAACAAAATGAGTTCTATTTAAAACGAATCATCACTGGTGATGATAAATGGGTTGTCTACAATAACATTAATCGAAAATAATCAAAGATCAAGCGTGATGAACCAGCACCAAGCACATCAAAATTTTCAAAAGTTATGCAGGTAGCTCTGTTTAAGCTAGTGCACCCATACCTCGCTTTACGGCCTAGATACGTTCCACGAAACTTGGCCGCGAAGCGAAAAGCCGTATAAGGAATCAATTATTGCGCTTGCGCAAGATTGGCAACATGTGGATATATCGACATCGAAAAAAGTTTTTTTTTGCCGTTATAGCGAAGCATTTTAAGTCGTAAATCAAAAACGTGCCTTATTTGAAGAGGGCCGTTATAGCGAAATGCCGTATAGCGAAATATGTCTGTATTACTTTCTCAAAAAGGTATACAAAAAGAATCAAAAGAATACATACTATCAAGTTTTTAACCCGAATTCGATGTAATAACATTAAATTTAGACCACCCTATACCTAAATACTAATAGAAACGTTCAAGTACAAGGTACCTATTAATAAAAATATTGATCTAAATGTTTAATAAGCTTATCTATAAATCCAGTCATTGATAATATTGTTTAATAATACTGGCTTTATGCCAAATAAGGTTCGTTTCCGATTTCATATTTTGTGAATGACACAATCACTTGAAGATAATTTTGTAAACACTACAATACGTAAATAACTTATATTTGTATTGTGTAAGACAAGTGCTTTCTATATTATTTATAAAATTAAATCATTGATTAGCCTGATTGCACATTATTTAGGGTGTGTTTTGATTATTGAAGATTTGCCTTAAATAATTTAACTAATTATGCACGTTTTAACATCAGTTATTATTTTATTAGGTTAAAAAACATCGACCTTATGTCAAATGTGAAATTGAAAGTTATATGTATAAAAAAAACATTAGAAAAAGAAATAAATAGAGTTAATATCCTTAAACCAAAAACTGAATAAAATAATAACATTCAATCTATTTATTTATTCGTATTCATAGTTTAATTTTTGAATGAAGCAACTAGAAGCCGATACTAAATCTTCACTTCTGTTAGTTGGTCTTAATTTGTTCAAAAATTAAACAGGAATGTCGTTTAAGAATTTCTTAATTTGTAACGAGATAATTTAAAAAAGTTTTATTATAATTAACGGAAATTAGGTAATATTTAATATTATCTAGCTATTTAAATTGTGATTTTACTAATTAGTAAAGATTTTCAAGCTTGTCATTATTTATTCTCTTATTTTTTTCCGTTTATTAAAGATTTATTGTAGGCAAATAAAATATTTGTTTGAGCAGCACTTGTGTTACCAATGTATCATCAATTTGTACAAAGTTATTTACTCAATTACTCCGTCATATGACTCAATTAAATACTTATAGAAGTGCAACGAGTGACATTAAATAAATAAATAAATCTTCGACTAAAGATTTAAAAAAAATTAAATGCAAGAAAAGTCAATGTATCTTTTATCACTAATTATCAACTTGTTCCAAATGACGTTTTTAGTTAAATATTAACTGATACTAAAAAACCTAATCTGGTAATAGCAAGCGTATTGCGATTTTGATAAAATTTTTATGCGAAATAGAGAAACGATAAAAAGAAAATTTAAATATTTTTCGAACGATGTAGAGGTACAAATTAACGATTGTGTAAAAATTTAGAATTACTGATTTTGTAATCCAGATGAATCGTGGTATAGTATCTACTCCGATTCATCTGACTTAAAAAACGTATTTATGTTGTTAGCAGTGGTTCCCAAACTTTATGCTACTGCACAACCCTTAAAATAATTATCTTGGCGTTCCCCCACTGTATACCTATTCCTCGATTTAGACGGTATATGGGTCCAGGAGAAAACCGTGTAAATCGAAATCATAATTTTTTGTATGGAAAATCGTGCAACCCGAAAACGAAGCAAAATATATATATATAGATATAGAAAATGAAGTAGAATAAAGATGGGATTAAGGTTGGGACAAGACCTTCTTCTGATATTACAAAGTGAAGAAGAGTCAAGGCGACTCGCGTGGGCAAGGACGCTTCCTTGAAGTAAATTTATTCTCTGTCGGGATCACAGAAAAATAACCACCCGCTACCCTCGAATAGATTTGAAGAAAATATTCATTATGCTTAAAATATTTCCTAATATCTCTTAATGTAAATCATTATAAGCAATTAGAAATAAAAAAAGCGGTTAAAAAAAAGTTATACTTCTTTGGCGTAACTACATTAAATATAACAAATATAAATAAATTCAATAAATACGAGGATGTGCGCATTCGAGCGAAAAGTGGCACATTTCCGAGCGAGGGAGGCAAATGAAGCGCGACGCGGAGCGGCGCGCTTCATTTTCCCGAGATCGGAATGTGCCACTTTGAGCTCGAATGTGCACACTCGGTTATAAACACGATTCATAATAATAGATTTATTTTCTAGAAGTTTTTTAATTAAAAACATGGACGCCAAATTCAAAATGTCCAGAAACTCGGTTTTAAGCATGATTCACAATAATTAATTTACTTTTTAAATATCTTTAATTATAAATTACAATATTGTATTTATACCAGAAACAACAAAACTCTGATTTAGTGCTCTTAAATAATTATTTTAGAAAAAGAAACGCTATAACTTCTTCCGAATAGAAAATCGAAATTTAAGTTTTGGACAATTAATATAGACAAATGCTATAAATGCGGGGTATGTGCACCCGCGGTTTTAAGAACAAATAAAAATAATTAAATAATTTAGAATTTTCAAAATTTTTTTAATTGAGTTACAAAACCGTAATTCTACCGGGAACCAAATCTTTGTCAAAAATATATATTTTAAATAAATTTTATTTCTTAAGATTTTAGAGCAATTTAATTCTTGTAAATCGTATAAAAGTCAAAATCGTGTAAAACAAGTAGCACGGAATTGAATTGATAGATGTATTTCATAAAATAAGACAAAACATTTCAAAATGAAAAAAATTAATTAATACAAAAAAGTACATTTTTGTTAGACTTTTTGACCTCCCCCTTCCATCCCGCCCGGCACTACTCCGCGACTCTCCAGGGTGGCGCGCCCCCCAGTTTGGTAATCACTGGTTTATATAAACCTTATAAGCTGATCCATTCGCAATTTTTGTGACACCAAGATTAAAATTTTAAAATCTGAAGAATTGTCTAATTTAAAAGCACTAAATCACGGATTAGTTTCCTGGTGAAAGATTAACGAAGAGAAATCCAGTTATACGGGTATGTGCACGTTCGAGCAAAATGTGGCAGATTTTCGAGCCACGGAAGCAAGTAAAGCTTCATTTTCTCAATATCGGCAATGTATCGCTTTGAGTTCAAATTGCACGTTCGATTTTTTGACGCAATCTACATTAATCAATTTTCTTAATAACTTTTGAAAATTAAAAATCATTGTATTTCAACCGAACACCGAATTTTTACGTTTTGCCACCTTTAACTTTAAATATAGGGGAACCTGTTGTACCTTGGTCCTTTTGTACCTAGGGCAACTTAATTTTTTTAATAATTGCGGGCTTTCGTGGCCCATAATTTTCGATATTTCAAATGCCACATTGACAGATATTATTGTGAATGGTGCTTAAAACCGAGTGTGCACATTCAAGCTCAAAGTGGCACATTCCGATCTCGGGAAAATGAAGCGCGCCGCTCCGCGTCGCGCTTCATTTGCCTCCCTCGCTCGGAAATGTGCCACTTTTCGCTCGAATGCGCACATCCTCGTATTTATTGGCTTTGCCTATATTAATTTTCTATTCTCCAATTAAAAAAATTAAAACTCGAATATATTTAGATTTATTTTTTGTTTGAAAAAGGTTAGGGGAACTTGGTTGTACCTTGGTCTCTTTCTACCTAGGGCAAATTTACTTTTTTTTTAATATTTGCGGGCTTTCGTGGCACATAATTTTCGATATTTCAAATGCCACATTGACAGAAATTATTGTGAATGATGCTTAAAACCGAGTGTGCACATTCGAGCTCAAAGTGGCACATTCCGATCTCGGGAAAATGAAGCGCGCCGCTCCGCGTCGCGCTTCATTTGCCTCCCTCGCTCGGAAATGTGCCACTTTTCGCTCGAATGCGCACATCCTCGTATTTATTGGCTTTGCCTATATTAATTTTTAATTCTCCAATTAAAAAAATTAAAACTCGAATATATTTAGATTTATTTTTTGTTTGAAAAAGGTTAGGGGAACTTGGTTGTACCTTGGTCTCTTTGTACCTAGGGCAAATTTAACTTTTTTTAATATTTGCGGGCTTTCGTGAGCCATAATTTTCGATATTTCAAATGCCTTATTGACAGACATTAACGTAAAGTTAGCAGCAGCTGGCCAATGTACTTTGGTAAAGTATGAGACCAATTGAAATTTTTAATCGAAAAAAAGTAAGTCTTTCTATATTCTTTTTACTTAAATATCTTATTGATTTTTATTACCTAATAACAAATGACCCATCGTAATAGAAAGATTATTTATTAATGTTTGCATAGTAGTGGTCTGATTTTGGCACAGCAAAATCTTTAATTTAATTTTTGAGTTTAAATATCAAGAGTCGGTGTGTTGAACCTCGGTCACTGTCAATAAATTGTACCTTGGCACTAAGTTCAACGCGCAAATAAAAATTTAGATATACCTTTGTTATAAATTCTTATTTTTTTTATTTTGCTTCAGATAATATGCCTCGCAAGTCTAACGAAAAATTTAAATTTTTGCAAAGTTAACCATTAAGTATGTGAAATTTTAGTATACGAAGAAAGTTTTGTTAATTTTTGAAACACTTTTAGTGTCATCCCAAAGAAGAACATTAGTAGTTCTTATAATCCAAAAATAAATATATAGTTTTCATAGAACAATGGGTTTTATTTTGCTTAATGTGAATAGAGCCAAGATACATCACTTCTGTTGTACCTAGGGCATAGAACCAATAATTTTGAAATCTTATAACAATTTAAGTAAACGGTTGGTAATGCTTTCAAATACTTTATGATGAATATCTTATTAGTGCCCCACTACGATGCAATTCATTTTATCAACAAATTGTTACATATACAATAGGGTGGAGCGAAAAAAATTTTTTTGTTTTTTTCTTAGCGTGGGGCTAGAATTTGTAGCTTATAAAAAATAAAGATTTTTGAAAAAAAAAAATTTTTTTACTCAACATCTTGAGGTGGCCCACTCATTTTTTAAATTAAATTCAAGTTAAAATCCTTTTGAAATAAAAAAAAAAAATTTGGCTTGTAATCTTCAAATTTATCTAAAAATGAACAAATTTGATCGTTTCTAACTCAAAATTCACTTTAATGCCTAAGAAAGGTATGTTATTGTTTCAAATTTTTTTTTAAAACTGCAATAATGGCGATAGAAAGATTTTTTAAGTTAATAATTGTTAATGGGCAAGAAAGAGGACACTTCGCAGCTTCTGTAACACTTTTTTTTTGTTTCAAAAGAATTTTAACTTGAATTTAATTTAAAAAATGAGTGGGCCACCTCAAGATGTTGAGTAAAAAAATTAGTTTTTTTTCAAAAATGTTTTTTTTTGTAAGCTACAAATTCTAGCCCCAGACTAAGAAAAAATTTTTTCGCTCCACCCTAATATACAATTTAAAAAAAATTACAAATGAAAAAAGGGCAAGGTACAACAGGTTCCCCTACTTGTGAACTCTTTCACATTAAAATAATACAACTAAGTTTGTAATTAAAATGATAGAATTAATTTATAATCTTATGTAACACGAATGCTATGATGGCTCACATCTTATTTAAATTTAAGCAAATCCAATAACGTTAAAAAAATTCTTTATCAAAGCTAGTTCGTCCGAAGTGATGGTCCAACAAATTCCTCACGCATTCAGATAATTATGATAAATACAGTTGCGATCAGACCAAATCCTTGACCAAAAATGTAATTCACAAAGTACCAGTAACATCCTCTCAAAAAAAAAACTAGAAATCTTGTGCATCGTTCAAGAAACGCGTTACAAACAATTTTCAAGCCAATATCCTGTAGAAAATCCCCATCAACAGATATTCGGCCATAGTGCATCACCGCTTCGGCAAATATTGAACGTTCGAAACTTGCGTTAATCATTTTTCTCCTAATCTCAACGGAATTCTCATTAATTATCTGTGCTCGTGAACGAATCGATAAAAGTAATTTTCTGAGAAACTTCAAGTGGGTAGAAAGTTGAGGCTATGTAACACCTTAGGAAATGCAAAACGCGTTACCGTTATCTCCAAATAGGGAGAATAAAAATTGGCGTCGGTCATCTACCGTCTTGTCATAACGAAAATATGCCAGAACAATATCCGACTCCACCACATGAATCACGTGCTTCACTACGAGAATTATTTACGCTGATGTCATAAATTCGGATAGGGTTGATTGTTTGAATTGACAGACTAAGTTGGCTTATTGTAATTTAGCGCCGAACCAAGTGCATGTTCACATTATCATCGACAAGTATATCTATAAATGTCAACGACTTGTTAAGTTACGCCGCGTGAAAACGGTCAATAAGCTATAACGTGCAAAACTCCGCCGACACGCCGATTCCTTCTTGCCTAACGATATTTCATGCGGTATTTGCACGCCGTGTCGCAGGGGCCCGACGACGCGACTTCGACTCCGCAATCGGCGCATCGCCACGCATAAGCCTGCTGTAAATCAAACGGAAGCATATATTACCCACACGCCCCGTTCCGAACAATAGCAAAATGGGAAAGATCGGCATAGCTGGAATTTTGGAATGCTGGGAAACGAGTTTCAATAAGAAATGCATCTGATTGTTCGTATTATGCAAATCGATAGTCGTTTATCAACAAATGCGTCTGCGATATCTTTCGAAGCCACTCATATACAATCGTCAAATAAGTTTTCGAACGTGTCTCGCATTCCGTTGCTGTGACATTTTTTTCCCGTGGATTATTTGAAATTTCGTCCGGCCAGAAAATGTGATCAGATAGCAATAAACATGTCCTACGTTTTTCTCACAGAGCGGGCGGTTGGTATGGACCATGCGCTGTTTTAATAATTGTACGCAACTAAAGGCGAAAAAGTAGATTTCAATGATGCTTTTACGCACTAAGAACCTATCAGGCGAACGCAAGAACCCTATGCGCTTATTTAGTCTAACTGGTTCGCCCCCATTTCGAACGAGTATCGAAATTTCAAATTGAAAACTAATTTTTATCAAAATTAAATATAGCCTATATTAATCAGTGATAGTGCAGCTTTGCATTAGTAGAATAATTTTTAAAATCGGTTCAGCCGTTTCTGTGATTAGGCCGGACAACGAACAGACAGACAGACAAACATACAAAAATTATTAAATCCTGCGTTTGGATTTTGGTAAATTTGGGCAAATAACCATACGAACTTAAGAAAATATCTTTGAAAAATAAATTTCGTTTGTATTTTTTAATAGCAGTAATAAACAGTAACCATAACGTAGAAAACCGATTTAAATATGTTTTATTCCACAAAAACCTTATGGTGCTCCATATTTAGGGACTTCACTCTAACTACTACCAAGAGATTTATGGGCAACCTTCAAGTAGTATGTATATCCGCTTTTATATTTAGAACAAAAATCACAGTTTGTAATTTCGAAGGATTTTATACTTTATTGTGTTTACTTGATAACGGTATCATGCCATTGCTTAATAAAATGTAATGTTTTTATATAATTAAAGTTTCATTCATGAAATTTTATTATTATGTATTTCCTGTTCTCCGAGGGGAACTACCTTAATGTGAGATGCAATAAAATGGCATAGGCAATCATTGTGCTAACAGCTCTAAGTAAAACGTAAATATTTATTATGAAAGAGTGTAAATATTCACAGACTTTGTTTGGAAAACAAAGACACAATTTATTGTTGTATATGTGTAGGTAATTATGTATGTAGGTAATAATCAGGGGCAGTGGATTAAGCCTACGGTAATTTTTCTTGCAAAATCTAAAAAATAGTAATCCAAGGATGGCAAATTTTAATTTTAACAGTAAGTATCCAAGACTAAATTTATTTAACAATATTAATGAATAATCCGCCCGCAAAAAAGAAATACGAATATCCTTCCATTTGTTAGGAAGCCAGTTTGGTCCTAAGCGCAAAAAGACGCAATCGTTTAAGTGCTATATACGCAAAGACGTGTAAAAATATTTTTGTACAAAGACCCAAAGCCGCAGAGACCCAAGTCTGGGCCCAACATTAAACTACAGTAATTTATTGCTGTATTAACCTTCCGCATACTAAGTGACTAAATGTCGCATGCCATACTAGGTGGGGTTTGCTATGCCCCGAAAATAAAATGAAATAAAATCCCCAAAATTGTACTTTTGACAGTTAAATGATAAGAAATGTATTTTAAAAACCAATAATGAATGGATTTAAGTAAACACATATTTATTTATGCATTAGAATAGAATTTTATTAATAAAAATACAAAAACTTAATTTTTCTTCAAGTTATAAACTATTGTGTCTTTTCTTGAGTACTAAATTCTAATGACACGTGTCAATTACGATACCGAATATTAAGAAAACCTACAAGAATGTCATTCTTGCCTCCTTATTGAAATACAAATTAATTTCAGGGCAATTTCTCAATGATTCGCAATAATTTAGGTCAATAAATTACACGAAAAATTAATTGAATAATTTTAATCGTTCCCTCTCACTTGCATTCACAAGATGATCGTATCTTCTCGCTCCCTTCCACTCATTGCTATGGTAAATACGTTTTTCGGTATATAAAATCAATATTTCTGCATTAAATTAAAATTTTTGATTTGAAGGAACGCACGGTAAATTACACTAATGTAATAAATACGATGATGTGCACATTCGAGCGAAAAGTGGCACATTTCCGAGCGAGGGAAGCAAATGAAGCGCGACGCGGAGCGGCGCGCTTCATTTTCCCGAGATCGGAATGTGCCACTTTGAGCTCGAATGCACACTCGGTTTTAAGCACCATTTACAATAATTTAGGCCGAAAAATTAATTAAACAATTGTAATCGTTCCCTCTCACTTGCACTTACGAGATTCTTGTATCTTTTCACTCCCTTCCACTCATTGCTATTGTAAATGCATTTATTGAACATAAAATCGATATTTACTAAACTAAATTAATTATTTTCGTTTGACAGAGCGTAGGATAAAGTAGACAAACTTAATAAACACGAAGATGTGCACGTTCGAGCGAAAAGTGGCACATTTCCGAGCGAGGGAGGCAAATGAAGCGCGACGCGGAGCGGCGCGCTTCATTTTCCCGAGATCGGAATGTGCCACTTTGAGCTCGAATGCGCACACTCGATTTTAAGCACCATTCATAAAATTTAGGCTAATAAATTATTCAAAAAATTAAATTAATAATTTAATCGTTTTCTCTCACTCGCACCTACTAAATTCTCGTATCTTTTCGCTCACTTCCACTCATTACTATAGTAAATACATTTCTTGAACATAAAATTCATATTTACTTTTAATTTTTTGATTTGAAAGTGAAAAGATTGATTAAGGCAAATCGAGAAATACGAGGATGTGCACGTTCGAGCGAAAAGTGGCACATTTCCGAGCGAGGGAGGCAAATAAAGCGCGACGCGGAGCGGCGCGCTTTATTTTCCCGAGATCGGAATGTGCCACTTTGAGCTCGAATGTGCACACTCAGTTTTAAGCACCATTCACAATAATTTAGACCAAAAAATTAGTTAAGCAATTTTAATCGTTCCCTTTCACTTGCATTCACAAGATTATGGTATCTTTTCACTCCTTTCCACTCATTGCTATTGTAAATACATTTCTTGAACATAAAATCGATATTTACTAAACTAAATTAGTTATTTTCATTTGAAAGAGCGTAGGATAAAGTAGACAAACTTAATAAACACGAAGATGTGAGCATTCGAGCGAAAAGTGGCACATTTCCGAGCGAGAGAAGCAAATGAAGCGCGACGCGGAGCGGCGCGCTTCATTTTCCCGAGATCGGAATGTGCCACTTTGAGCTCGAATGTGCACACTCGGTTTTAAGCTCGATTGCCAAACGTCCCGTATTACAAAAAAAAATTGTTCACGTTAGTTATACCCCACCTAGTACACGGAAGGTTAAAACTCAAAAAAAAATTGTAGATATCTGAGCTTTTCCTGGTTTTTGATGAAAAAGCTGAAAAGCGCAAGCGGAATTCTAAGCCACCCTCTTCTGCAACTTTAAACTCGACCACAGATTTACGATAATAATTTAACAAAATCGTGCTTAAAGTTGCAGCAAAACGCGGTAAAAGAAAGGTGCCCCAATGCTCAGCCAGCGTGGGCATGGGGCGGCACAAATATACCAAAAAAATACAATAAATAAACACATTGTGCAACCCAAGGGACGATCACTTGCCTAATATTAAATTTGAAAACATCATTAAATTATTTTATTAACAAATTGAAATCGTAACAAAAATGATCAGTCCCACCTGTGTTGCAGACATCAAAAAAATTGCGCTCAATAAACGAAAAATACTCTCCTTTATGAGTTTTCGGCGTTATACAAAAATACGAAGGAAATGGGCGAGGGGGCATTGCGAACCATAAAAAAAACCACAACAAAAACGCCAAAAACTCCAAATTTGAGTAAATTTCGTTGACAAAAGCTCGAACGATTAACGTTGCATTTGTCGCTTATTGAAGCAATTCCAAATAAAGAAAACGTCGCGAAAATTCAGGTTGGAAAACGATGTGTTATGCTCACATACACTTTGCGATGTTTTCCAATAATTAAAATAAATAGCAGAGGTGTTTCTGGTTCAACGAAAAAAGTTATCTCTTATTTTCCATCATGATTTTTGACAATGTTTTGAATTTATTTAAAACAAGATCGAATGTCACTGTAGTTTAACTTTTCTCGAGAAAAAAAATTTAAAAAATAGAAAATTACAAATAAGGTAGATTATTTTAATTAAATCAAAAAAATACCTGATACCAAATAAAATGAATTTTAATAAAAGCAAAAAAGTGTGTAAGCAATATTAATTTTTAATTATTTTTTTATTAATTTTTATTCTAAATTCTGCTAAGTTGGGTATTTAACAAGAGTATACGAAAAATGGACAACGTCTTTAAAAATTAAATTATATTTAAAAAAAAATTACTTCATCAATATTTACAAAAAGTAATTGATTTAAAAAATGTTTAGAAACCCTAAAAATAATAGCCATAGTAGCAGAATTTAAAAATTCAAACAATATCTGTAAAATAATTCAAATTAAGATAAATTTATAATGCGGAAACACTTCGATCAATTTTGAAAAGAAAATTGTGTCAACATTATAGGTGTAAGAGATAGAAAAAATTTACAAATAATGAAAAGTGCCCGGGGAGACTTAAAATTGCAACCCTAATCGTACTTTAATTTTGAACGAGAGCATGAATGACATTGGTAAAAACTAAATAAACAACTGTGCACATTGGGCAAAATTTTAAATGATTAGAAAATGTCATCCTTTCACTCTCAAAAAGCACCAAAAACAGACAAATTAATTTTCGTTGTACTAATTCCCAAATTGTTTATAACATTTGGTTCTATAAACATTTGGAATTTGGTGAAATGGTATACTAACAAAATGATTTATTTATAAACAACAGTTCTTCCAGATAAGCGCAATTAGGACGCCCCAACGCAATCGGCGATCCACACTATCACTTCTCGTTACCGCGAGCCCGTTCAAATCTGGAAGATACTATATCCAATCGCGAGCTAAAAAATTTTAAGTCTCCAGTTTCCAGAAACACCCGCCGCAAGAGAAGAAATAAAAACAAACTTATGGGTGACGACGATTCCTGTCCTCTTCTCCCACGCTGGAAGGACCTACCTTAAAGCCCTTTAAAGATGACTTCGCAATGTGGGGTTTTGGCCGACCACTATTGCGCCCTTCCTTGTCCGCCTGCTCACCATCAGCTACATCCGACACTCCCGCACATCCCCGACCTGGACCAAAACACTTTTTAAAAAGAAGCACGATTTTTTATTTATGGGAATCAATAAATAGTATTGAAAACTGGGAGGACCATCACTCGAGTAAAAACTACGATTCAAAATACGAATTTCCCGCACTCACTAAACGGCGGACTTAAAACTCAAAAAATTTTCCGACGGCGTTCGCGAACAAAGCACGCGGGCTACGTTTCGAGCTGTAAAAAAAGGCCACAGATTACTCGGAAGAAGAGGCCACCTACTTCCGAAATTTTATTGCGACTGTATGCCTTCTAAATTTAGAATCATACAATCTTGCTGAAATCGAAAAATTATATTAATTAGTTTAATTGTAAGAAGCAGTTTCTTCCCAACAAACCGATCGAGTTGAAAGAACCTTGTAAACTAAAGAAAATAAATAATAAAAATTTGAAAAAGTCATATCAATTTGATAGGCCAGGTGGCTTGACCTCACTTAACATAACGCAGCTGTTTGATAATAAATCCAACCGAAAAGACAAAGTATATTGGATCGGGTAATATCAATCGTTAGGCAGCCACTATAAATAAATAAAAATATATTTAATTAGCATTTCTTTGCTGCATTTGATTGTATTACCATTATTTAAGAATATGCATATTTTTTTAATAAAAGATGCTTTATTTGAAAGATGTTGACCGTAGATGATGGTATTTAATTTTACCTGAATTTATATTAATTAAAAAGCCTATAAAATTGCATGAATAAAAATAAATGCATTAAAATATGATAACGCAAAAAGCAGATATGCAAATTCCGATAAAAGTGTACTAAAATACACGCCATATGGTATGACTCAAATGCCTTTACGTAAGAAGGCATTAATTTAATGAAATTAATAGTTTTTGGGCCTTTGCATTAATATTTTTTTGAAATAGTCAAGTCAAAAATTTTGCAGTTTTTTTCTCAATCTAATGGTATAAAAAATTTTCAGCTACTATTATGTTCACACCTAAAAATTGTAAAAAAAATAGTAATTGAATTTAAAAAGAACTCACACATGTCATTTTGGCACAAACGACTCTTTTTAAAGATAGAAACTCTTTGACGAACACTATTGGTTTTATATAAACAATTAAACAGTAAACGCAAAATTCTGACAAGCAATGCTAACGCTTTGGCATGCCTTTCACTACTGAGGAGAGCGAAAATTGAAAACTGCTATCGGCAAATACGATAAGAAAATAGATTTATTTAACATTTATTTGAAATTTAAACGCAACCTAACCAACGGCTCTAATTTCAATATTCAATGTAATTAAATTTGTCTAAGTACATTTGAACTCTTCATTTAATTTCCAAAATATTATGTAATGAAAAGTCTTGTTTTTACAAGCGTAGGAAAATCTCCCCCATGCTATCATAGATGAACCTCCTCGAACACATTTTGAAATGAAAATATCTGTCTAAATTTAGGCAAATAAAACTAAAATTCATCAGGACTAAACATTTTGTGTTTCTTTTCGTCGGACAAGACAACAAATTGCTATTGATGGGCCTTGGCTACCATGCTGTCTCTAAATGTAAAAGTTTCTACCAAATTAGAGGATTTTCACAGACAACCCTTTTTACTAACTTTCTTATTAGATGAGATAAATTAATTTTTAAAAGTTTCTTAAAGCAGCTCGTGTAAGTACTTTACAATAGTAATATAAACAAAGAAATTGAGCCATATTTGTAGCCACTTCGGCACTTCAGGCAGTTATTTTAAATAGAAACCCTATTTGTTATTAGCAGGAAAAAAAGCCTTATTTTGTTTGCAAAACTTAAAAAGTTGTGGCATTTACTTCAGACGACTAGATTTCACAAAAACCTTAAGAGTATATTTTGGGTATAGGTATATAGGGTATATATTGGGTTTTCAGCTTACTATTGAATTTATCCAATAAACTCACAAATTGATACGGTTTTTTAATTTTATAAGTCGTCTGAATCACAAGTTGTGGAACTTATTTGAATCATATATAAAAGAGAGCAAAGATTGTAAAATTTGAAAAGGAACACCACTTTTTGAAAATGGAGACCACCTTGGTACACCCATACATCGCTTTACGGCCTAGATACGTTCCACGCAACTTGGCCGCAAAGCGAAAAGCCGTATAAAGAATCAATTATTGCGCTTGCGCAAGATTGGTAACATGTAGATGTATCGACATCGAAAAAGTTTTTTTTGCCGTTATAGCGAAACATTTTAGGCCGTAAATCGAAAACGTGCCTTAATTGAAGATGGCCGTATAAAGAGCGGCCGTATAGCGAGGTATGGGTGTATATTGCACTTGGACGTGTAGCATTAAAATGTAAATCGCAAATAATATGTTTGTCAACACATTTTCCTGTAATATCATCTGAATAATATGTCGGCGATCACGAGGAAATATTTTTATTTTTCCCAAAATTATTTTAAACAATTAATTAAATAGGTATGTCGACGTTGTAGATACTTCTCTAATAAGACATATGTTTGTATGTTATTTCTGTCAAATGTAAAGCCAGCTTTGTACGGCATAAACAATGGTTCAATCAATAAACAGACATGGAACCGATTAATATTGGACACGATCTGCTCGGCCGGCAGGACCTTGGCCAAAATCCAACCGACTGAAAAAAATTAATAAGAAAAAACACGCTTTTGGTGGCAGACGGTGTTGTTCGCTGGGTGGTCTGAAGATCGGCGCTCACAAATGCGAAACGGGAATCGTACATAAACATGTATGTGACACTGGTAAATCGCAGTATAGGGTGGCCCAAGAACACGCAAAACAATTCCCACGTCTGCGAGAGTTTCCGGCGCCCAAACTGCAAATCCTGCAGCGTTCGGTTAGCCGCATGGGCACTGATTTGTGGGTGTGCTCGTTTGTGAAATCCGCCGCCCGGTGCTGTGATGCACGGCGGTGAGTGAAATATTAATACGGCCCATGCATTCCTCGGCTCACACCTCTGATGGCGAGGAATGATATGGCGCCGCCAGACCGTCGTAGTCCAGCAGCACGGTATTCGTTTTATCTTCAATGGCATTATAGAATTACCTGCACCGGAAATTTAAACGTCGCTCCGGTGAGAACCGCGGCCTTCGCTTCATTATACCCGGTCCCTTGTCAACCCTCCTTCGGGTGGTCCGGCACTTTGGAGTTGCCGCTGTGTGCGACTCCTCACCTCGTTTTCTGACCAACCCCCCGTCGACCGACCTTTGATGACTTACTTAAAGTTCGCACGTATCTCGCGATAAAGCGAGCCGCAAAATAGATTCCATGTTTTGGGTCTATGAAATGCTATCCAATTAAAGCAACTTTAACATTCTTCCTTATCAAATACGATCGCCGACGCGCTTCTTCTTATCTTCAAAAGAGAACAAATCTTCGAACTTTGTAAAACGGCACGTTTTTAATTTTCTTCCGTTAAAGTGCGAAATTCTAATGTTTTCAAACAACGAGACAACTTAATTTTCGATTTTTCTACAAGTATGCCTACAAAGAGACCGCTTAGGAAAATTGCCGGTTGTAAATCTAACGGTTTTAGAAAAGGATTAATTTACTACCTTTATGACTAATCTGAATTTTTGTTAGAAATACAGTCAATTACGTCCACAAAAGCACAATTAGTGTTCAACTTGACCGTCGTCTAGCAGTTTCTTGAAAAGAGCTATATTTTAAGTGTATTTATAAATTAAAACTTACGCTTAAAAATGCAGAAAACAAAAATATGACAAAGAACAGAATTGTTCTTTTTATCAAAGTTTATTTAACCCGAAGCACGATTGACAATTTTAATCAACGTTTTTCTTAAAGCACTAATAGACAATTATTTGTGCTTTGGCACATTACTTGAATTATCGAATGTTACTTTGAAATAGTGATGAGCAAAACAAGAACAAGACCAAGTTTTGCTAGCATAAAGACAATCTTGGTCTTGGTCTTGCAAAAATGCAAGACCAAGACCAAGACTGCAAAACAAGACCAATTTTGCTCATCACTACTTTGAAATCAATTTTTAGATTTTGTGCAGTAGCGCATCCAGGGGCCACCGGATTTAATCCTCTTTGTAATAGAATACAAATACAATTAATTAATAATCATGAATGTCATGAGTGTCAGACGAATAGGTACTAAAACTTAATCGAGTGGTACCTACTTAGGATACGTTTTTGTTCAGTTTATGGTTATTTATAGTTGGGTTTAAATTTCAGTACTTATTCGTATGACACCCGGTATATATAACACCAGGCCAACAAGTACTTCTGTATGCGCTACTGATTATGTAAAATTTAAACCAATGTTGCTTCTTTCTTGTATTACGACATGCTTTGTATAGCACAATTCAAATAGTTCCAAAGGTGTTAATAAATCAGGAATGCGGAATTTTGTTTATATAGAATTGTTCTAATTTTTCAATTCAAAATAAAAATGGTCATACTTAAGTTTAATAAAAAACACAAGAAATAATTAATTAATTTAGCAAATCTGCGACCAATGCATAAAACAAAGGACTTTTCTTAAAATTACGCTACCTGGGAGAGGATTAAGGACGGGTCGGTTTGCAGTTTTCACCTGCTGATGAAAGCAACTAGGTAATTAGATTATTGAGTATTTCATTCACTGAATTGATTTATAATCATTTCCAAACATCATGAAGCTTAAACTATCGGAAATATCATCTTTCACATTTTGACAAAAAAATAACTAGTACTTTTTTATCTCAAAATATTTTTAAAAGTTTTTTTGTGTGTATATTCTGCTTATGTACCACTATAATTACACCAAGTTCGAAAAGAATCGGAAACCATTTTTCTTATACCGCAAAGCCCTTTGGGTCGGTTTCTTCTTCTTTTCTCAAAATTTTCAGATCTAATTTTGGGCAAAGTTAGCCCCTTTTCCCTTCCATCTTGACAACGATATGTAACTTTAATTTAGTCATCGGAAAATTATAGATATAGTCATGAAGTAGATTAAAGATGGGATTAAGGTTGGGACAAGACCCTCTTCTGGTATTACAAAGAGAAGAAGAGTCGAGGCGACTCGCGTGGGCAAGGACGCTTCCTTGAAGTGGATTTATTTTCTGTCGGGATCACAGAACAATATCCACCCGCTACCCTCGAATAGATTTGAAGAAAATATTTATTAGACGGAGAGAAGATAATGGTAATTCTTACTATGTAGCATGGTAATCATTACCATGTAATATAGTGAGAAAGATTTTCTCTAAAAATATTTATTAACCTTCCGTGTACTAGATGGGGTATAACTAACGTAAACAATTTTTTTGTTAAAACGGCACGTTTGGTAATGGAGCCTAAAACCGAGTGTGCACATTCGAGCTCAAAGTGGCACATTCCGATCTCGGGAAAATGAAGCGCGCCGCTCCGCGTCGCGCTTCATTTGCCTCCCTCGCTCGGAAATGTGCCACTTTTCGCTCGAATGCGCACATCCTCGTGTTTATTATATTAGTATAATTTACCGTGGGCTCTTTCAACTAAAAAAAATTAATTTAATTTCGTAAATATCAATTTTATATTTGAAAAACGCATTTACCATAGCAAAGAGTGGAAGGGAGCGAAAAGATACATAATCTTGTCAATGCAAGTGAGAGCAAACGATTAAAATTATTTAATTAATCTTTGGTGTAATTTATTGATCTAAATTATTGCAAATCATTAAGAAATTGCCGTAAGATTAATTCGTATTTCAATAAGGAGGCAAGAACGAAATTCTTGTTAGGTTTTCTAAATATTTGGTATCGTAATTGACACGTGCCATTGGAATTTAATACCTACTCAAGAAAAGACTCAATATATTGAGTCTTTTACACTACAGTGATTATTTCTCATAAGGTAATAGCTTCTAATGAAAAATATGTATATACCTAAAACATGAATATAAAAAAAATAATTAATAATATATGATGTCAAAAAATGATTGTTTTTATTTATGAAACCTATATTTATACATTTTTTTTTTATTTATTAAAATTATAATTAATATGCAAATTTATGTATTAATTTACTGCAAAATATAGGAAAGTTTACCAGATACCATAGTAAAAATTACTATAATACTAAACTAAATTCCATCATTTAATTTAGTAACACACACAAACCTATTTTTTTTAATATTACCGAAAACCATAGTAAAACTTCAAGTATACTTGGGTTACATTTATTCTCCTTGTTGGCAATTTTTTTTTTAGTATGGACCATAGTAAACTTAAATATAAACCGGATATGGTCCAGCGTTACTGAAAAACATAGTAATATTTCAAAGATTTCTTTCGCAAAAAGTACTACAAAATTTTCTCCAAATATGTATGTGTTTTACTTAAACCCATTCATTATTGGTTATTAAAATAAATTTCTTATCATTTAACTGTCAAAAGTACAATTTTGTGGATTTTATTTTTGGGGTATTGCAAACCCAACCTAGTATGGCATGTGACATTTAGTCACCTAGTATACAGAAGGTTAAACATAGTAATTACCCCTATTTTGTATGGTAAAACAGACCAGCCATCATAGGAATGATTTCCATGCTACAGAGGAATAATTCCATGACATGGTAATGGTTTCTCATGTTACATAGGGGAATTTTTAAAAATTCCTGTCAACCTCAAAAATTGCTATTTCAATGTGATTTTGGAACTGCTGGGTTAACGATTAATTGTGCCATTTTGAACACAACTGACTGTAGAAAGGACGTTAATTTTATGTAAAATAAGCGTTATTTGCCGTAGGGATATGAAGAGTATGAATACTTTAAGAGTACGAAGTCTTTGGTAAATAGAAACAATACTAGCGCAATTACCCAAGTCGTTCAATTAGTTTCCGTTGTTTCTCAATATTCACAGTACATTTTGCTCTTACTTTAGCTGCCTGCTACGTGACTACGAATGCAACCGCTTTATAATAATAACTCGTAGTACGGTTTCGTGCATGCATATGAACCCGACACCGCTCTTAGTCACAGGCGGCAACGGTCGATGGAAGGTGTCAGAGGTGATTATCGGATGCTCCGCTGGTACTTGGCATGCTCATAAATTCCCGAATTCAACAATTGTTTAGAAACATGCCGACCGAAGACCTCCCATCGCCAGAAGGGGCAGGTCGCCCTCGTTAGCAGTTATCCCAAGTGATTCAGCACGCTGGGTAATCGCCGTTTCGAATCAAAGCCTACAACGATCGGCAAATATTTACGTAAAGCCCTTTTTCGGCCATTATATTAAGAAGTTGCTTTCTTTGCCAGAAAGATTAGGTGCACTTTTGACAAGCAGATTTATGTGCCAAGTGCCACATAATACTCGACTACCTGTTCTTTATTGCCGGGGTGTAAAAGTTCGTGGTCCGTGTACGCGCGGTGGGTCCGAGATATGAATGAGCACATCCAGCGCCGCAACACTCTCTTAACAGCACTCAATGAACGCCCTCAGATGAATTGAGTTGAGTTGTCAGGAAATGCTCGACATATAATCGGCAACAATGGAACTAGTAAATAGTTCACCCCCTACAAGGCGTTCTGCAGATCTTGGCCGCTGGCAGCCGACTTTGAGTCGCCACTTCGAGGTTTTAGGAAATATTCGAGATTTCACACCACATTATCTCGCTTTCATCATTTTTTTTTAACCTTCACATTCGTGATGGTGCAACTTCTATTTCGACTACAGTGGAAACTCGGTTATCCGGACTAATTATTGTTGCAGCTCATTCGGATAATCGAAAATTCGGTTAATTGAATGTATGGAAAAAAACGAATTAATATTTGTGCGTTTTTTGTAAACATATAAAATTGAATTCCTGTTAAACCTTTTTTGGGCCATATGTGTACCTAGGCCAAAATTTGGCCCCGATTTGAAAATTCCCGCGCTATTAAATTTGTTTGTCTGTGATTTCGGAACCGCACATACTTTGTATTCGTGGTAGTGGTGTTATCAAGTTAAAATTTTTAGTCGAAAAAGTAATTATTTTTAATATACTTTGAAATCTAATAGTTTTATACGCTTTATAATAATCGCTTAACTTTTATATGCGGTCGGTTCTTTGCTTAACAAGTATTTAAAAAATAATAAACTTGAGATATGTATTCTCAAATAATTAAAATCCACCGTTTTCTACAGCAATGAAGTAGGTTGTACTTCGGTCACTATCGATCAGTTGTACTTTGGTCAGTGGCCTAGGTACATCCTGGATGTTATACTTTGACCAGGAGGATATATTTTTATGTATTTCACATTTATATAATAGATTCCCAATAAAATATATTTAATATTTCAAAAATCATGTCTAGAAGTAAAGAGAAGAAGAAAAGAACGCCTATTAATTACAATATTGGCGACTATGTTATATTTGTAAACGAAGGTTCCGATAAGTGACATTACAGAAAAATTAAAATGCCTCAGAGTTAACAAAACCAGAGAAAGTTATTATGTTCCAAAGATACAGAAGTACTGGGGTTTCTGCTAAATGCTTAAGACTGAATAATATACCTAGATATTGCTAGTGTTCTTATAAAAGTTAGTCCTAATGACTGATTCAAAAGTTAAGAAAGAAATACTATGAATGTTATGTTGATTTTGTTAAAAATTTGTGATTAAATATCTCACTCGACCGAATAAAACAATTTTAGTAGAGAAAAGTTAATGTTTCTTTAAATAATTTGTTTTACCCCAAATTTTCAATGGTCCTAAGGGATAGGGTTTTATTGGACCCAATTCATACCATTTTTTTTAACCGTCTTAAAACCCTTAAATTTTAAAGACTTCATATGAAAGTATCAAATAAACCTTTCAATATTTAATGGTTGGGTTTAAACAAATAAAAAAATTTTAAAAATTTTCAAAATTTAAAACAGTCAAATTTAAAATTTTTCCTTTAAAATTGTTCTTAAAATTTTTGTAATGTTAGTTTTATGGTCTGTTAAAAAAATTAATTGCCCATCAATAGATTATCTTCCATTATCAAGTTTCAACAACTTCTATCCAAGAATTCAATTTACCATGGAAACTGAAGATAATTGTTCTCTTTGTTTTTAGATGTAAAAATAAATAGATGTTCAGATGGAAACTTAAAACGAATTGGTACCAAAAGCCTGTCAGTTCAGGGCGATTATTAAACTACTATTTAATACCAATTTTAAAAGATAATATACTACAAAAAGTCTTATTATAATAATTACCCTTTAAAACTCATTAATCGTTTTATAAATAATTATAAATTGGTAGATAACAAAAATGTCCAACAAGTAACAACATACTTTAATTTCCTTACATCAAAAATTTCCAGTAGTATTGATCGTTTTATTAGACCAAGAGTGGAAAATAGATTTTATAATCTAAAACAATAAGTTTAAGAAATTAAAAGACAATTCCTTTCTCAACAATCGGTTTGATTTATAAAATCCCTGTAGTTTAATAGTTACATTGTCAAACGATCAAAGACTTGAGAAAGATTAAAACAACATAAAAATGATTGTAAATATAAATTTTTAAACCAAACAAAACAGCATTGTACAAGATGTTGGACATCAATTCCAATTTGAAAAATTTCATTTTACACTAAAAAATAAATAAAAGAAATTTTAATTTAATGGTTTATATCAAAATTAATAAAACTGTAAATTACCAGATATCAGGCCTTAGTTTAATATATAAAACATTTTTATAAATTAAATCAAATTAAAATCAAATTATTACCAAAATCTCTATTTAGAATTATTAAATTTTCATGTAACTATTTAGCACCATAGTAAATAGTTCATATTTACAACTTTATGTTGACGCATGTAGAATTTTATTTTAGTTAATTCCTTTGGTTGAAGGATTTTATAATTATATTTATTTAAAATATTAATTGTTTTATACTTTAATTTAGTTGCTTGATAAAGTTTCAAAAAGAAACGAAACTTGCAAGTTTAACAATTGTTGTTTTATTGATGTCCAATTCAGTGAACATTGAACATTATTAAAGAATTAATAAACATTATGATTAATTAAAAGTTTTCTTACACTTTTCAAAACAATTTTAATTGATAAAATCAAATGTAAAATTCGAAAGTACACAAAATATTTTTATCAGAACGCTAAATTAGCTGCAGAAAAGTAACATTATAAATTATGTTAAACCAAACTATAACTATTTTCAATAACCATAATCTAAATTTATTCGAATTCCAATTTTTGAATTTAAATTAATACACGTGAATCAATAAAATAAAGATTTGACATTCGACGATAATGGCAAATTTCCGAACGAGGGAAAAACGTAAGGATACAGGCGCAGCTTAATTTCACTAATCGGAAATTAATCCAAAATTAAAATCAAATTATTCAACTACAAATAATCTCTATTTAGAATCATAGTTACAATTTGTCATGTAACTATTTAGCACCATAGTAACATAGTTACATATTTACAATCTTTCATGTTGACGCATGTAGAATTTTTGAGTTTTAATGGTTAAATTCCTTTTTGTGTTGTTAAGGTATTTTATAATTTATATTTATTTATAAAATATTTGTAGTTATTGTTGTTATACTTTATTAATTTTCAGTTGCTTGATAAAGTTTCAATAAAAGAAACGAAACGTTGCAAGTTTAACAATTGTTGTTTTATTGAATGTCCAATTCCAGTGAACATTGAACATTATTAAAAGATATTGAACATAAACATTATGATTAATTGAACTGAAGGTTTTTACTTGACACGATATATTCCATATACAATTTTAATTGATCAAAATACAAATTCGTAAACATTCGAAAGTACACCCGAAAATATTTTTATCAGAGTCGCTGCAATTAGGCGTGCAGAAAAGCAACATTATAACTTATCAAAAAAAAGAAAATCTATAACTATTTTCAAAAAATAATAAATCTAAATTTATTCGACTTTTAATTTTTTGAATTGAAAATTAATATAGGCAAATCCAATAAATACGAGGATGTGCACATTCGAGCGAAAAGTGGCACATTTCCGAGCGAGGGAAGCAAATGAAACGCGACGCGGAGCGGCGCGCTTCATTTTCCCGAGGTCGGAATGTGCCACTTTGAGCTCGAATGTGCACACTCGGTTTTAAGCACGATTACAAAGCGTCCCGTTTTAACATGAAAAAAATTGGTCTAATTGTTAGGTATATATTTACAAAAAACGCACAAATATTAATCACTAAATAAAACAGTCGCACATTATCTTAAAATCGACAAAGCAAAAATACACTGTTTAGTGCGAAATACAAAATTAAATAATAAAATATATAAATAATACCAAGGATTAATTTTCGCAACGAGTTGACAATCCGGATAAACGCGAATCCGTATAACTGAGGTCCGGATAATCGAGGTTTTACTGTATTATTAACGGAAATAACGAGAATTTTACCTAGATTAATCGAAAATTTAGAGCTAACTAATTGCTTAAATTTTTTTATTAGAAAAATGAACTTTTATGATTGAGTTCTATTGTTTTGCCGCCGCAAAACGACCGACAATGAATACGCAAACTTGTCGTTGAACTTATATCTCGTAGAACTTGAGTATTTCCGGCCGCAATTAACAAAAAAGTGGGATGGAAGTGGTCTATTTTTAATTTACGGGTGTACCTAGCTAACCACGGTCATGTAAAAAATTGCGGATATCGTTTTTTTTATATAGTACAAGTAGGAACAGAGAGGCACGAGTTTCAAAATACTTCAGTGACGAAGAATAATTTTTGTTGATAATTTAAACTTCAACATATATTATTTTTAATTTCTTTTTAGAATGGGCAGAATAGTAAGTAAATTATCTGATACTAGAAAAAAACAAATTGGAGGATTGATGAAAAGAAAACAAATGAAAACAAAATTTTGAAAATAGTTAAACGTACTCTCAGAACCAAAGGCGTCAAAATTTTTAAATAGGCATGCAAGTCTACATGGCAAAACAATTCTGGACGAAAATACAATTGTGGCCTTCTGGTTGCCGACATATTTCGTTGATCTCTGAAGGAAATACGTTGGCCAATAAATTTTTCATGATTTCCTCTTTGCTGTTACACGTCAAACAATAGTAAACACAATATATACCCCAATCATTTAGAAATTTTTGTAATGGAAGCTCCTATCAAACATAAAAAAATGCTACTTCGACGTACATTTATGCACAAACGTAAAACCTTGGTCATCAATGGTAATTTGTTGTTCTTTCAGACGAAAAGTAGTTTAAACTTAATAGTACTGATGTGTTCCAGTTTTATTGGCAAGATTTTTGACTAGAAAAGAGTTTTTTCAAAATGCGTTAGAAGAAGTGGCATAAGGAAAATTTTCTTCTGTTGGTAAAATTGGTGTACCTAACTTTTTCTGATGGAATATCTGCTGAGTGTTATCAGCAACTAATGAAAATAAATATATTGGTTTTTTACAAGATAAAACTCTTTGTCATAATGCATTACATACTTTGATATTTAAAGGGCCGGCACCCAGTCCTAACAAATAGGCGATTTAATTAAATTGTTAAGTTTAATTTAAAAATTATCCCAAAAGGACTTTGCGGCAAAAGAATAACAAGTAATTGATCCAGTTCAGATTCGGCTCTATGATAGAGCATCATGTGATGAATGAATCAGACAAATATTTTGTTAATTTAACAATATGAAAATAACCTAGATTATTATATGTGAATTTCATTCGAGTTATAATAACTTTTGAATGCTAAGTGATATCTGGAAAATTATTTCACTGTGATTGTCAGTAAGGACTGGTGCGTCGATGAGAATAGAAGTTAGCTCAAAAAATTGTGTCTTCGATTGAAATCACCAAGGTGGAAATTATAATCTCAAAATTGACCATTTTGGCAAACGGTTAACAAACATTTTAAGAGTAATTTTGATAGGATTTGATGAGTAGTTTGTTATTAAATTTTGAAAAGTTTGGGAACCGTTTGCCAAAAAGGTCAATTTTGCCATTATAATTTCCATCTTGGTGATTTCGAATGTTGCAGTTTTCACCTGCTGATAAAGCAACTAGATAATTAGATTATTGAGTATTTCATTCACTGAATTGATTTATAATCATTTCCAAACATCATCAAGCTTGAGCTATCGAAAATATCATCTTTCACATTTTGACCAAAAATAACTAGTAGGTACTTTTTTATCTCAAAATATTTTTAAAAGTTTTTTTGTGTGTATATTCTGCTTATGTAACACTATAATTACACCAAGTTGGAAAAGAATCGGAGACCATTTTTTCTTATACCGCAAAGTCTTTTGTTTATATTATATTCTTGTTTGTTATCTCTTTGTATCTATTTGTTGCTTTCCTTCTAAATAAATATTTTGAAAAGTTGATATATAAATGTATAAAAGAACTAAATCTAAACCCACCTTAAAGAAATTAATTGATCAAAAATAATATTTATATGTACAAGATCATGGGCGTAGCTAGGGAATCAAGGGTGCACACCGCCCACCCTAGAAAAAGATTGCCGAAATTAAAAGCTTGCGGTGGGTGATCAGTTCCCCCCCCCCGACCCTCTAGAAAAATTCTCCAGGTACGCCATGTACAAGAGTGAACTTCAAAAAGCCGATTAACAAAGCAAATAACTCTATCTTAACAAAAACTTTCAAATTCGGAAAATAGTAATTTTCAGCTTTAAACGAGAAATGATAAGAACTATTATATTAAACTTGAAATTTTCTTTATGTCCAAATACCGAAATGGGCATTATTACTTATAGCCATAAATCACAACAAAGAGCTTTCATAAACGCTTAAATAATAAAAGTGCCGACAAGATGTATTCTTCGCCCTGCAATTTACTTTTAGCTTCAACTTACAGTCAATTTATTTTTGAATACTAATACAACACTAACTTCTTTTCTTTAGTAATCCCCGCATTTACGGTATAACCGATAAAGCAAAGCTTCAAATATTTATGGTTTCCTAAAAGAAGCTATTATCTGTTAAGGTGATTTTGTAAAACGAAATTTTTAGCCGTTTCCCAAAACCTCTACCACTTGACTTGAAATTTCTAATCCTACAGATCGCACTTTTTTTAACCCTGTATCAAAAAGACTAATTAAAATTGCTAGTTCTCTATATTGAATGCTTACTAAGAAATTTCGTTAAGTGAAGTGACGGGTGATGTTGACCAAACTACGATGCAATGATTTATAGATCGCTTGATTTTTCCAATTAGTATAAAAATAAAAATAGACAGGTTTAATTGGATTTCTCAAGTTATTTTCTGAAAACAACGAAGTGTTATATAGAAAACCGAATTGAACGTGTAGCAGACATTAAAAATTGCAAATTTCAATAAAAAGAGTAATTGTTATGATACATGTATTCATGCACAAATTAAAGTTGAATAATTTAGATAAAATGTTCAATTTTGTTGCAATTATTTATTGAATATTGTTTACTTGTGAGCTTTACGTGTTGCCTATGGAATGAGAAGTTTATTTATCATATTTAAAGTTATATTGGAATTAAATTACAGATATAAAAGAAGTAAAATAATTATTTTGTACTTTAATAAATTGCAAAAAAATGTAATTAAAATTGTATATTATTACAACTCAAAAACTTCTTATTACCTAATTGATTTATTATGGTACAATGTTAAGTACCAGTTAATGAATGATAAGAAATGAACATATTAGATTTGTTTAAAATTCAATAGATTCGTTTAGATAATTTTTAATGTGGAAGTTTAAACATTGCCTCGCTAAAAATAGCACATACTTATTTATTTTCTTCTAAAATATCATTGAAGAGTTGGTCTTTTACCTACTCTTAATTTATGGCAGGTTTTACTTATTTTTTTGGTAATCTTATTTTTTACTATTTTTACTATTGCTATTTTTATGAATACGTATGTTTATCTGTTTGTTTCATGTTTTCCGAAACTTATTATGATTTACCAAAATACCTCGTTGTAAAAAACTGATATTTTTATAAATTGTGACCCACTGGCGTATCTATCGGAGGGCTAGGCAGTGCAGTGCACCGGGGTCCATGGTCACCAAACTTCGAACTGACCCGATGAAAGATAACCAGTTTAGATAGGGCATGAATTTTTTTTGCACCCGGGCCCCTTAGTTTCCTAGCTACGCCACTGTTGCGTCGCCTTTGTCTTGTTCATTTATATTCATATAGCCTCCAAGTGTAAAATTGTATTGCAAAATTTACTTAATTAAATTGATCTATTTTAACAGTCTGTTCGATAAGTTATCAAAAATATTGAATAATAGCTGGACAAGATAATGTTATTAAATTCTCTTCAAGGTCTGACTCACATAATTGTAACACATTCGGTGACCGAATACAATTATTTTAGTATTGAAACAAAGATACTGATAATTTTAGACCCAATACATTAATATTTAAATTTATTTGTATAACAAAATTTATTTATTACAAATCAGACGTAAAAATAGAGCAAGTGTGTTAACGTTAATCATCCCTTAAAGTTAGCCATACAAAAAAAATTAAAAAAAAACTTTTTGATTTATTATTCATATTGCATTTGGTTTATATAACAATAAAATTATTATGTTTTATTGATATACTGTTGTATGTTATTGTATGATCTTTTACTTACAAGCTGCTAATTAGAGAAAGATACAGTGGAAACTCTGTTATATATCTTGCCTTTTTTTATACCTGTGTTCAGGTGTAGGCAAGATCTTCAGCTCATCCGGATAATCGAAAATCCCGATAATTGAAAAAAAAACAATTTTACCTTGTTAGGTATTTATTTATAAAAAAAACGAAACAAATAATTATTAATTATAAAATCAACAGTAAAAAATACCAAATAGAATCATAAAATGTTTAGGTAAAATTAAAAGTAAATTGATCATTGTTAATCGTGGCGAAAAGCGGAGTGTGCACATTCGAGCTCAAAGTGGCACATTCCGATCTCGGGAAAATGACGCGCGCCGCTCCACGTCGCGCTTCATTTGCCTCCCTCGCTCGGAAACGTGCCACTTTTTGCTAGAATGCGCACATCTTTGCATTTATTAAATTTGTCTAGTTTATCTTTCGATATTTCCAATGAAAAATTCAAATCAACTTTAGTAAACATCGATTTTATGTTTAAAAACGTATTTTTACTATAGCAATAAGTAAGAGCGAGCACTAATATACGATAATATCGTAAGTGTGAGAGAGAAAGAATGATTTTAACTAATATTTTATTTATTTTATTGTGAATCATGCTTAAAACCGAGTGTGCACATTCGAGCTCAAAGTGGCACATTCCGATCTCGGGAAAATGAAGCGCGCCGCTCCGCGTCGCGCTTCATTTGCTTCCCTCGCTCGGAAATGTGCCACTTTTCGCTCGAATGTGCACATCTTCGTGTTAATTGGATTCGACTATATTAATACCAAATCCTTCAAATCCAGATTTTCTATTCGGAGAAAGTTTTCCCTTGAAAGTGCACATACTCCTTAATAATTGAATTTGCCTATCTTATTCTTCTCTCTTACAAATAATATTAATTAAATCAAACTGAACCAAATGTACCACTTCTCGCTTTTCTTTTAATTAAAAATTACAGTAGGGTATTTTTACCAACAACCACATTTCTAATTTAGTACTTTTAAGCTAGACTAGTTCGGAGACTTCATCGTACATGAAAAAGAATACTTTAACTCTTTCCGAATTTTGACTCTTATTTCCCCACCTTTTTTTTAACATATCCCACCCAAGTCATTCTAAAATTGTGATGCACCACCTATGTAACATACAAATATTTTTTTATATTTAAAAATTGAATTAATCCATAAATGAAGCCTAATTACAACAGTGTATACAAAATGTGCCTTAAAAGTCATTTGTTCATAATTTTCAGAAAAATGAAAATACCCAAAAATATTTGAAGACATTAATTTTGACATATAAACCTTCAACAATCTACAAAAGATGATATAAAAATCAACTAGTTGATTTTCAAGGGCCCACTTCAGAAAATTTGACTCATATACAATTTTAATTAATCAAAAACGCGAATTAGGAAACATTCGAAAGTACACCCAAAATATGTTTATCAACCTTTTGCAAACAAAAAATAGATCTAATTTATTCGACTTAAAATTTTTTCAATTGAAGAATAAAATAATATAGGCAAATCCGATAAATACGAGGATTTGCGCATTCGAGCGAAAAGTGGCACATTTCCGAGCGAGGGAGGCAAATGAAGCGCGACGCGGAGCGGCGCGCTTCATTTTCCCGAGATCGGAATGTGCCACTTTGAGCTCGAATGCGCACACTCGGTTTTAAGCACGATCACGAAGCGTCCCGTTTTAACGGGAAAAAACGAACGCGGTTGACAATCCACATAATCGCGAAGCCGTATAACTGGGGTCCGGATAATCGAGATTTTACTGTAATTTACTTTAGCACCTTTAATCGTTCTTTAAAATTGCTGCTCCATACATTTAAATTCGAAAATAAACGATAGCCAAAAAGTAGATAAGCAAATATCGATTGGCCTTCATTCCAAAACACCTGCTGACTCATGGACTTTTACATAACAAAAAGGCAGTTCTAACAAATTATATTAACTTAAGCCTCTTATTATTATCTTTTGTCATATACCGCTCTGATTAAAATATTGCCTATTTTTTTCTGTATACAACGGTATAAATTTTTTTGAGCTATTCTTATTTTTACCAGGAAAAACACAAAAAAAAGAAATAAAATTTTTGAAAATGGACTCACATTTATAACGATTGACCAGAAGTTGCTTCATATGAATAGGCATCATTTGGTTAACACTTAATCATACACAATTAATCAAAATATAAAAGCAAAATTTTGAAAAACGTTGCTAATGCTTCGGCAGAACTTTCACAACTGAGGAGTGCGAAATTCGAAGGTTGTTATGCATAATTGCGATAAGAAACTGGATTTGGTTCACATTTTATTCGAATTTAAATTTTTGAAGGCAACCCATGAAACAGCTTTGCCTTTTATGCGTTTATCTAATTGTAAAAATGCAAATTTACAAAATCAACACCACGAGCAAACAAATAACGCTCTTAAATAATTATACAGAGTGAACCACAATAATTAACAATTAAAAAAAAAGGCAATGTAGCAAAAATGCAAATTTTTTTGATAGCCATACTTCAGAAGGATTGCCAAACTCTTTTATCGCTTGATACTCTTTTAAAGTGAACCATAATTATTTCACTAAATAAAACGAATTTTTATGTAGATGTACCCAGTTGTCAATACCTTTTTTTTTAAACATGAGTACAATTTTATCCTTAAACGTTTTTAATGTTTTGTAGTGCAAACAATAATGTTATGATACGTAACATCTTCTTACTGACAATTAGTAAGTGTGACACCATAACAGAGCTAATCAAGCACAATCAGTAGTCAAAAATTATGGGGGTTCTATTTCGAAAAAAAAAACAGTTTGTGCAATGGTTGTAGTCGCTTAATATACAGATGGAACACAACCGCATTGCGTACAACTACCAATTTGCTTCTTAACCACATTACACATAACGACCAATTTAACCAGAACTAGTTGGAGATGTTCGACGGTGATAACACAATCTCAGGCGAGTCTCCGACATTTAAAGTAGAGAATTGCATTCTGTTCTTCTTACCTCCGGGAGCCTTTAGTCCCACACCGACAGGTAAAAGTTATGTAGGTTTTTTGTAAAGTAGTTTGTGATGTTAACATGCAATAAAAAAATTTGGATTGTGGTTTGGTCTGTATTCGTTTTGTAACTTATTTGCATTTTACCTTTATTGAGTTTCGGATATCTTCTTTTCTTTTACGATGCAACTACTACTATTATTATTAGTGTGTGTTTTTTGAAAAGTGAATAATTAACTTTATTTGCTTCGCGACGATTTCCTGTTTTGTAAACCGAACTGTGTTATTGGAGCAATAGCAGATCTTTCCTTATTATCTCACGTACTCGTATCATTTAATAACGTAATGCGAGGGTGTTTATTTTAAATTAATCAGCACACTTTAGCACTAAATCTGCAAATTTCTTTTGTAGTGCGTTAGATTATAATTCCGTTTATACAGTGGAAACTCGGTTATCCGGACTGATTATTGTTGCAGCTCATTCGGATAATCGAAAATTCGGTTAATTGAATGTATAGTAAAAATTGTGCTTAAAACCGAGTGCGCACATTCGAGCTCAAAGTGGCACATTCCGATCTCGGGAAAATGAAGCGCGCCGCTCCGCGGCGCGCTTTATTTGCCTCCCTCGCTCGGAAATGTGCCACTTTTCGCTCAAATGCGCACATCTTCGTGTTTATTAAGTTTGTCTACTTTATCCTACGCTCTTTCAACTCATAAATTTAAATTTAGTTCAGCAAAAATTGTTTTTACGTTCGAAAAACCTATTTCCCATAGCAATGAGTGGAAGAGAGCGAAAAGATACAGCAATCTCGTGAATGCGAGTGAGAGCGAACGATTAAAATTATTCAACTAATTTGTCGTCTAATGTATTGGTCTAAATTGTTGTGAATCGCGCTTAAAACCGAGTGTGCACATTCGAGCTCAAAGTGGCACATTCCGATCTCGGGAAAATGAAGCGCGCCGCTCCGCGTCGCGCTTCATTTGCCTCCCTCGCTCGGAAATGTGCCACTTTTCGCTCGAATATGCACATCTTTGTGTTAATTGGATTCGACTGTATTATTAACAAATCCTTCAAATCCAGATTTTCTATTCGGAGAAAGTTCTCGCTTGAAAGTATAAATCATTGAATTTGCCTATCTTATTCTTCTCTCTTACGAATAATATTAATTAAATCAAACTGAACTAAATGTACTTACTACTTCTCGTTTTTCTTTTAATTAAAAATTACAGTACGGTATTTTTACCAAAAACCATATTTCTAATTTAGTACTTTTAAACTAGACTAGATGGGAGACTTCATCGTACATAAAAAAAAATACTATAATTTTTTCCGAATTTTGACTCTTATATCGCAACCTTTTTTTAACATACCGCACCCAACTCATTCTAAAATTTTGATGCACCCCCTATGAAACATATAAATATTTTTTTATATTTAAAAATTGAATTAATCCATAAATGAAGTCTAATTACAACAGTGTATACAAAATGTGCCTTAAAACTAATTAGTTTATAATTTTTACAAAAATGAAAATTATCCAAAAATATTTGGAGACATTAATTTTGACATATAAACCTTCAGCAATCTGCAAAAGATGTTATAAAAATCAACTAGTGGATTTTTAGTGACTTATTTCACAAAATTTGAATCATATGCGATTTTAATTAATCAAAATTGTGAATTAGTAAACATTTGAAAATGCACGAAAAAATATTTTTATGGAACTCGCTACAATTAGGCGTGTGAAAGTGTACCATGATAACTAATCAAAAAGGATGAAATATCTAACCTTTTTCAAACAAAAAATGGATATACAGTAAGACCCCGCTTAACGCTGTTCCGTTCAGCGCTGTTTCGGTTTAACGCGGTTTTATTGGAACTGGAATTCCCTCAAAAATTTCATGCAGCATTGGGAGTTCCCCAAAATTCAAAGTAAATTATTAATTTATTATTTCAAACATTTGCTGTTTTTGTAATATAATGACTGATATAGTGATAAATATAATAATTTTTAATAGGGGTAATAATAAAAAAAGCGAAAATAAAGCGACAAGAAAAAGCATTGCTCTAGAAACCAAAATGCAAGTGCTTAGAAGATTAGATAGTGGTGAACGTCAATGTCAAATTGGTGTTGCATTACACTTGTCAATTTCGACAATAAGAACAATTCTCAAGAATAAAGAAAACATAGTGTCATCAGCAAATACAAATGACATTAGATACCTTCTTGTTAAAAAAGCAGAAAATTCGAAATGCATGATCTCAAATATAAATAGAGACTTAGAATTTAATAATTTTTATATACATATTCATTTGTTGTTTCTAAAATTGTAAGAAATAAGTTTTTGTTGTTGCAATGTAATAAAAAATATATTTAAATGACAAAATACTTGAACAATTTTTCAATTTTATACCTTTTTTTCCTCTAACCCCATTATTTACATGATGAGATGACCTCGTTTAACGCTATTTCGTATAACGCTTAAATTCATTGGAACGTGTTCCCCGCGTTAAACGGGGCCTTAGTGTAATTTATTCGAAATTTATTTTTTTGAATTGAAGAATAAAATAATAATATGGGCAAATCGGATAAATACGAGGATGTGCGCATTCGAGCGAAAAGTGACACATTTCCGAGCGAGGGAGGCAAATGAAGCGCGACGCGAAGCGGCGCGTTTCATTTTCCCGAGATCGGAATGTGCCACTTTGAGCTCGAATGTGCACACTCGGTTTTAAGCGCGATTCACAACAATTTAGACCAATACATTAGACGAAAAATTAGTTGAATAATTTTAATCGTTCCCTCTCACTCGCATTCACGAGATTGTTGTATCTTTTCACTCTCTTCCACTCATTGCTATGGGAAATAGGTTTGTCCAAAGTAAAATCGATATTTGCTAAACTAAATTTAAATTTATGATTGGAAAGAGCGTAGGATAAAGTAGACAAACTTAATAAACACGAAGATGTGCGCATTCGAGCGAAAAGTGGCACATTTCCGAGCGAGGGAAGCAAATGAAGCGCGTCGCGGAGCGGCGCGCTTTATTTTCCCGAGATCGGAATGTGCCACTTTGAGCTCGAATGTTCACACTCCGTTTTAAGCGCGATTACGAAACGTCCCGTTTTAACAGGAAAAAAGTTGGTCAAATTGTTAGGTATATGTTTACATAAAACGCAACAAATATTAATCACTAAATAAAACAGTCGCACATTATCTCAAAATCAACAAAGTCAGAAAAACACTATTTAGTGCGAAATACAAAATAAAATAAAAAAATAATTAGTAAGAAATACCGAGGTTTAATTTTCGCAACGAATTCGAACGCAGTTGACAATCCGGATAATCGCGAATCCGTATAACTGAGGTCCGGATAATTGAGTTTTTACTGTGTTTACATTTTCTATTTTGATGGGATTGTTTCCAAGATAGGCTGGGAACGGGTATGTGGCTGGCGGCATTGCCGGCGCTACGAAATGAAAGAAGCAAAATATCAAAATTAAAGAGATTTAAAAAATTATTATTATTATTAATTCCAAAATTTTAATTTGATTTTTATGTAGGTATCAATAGATCGGTCACTTTAAATTCTAACTTCGGAAAAGGCTATAGGGCTCAGCGTGTGACCACCTACCAGTGAATGACCATTACGAGAAATAATGTTTAAAACAATTAATTTATTTTCAGGATATACTTATATATGCCATCTTGTATGTCTCCTTTTGGATTTAAGTGCAAGAAATAAAAATAATAAATAATTAAATTTATATTGCAGTTTGCATGTTACTTGATTGTTGCTAACATTTAAAAAAAGAAAAGAGAACCTAAACCGAATTATGACGCCAGTCTTTGTCCCAAAAAAACATTTAAAAAAAGGAACTAGTTAAAAAAATATGGTAATTTGAATAAAATGTTAAAGATTAAACTTTTTTTATATACCTACATATTTTCTAATTATCTATCACCTAGCGTTTAAAATAAATTTTACAAAATTTCATAAATTATTCATATTTAATACGGGAACCAAACAATCGGTCATTCACTGGGCTATACCCGACCATTTTTAACAATTCGTGAATCTTACATATCCCTGTGTTGCCATTAAAGTGTAAATCGACGAGGACTTCTCCAGATTGTTCAAATTTTATTTTAATGACTATACAATTTGTGAAAAAAGAGGCGCCCTTCTTCACTTATCGAACGTTCGGGCACTAGCAGTTTGATGGTCGACCACTGAAGACATCCTGAAAAAGAATAAAAGCCGACACACATACATTTAGTCTTGACAATACTTATTAATCTAAAAAAAAATTAAAATTAAAAAAATCTTGTTTTATACAGAAACAAAAAAAACTTAATTGAATTAAATTACAGATAAACGTTAGATTAATATTCAGTCGTGAGATCACTTATTTTTTTTACCGCGAAACATATTAATTATGTAATTTGTCGAGTAAAAAATTACAATGTTAAATACAATGGGTACCTTGGTCTATTCATTAAGTAACTCTAAGCAAACGTATTCGAACGCACAAAAACATTAGTAATATGCAAATAATAAACGAGAAGAGCAAAAAAGCACAAAGGTTTGTGGACTATCGGCATTTTCGAGAAATAGACGGGATTTTCGTGGGAACGGGCGAACCATTCGCGGAATGACTGCCGGGCAATGACAGATAACCTTGTATTAGTCGGGCGGTCCAAGCCTCAAATCATTCTCTTAATGCTGTGTATATAGCGCTCAACCCGATAAATTAGTCCGGCTTGATAGCAACATTAGTGGAACATGGTTATTCTTTTAGAAATTGACATCAATTACGATTAATAAGTATAATTGCGTGCTTACGATTCGAAGATGACGTGCATATAAGTTTACTTTTTTCCATTCAGAAAATCACTGCTCCCATTCAAGCCCCGGCACTTCGACCACGATTTTCTCAGGCCATTTCGGCTATGGCCGATCGTTTAAAATTTTATTGTCGCATATCTAAATGCACGCCCAAAATTACATTCGGTGAGACGTATTCCGTAACACTTAATTAAATATTTATTGCAACACATTTAATGCTTATGAACAGTTATTAAAAACAATAAATGCCATAACTTTCAACGAATATAAAATCAAAATTGCTTAAAATCTTAATTCTTTGAATTGAAAAAAAAAGATTCATGTAAAAATCTAAAAAAAAACGAAGATGTGCGCATTCGAGCGAAAAGTGGCACATTTCCGAGCGAGGGATGTGCCACTTTGAGCTCAAATGTGCACACTCGGTTTTAAGCACCATTTACAATAATTTAGACCGAAAAATTAATTAAGCAATTTTAATCGTTCCCTCTCACTTGCACTTACGAGATTCTTGTATCTTTTCGCTCCCTTCCACTCATTGATATTGTAAATACATTTCTTGATACATAAAATCGATATTTACTAAACTAAATTAATTATTTTCGTTTGACAGAGCGTAGGATAAAGTAGGCAAACTTAATAAACACGAAGATGTGCACGTTCGAGCGAAAAGTGGCACATTTCCGAGCGAGGGAAGCAAATGAAGCGCGACGCGGAGCGGCGCGCTTCATTTTCCCGAGATCGGAATATGCCACTTTGAGCTCAAATGCGCACACTCGACTTTAAGCACCATTCATAAAATTTAGGCTAATAAATTATTCAAAAAATTAAATTAATAATTTAATCGTTTTCTCTCACTTGCACCTACTAAATTCTCGAATATTTTCGCTCACTTCCACTCATTACTATAGTAAATACGTTTCTTGAACATAAAATTCATATTTACTTTTAAATTTTGATTTGAAAGTGAAAAGATTAATTTAGGCAAATCAATAAATACGAGGATGTGCACGTTCGAGCGAAAAGTGGCACATTTCCGAGCGAGGGAGACAAATGAAGCGCGACGCGGAGCGGCGCGCTTCATTTTCCCGAGATCGGAATGTGCCACTTTGAGCTCGAATGTGCACACTCGGTTTTAAGCACCATTCACAATAATTTAAGCCGAAAAATTAATTAAACAATTTTAATTGTTCCCTCTCATTTACACTTACGAGATTCTTGTATCTTTTCGCTCCCTTCCACTCATTGCTATGGTAAATACATATCTTAAACATAAAATCGATATTTACTAAACTAAATTAATTATATTTGTTTGAAAGAGCGTAAGATAAAGTAGACAAACTTAATAAACACGAACATGTGCACGTTCGAGCGAAAAGTGGCACATTTCCGAGCGAGGGAGGCAAATGAAGCGCGACGCGGAGCGGCGCGCTTCATTTTCCCGAGATCGGAATGTGCCACTTTGAGCTCGAATGTGCACACTCCACTTTAAGCACGATTCACAATATTTAATTTATTGTCTAAAAAAATTTTATTATCCAAACTAATATTATAAAAGAGAAAGTAACTCTGTCTGTCTGTCTGTCTGTCTCTCTGTCTGTTACCATTTCACGCCTAAACCACTGAACCAATTTTGATAAATTTTGATATAGAGATAGCTTGGACCTTGAACAACGACATGAGCTACTGGTTTCGAGAAAATATAGTGAGTGATTCCTGTTATATTCAAAATGTTAAAAACAAACATCTTCAAGAAGCTGCCTTTACATAATATTATTTAGTTTTCGTTATAATAAAGCAGTTTCCGGTTTCTTTTTCCTATGTAATAAAGCATTTCTCTGCTGCTATAAATAATAATTATCGATAGAACCGATCAAACGAATAACCGGAAAGAAAAAAATATGTGTCTCCTATTAAAAGGAAAAAATACAATGTTAAAAGAAAAACAATTATAAGACAGTAATTATCAACTAAAATTAGAAAAAGTCGTGTAATATGGCAGAAATATATTTCTACTAATCAGGGCCGGACCGTGAGTATAGGGGGCCCTGAGCTAATACTACTTAGGGGCCTACCTGAACGTAGACTTTAATTAAATGAATTGAATAGGTTTGATTAATCGCAGTATTCGCAGGGCTGCCAACCTTACGATCTGTTTAATTGAATAAATTATGGATTTTTTCCCATTATCGTCTATTTTTGACTTTGACTTGACTTAGCTTGAATCCACGGGGCCCTGGGCCGAAGCCCAAAAACCCATATGGTAGATCCGGCCCTGCTACTAATAAAAAGTAACAAAACGATAAAATTGCGAAACGCTCAAAACGACCGATTCCGCGGTTCTAGTGTTAAAAAACAATTTGGCTCCGCACCAATACATGTCACGTTTCTTCGGATTTGCCGGTTTTAAGGTCGCGATGTGCCAACTAATACATATTTAACACCGATCCTACTTCAAAATAATCTTCGGCAAATTGATGGTAGCCATAATTACTCGTCTATTGACTTTGCAAACCGAAGCAATGGAATTTTTTAATAGTTAAAAACCGATCACCTGTTTAATTTCAATTAACCCTATTTATATTTTTTCTGCGATTTTGAAGGTCGAGCAATTAAGAGATTTACATAAGCGTACTCACCAATAACTCGCATGCAAGTCGTAAATTATTGGCGCAATAAAAAAAATGATCGAAACCGGCTAGGATATAAATGTACGACTTTGTATGAAAAAGGTAAATGAGTCGGAAATGACGCAAGGAATGTGTCGACAAGAAAGGAGTTGCCCTGAGAACAGCTGGTACTTCACACTCGACCACAGGAAGATAATATTTGCGTTCACAATTAGTTCCATATCATCGAAAAAGCAAAAGTTCGTGTTCTTCGAAAGGCACCTGTCGGGTTAATAAAACCACTTTGTATACTAACAATAAATATGTAATATTTATATATATCTATATAGGGCAGTTTATCACAGAAGTATAGTAAAAAAGATACGCAGAACAAATCATTCTGCAAAACGCAGACAAGTCTCAACTATAAAAACTAAGGCAGCTTATTAAATAACAACGTAAGTCCTGCATATATTTCGTGTAAATGAATACTGCTTAGAATCTCATAAAACAGAGTCCGTTTATAAAAAAAAAATATTAAATAACTATGTACAATATTCGTCTTATAAATAAATGTATAAATAATAAAACAATACAGAGTCATAAAATGTAGAATAAATTAATTAATAGGTATTAACAAAAATTTACACTTCGCTGTGATAAAAGCTCTAAATTTAGGGAAAAATATTCGAGCTGCATCCGTTTGTAGATTGCGTCAACATCAAAGGCAAATAACATCGCTCATCGCAAAAATTTTATAACGACCACCTAAGGCATACTTCAACAACTGCCAAAAACGAAACGTTGACAAGGAACATTGACTTTCAAAAGTTATCGTGCGTCCGGGGGACGCCAATTCAGAGCTTCATCTTGAAATAGTCGAAGACCTGTATCACGTATTCGAGGGTGTTCATGTAATCCCTGTAAATGATCCAGTCGCGCAGATTCCTCGAAGTCAGAACGGTCTCGTTCCGCAAATACTCTGGCATGATGTCCCTCGTGACGTCCGGTCGCATCTTGTCGTAGATGTTCCTCTCGAAGATCGCCACCTGTATTTCGCAGAGGATCAGGCGCAGGTACGACTCCGACTGATTGAAATTTTGAAGAAAGGGCCCGTCTTCGCGCTGCTGATCGCGAACGACTTGCTCGAGACCCACCGCGACCATCTGCAGATACTGATAGGTGTCCAGCAGGGCGTCGTCCAACTATAAAGAAATACCGCATTATAATTTTATTGCTACGATAATTATTTAAAATCTATAAAAGCCGATTTTACTGTCTCAAAATTCATAGTTACAGATTCTCTTCAAACGAGAGAAAAAAATCAGTCGTAAACCAGATTTTTCGATTTCGTAGGCTACGGTTCAGTAACTTTGCCAATTAGAATTTTATGGAACTCTTCATTCTGTTTTAATTATTCTTTTCATCTCGGTTTTGATGGCTATTATAAATGTTGTGTTAGATAAGGCGAATCATAAAACTTTCACATTCGAAAAAAGCGCAATTATCCAAATTAAGTAAACTGGTTAATTGCTTAATGATTACGTTAAATTACTGTCAATCGGTCGAGGAGAAAAAAAGGATAGCCCACCTTTAAGGATTGTAAATGCTCGTCGGGAACCAATTCGCTCAAGTTTTTGGGCACCTGGCACTGGTTCGGCAGCCAGTCGTACCGGCTGTTCTTCCAATTCTCGTGCAACTGCTCGAAATTGCTGTTGAACATCTCCTGGGCCTGCAACGAACCAATTAAAATTAAGTTTACGTAGAATAATTGAAATAATGGACGCGTTTAGTACTAAATAAAGTCGTTCGTTAGGCGAGTTGGAAGTTCCTCGAACCCACAAAGTGCCGGTACGACAAAATGCGCTGTCCCACGCAAAGCTTCGACTTCTTCGAAGCCATGTGGAGCACGCAGTTTCGTTTGATGGAACCACAAGTGCACGAGCTATGTGCGCAACGCGATTAATAGACATTTCGTACCGATTACACGTAATTATGAAATAATTTCTGCGTATCAGCGAAGAACTGCCGGTTGCGGTATGCGAAAAATTCGGATTTTGCTATCTGCTGACGCCGTTATGTAACATTTCGCGCGAAGAGATAATGGATTATTTTTATCTTGGTACATAGGAGGAACGGTCCCCGTAATTGTTATGCGGACAATTACTTTAATCAGAAGAGTTGCGTGATAATTTTCAACGAAAGATAATTTACACCGGGTAACTTTAAATGCGGGTTTTTATTTATACGTCTTTTTTTCTTTGTGCGATCTGTTATTAGCGTTCTTATTAAACTTACAGCTAGTATTGGTGCATTTTAAAATAATTAGTGTAATTTCAGCTGCTCTAAGAATTCGAAGTTTACCTTTTTTTTTATGCGAGGAAAAAAATATATAAAAATTAACAGCACAAGAAAGTTGTGCGAAAGACGATTTAAAGTAAACATTTAAAAGTTCGGCTAAGAAAACGAACGTTTTATAAAAGGGTACCCGACACAACTTATGTATTGTTGTTATTAGCATGCAAGAAACCATCAGACTTCAGCCTTATTCAGAGCTATTTAATGCTATATGAATTCGCATATGTAATACTTCCTACACATTATGTAGAACTGCTCGACACAATACCATTTGGACTAATTTTAATTCGTTTCGAATTGAATAGGGACGAAATCTTAAATGCGCTTTTAATGAACGACAATCGATTAAAATCTTCGAGTTCTAGAACTTACAATTAGAAAATTTTTAAACGGGTCATCGTTACACGGCAGGTACAAAGTTTAACGCAAGAAGTTTCTGGTAGAGCGCCAGAGGATTACTATTTAAAAATTTAGAAAGGCGCACTGGAATTTTCTTTTTTAATTTCTACATAGGAAAATTAAGTTCCAGTTTATTCGTAAAGAATAAAGTATGGGTTAATATGTTTGTAATTTTTTATAAATTAATTTATTCAAAAATACAAGGTGATTTTTAAAGTTTCAGGACCTTTTGAATTTGGCGCCCCCGTTTTTAACTAAAAAACTTTTAGAAAATTAATTTATTACTGTAGATCATGCTTAAAACCGAGTGTGCACATTCGAGCTCAAAGTGGCACATTTCCGATCTCGGGAAAATGAAGCGCGCCGCTCCGCGTCGCGCTTCATTTGCCTCCCTCGCTCGGAAATGTGCCACTTTTCGCTCGAACGTACACATCCTTGTATTCATTATATTTCCTTCAATCATTTTCTCTCTTTCAAACAAGGGAAACTAATTTTAGTATAGCTTTATAGAATTTTTTAATTTGAAAAAAAAATACAGGGTGATTTATCAAATTTCAGGACATTTTGAATTTGGGGCCCCAGTTTTTAATTAAAAAACTTCTACAAAATAAATTGATTATTGTGGATCGTGCTTAAAACCGAGTGCGCACATTCGAGCTCAAAATGGCACATTCCGATCTCGGAAATGTGCCATTTTTCGCTCGAATGTGCACATGCTAGTATTTATCGGATTTGTCTTAATTAATCTTTTCACTTTCACATTAAAAACTTAAAAGTTCAATAAATATGGATTTTATCTTTAAAACACATATTTACCATAGCAATGAGTGGAAGCGAGCGAAAAGATACGACAATTTCGTAGGTGCGAGTGAGAAAAAATAATTAAATTATTTAATTAATTTTTTGTCTAATTTGTTAGTCAGTATTTTGTGGATCGTGTTTAAAACCGAGTGTGCACATTCCGATCTCGCTCGGAAATGTGCCACTTTTCGCTCGAATGTGCACATACGTCGCATTCATTAGATATATGTATATTAATCATCTCCCCTTCAAATTAAACCTTAAATTTTGTCATGTTTTAAAGCTATTTGCTAATTTGCAATAAATACCTTTAGTATGAAAGTTTTCAATTTATAAATAGTTGATGAATCCAAGTTTTGGAAGAATTTTACAGGAATAAAAGTAAATAAAAAATATTAAATTTAATAGCCATCTGTTTTGAGCAAATTATAATTCTGTATTGAGAATATTCAGATTGTGCTAATAAAAAAATACATTTATTTCAAAACAACAGCGAAAAGTAATTTTAATAAAAAAAGAATTTATGTAATTAAATAAATTTATAATAACCACTTTTGAGCAAAATCCTAAATGATAGAAGAATTTAAGTACCTATTGCATTGTATATGGTTTGTATTGTATACTAATAAAAAATATATTAAAAGACGAAAATATAATAATTTTTTTCCAAATTCAAAATATTTCTGTTATTTTTAAAGAATATTATATTGAACTAAAATTGCCACTTGTCGCTCGAATGTGCACATCCTTGTATTCATTATATTTCCTACAATCATTTTCTCTCTTTCGAGGAAAAAAATACTAATTTTAGTTTAGCTTTATAGAACATTTTAATTTGAAATTTTTTTTTATTATTATAAAATAAAATTATAATCTTGTTTTTAATAGCAAAATTAAAATACATATACGTTCGAGTAAAAAGTGACTTAATTTTCATTAAAGAAAAAAATGAAATATTAATGCAGATTTTCTCTAAAACCACATACTCGGCGATAATTATCATAGATCCCACAATTTATTTTAATTACCACTAAATCAATTTGAATGTCATTTCTAATTGTACATAATTCTTTGATGGTATTTTTACGAATAGTCACAAGCCCATACACATTTTTCATTTGGGGGTGAGCAATTTATCAAAACAGAAATCGAACTGCCCGACCTGCAATCCCTTTACTTTAAACCAAAAACGAATTAAAAATTACAAAACCGTATTTTTACCCCAACCAAAAACCATAACTAAGAGCGGGTCAAATACTACAAAAATATTTTTTTTAAATAATCGTGGAAAAACAAATATTCAGAGTACACGCGGGGCTGTACCTTTGCATTTTGGTCGTACAATTTTTGGTGTTTTATTGAATTTTGATATTTGGGAGCTTGAATGCGGATCGCAATAGTTTCTGGCCCGCGGGTCGCACTTTGGGAACTCGTGATTTAGAGCTTCCAAATTAGATCAAAATCAGTGCTCCAATTTTTGCTATTTTGGGCAAAAATTGCACACCGGGCCTTAACACAAAAAATAACGCGCACCGAGTTTGTAAGAACCATAGCTCAATGTATGCGTAATCGTTAAACTATTTAACACTAGAACCGCGGAATCGGTCATTTTAACTGTTTCGCAATTTTATCGTCTTGTTACTTCTTATTAGTAGAATACATTTCTGCCACATTACATGACTTTTCCTAATTTTAGTTGATAATTACTATTCTATAAATTTATATAAATGGCCAAATAATATTATGTAAAGGCAGCTTCTTGAAGATGATTATTTTTAACACCTTAAATATATTTGCTCAAAACCAGTAGCCCATGTCCTAGCTCAGGGTCCAAGCTATCTCTATACCGAAATTCGTTAAAATTGGTTGAGTGGTTTAAGCATGAAAAGGTAACAAACAGACAGACAGACAGACAGAGTTACTATCGCTTTTATAATATTAGTTTGGATAATTAAATTTTTTTAGAAAATAAATTAAGTATTGTGAATCGTTCTGAAAGTGGAGTGTGCACATTCGAGCGAAAAGTGGCACATTCCATCTCGGGATAATGAAGCGCGCCGCTCCGCGTCGCGCTTCATTTGCTTCCCTCGCTCGGAAATGTGCCACTTTTCGCTCGAATGTGCACATCCTCGTAATTATTGATTTGCCTTAATTAATCTTTTCACTTTCAAATCAAAAAAAAATAAAATTTCAGTAAATATGAATTGTATGTTCAAAAAACGTTTTTACCATAGTAATGAGTGGAAGTGACCGAAAGGATACGAGATTGTAATAGGTGCGAGTGAGAGAAAACGATTAGATCGTTTATTAAATTTTTTGAATAATTTATTAGCCTAACTTTTGTGAATGGTGCTTAAAATCGAGTGTGCACATTCGAGCGAAAAGTGGCACATTCCGATCTCGGGAAAATGAAGCGCGCCGCTCCGCGTCGCGCTTCATTTGCTTCCCTCGCTCGGAAATGTGCCACTTTTCGCTCGAATGTGCACATCCTCGTAATTATTGATTTGCCTTAATTAATCTTTTCACTTTCAAATCCAAAAAATTAAAATTTCAGTAAATATGAATTGTATGTTCAAGAAATGTTTTTACCATAATAATGAATGGAAGTGACCGAAAAGATACGGGATTGTAGTAGGTGCGAGTGAGAGAAAACGATTAAATTAATTATTAAATTTTTTGAATAATTTATTAGCCTAACTTTTGCGAATGGTGCTTAAAATCGAGTGCGCACATTCGAGCTCAAAGTGGCACATTCCGATCTCGGGAAAATGAAGCGCGCCGCTCCGCGTCGCGCTTCATTTGCTTCCCTCGCTCGGAAATGTGCCACTTTTCGCTCGAATGTGCACATCCTTGTATTCATTATATTTCCATTGATCATTTTCTCTCTTTATATTTGAAAAACGTATTTACCATAGCAATGAGTGGAAGGGAGCGAAAAGATACAAGATTCTCGTAAGTGCAAGTGAGAGGGACCGATTAAAATTGCTTAATTAATTTTTCGGCCTAAATGATTGTGAATGGTGCTTAAAATCAAGTGTGCACATTCGAGCTCAAAGTGGCACATTCCGATCTCGGGAAAATGAAGCGCGCCGCTCCGCGTCGCGCTTCATTTGCTCCTCGCTCGGAAATGTGCCACTTTTCGCTCGAATGCGCACATCTTCGTTTTTATTCGATTTATACATAAATATTTTTTTTTCAAAGCAAACAATTCAAATTTCAATCAATTTTGATTTTCTAGTCGGCGAAAGTTATGGCATTTATTGTTTTTAAAAACTGTTCAAAAGCATTAAATGTGTTGCAATAAATATTTAATTGTTAAAAAGCTAATTTTTCTTAAAGGTCTAATTGACCGGTAACCGCGGTTGTAGTAAGTTCAAAATTGCCACGGTTCTAGTGTTAACACTCTTCTCGAGTATAAAAATAAAATAATATTTAACGTCTCCAACCGAATCCTAAGAATCTCATTAACGACGATACACCTACGTCCATTGAGAAATAGATTCAATTCGCATGCACGAAATAGGATAACGGAGAAATGCACTTGCGGATGTAACGCGAAGAGAGGACGAGCGGAATGCAGCGATGCGACAGAAAGACCCAAGATCGGAATCGCGCTCCCAAAACAATAGCGGCAGTTTGTTCATCTCCGTTCAAAACATCACGTGAACGTAAGATTCTTGAGCGTGCGATACTACCGGAGGGTGTAACCTCACACCCGCGCACTCTGATAACATTTAGAAGTGTCAACGAGGAAGGAATGCGAGCGGAATTCAACGACCCGGTTAAAGCAGACAGCGTGACGCTGTAAACGGCGCGTGGGCGACTTCTGCCAGACACCGCGACGCTTCCGATTAATTTCGAAAATTTCGTGCAACGTGCGGCGAAAGGAAGCTCGGACCAGCGCACGTCGGCCGATTCTCCTCGCACCACCCTGTCGTCTTCCTTCGAACAACAAGTTAATTACCGACGAACAATACCTTATCCATTAAAGACTAAGGAAAGCCCATCGGCGGACGCGATTCTACCGGATGTGACAAAGACGCAAGGTATTTATATCCGATGGACAAGGACCGATAGGTGCACGAGTGGGAAGCGAAAGAGACGAAAAATATGATAGTGTGTAATCAGACATCAACGGACGGCATAATACAATGCCGCCATGCATACTAATTGATCCTTAGTAGTAAGGAAAGCCGTTAATGAATGAAGCTTGTATTTACAAGACATATCTATTTATTACGAGAACTTGTGCTCTTTGGCAAATGCCAAAATTTTCGCGTCTTTCCAATTTTAGATCAAACCGCACCAAGGTCACATCGGTCGAAACCGTTCAACCGGTGATTTTGATAAGAATTGAAGATTTCTTATCGGATAGTTTGGTTTTTCTTTGGTATTTCGAAAATTTCCAAATTTACCGACGAACTTTAATTTCAGGTAATTTTTAAATAAATAAATTTGATAAATGGGTGGTTCTACAATAAGAGATTATGTTTACGAGAAATCATTATAAAATAGCTTTTTTATTCTACGAGTTGTCATTTTATGCAATAAATCACAGCATCTTAATGTATTTTATAAATAGCATTATGATTTAATGCCCAATTAAAGTACATTTTCCTGAAATTCCATAGTCTCAAAAAGTCACTACCCTGGCCTGTCCCCATGACGTTTTTAATTAAACATACAGACAGTACATACGTTCTTTGACGCAGTTGCCACATTAAAGTATATTTAGCACAAATTTAAACAAGTATACTTAAGTATTATAAAGAGAAAATATAACAATATTTGTTTTTTTTTTCAATCATTCATTTTTGTCCGTGTCACTACCCTGGAAAATTTTGATCCGTTAATACAAACAGAAATATCAAACAGATTTATTGAAAATAGCGACCAAGGGCGCGTATCAACGTAAAGTTAATAACATTAAATACACGAGCTGTTAAATCGCTGATATTTGTATTTTGACCCGACGCGACAGTGTGGTGCAGTGGTTTTACAAGGTGATTGTGTCTCTCCACTGGTAAGTAGTAAAAGGAGGATGCGAATTTTGGTCTTTTGAGCGTACGGCATCAATTTTTTTCAGTGATAGCGCTGCATACTCTATGGCTTCAAAACCCCTTATTGTAGAATCACCCAAATACAAGGATGTGCGCGTTCGAGCGAAAAGTGGCACATTTCCGAGCGAGGGAAGCAAATGAAGCGCGACGCGGAGCGGCGCGCTTCATTTTCCCGAGATCGGAATGTGCCACTTTGAGCTCGAATGTGCACACTCGGTTTTGAGCACCAGTCACAATAATTTAGGCCGAAAAATGAATTAAACAATTTTAATCGTTCCCTCTCACTTGGGCTATCGAGATTATTGTATCTTTTCGCTTCCTTCCACTCATTGCTATGGTAAATACAATTCTTGAATATAAAATCGATATTTACTAAACTAAATTAGTTATTTTCATTTGAAAGAGCGTAGGATAAAGTAGAAAAACTTAATAAACACGAAGATGTGCGCATTCGAGCGAAAAGTGGCACATTTCCGAGCGAGGGAGGCAAATGAAGCGCGACGCGGAGCGGCGCGCTTCATTTTCCCGAGATCGGAATGTGCCACTTTGAGCTCGAATGTTCACACTCGGTTTTGAGCACCAGTCACAATAATTTAGGCCGAAAAATGAATTAAACAATTTTAATCGTTCCCTCTCACTTGAGCTATCGAGATTATTGTATCTTTTCGCTTCCTTCCACTCATTGCTATGGTAAATACAATTCTTGAATATAAAATCGATTTTTACTAAACTAAATTAGTTATTTTCATTTAAAAGAGCGTAGGATAAAGTAGAAAAACCTAATAAACACGAAGATGTGCGCATTCGAGCGAAAAGTGGCACATTTCCGAGCGAGGGAAGCAAATGAAGCGCGACGCGGAGCGGCGCGCTTCATTTTCCCGAGATCGGAATGTGCCACTTTGAGCTCGAATGTGCACACTCGGTTTTAAGCACGATCCACAATAATAAAGAAGTCGTCCCAGTTTGCAACAATTTTCTTTGATCTTATTGAAATTTGAATCATCAAATGAGGACTAAATAGCATGATGAATAACACCAAAAAAATTGTTTATTGATTAAAAGAGAAATGAGCAAGAGCATATCGAATTAAAAATGAAAAGTTATCATAACTTTTTTGTTAACAGAGATAATTGAATTTTTTTTTCAAATTGCTGTTTATAGTTAATAAAAGCATCTAAAAAATTATATCAAAATTTTTAAACATGAGTTTTACAAACAAAAAACATCATTTCAAATATTGATTTAAGAATTTGATAACGTTATACCAGAATAACCTTTAATTTTATTGACACAATTGATAGACATTTAAATTCTTAAATTAATAAAATTTTAAAAGTTTTGGTTACCCGAGTATAATACGTCGATTTTCAAAGTTGAATTTTTTCTTAAATTAAAAACTACTTAATTGAGTTTGAAAAAATGTTGCTGTTGCCAAATAAATCTTAATAAAGTTAATAAAAACTGTTTAAGAAAAGTGAACACTGGAAGATTTGTTGAGCAAATTGCAAAATGTGAGAATTGCTATACTTTTTGTTTTTGAAACTTATTAATTTTTTTCCCTCAAATTACGTTTAAGGATAAATAAATTTATCAGTTTGCAAAATTTAAATTAAATCTGAAAAGTTTTATCCAGACTGGGACAAGTCCTTTATTTTGTTGAAGTTTTTTAATTATAAACTGGGGCGCCAAATTCAAAATGTGCTGAAACTTCAAAAATCACCCTCTATTTTTTTTTCAAAGTCAAAAATCCTATAAAGCTAAACTAAAATTAGTTTCTTTTGTTTGAACGAGAGAAAATGATTGAAGGAAATATAATGAATACAAGGATGTGCACGTTCGAGCGAAAAGTGGCACATTTCCGAGCGAGGGAGGCAAATGAAGCGCGACGCGGAGCGGCGCGCTTCATTTTCCCGAGATCGGAATGTGCCACTTTGAGCTCGAATGTGCGCACTCGGTTTTAAGCGCGATTCACAACAATTTAGACCAATAAATTGGACGACAAATTAGTTGAATCATTTTAATCGTTCCCTCTCACTCGCATTCACGAAATTGTTGTATCTTTTCGCTCTCTTCCACTCACTGCTATGGTAAATTCGTTTTTCGAACATAAAATCGACATTTGCCCGTAATCGAAAACTGCCATTTTGAGCGCGAATGCGCACACTCGGTTTTAAGCACGATCCACAATAATAAATTTATTTTCTAGAAGGGTTTTAATTAAAAACTGAGCGCCAAATTCAAAATGTCCAAAACTTAAAAAATCATCCTGTATTTTTTTTCAAATTAAAATATCCTCTAAAGATTTCTTATCGGATAGTTTGGTTTTTTCTTCGACACTTCGAAAATTTCCAAAATTCCCGACGAACTTTAATTTCAGGTAATTTTGTAATGCGTTAAATTGATTATTAATTTAGTTTAATTTCTTGAACGGACGAGCTCATGGTGGGTATTACCTGCCACCGCGGGTCATCACCGATCTTCGAGCGGGAAACGTTCGGCGTCCTTTGGCATTGTGGGTCCGTGAAAATTCAACGCTTAAGATTTTTTAACATTTTTACTTACAAAGTCATCCTTGAATTGATCGGCTTTGGTTAAGGCGATCCGAGCCTGGTTTGTGATACGCATAAGCAGCTCGGCGTCGGAAACTTTGGACGTTTCGTCGTTGATGTCGTGCTCGGAGTCTTCGACGCCCCAACCGCACGGATTGATCCATTTCGGATGCGATTGATTCGCGTCCGTCATGTCTTCCATTCTTGTAGGAGCGGAAAGCGAGCACGGCACGCTAACTAAACTTAATAGGTATATACCGACGATTAGGGCTTGTTGTAATCCTGCAACAGAGATAACAAATGAGAGGCATGTAATTGACGAGTGTCGGCGAGATTTAGAAATAAACGACACATGCTGTATAAATATACACGTTTGTGGACAAACAGAAAGGGCGCCAGAGCGTGAGAATGTGTCGGGGCAAGACACGACATGGATGACCTCGTGTCCGGCCAGACTAGTAAAGCGAGGACAAGGTGGCCCATTCGCGTGTTGCCCCCTTGTATCATCCCAAACCAAACACTCAAAAAAAAATTGAATAAAAATGTTTTTAATGAAAACACTACCGCCTCTCGATCTTCCTATTCTGTCAACAATGCATTTATGAAAATTTTTATTTTTCGGACTTTGGAACTGCAGTAAAATTTGAAAAAAATTGATCTCGTTGTTAACTTTCCGCATACTAGGCGACTAAATGTCACATGCCATACTAGATGGGGTTTGCCATACCCCAAACATAAAATCGACAAAATTGTACTTTATGACAGTTAAATGATAAGAAATATATTTCAATAACTAATAATGAATAGATTTAAGTAAAACACATTTATTTATGCATTCGAATAGACTTTTATTAATAAAAATAGAAAAACTTAAATTTTCTTCAACTTATAAATTATTGAATTTTTTCTTGAGATGGTACTAAATTCCAATAACACGTGTCAATTACGATACCGAATATTAAGAAAACCTAACAAGAATTTCATCCTTGCCTCCTTATTGAAATACAAATTAATTGCACGGCAATTTCTTAATGATTGGCAATGATTTAGACCAGGGGTCGGCAACCTTTTTCGGACGGCGGGCCATTTTCAAAATAAATTTTTTATGCGGGCCGCACATTCAAATGTAACTTAAATAGTGCTTTTGTGTCATATACGAGTATAAATATTATTAAAAATAAATATAGAAAAAATTTATTTTTTATTGACATGCTATAATAACAATAACGTCAGAGATCAAAAATTTTACAATTCTTAAAAGGGAAAAAAAGAAAATACAATTCCTATTACATATGTATAAATATGTAAATATAAAATATATAAAATATTAAGCAAAATAGTTTATTTTTCTTTTTATTCATTCATTAAAATTCAATGCGCTTTTTGTTCTTGATTATTGTTTGATAATTCATTTAAGTCCGGTTGTGTTTGTGATATTGAGATCCTCAACAAGTTTTGTAAATTTTCATCCGTCAATCTCGTTCTATATTTTGATTTTATGAAATTCATTCTCGAAAATGTTTGTTCGCATTTTTCCTAAAATTATATTGATGCTTTGACGGGCCGCGCAAAAAGTTGCAAAGGGCCGCAGGTTGCCGACTCCTGATTTAGACTAAGCAATTACACGAAAAATTAATTGAATAATTTTAATCGTTCTCTCTCACTTGCATTGAGAAGATTATCGTATCTTTTCGCTCCCTTCCACTCATTGCTATGGTAAATACGTTTTTCGAATATAAAATCGATATTTACTAAATTAAATTAAAATTTTTGATTTGAAGGAACGCACGATAAATTATACTAATGTAATAAACACGACGATGTGCGCATTCGAGCGAAAAGTGGCACATTTCCGAGCGAGGGAGGCAAATGAAGCGCGACGCGGAGCGGCGCGCTTCATTTTCCCGAGATCGGAATGTGCCACTTTGAGCTCGAATGTGCACACTCGATTTTAAGCACCATTCACAATAATTTAGACCGAAAAATTAATTAAGCAATTTTAATCGTTCCCTCTCACTTGCATTCACGAAATAGTTGTATCTTCTCGCTCCCTTCCACTCATTGCTATGGTAAATACATTTCTTGAACATAAAATCGGTATTTACTAAACTAAATTAATTATTTTCGTTTGACAGAGCGTAGGATAAAGTAGACAAACTTAATAAACACAAAGATGTGCACGTTCGAGCGAAAAGTGGCACACTTCCGAGCGAGGGAGGCAAATGAAGCGCGACGCGGAGCGGCGCGCTTCATTTTCCCGAGATCGGAATGTGCCACTTTGAGCTCGAATGTGCAAACTCGATTTTAAGCACCATTCACAATAATTTAGGCCGAAAAATTAATTAAGCAATTTTAATTGTTCCCTCTCACTTGCATTCACGAGATAGTTGTATCTTCTCGCTCCCTTCCACTCACTGCTATGGTAAATACATTTCTTGAACATAAAATCGGTATTTACTAAACTAAATTAATTATTTTCGTTTGACAGAGCGTAGGATAAAGTAGACAAACTTAATAAACACGAAGATGTGCGCATTCGAGCGAAAAGTGGCACATTTCCGAGCGAGGGAGGCAAATGAAGCGCGACGCGGAGCGGCGCGCTTCATTTTCCCGAGATCGGAATGTGCCACTTTGAGCTCGAATGTGCACACTCGATTTTAAGCTCGATTACCAAACGTCCCGTTTTAACAAAAAAAAAAAAATTGTTCACGTTAGTTATACCCCACCTAGTACACGGAAGGTTAAACTAAATTCGGAATTTAAAATTGCAAAAAATTGTTTTTTTTCTCTATTAATCGAAATTTTTTTGTTTTAGATTGCGTGCCGCCGTCAAATTCCAAATGAATTATTTCAGACCTGGATTTTCGCCAAGTCATCGAGCAACTTGGAATCCACAACGCCACCTACGAAAAGCGGCCGGGACGGTATTGTTTGAGGTTCGTAGGGATAGCCCGGCAATTAGAAGAGTGCCTACGCACGTCCGATGGTGCGCCAAACGGGTTGGGCGAGCTTTTTGATAACAGTACTTTTGTAGGTTTATGAGTCTGTACAACTTACATATGTGAGATAGTTTGAGCTAAACGACAGTTTTTGTAATGGTCGTAGACGTCGATAACTGTTCAGGTTGGGAAAAAAAAATTTTTTTTTTCGAAAAAATCGCGAGCTCTAGTAGCAACAGGTGTAATCGTTAATCTATTTGACGCAAAATATTTATGTTGGTCTTTGAGATTCATTTACGGCTGTAATAGCCGATAATTGCTATTTAATTTCACTTAATGTTTCATTCTCAACTATTTACCACATTTTTGTGAAATTATAACACAGGTGTATCGCATTTTGTTTTTCCGAGTAGTAATTTATGTAACTGTTATGTAGGATCGAAAAGTAAAACAGTAATTTAATTAAACGCCGATGATTATTAGTGGAGCGCTTAGATTAGAACATCGTTTCTCAAACAAGTATGAAGAATCGCAATTTTCAATAAATAAATGGAATAAATACGATTATGTGCGCGTTCGAGCGAAAAGTGGCACATTTCCGAGCGAGGGAGGCAAATGAAGCGCGACGCGGAGCGGCGCGCTTCATTTTCCCGAGATCGGAATGTGCCACTTTGAGCTCGAATGTGCGCACTCGGTTTTAAGCACGATTCACAATAATTTAGACCAATAAATTGGACGACAAATTAGTTAAATAATTTTAATCGGTCCCTCTTACTCGCATTCACGAGATTGTTGTATCTTTTCGCTTCCTTCCACTCACAGCTATGGTAAATGCGTTTTTCGAACAAAAAATCGACATTTTCCCGAAATTGCATAGTGCCATTTTGAGCTCGAATATGTACACTTTGATCCACAATAATAAATTAATTTTCTAAAAGTTTTTTAATTAAAAACTGGGGCGCCACATTCAAAGTGTCCAGATACTTATAAAACCACCCTGTATTTTTTTTCAATTTAAAAATCCTATAAAGCTAAACTAAAATTATTGTTTTTGTTTAAAAGAAAGAAAATGAATGTAGGAAATAGAATTTATACAAGGATGTGCATATTCGAGCGTAAAATGGTATATTTTTCCTGGATCGAAATGTGCCACTTTGCGCACTTGGTTTTAAGCGTGATTCACAACAATTTAGACCAATAAATTAGACGACAAATTAGTTGAATAATTTTAATCGTCTCCTCTCACTTGCATTCACGAGATTGTTCTATCTTTTCGCTCCCTTCCACTCATTGCTATGGTAAATACATTTTCGAACAAAAAATCGATATTTTCCCAAAATCGCAAAGTGCCATTTTGAGCTCAAATGTGCACACTCGGAGCCACAATAATAAATTAATTTTCTAAAGGTTTTTTAATTAAAAACTGGGGCGCCAAATTCAAAACGTCCAGATACTTATACAACCACCCTGTATTTTTTTTTTCAAATTAAAAAATCCTATTAAGCTAAACAATAATTTTTTTTTTTTTGAAAGAGAGAAAATCAATTAATACAAGGATGTGCATATTCGAGCGAAAAGTGGCACATTTTCCCTAGATCGGAATGTGCCTCTTTGCGCACTTGGTTTTAAGCGTGATTCACAATAATTAATTGACTTTCTTAGACGTCTAACTTCCGTTGTCTAATAAAATTTTACTCCTAACGCGCCACAAGAAGTATAACTTCAAAAAAACATTTATAAACGTTATAATATGTAGTGAGGGGGTCGCGGCTCTAAAAAGGATTAGATCAGTGTTTCCCAACATGGGTCTCACTCCCACATGGGGGCAATCCAAATGTTCACGGGAGTAATATCGTTATTCCAAGGGTAATTTAACAATGTACTCGAACTTTAATTTTCTATTACGTATATGTTTTAAAAATTTACTTCTTGTTTTTTTTTTTAAATAATTTCCTGGTGATTTCTTGCTAAACGTCTTGAATTTATGGAATAATTCAATTTTTAAACATAAAAGACTATTTACATGTTACACAGGGAATTTTACAATGCTTTAGGCGGGGGCACGTTAGAAAAACGGTTGGGAAACACTGGCTTAGACGATCGCCTACCGAGAACCACGGCACATTTAGAGCTAAAAAGTTTCGCGCGCGGAGGTAACGCAGTTTCGTACCTACGGCTCGAAAATTAAGGTTGCCCGCCACAAGGTTCTGTATCGATTTGACTCAACAAACTTCCCAATGCATCACTTCGTGATTTATGATTCACGTTCTAATTGCACAACCATTACCTTTCGGTTTCACTAAAACTGTAACTTGTTCCTAGTACCGGACAAAAGGGACACGCTCTATAATTTTGATAGACATAACGTGAGAACCTCGACCGCAAGCGGTGACTAACAAAATGTCGCGTTTCGAGAGTCGCCCTTACGGCCGCACGTGCCGCCTGCGATTATCGCGGATAAATAAACATATTCAGGTGTAATAGATAGTTTAATCGCATTCGGCTCCCATATAACGATTGGCCACCTGTTGCTAGTCGCTCCGCCTATCTACATGGATATATAAAGTGGATAAACTATAGATATAGGTGTGTAGTGAACTTACGTCTTAAAGTATTCCATAAGTAGCCGTTTTTTCGAGTCCTCGCCGATTGCGAACTGTGTTTAACTAAGTGTTTATGGCAAACGTTTTCGATTTTGAAATTTATGCTACGCGCGCAGGCACGACAGAAGTCGCACTTGCGAAATACTGAGAAAACTGCACTCTCTTCGTGGGACTTGCACGGTGACTTTGTCGTCCTTTGGTCGCGATTCAGCATCCCATCGGGATGCAGACGCGCGCTGTCCATCGTGTTTGTAAACATTCAACACTCTCACTAAATTACGATAATAACAATATATATGGCACTGCTGATTTACGTTGTGGTGTTTCTTTGCGAGCGGCAGTAAGTTATTGACGGTCCCACTGTGATTGTTGCTCAGTCCCACACTAGGATCAATTACCACCTAGTGCACCAGCGAAGCTTTACGTTTGTGTTTAGAACGTTAACTGACGATTATATATCTTGGACGGATAATATCCGTGTGTACTAATCCTAGGGTGGACCCGACTACCAGCTCCTCCCTCCATTGATAATATTCCCCTTCCCCAGGTGTCGGTATAAGAGTAAAACACCAAGTCAACGTGGAGAGGTTCGGAGGAGTACCAAGCGTTTGCTGTGCAAGTATTAGCGTATTGATGCCTGACTTCCGGGTATCGAGAAACTCCCGGTGTCGTCATCGCGTCCGTGTTCCGGGAATCGAGCGCGAGATCGCCGCGGCTCCAGCGCCGAGCATGACACACGCCGAGCGATTCCATGTATTCGTTGTGCTAATTGACGGGGAGCGAGCACACCAAGTCCATCTCGCACATTCCTCGAACCTTGTTAGGATTCGTTATACGCATTCGTGGACTTTAAGGACTTTATTCGATCGAGCGAGCTTAATTTGCCCGTTCTGCCCACCCCCATAGATTTTACGCGTTTATTTGAAAGAAATCAAACAACAAAATACCGTTTCAATTCTTAAAATAGGGCAATAGGTTAATGTGGCCCAGTGCTTCCCAAACTTATTTGGTCATGGACCCCTTACCATAACAAAAACTTAATCATGAACCCCCAAGTGATTTAACTTTTATGATATAGGTAATAAAACCTATTAAAAACACTTTATTCTGTCCTCTCTGATAAAACAATTGCACGTACATATTTTTAATTTTTAGAAGAATGTATATTAATTTTGGGAAAACAGAAGAAAAAACGCAATGACTTTAAAAATATTATGGAAGTACATGAGTACCATGTGTATTATGTGGATTGTTCCATTTATAGAGCCACAATTTTGGACACGACGTGCTTAAATGAGACCCACTTCCGTGAACCCCCTTTTACATCTCATGCACCCCCAATTTTTGTTGTTGCTGACATGGGTCCCATACAGTTCGGAATATGGTCCATATAGATCACTTTGGAAATCAGAAATTCAATGAATACGAGGTATGTGCCCAATCGTTCGAAAAGTGGCACATTCCCGAGACCCGAAATGTACCACTTTTCGTTCGAATGTGCACATTTGATGAAAAAGTGACACATTTTCTAATAAGGGAGTCAATTCATTTTCCCTCGTTCGGAAATGGGCCATTTTGAACTCAAATTGCACCCACGACTTTTCACCACGATCTACAATAATCAATTTACTTTTGTAATGTTTTAATTAAAAATTACAAAACCATATTTTTATCAGTGACCAAAATTCTGATTTTTGTGACTTTTTAATATCTTTGTAAAGCATTGCGGAAGACTTCAAGGAATTTTTAAAATAATGAAACAAAGTAACTTAATAACCGCTATAACTTTTTCCAAACTTTAATACTAAAGTAAATGGGTCATTAGGGTGCTATGTATTTAAATAATATTTTCTGCATAAAAAAACCTCAAAAAAATTTCTTATACAGTTATTTTTTCAATCTCTGCTGTATTGTATGCAATCGTTTTGCTCTTTACGGGCAATTGTAAGAAAAACATCAAGGTTTAATAGTGCCCATAGTGAGAACCATGTAACTTGAAGAGCTTCACCCCTAAAAAAATCCCCACGTAGATTTTGATCGATTTTTGAATTTTTCTCATAAACGGCTAGCCTTTCAGCAAAAAACGTAAGTGACCATTTCGGAAGTAATTGTGTTTTCTACACATAAAAATCACTTTTGAATTTTTTTATTACGACGATTTTTTGGTCAGCTTCTTTAAATCCATTTAATTTTTAAACGCTGGCGCCGGCCTAACACGCCTACCAATATTTATTTTTGTTTTCAAATTGCTTTTTGAGCAAATAAACATAGCAGTGCGTTTGTTATAGACGTTTGTAATAGAGATAAGATAGTTAATTGAAAATAGAGCGGACTTTGATTCCGTTGGGAACCTCCATTCGCGTAAACACAAACTTCATATTTTATAATTTTCTGATTGTATTATCCATATGTTTTTTTTTTCAGACAAACTATTTATAAAATCCCTCTGTTTGTTGCTTTTAAATAAAAACAAAGAGGATAATCAAAATTGTATAATTTCGCGGTTCAATTGATATGTGCTCGTCGATCTCGAGTGGAGGTATTTTAAAAACGGTTTTTCCTTTTTATTTATTTATACTAAAAAATCAAAGTGTTATATATTTATTAATGAGCTTTTAAAGGAAGAACTGTTTATATTTATGATACGGTTGTCTTTCAACACCAGAACTGTATAAGCACTTATGCAATTTTATGCTAAATATAAAACAGAAGCTTAAAAAATAATAACAAAAAGCATTTAATTATTGCTCGAAGCGTTAAAACAAGTTTAGCTAAATTTTTTGGTAAAAAGTGTCTTTATACATAAAAATTTTAACTGATATTTAGTCTTTTCCACCTTCAAATTTCGAAATTGATGTGAGCCGATAATATATTTTAAAAAAAAATGATGGAACCGTTTAAAATAATTTAAAGGAAAAAAAACGATTTTTAATTGTTTACTTAAGTATTAATTTGGAATTAATTATTATCCACCGTCAGTTAAATAATCGAAATGTGGAAAAACGATTAGTTTTTTGGGAATCGTTTGAAAAATGCATTCGTTTTCGTTAAAAATGGATGCAATCCTATTATCTTAGCGGTTGTACTATTAAAATTATAACGACCTTGTCATCAAGTAATTATTCTTGACGAAGAAACATTTTCATAATCATTGTAAACAGGTAACTGCTGAATAGCTTTTTGTTTCATCTGCAAAAGCGACCGATTAGTCTTATTTTATCTTCTGTATTTACGTTTGAAGTTTAATAAGGTTTATTGCCCTTCTTTAACAGCCATTTTTACGATATATGCATTTTATTTGCACGACAAATAAGTTTTACTATTTCGCCAGTGCTCGACGACGAGAGCACTAAATAAATTAAAATTAATAATAAATTGTAAATAGATATTATATCATGAAATGAGATGTGTCACTAGTACAAAGATTTAGTTTTTATCACTAAAAATCTTATCGGCCACTTGTTCGGATTAAATCATTCCGGTTTATGAAAAAGATGGTTCAATGTAATGTAACTTTGTTCGAGCCGTTTCACAATAACTTGACCATTGCTCAAATGGAACAACAAAAAAAGCACTCCTTTGGTATCGTCAAACGATCCCATTAGTAAGAGATTTTAATAAACTATCTTCCAAAGGGCAAGTTATACTACAGATTAATATTTTTATTTAGGTATTACTTATGAAGCAATTGAGAATGTTTGTTTAAGGAAACCGCTTATTTGGTTAATTGACATGTTTAGATACAAAAATTTTAAATCCCAATTTTGTTAAAACGTACAGTAATGGGCCAATAATCCGAACAGCAATTTTTTTCTTCATTGTATGGTAAACGTCCAGTCTGTGACCATCTACCAGTGAATGACCGTTACCAGAAATAATGTTTATAACAATTAAAAACAATTATTTATATTCACGATATATTTCTTTATGTAATATTGTATGTCTCCTTTTTCATTTAAGTGCAAGAAATAAAAGTAATAACAAAGAGTATAATTAAAATAATTAAATTTATATTTGCGGTTTGCTTGTTACTTCATTATTGTTGAAAGATTTATAATAATATTTAAAGTTAACAGGAATGGGACAATAATAAAACAAATATAGTTTCTTTATTGAAACTTTTTCAAGCAACTAAACATCTCAAAAAATGTGTTAACTTCAAATATTATTAAAAGATATTGGATGTTAACATTATGATTAATTAATTTATAATGATTTAATACAGTAAATAATTATTTAAATTGAATTTAAATACTTATAAGTTTATCAAATTAATAATTTTATGTCGGTCATTCACTGGTATGTGTTATTGTAATACTCAGATAATAAATGACCCAGTATTTTGCGGTATTAACATTTTAATATTTTGCATTATATAGGTATTGCAAAAAAACAAAACAAGATGAAATGAAGAATAAAAAAAGAAAAGAAAATCTAAAAAAGAATTGAAACTTAAAAAAAAAGTAAAAACTCGATTAGAAGCTGAATAAACAGAAAGAAAAATCCAGATGGAGTTACAATTGAAAAAATTCGGCAGAATTTTCATATTTTACAAATTACGATTGGTAGTCTTCATTCTAAAAAAATTAGTTAACAAAACATGGTAATTTGAATAAAGTGTTAAAGATTAAACTTTTTTTTATACGCATATTTTCTAAATACATATTACCTAGTGTTTAAAATAAATTTTACAAAATTTTTTGAATCATTCGTTTTTAACAAGTGAATCAATCAATCGGTTATTTACATAGCTACATCCGGTCATTCTTTAGACAAAAGTGGTTATTCGCTGGACTTGCAAATGTTTTCATTAATTCATAAATAAAAATATTATCTCATTTCAACTGTAAAGGTTGTTTTGTGTTTATTAATTTGTTTACTATTCTTTATATCAAAATTGCTGTCGATGCAACATATCGGTCATTCACTGGACGTTTTATCCTAATTGACTGTAATTTTGACCAAACGTTGTAGCGGTTAGTAGTTATTTTTCTCTAAAAACGTTATTTCATTATTTTAATTAATGTTTTCTTCATAAGGATACTCGAAGGCAAAAACACAAAAATCATCAATTTGGTTGCTGGTTGAAATATGATTTTGCAATTAATAATCAAAATTTTAAAAATAAACTTACTTATAAATAATTTTTTATTAAACATTGCAGAACCGTATTTCTACCAGAAATTATATCTCCGAGTGTTTTTAAACGCGACACTAATGAAGACGTCAAAAAATTCTAAAGAGACCTCGTTGTAAGATAATTGTATCATTTTTGTAGAAAATATCGAAATCTACAATTTTTATAGCCGACTAATAAAAACTGAGATATTTACAAAGAAAAATTAAACCTCTGATCGTGAATAAACTTTTCGAATATCGGTATTACCGCGATTTCAATTGATTCGGATTGTACTCATAAAAAAGTTTCTTCGATTCATGATTAGGATAGTACAACAAGGAAACCCATTCCAATTCTCCCATGATTCCTGAACAATCTTAGGAAATATCTGCGATAACGAATAACGCAATCACTTCCTGCGCTCGTAGCTAGAAAAAAAGGTTGCAAAAACTAACGCGAATCCGATTTTCGGTAACGTTAATCCGTCTGCAAGCCGTACAGAAAACGACGTCACTCTGACCATAACTCGTACGCAAATGCAAAATTCATGAATGAAATGGGTGGAATTTTTGCAGGAGTAAAATTACCGAACGATCATCCCATTCAAGCGTTAATGCTTTTTAAGCGACAGCATAAACTATTTATTATTACTAAAATGAAAGTAAAAAACGTTAGAAAAAAAATTATGTCATTCAAGTGCGACTAACCTGTCCGATTAAAAAAATTATCACAGCATTTGGTCATTGCGTTGTAAGGTCGCTTGTGAGACTTTCAAACGGGAAGCCGTTGAAGATGATTTTATACGAGCGATATATCTTTTGAAGGGGAGTAAACACATCCTCAAAATTTCAGAAATTATTTTTAAAGCGAAAAAATAATTGGTTTTTTTTGAGGGGGAACGGCTCATATGCGGGTGCACCTTGAACTAAGAACGGGTTCAACTCCGCCAAGAGGTGAATTGTTTTGCTACCCTTTCGATTTGAACTACTCCAGTTAAATAAGTCAATATCCTAGTGCCGCCACATTCCTTTGGCATGAATTATACTTTGGCCGAACCGACTTCCGCTGAACTTTAGAAAATTACTTAAAAATATTTCTGTTTATTTATTGCAAATATCAGCGCTCGAATTCATTGGGATTTTCGAGAAGTAATGATATCAGAATGTTTTCGCTTTGGCGAAGTTTTTAAATACGCTACCACTTTGGAGCTCGTCCAAATTTTAGTTCCGATGCCGAACAAATCCCTGGCCGTTTTTCCCAGCAGTACCTCCGGTCGTAAAATAAGCGCTTCGCGAGCATTTACGGAAAAAAATGGTGCCAAGAAGAGAAGTCAATAGAAAATCGACTGGCTTTCGTCGATGTCAATGAATCGACAGAATCGATAGTTCACAATAAAAAGCTCCCTGTGTGGTTTGTCGGGGAATGTCGTCAATGCCAATCGCTACTTTGTCTTAGCGCATCAAGCATTTTCCATCATAATTTACTTTTTCATCGCTATTAATTAACTGATTTAATTCTGGGGGGTTCTTTTTGCGATTGCATTGCGCACAAAATTATATTATGGTTATGTTTATTTTTAAAGAATTAATAATATTTAATTGCGGCAATCTTTGTACCGTTGTACGGGACGATTAAAGCAATCTCTGGTATCTCTAGAATTGCCTATGCTCGAAACGATAAATTTTTCAAATACGAAATAACAATCGGAATAGTGGATAATGGTAATTGCTTTTGCGATATCGGGTTAGATTCAAATTTTCTAATGGTCTTTTTGTACATTTTTCTATATTTAACTATCACATGTTTAGGAAACAATTAAAATTCCATTGTGGTTGGTATGATTAGGCTTCTGAAATAGTTAAAATATAACATTTGTTTGTCTAACAATATTTCTTAGTGTTAATTTGTAAATATATGGTATGAAAATTAATGTATACAGTAAAACCTCTCGTGGCGACCATCTCTATAAGAAGACCAACGCTAAAAGCGGGCAGTATGTTTTAGAACAGATATATCTTAATTTAATTCTTCTTATAAAGGCCATAGGGGGATAAGCATGGTAAAAATGCCTTTTGTGAATATGTTAATGATATTCTATAGATATGTAGACACTATAGAAATATGAAGATCCTGAAAATTTTAGACCTTAATCTATATCGGTTTCTTGAAAAAGTCTAGATAAGTAAGAATTGGAAAATATTTTTTTTTCTTTGGATTGAGTAAATCAATTATTTTGAAAATTTAGTATATTATGCAGGCGATAGAAAACTTGTACGGACACTATGGACTAATTTTTAGCTTAATAAATTGATGATCTAAGAAAATATTTTCTCTTACGTTTTCAATTTTTATTATGATACTTTAATAGCAAAATTATGATTCTATTATTTTTACATTTCTTATAAGACCTATAATCACCCAGAATTTTTTCAAAATTTTCTTAATAGTACGCCATAGTTTAAAAAAATAAAAATTATTTTTATTACCAAAAAATCAAATTTTCAAGAAATCCTACCTAAATAACTTCAAATTATACTATTATTATTACATAAATAATACGCTAAAATATAATTTTAATAAAGTTGAGTTAAAAATTATTTCAAGTTATATTTTTATTAAATTCTAATAGGCGTTATATTTCATTGTAAGAACTTTTTTTTAATTTCTAATGTAAATTTCAGTTTATTATTTATGTATTAATAATAGTATAATTTATAATTATTTAAGTAGAATTTGTTGAAAAATTCGATTTGTTTAGTAATAATAATAGTTTTTTTTTTTTAACTATGGCGTACCATTAAAAAAATTTTGAAAACATTCTGAGTGATTATAGGTCTTTTAAGAAATGTATAATTGATAGAATTATGTTGTTAAAAAAGTATCATAATAAAAATTGAAAAAGTAAGAGAAAATGATTTCTCAGATCATCAATTTATTAAGTTAAAAATTAGTCCATGGTGTCCGTAAAAGTTTTTTATCGCCTTCATAATACATATACTAAATTTTCAAAATAATCGATTCACTCAATCCAAAGAAAAAAATTATTTTACAATTTTTACTTATTTAGACATAAAATCGATATTTACTAACCTGAATTTAAAGTTATGATTTGAAAGAGCGAAGGATAAAGTAGACAAATCCAATAAAACGAAGATGTGCGCATTCGAGCGAAAAGTGGCACATTTCCGAGCGAGGGAAGCAAATGAAGCGCGACGCGGAGCGGCGCGCTTCATTTTCCCGAGATCGGAATGTGCCACTTTGAGCTCGAATGTGCACACTCGGTTTTAAGCGTGATTCAAAATAATTTAAGCCATTAAATTAGACGAAAAATTAGTTTAATAATGTTAATCGTTTCTTCTCACTCTCACTGACTAATTTGTCGTATCTTTTCGCTCTCTTCCACTCATTGCTATGGTAAATTCGTTTTTCGTACATATAATCGATATTGACTCAACTAAATTGATTTTTTTGATCTGAAAGAGCGAAGGATAAAGCAGACAAATCCAATAAAACGAAGATGTGCGCATTCGAGCGAAAAGTGGCACATTTCCGAGCGAGGGAGGCAAATGAAGCGCGACGCGGAGCGGCGCGCTTCATTTTCCCGAGATCGGAATGTGCCACTTTGAGCTCGAATGTGCACACTCGATTTTAAGCGTGGTTCACAAGAATTAACTTACTAAATAATACTACTTTATTTATAATAACTTTGATTTAAAAACAATATGTTACTAATAAATAATAACTGCATAACTGCAAAAACCGACGCTGGTCGTGTTAGAGAGGTTTCACTGTACTTATATGTTCCTAAACTTTTAATTTAATGAATCAGATTTATTTATTAGACATACATATAAGAATTTACCGGCGCGTTGCCCAAAATTGAAAATTCTACAACAATATTATTAAAATTCTAGAACTCATCAGAATTTTATAATTATTTTATCTACAATTTGCAAAAAGGAACAATACATGTCTTCTAGATAATTTTCAACAAATTTTTCAACACCTCACAGACAAACATTGTGCAAAGCCCATAAATAAAAAGCAATTCCAAAGTAATTAGAAAATTAATTGTACTTAATTTTCAATTCTTAGCGCGATTTTATGAGATTTGCAATTAGCAATCAAAGCCAAATATGGAGATAATGGTATTCTACGACTCACCCAAAGCCGTAAAGCCTTTGTTTAACATTTACCATATTTTTGTCCATTACTCATGTTAAAATAGTAAAAATATATATTTGTAATTTAGAGTTATGGCTGCAACAAAAACTTGTAAAAAATTTAATATTTTCATTTAAAAAATAATTTTTTTAAATTCCAAAACGTCAAAATGACGTGACCTTAAAATAAGTATGGGTAACACAACCTAAAATAAAAGTAAAACAAACTGTGGTGTATTTGAATCCAAATGGAATTCTTAACTGCCTATTCATTTTCATGTAATACCTGTTATTTTAATAATCATAAAACTAGAATTATGTAAATAACAAAATCGATTATATTATTACAAATTCGATGTTGGCCTATTTTTCTCCGAATATCAATGGTAATAAATAAAAAAGTTTGATTCTACATAAGCGTGAGTCACAAAGTTCTTCGTAGATTTAAAGTGTCTGGATCCAAAAAAATAAAACTTGGTTGTATTTCTGTTTTTAATTATATAACATCCAAATTCTTTTAAAATGAATCAAACCCACTTTCACCCAATTTTTTAAGCCAAAGTCTAATATGTAATTACTTAATAACAGAGAAACATTTTTTTTTAAATTTTGATTTCTTAGATCACACTTGTTTTAAAAACAGTTTTTTTTTTTGTAAATTGGGACAAAAGTTGCCCCTGCACTAGTGAAAATTTAAACTTTTCTAAATGGTGAAGGCGCAGGAAGTGTTCTACGTAGACCAGTGGTCCTCAAAATTTTTTGCTCGCTTAATCCTAAGACAAGATGATTTGATATCTTTTTGTGACAAATTACTCGTTTATTTTATGTAGCAAATCGTGTACTTGAATAATAAAAAATTAAATTTGCTTTTCTTTAATCATTGTTCTTATCATTTCTGGCTCTTGGCTCATCACTTGAGAAATTACTGATCTACTTCATCCTTCTTTTTAGAAAAAAAACCGGTGCGTGTACTTATACACGAGTGGTAGAAGTTATACTTCTTTAGTGCGACTGAATTAAATATAATCACGTGTTATTTATGACGATATGCGCATTCGAGCGAAAAGTGGCACATTTTCGAGCGAGGGAGGCAAATGAAGCGCGACGCGGAGCGGCGCGCTTCATTTTCCCGAGATCGGAATGTGCCACTTTGAGCTCGAATGTGCACACTCGGTGTTAAGCGTGATTCACAATAATTGAAGCCAATAAATTAGACGAAAAATTAGTTGAATAATGTTGATCGTTTCTTCTCACTCTCACTGACGAGTTTGTCGTATCTTTTCGCTCCCTTCCACTCATTGCTATGGTAAATTCGTTTTTCATACATATAATCAATATTGACTCATCTAAATTGAATTTTTTGATCTTAAAGAGCGAAAGATAAAGCAGGATGTGCACATTCGAGCGGAAAGTGATACATTTTCCCAAGATCGGAATGTGCAACTTTGAGCTCGAATGCGCACACTCGACTTTAAGCATGATTCACAATAATCAATTTACTTTCTTAGATGTGTTAAGTTTCCCACTGTCGAATTATCGTTAGGTGTGCGCGCGCAACTCCCGTCGGTTGCTACAATTTTACTCTCAACGCGCCAAAAGAAGTATAACTTCAAAAATCAAAATTAAATTTGTAATACGCGCTTTTTTTAGTTAAACGACAACAAATGAGCAACATTCTCCTTGGCACATCGAGTCAACAAAATAAATTAATTAAAACACGTAAGTTTTGTAGTTTTTTTTTCGTCAAAAAAAATTAATTTATATATAATTGAAGATACGTATAGTCGTTTTGTGAAGAGTCGAGACCGGCAAAGACACTTTTATTACGAAATAAACATTTCGTTTTGAATTTTGGTATAATTTCATAGCAAGTCGCTGAAGGAGTGACCCCCATAAATAACGCCCGGTAAACTCAGCTTTAAACCTTGAGAAATAAATGTGTACACAGATTCAAGCGATAAGAATTTGGGACTAGTCATTCTTATTAACATGTTGACATTCTTCAGGCGAGTTCTCATGTACACGGTGCAGCGCGCTCTTTGCGGAAATGCTTGCAATAGATAGTGGCCGGTTGTTAATGAAGATTCTGCTTTGTCGGACGTGCGTCCTACCGTTAGCGAATTTGGGCCCCGATTGTTGTGCTTCCTCGAAGAATTCTAACCCAGACAACTTTTAAATTAAACGCTAGACAAGATGAATGGGACCGAAGAATTCGAAAGATAGGCAGGAACCTGCCTCAACCTGTTCGCCGTTGTTTAACGTTAGGATGTACGGCATTCTTGGAAATGTCCAAATCCCGATGTTACGCATTGGACAAGTATGTCGGGGAAGCCGATCGATTTCCCAATTCCCACCTGCCAAGAGACTTCGGCGGCCCACCAAGCCATTACGAATCATTTAGCCGGTAATTGAATTTCTCGCATACGAATTTCTGTGGTTTTTTGAGCGGTTGCTCTATCCGCGTTCGCGAAACGATCGCGGTTCGCGATCAAGCCCCAAAGGATAATGCGTCACCTGCAGACCGATTGTATGTGGCAGTGCACTTGGGTTTACTATGACCGGAAATGCAAACTGTGGGCGATGCAGTACGCCCCCTCAGTGTGTGTCCGCTGATACAAAACGTTCAAGCTCATTCACAGATTGAGACAGAGGAGATAAATTATGCTAATGAAATAGAAAGGCGTGTTTGCACCTTACCTACTATTCGATATAATTTAAATATTTATGGTTCTATTCAATGGTGCACATATGTCGCACATGTTAAAAGATTTCCTTGTTGCGCGCAACCGACGTCCAGCGTTGCAGTTCGGCTGCAATAGCCGACGTTCCGCTTTCTCATCTGACTCATTCGGTTTTGTTCCGAATGTTAATTAATTTAGTGTTTAGAAACAAACAGAACCGGTTTGCTGATTTTTTTTTAAATAAAACACAAGAATAGACGCGAAGGAACTGTTTCTGTTGAATATTAGTAAGCTTCCAAATATGGATTCGAAAAAAAATCATCATAGAGCTACCAGTTTTACATATCTTTGTTTGTAGAACTAGAACGTATTTACCTATTTTACAAATGTAGATTTATTTATAAGTCAATGCGACTGTCGGAAAATGCAGTTTTCTTGGTAGATTAGAAAGATGTTATTTTTCGCGATGGGGAAATTACATTGTTATGGTTTGGAAATTTCGAACTTTCTGTACGTTTCTGGAAAAATCTGTAATGAAATCTTTTTTTTTTGCTATACCATACATATTAATTTTTATGTAAAGAAAATGCTCGAGGAAAGTTATGTTGAAGAGTAAAGAAAAACCAAGGAAAACAAATTTACAATTAATTATTAATATCTACAGTGGAACCCCGATGAACTGAAGAGAAACTAAAAATAATTGGAATTATACAAAAAACTTAAAATAAACAATTGCATTTTTTATGTTAAATATTAATTATACTTTAGAATTTAGAAACAGTCATTAACATTATTTATCCTTATTAAGTATCCAATATGTTTAATTGCAATGAATTTATTTTATGATTGAAAATACCATTTTGGTTAAAAACCTAGAGTTCTTCCTTAAAATGTTGAGATATTTGACTAATACAAATCTAAATGTACGGCCTTATAAAAAATGCCGACTTATCAAAAAATTGAAAATGCCCATACATACACAGTGACCCCCAGATAAGTCGAGTCATATGATTCTTTTTTATTATTAGCAGTATGAAGATTTTGTTACTGTATGAAGATGTGGCAGCATCTCAAACCAATAGTACATTTTCAAAGTAAGAACAATATTCAAAGGTATGGGAAATAGGTGCTAAAAATAAAGTTTGGGCAATACCAACTTTATTTCAAAAGATACAAGAAAAGTTATAAGAAAAAATCTTACATAGTAATCAAATTATTAACAAACAACGTTAATAAAAATTAAGGATCAGTGTGGTGCCCTTCTCGCTCGATACACAACATGGTTCCATCGCGAAGAGTTCTTGCAACATTTTGCAGCATCATAGGTGTTATTTCACCAACACACGGCGGGTTCGAGATATCTTAGCGGATGTGTTCCCTGAAAAATAAATTGCAAGATATTCCGAAACCCGACCGAGGTCGTCTGACATGGCGACGGGCGATTTCTTCTTCTGGGGTTTTTTGAAAAGTCAAATTTATAAGCATCGTCCATTGAAAAACATTGATCATCTAGAAAATGCCATAAGAGCGTGTGTTGCTAAAATAACACCTATGGTGCTGCAAAATGTTGCAAGAGCTCTTCACAATAGAAGGGTACCACATTAATCTTCAATTTTTATTAATGTTGTTTGTTATTAATTTCAGGACCATGTAAATTAAAGTCTGTAATGCCCAAACTTTATTTCTTGCACCTACCCTCCATACCTCTGGATATTGTTCTTATTTTTACCATGAAATATAAGTTTGAAGTGTTGCCACATATTTATACAATACCAAACAATTCATAGAACTACTAATAAAATAAACCCATAGGGCCCGACTTATCAGGCGGTCTCTGTATATTTAAAATTTTCTTCTTTCCGAAAGATATTTATCATAACTGAAAGTTTTAAATTCCTGGTGTGGTGTTTAAAAAAATAATTAACATAATTAATAATAAAATATGAAACTGGATCAGCATTAATACATTCAATAGGATCGAAACTGGTTAAACTTTGATTTCAGAGAAAATAGAAAACAAATACAAAACATAAATAATCTCGAAATTTGGACTTTGAATCGCAACACCTCAATCTGGTCACTTTTCACATGTAAATTCAGTTGCTTAATTTAGCAAATTTTTACATATGATTATCGAACATAAATAGAAAAACGAAAAAAGCTAATTTAAAGTTAGAGAGCGAAGAACATCGACTGATTTACATAACATCCCATTAATTTATAACAATTTTATTAAAATATTCGAGTATAATGATTTCTATTTGTTGATTATAATTTGCTTTTTCTGATCGGTTTAAAACAATGAATTAGTCACTGATAATAATATAGATAATAAACTCATTTGAAATGTGCTCATCTTGATATTGAAGATCACCTTCTAAAAAGGCCACGTTTAACAAATTTTACGATCAGTTTGTTTAGATAAATTCTATTGAACCCAAAATTTTATTTAATACAAAAGTACAACATTCAATAAGTTCATTAAAAATATTATTTTTGAAATTATGCAACTCATAAAAATAAATCACTTGTAGAACAACGACTTATTTTTGGGATGTTTTTGGGTTGTATTAATAATTTAATGTCATTTCTATTAACGTTCAATTTTTGTAGTTAAATATTAAAATGTTATAAAGACTGCGAAGTGTATAAGTCAATATGAGTTTCTGATGAATGATTTAATAAATAAAAATATCCTTTCATTCTAATAACAATTATAATCGAAACAAATAAAAATAATTTTTAAAAACTATATAAATTATTCTCAATTTATTTTTCATGCTTGATAATACCTTTAAAGTCTCCTTTTCACTTGTACTAAATCTGGCAATAAGTAATAATGTTTAATTTTTGAAAATAAATAATATCAGAGAGATCCATATATGGATTGTTGGGCGCTTGTTGCAGTACCGAAATGTCTTTCCCGGTCAAATACTAATGGATGGCAACATGTGACATAGTACATTGAAATGATGCAAAATTCAAGAATAGTTTTCAGGTCAAACAGTCAACAATATCTCTACCCCCACACGTGCCCTACTTTCTGGATATAGCTCTTTGTCCCTTTTATTTATTTACAAATATTAAACAACATTTGAAAAAAATATCACTGTAGAAAAATTGTTCATAAAACCGAGATGCAGGTTTAGAACAATTTTATAGAAGACTTCGAGCAGTGTTTCCAAAAATGGTCAGTTCAATTGACAGAGAACATACTTTAGCAAAAGAAGAAATCAAAATGTAAACAAATTCAATAAACAATATAAAAATAAATTATTCTCATTACTTTTAAGCGAGACCTTTTATTACATCAATAAAAAAAGTATGTATCAAAAACACCTTTCAATTAATTTGCAAGTGAATATTAAGTGTTCTGATTCAAGAAAAAATTTTTTTAAATAAATGCTCATCTCAATAAGTAGTTACGCAACGCAAAAAATTATTCCAACATAAAAGGGTATAAGAATGACTCCGCCGTTTTTTGTTCTTTAAAAATTCAATTATTTCACAAAAGATTAATTATATATTTATGTTAAATAATTTCCATCATTAATAACAACATTTTCACAATATTGAAGGCACCTTCCAAATACCACCATAGAAAAAGTCATTCTGTTTCGATGCAATCCTGTCATAAATCCTTTTTTTGACATCTTCATGATTTCCAAAGCACATGAACAAGTGTAACAGAACGACTTTTCCATGTCTTATCGGCCATTTTGGAAGTTTTGCTGCAATTTGACGGTTCAAATCAATAAGTTGTTGTTGATAACAATGATGAGTAACAGGTTCATTTGGTTGAAGAAGGTCATACAAAAGAATACCTTTTTGATCCTACCAAATGCAGAGTAGCTAACACTTTTTTCTATGGGTATTCTTTTTTGCTGTAGATATGGTAGGTTGCTCGGGATCAACCCATGATATCTTGCGTTTAGGATTATCAAAAGATATTAATTTTTCGTCCCTCTTACTATTGGGTGAATAAATATTTTTTTTTCTGTCCTTCAATCAATCATTTTTTGCCATGTTCTTTCGGCTAATGCATGATCATCATAAGTCTCTGCTAGCAACCTATGAGCATTTTTTCCAATTTTTTCTGGCATTAAATTAGACATATTTAGAGCAGTAAAATTTTGTATTTATTTAGATATCATAAAATATGAATAGATAGAATTGTCATAGTATTTGCACGCAAAAAAATTATTTATAAAAACAATTTGTACAAAAGTTAAAACTAAAACGGCGCAGTCATATTTATACGCCTATTACATTTACATACTATGTTTATGTGACAAAGTATGGTAATTCTTGCATGTTTTACAAAAGAATTCAACGCACTGGCACTAACATTTCTGTACATTCTTAGATGAATTGTCGATATCATTGTTTGAAGACTTACCTTCCGGGAAGTGCCAATATTGGATAAATCAGCGGATTCCTGTCGTTCCCCTGCAACATAAAAATGCACAGCTGTAATTTATGCGGTCTTAACGTATCATCTCTGGTTTTACCAAATAATTGTTCAGCATTTGATCTACGATAGATTAGTAAAGTTGGTAATACGATTCGACGAATTTCTAGTTCTTTCAATGATCGGTTTACTCATTGCGTGAAGGAATTGTTATAATATAGAAGGCAATGAAATTAAAAGACCTTGAAAATAGTTGCAGGTGTTCTCTTATGTACTTATAAAGTTTATTTAACGCATAATGTGGTACCTTCAAGATTTTGAAGAATTTCGGTAAAAAATAGAACTCGTTTGATTGAGCCTTTAATAAAGTCGAAATTTTTTTCTTAGGTAGGGTAAACCGCCCAGTATGTGACCCCCTGCCAGTGAATGACCGTTGAGAAAAATAATGTGTTTATAACAAATAAAAAAATTAATTTATATTGGTGATATATTTATTTATGCAATTTTGTATGTCTTCTTCTTCATTTAACCTTCCGTGTACTAGGTGGGGTATAACTAATGTCAAATTTTTTGTTAGAACGGGACGTTTGGTAATCGAGCTTAAAACCGAGTGTGCGCATTCGAGCTCAAAGTGGCACATTCCGATCTCGGGAAAATGAAGCGCGCCGCTCCGCGTCGCGCTTCATTTGCCTCCCTCGCTCGGAAATGTGCCACTTTTTGCTCGAATGCGCACATCTTCGTGTTTATTAAGATTGTCTACTTTACCCTACGCTCTTTCAAACGAAAATAATTAATTTAGTTTAGTAAATATCGATTTTATGATCAAGAAATGTATTTACCATAGCAATAAGTGGAAGGGAGCGAAAACATACAAGAATCTCGTAAGTGCAAGTGAGAGGAAACGATTAAAATTGTTTAATTAATTTTTCGGCTTAAATTATTGTGAATGGTGCTTAAAACCGAGTGTGCACATTTGAGCTCAAAGTGGCACATTCCGATCTCGGGAAAATAAAGCGCGCCGCTCCGCGTCGCGCTTTATTTGCATCCCTCGCTCGGAAATGTGCCACTTTTCGCTCGAATGCGCACATCTTTGTGTTTATTAAGTTTGTCTACTTTATCCTACGCCCTTTCAAATGAAAATAACTAATTTAGTTTAGTAAATATCGATTTTATGTTCAAGGAATGTATTTACCATAGCAAGTAGTGGAAGGGAGCGAAAAGATACCAGAATCTCGTAAGTGCAAGTGAGAGAAAACAATTAAAATTGCTTAATTAATTTTTCGGCCTAAATTATTGTGAATGGTGCTTAAAACCGAGTGTGCACATTCGAGCTCAAAGTGGCACATTCCGATCTCGGGAAAATGAAGCGCGCCGCTCCGCGTCGCGCTTCATTTGCCTCCCTCGCTCGGAAATGTGCCACTTTTCGCTCGAAATGCGCACATCCCCGTGTTTATTATATTGGTATAATTTAACGTGGGCTCCTTGAAATCAAAAATTTTAATTTAAATTAGTAATATCGAAATTATATTCAAAAAACGTATTTACCATAGCAATGAGTGGAAGGAAGCGAAAGATACGATAATCTTGTCAATGCAAGTGAGAAGGAACGATAAAAATTATTCAATTAATTTTTCGTGTAATTGATTGGTCTAAATTATTGCGAATCATTAAGAAATTGCCGTGAAATTAATTTATATTTCAATAAGGAGACAAGAATGAAATTTTTGTTACGTTTTTTTAATATTCGGTATCGTAATTGACACGTGTCATTGGAATTTAGTACTCAATAAAATATTATAAGTTGAAGAAAAAGTTAAGTTTTAGTATTTTTATTAATAAAAGTCTATTCTAATGCATAAATAAATATGTGTTTTACTTATCCCTATTCATTATTGGTTATTAAAATATATTTCTTATCATTGAACTGTCATAAAGTACAATTTTGTGAATTTTATTTCATTTTTTATTCGGGGTATAGCAAACCCCACCTAGTATGGCAGGTGACATTTAGTCACCTAGTATGCGGAAGGTTAAGTGCAAGAAATAAAAGTAATAAAGAAGTGTATAGCTAGAATATTTAAATTTATATTGTAGTTTAAGTAATAAGTTACATGATTATTGCTAAACTTTATGAAATTTGATGATTCTATAAATTATGTATTTTGACGATCGTATTGGTTTTTTTATCAATCAAGTGATTTATAATGATTTAATAAAGAAAATATAAATTTAAATAGTCTTAACTTTATTAAACAATTAGTTTTGATTAATTTACTATAATACTCGGTCAGTAAATGACCTACTATTTTAACATATTAATATTTTAATTTATTTCTTGACGTCACATAGATAATTAGAAAAACGTTAAATAAAAGCAGTAATACTAAAAAAATTAAAAAATGTTTTCAATAGGTACTTTTATTGCTTGTTGATCATTTTTCTCACATCAATCAGGAAGTTCGCGATGTTTGTAAAGTTAATAATATTATATTATATTGCTTTTATCCTAATGGTACACATATTTTGCAACCATTTGACGTAGGAATATCAAAGCCTTTTAAAAAATGTTGGCAAATAAAGATAGCAATACATTCCTAAGTCTCAACACAGCCATAACTAGAGCAAAATTTTGCACCATTATTTAATGCTGCTTTCGAAGAAGAAGAAACAATTAAAAAAGAATATAATAGTAATTCTGTTGTTTTAGGTAAGCATGCACGATTTTTTAGTTTGCAATGTACGATTTTTTATTAATTATTCGTTTTGAACAAGCGAATCAATTAAGCGGTCATTTACTGACTTATACCCGGTCATTCTTTCCACGAAAGTGGTCATTTACCCAACTCTCCATTTTATACTCTTTATAGTCAATTTTACAAATTTTATGGCCAAATTGCAATAACGTTTGCATTGATTCATAAACATAAATAATATCTCATTCCAACTTTAACGCAATAAATCGGTCATTCACTGGGCGTCTTACCCCTATACGAATAAGATTTTCATATAAATATTTCTTTTTCAATTTTAATGTGATGCTTATTTTTCTACGAGCATATCTGCATATTTAACAAATACTTAACTGGAACATTTGCATTTGGCCCGGCGATGGTATTTATTTGCATCGATCCCTTAAACTGTTCGTATAGATTAGGCGAGTGTTCACCCCTTTTAAAATGTACACCGACTTCTCAGTAATAGGGGGTTGCACGCATATTGTAGGTCATCGGATAACGGAAATTCTGAGAACACTGCCAATCTACGTTGTTCCATATTTCAGTAACATTGAAAACGTGTTTTCCCGAAATCAACAAAATCACCGCCGATCCGTAGGTGTTTTCATCTGGATTGACACGAAAAAATCACACAATTCAAACAAAGAGTGTCTTTTGCACAAATCGAGTTTTATAAATAATTACAGAGACACGGCCGATTCGTTATGCAATAAGGCACACAATTAAAAACAATAATACACACTCGAGTTGATTACAGAAGTTATTAATACCTGCGAAAATCCTCATTAAAAAGCAGAAAATGATGAAAAACAGTAAACAGGAACTTGAGCAATAAGTTGCCTTACAAAATTTCTTTCATAAGATCTTCGGTTTTAATTGCTCATCAATTATCGTTCGATTTATAATTGAATCTTTTGAAAATAGCACAACGCTCCGCTTGTTATAGAAATGGGTCGATTAAGGACTTGTAAAAATAAATACAATTCACGATACGAAGGTGGATGTTTTCAAGAATCAAAGACGACACGTGAATTGTGAAGATGTAACAATGAATTTCCGGTGCAGCATTTTTATTAACTGATCTTTCGTACGTATAGACAGGGTCTACGATTGTAAGTACAACGTGTTCTTATCGAACAGGGCAGGGGTTCCCAAAGTTTTTCTTAGGCGGGTCAATTTAATATTACCGAAATTTTTGGCGGGCCAAAAAAAAACGGAATAAAATCAAAACAATAACCATAAATAACGATTATTTATTTTACTATTTACTTATTTATTTTTTAACCTTGCGCACTAGGTGACTAAATGTTACATGCCATACTAGGTGGGGTTTGCCATACCCCGAAAATAAAATCCACATAATTGCACTTTATGACAGTTAAATCATAAGAAATATGTTTTAATAACTAATAATGAATAGGTTTAAGGAGAACACATATTTATTTATGCATTAGAATAAACTTTTATTAATAAAAATACAAAAACTTAACTTTTTCTTCAACTTATGGACTATTGAGTTTTTTCTTGAGCACTAAATTCCAATGACACGTGTCAATTACGATACCGAATATTAAGAAAACCTAACAAAAATTTCATTCTTGCCTCCTTATTGAAATACAAATTAATTTCACAGCAATTTCTTGATGATTTGCAATAATTTAGATCAATAAATTACACCAAAAATTAATTGAATAATTTTAATCGTTCCGTCTCACTTGCATTTACAAGATTATCGTATTTTCTCGCTCCCTTCCACTCATTGCTATGGTAAATACATTTTTCGAATATAAAATCGATATTTAATAAATTAAATTAAAATTTTTGATTTGAAGGAGCGCACGGTAAATTATACTAAGATAGGTGACCCAAATAAGGCCCAGTGCCCAATAAGGCCCAGTTTTCAAATTTCCCGCTTCCTGATTTCGAATCATTGTCAAACCTCGTATTAATGTACGTGACCATAACTTACGCACAATTGCATAACGCGAGCCCCGGGTCTTAAGTGTGTCGGGACTTGTAGTAGGAAACGTACTACCACGCGAAGTGCAGGCTGGATTTTATAAAATTTTTGCTAAAAAAGGGTGAATATTTTTAAGTGTATGCATGCGTCGTCTAGTTTTTCTTTTCTTTATTGTTTATTATATGTTTACTAACCTTTCTATATGTATTTCAAAGCCATCCTATCAGTATATGTTATGTGACAAATGTTTCTATTACATGTGTGATATGTCCTAATAAGGCCCACTAAAAAACCTTGTGGGCCTTATTTGTAACATATTCAGTTTTAAGTTTATTTGAAAATAATAATGTTCTTACAGACGCAGACAAAGAATTTTATTGTTCAGGAAACTGTTTAAAGATAAAGATTAAAAAAAATTAACTAAAAGTTATTAAAAATTTACAAGTCAATTTTTATTAAAAGTATTAAATTATAACCAAATATTTTATTATTTTAAGTTTAATAACACTAATAATAATTTAATATGAATATAATAATGATTATTAAAATTGATATTAAGTTGATTTATATATAAAGAAACCCTTGGGCCTTATTGGGACATAGGTGCCCCAATAAGGTCCAACCGACATATTTTTTTATATATACTCAAGGTTCCTTCCTTTGTTACAAAAGAAAGATTGATACTTTTATTTTGAAGTTTAATATAAATAAACATTTTGATTACGAAGTATTGATGCATTTTTTTCAAAAACCTATTAATTATGCCTTTATAAACTTAAGGTGGGCCTTATTTGGGTCCTGTACCATAATATAATAAACACGAGGATGTGCGCATTCGAGCGAAAAGTGGCACATTTCCGAGCAAGGGAGGCAAATTAAGCGCGACGCGGAGCGGCGCGCTTCATTTTCCCGAGGTCGGAATGTGCCACTTTGAGCTCGAATGTGCGCACTCGGTTTTAAGCACAATTTTTACTATACATTCAATTAACCGAATTAAACGAAAAATTAATTGAATAATTTGAATCGTTCCCTCTCACTTGCATTGACAAGATTATCGTATCTTCTCGCTCCCTCCCACTCATTGCTATAGTAAATACCTTTTTCCAATATAAATTCGATATTTACTAAATTAAATTAAAATTTTTGATTTAAAGGAGCGCACGGCAAATTATAGACACTAATGTAATAAATACAAGGATGTGCGCATTCGAGCGAAAAGTGGCACATTTCCGAGCGAGGGAGGCAAATGAAACGCGACGCGGAGCGGTGCGCTTCATTTTCCCGAGATCGAAATGTGCCACTTTGAGCTCGAATGTGCACACTCGGTTTTAAGCTCGATTACCAAACGTCCCATTTTAACAAAAAAAAATTGTTCACGTTAGTTGTACCCCACCTAGTACACGGAAAAAATATAATATATCGTATCGATATCGCGGGCCGCATTCACAGGCTTTGCGGGCCGCACTTTGGGAACCCCTGTCTGAGACACAGGTGCAGTAAAATGTTCTGCGCGCAGAAAAGCGTGTTTCGAAAAGAAATAATCGCAGAGAAGGCGACGTTGACTAATACTTATTCCATGTCGAGTTCGCCTAAAAGCACAACTGGTTATTAGAAAAACTTATAATCAATGTATGAACGTAGGCTCAATGTCATTCATACCGTTACGGCGATTTCTAATAACAGGTGATTTGTGATAAATCAATCGTGCGACGAAGCACGAGACAAATTCAGTGGCGCGCGTCAGTGGAAGGTGTAAACCGGGGACATTAGTATGCCACGTGCTGGATAACACAATGAGACAGGAAAAATTGGCTTAAAATATTAATGAATACATACGTATTTTAAAATTTAATTCGTTTTGTGTCTGCACATGATTTAATTGTGCTATTCGAATTCTTCAAAAGGCGAAAACTTCTGCCCCTAAAGTTGTGCTCGACTTTTTGAGGCGTCGAGAGCAAAATGCGAGCAGGCAACGGAAGTTGCGCGCGCACTGCTAACAAAATTTCGACAGTACGAAGTTAGCCGTCTAAGGAATTAAATTATTTGTTGTGAATCGTGCTTAAACCCGAGTGCCCACATTTGCACATCTTCGTATTTATTAAATTTATTTAAATTACTTTTCGAATTTAACCTTTCGTGTACTAGGTGGGGTATAACTAACGTGAACAATTTTTTTTTGTTAAAACGGCACCTTTGGTAATCGTGCTTAAAACCGAGTGTGCACATTCGAGCTCAAAGTGGCACATTCCGATCTCGGGAAAATGAAGCGCGCCGCTCCGCGTCGCGCTTCATTTGCTTCCCTCGCTCGGAAATGTGCCACTTTTCGCTCGAATGCGCACATCTTCGTGTTTATGAAGTTTTTCTACTTTATCCTACGCTCTTTCAAATGAAAATAACTAATTTAGTTTAGGAAATATCGATTTTATGTTCAAGACTTGTATTTACCATAGCAATGAGTGGAAGGGAGCGAAAAGATACAAGAATCTCTATAGTGCAAGTGAGAGAGAACGATTAAAATTGTTTAAATAATTTTTCGGCCTAAGTTATTGTGAATGGTGCTTAAAACCGAGTGTGCACATTCGAGCTCAAAGTGGCACATCCGATCTCGGGAAAATAAAGCGCGCCGCTCCGCGCCGCGCTACATTTGCCTCCCTCGCTCGGAAATGTGCCACTTTTTGCTCGAATGCGCACATCCTAGTGTTTATTATATTAGTATAATTTACCGTACGCGCCTTCAAATAAAAAGTTTAATTTAATTTAGTAAATATCGATTTTATATTCAAAAATGTATTTACCATAGCAAGAAGTGGAAGGGAGCGAGAAGATACGAAAATCTTGTGAGTGCAAGTGAGAGGGAACGATTAAAATTATTCAACTAATTTTTCGTGTAATTTATTGGTCTAAATTATGGCAAATCATTAAGAAATTGTCGTGAAATTAATTTGTATTTCAATAAGGAGGCAAAAATTAAATTCTTGTTAGGTTTTCTTAATATTCGGTATCGTAATTGACACGTGTCATTAGAATTTAGTACTCAAGAAAAGACTCAATAGTTTATAAGATAAAGAAAAAGTGAAATTTTTGTATTTTTTTTAATAAAAGTCTATTGTAATGCATAAATAAATATGTGTTTTACTTAAACTTATTCATTATTGGTTATTAAAATATATTTCTTATTATTTATCTGTCATAAAGTACAATTGTGTGGATTTTATTGTCGAGGTATGCTAAACCCCACTTAGTATGGCATGTAACATTTAGTCGCCTAGTATGCGGAGGGTTAAAAAGAAAAAAAGCAATGTAACCAAATAAAACGACATCTGTACACATTCGAGAAAATTGTACACTCATCTTTCAACCAAGTGGGGAAGCGCCAATATTACATTTTTTTAAGGGAGGCCCAGTATCATATAGGTCATAAACCACAAACACGAGGGACGCAACATACCACGTGCTTATATTTAATTTAGCCACGCCAAAGAAGTATAACTTCCTACGCGCGTACAGAAGTACACGCACCCAGTTTTTTTTATAAATTTACTTATGAGCAAATTTCAAGAAACGATAATTGGATAATGAACGTAAAAAAAAATTTAAAACTCTTTTAGTCGAAAATAAAGGCAAAGAAATGAGCAGACGTCTTAATAAGAATTGGTTGTACTGTAGAACGTGACTTGTCTGTCGTAAATTAGTGTAATGCAATAATTTATAAACAGCAAACGCCACAATACAATTACGTTTTAAAAAGTCCTGATTACCTTCTAAACACATTTTCGGCTTATTATAATTTTAATTTTTGGACTCGCGTTGAATTTAATTTTGAAAGTCGAGAACGTATTATTATAAATACACAGATTAGTAAAAATATAGTAAAACTCGTTAGTTACGTGCTTCGCGTCACTTTACAGCGCCCCCCATTAACCTTTAGGCAATACGTACAAATATATACAGTACGTCGGAGCACACAGTAACCCCGAAATATATGTGAACTTAATTGAAAAATTTTTAACGGTAAAATCTATATCCAATCAGGACAACAGAATTCATTTTGGTATACACACTGTTAAAAGCATTTGCTGTTAACTGAACTACACGATTTTTGTATTTTGAAATTATTGTTATTAACTCGATTTAGTAAAAAAAAATTATACATACAGTCGAACCTCGATAAGTCGAAGTCGAAGGGACACCAAAATTAATTCGAATTATCAATAATTCGAGTTATTAAAAAAGCTTAAAAATTAAATATATATTTGTGTATGTATATATCTTTTATGTGAAATGGTATTTTATATAACGTAATTAGAACTGTAAGTGGTTTAAAGCAGACTTTAAATATCCCGCTTTAAATAAGTCACTGTGATTGGCTCATTTTTGATACACCATTATGGCCGTTAGCTAATTGACCAATCAGAAAAATTAATCACTTCGTAACCATAGTTATATTAGAATAGTTTCAATTCTACCTTTTTGAAATAGGCATTTTGTCGAGAAACACTTTCCAACTTGAGTTATCAAAGAATTTGAGTTGTGGAGTTATTAAAGTTAACTGTACATAAAATTTATTAAAGTGATTAAGCTGAAAATTTTCTTATTATTTACAACAATTATTAAATGATAAAGAAAGGTGCGTGTACTTATGCACGTCCGTGAGAAGTTATACTTCTTGGCATAACTAAATTAAATGTAATCATAAATGTAAATAAATACCAGGATGTGCACATTCGAGCGAAAAGTGGCACATTTCCGAGCGAGGAAGCAAATGAAGCGCGACGCGGGCGCGCGCTTCATTCCAGATCGGAATGTGCCACTTTGAACTCGAATGTCACACGATTTAAACGCCATTCACAAAATTTAGGCTAATAAATTATTCAAAAATTAAATAAATAATTTAATCGTTTTCTCTCACTCGCATCTACTAAATTCTCGTATCTTTTCGCTCACTTCCACTCATTACTATGGCAAATACGTTTCTTGGACATAAAATTCATATTTACTTTTAATTTTTTGATTTGAAAGTGAAAAGATTAATTAAGGCAAATCAATAAATACGAGGATGTGCACGTTCGAGCGAAAAGTGGCACATTTCCGAGCGAGGAAAGCAAATGAAGCGCGACGCGGGCGGCGCGCTTCATTCCAGATCGGAATGTGCCACTTTGAGCTCGAATGTGCACACTCACATAAGCGCGATTCACAATACTTAACTTATTTTCTAAAAAAATATAATTATCCTAACTAATATTATAAAAGCGAAAGTAACTCTGGCTGTCTGTCTATCTGTCTGTTACCTTTTCACGCCTAAACATAAATTAGTTTTTAAATCCAATTGAAGTGCCGCCGTCAAAACAGCTTATAGTATAAAACCTTTTCATAGAATAGACCTTTTAAGCAGCAATAACACCGAACCGCACCCGTCCTTAATCCTCTCTCAGGTAGCTTAATTTTAGAAAAGTTGTAAAATTTAACTTCGAGTCATCGACCTATTTACTAATGGAAACTTGAATTTAAAGAATTGTAAAACGCTTCGACTTATTAAATAATTCGATTTATACAAATGCGATTTATTGACATAAAAATATTAACGTTGAGATAGGCAAATCTTAGAAAAACAGGTTTGAGTTCGAGCTATCAAAAATTCGTCTTATCGGCGTTCGACTTATGGAAGTTCGACTGTATATACATTTTGACATATTTTGTAGAGTGTAATTAATAACAAATAGCCGTATTCATAAAGCTTGTATTAAGAACATCTGTTAAAAACAAATAAGAAATTTATGACATTTTTAAATTCACTAACAAGTTGCCTTTTTGCTCTGAGTGTACCGTAAAACACAGCGAGACCAGGTAACGCCCCTTCAGGGACTTTAGTTGCTCCGACGTACTGTACCTTTGAAAAAACTATTGACTTTTTAAATAAACAAAGGTGGCATAATTTTTCTATAAATTTTTAAAAAATCAAAAAATGTCTAAAAGGGTTCTTCAAAAAAGATTAGAGTGGAGCCCCCTTATGCGAAATTTAATACAATAAGTTTATTGATTTTGCCCAATGCATAAAAACAGATTAAATTAGTATAAATTAAGTTACATTAATAAGACATATAAAAGTTAACAATTACAAATGTAGTGCATTCTTATTCACAACCCATGCGCAGGTTGATTCATTCATTAGTTAAATGTAGGTGCATACATACATACATACGCCTTGTGGTTTTACGACCTGATTTCTTAAAAAAAAACATAGAAGGATAACGTTGCATTATGAAAACTAGAATTAAAGATTTTACATACACAATTTACTTGTGTAATAATTTTACGATTTTTTTTCCGATAATTTCACCTCATGTGCAATGTTTTAAATTTTGTGAACCTAATTACCGATTTATTAAAATATTGGATTGTTGAATAATATTACCTCTGTCTCAAAATGGTTGACTTTTATAAATTTAATATTTTGTTCCACAATAATTGGGATTTACTAATAAATTTAATTGACCCACGAAAAACATAATTGTTTTTCGTATTTAGAATAACAATAAAATAATATAACAGTTTTTTTAAATTTAATTAGTTTTTAGATGTGAATTTTAATTCATTTACTACTTCAAAAATATTTTAAATTTTCCAAATTTTCAGAATCTGGTACATAATCAAAATAATTAAAAACCAACGGTTATTTATAATTTGTTGTGGTTTATTTTCTTATTTCCGTTCGTTGTTATGTTTAAAGTTAAAAATTGGAAATATGAAGATGTGCACTTTCGAAAAGCTCAATTTTTATAAAAATACTCATGTGACAACATCGAAACGTTTACTGACCTCAACGTGCAACTGACAATAACATAATAACATACAAAAATAAACAAATTTGTATTAATTTGGTTTTTCAAATAATTCATTTTCTTCTTCTGGTGTACGTAATCGATTTATCAAATACTTCTCCAATAGTAGGCACATTAACAATGACTTAGCGAATCGCATATTCTCAATGACCGAAATGAAAATCAATAAACGTAACAACGATTATGAAACAGAGATAGCATTAAAGAAACAGAGATAAAAATTTCGATAAACTGGATACAAATTTCAATTTTATCGCATCGAAGTAATCAGTATTAAAAATCATCAACACCAGTTTAGTTTAATTTTAATTACCATTGTTTACGTCAGTGGAATTTTTCTTTATATTGAGGTAAAATTACCTTGGATAATTTATGTTGATCTACTTTAAATCCCCGTTCCCTACGAAAATGACAAATGTTGTAGGTGTCACGCTTACACATTCAACGGCCGAGCAATAATTCGTACGATTAAACAATTCCTCATTATGTAACATCAGTAGGACACCATTCAACGCATTCGAGTAAACCTAAAATTCAAAATTAGATCAGTGCGTTGGCAATGAACTTGCTTCACGCCAATGACCATGACCTCCATCATTAATAAACTTAATCCGTTCAACTTGCTGGCAGTTAATCAAATTGTTTCGACAATTTTGTTAAAGAGACTATTGACATTGAATAACAAAAACCGTAAGTGGAACCTGGAGGCCCAAAGTTTTATCAAGACCACTGCAACCTCATGCGATGAGACCGAATTATTTTTTAATTAAATCCTTCTGTTTAAATAAATGGAAATTTTGTGTTTAACAAAAATAAAATATCATAATCAACTGAAATTAAATACAGTAGGACCTCGTTTAACGCTGATTCGATATAGCGCGGTCTGGTCGAAGACCCAAAACAGGTCAAAACATATGTTTTCTTGCGGCATTACAAAATGACCTCGTTTAACCGCTGTTGTTTCGTTTAACGCGCTCTATTGTAAAGGGACGCATCGTAAGCGCTAAACGGGGCCTTACTGTAAGTTGTTGCCCGAAGAAAAGCACAGAAGTCTGTGATACAACTAAAACGCTTAGAAAGACTAAATTTTGGCAAATCAAATACCTATGCGTATCTTAAATAAACACAGATAAAACTATTCCGTCGTATTGTTTTGATAAGATTTGATGCTAATTGGGATTTCGATAAAAATAACCGTTATCGCCTAAAATTTCATAATACGAAGCGCGTGTTGCTTGGAATTGTCAAAAGAAAAGAGTACAGTGGAAACTCGGTTATCCGGACTAATTATTGTTGCAGCTCATTCGGATAATCGAAAATTCGGTTAATTGAATGAATAAAAAAAAACGAATTTTAGCTATATATAATGTGACCATTAGGGTGGCACAAAAAAACCGATTATTTTTTTTTTGAGTCTTGAATGAAAAAATGTTAGTTTTTGATGTTTTAAAAGCTACCAGCAAAGGACAGCTCAAAAAAAAAGAGGTCGCTCAGAATTTTTTAAAATTTCAAAATCCGTCAAAAATCGATTTTTTTTAAATTTTTTTTCTCGTGACAGTATAATTTTATAGACAAACAAAAAATAAGTTTCTGAAAGTTACAATTTAAAATTTGAGTTTTAAAAGGTCGCTCAGAATTTTTTTTTATTTATTAGTGCATCACTTTGGATTTTTTCGAGCGACATTTTAATATTCAAATAAAAATTTCGTACATTTTTTTTTCTATTGTTTACTAAAACAATCAACAAAAATTCACCACGAGATGAACTAAAAAAATCAAACAAATGACAAAAAAACATAATTTTATTAAAACTCAATAATTTTATTTAATCAACTACAACATTTTAACAATATTTAAATAAACTTTGTCCATCTCGGGGTGAATTTGTGTTGCTATAAAATGCAAATTTATTCAAACAAGAAACTATTAAAATTTAAAAAAAAGCAGAGTGTTCAAATACTTTTTTTGTTCACTGTATATTAATAAAAAATCCCTCAAATTCCAATTTTTTATTTGGAAAAAGTTTTCGCTTGACAATTGAATTTGCCTATCTTATTCTTTGTCTCGTACAAATAATATTAATTAAATCAAACTGAATTAAATGTAACACCTCTCCGTTTTCTTTTAATTAAAAATTACAGTAGGGTATTTTTAAACTAGACTGGATGGGAGACTTCATCATACATGAAAAAAAATACTTTAACTTTTTCCGAATTTTGACTCGTATTTCCCAACCTTTTTTTTAACATACCCCACCCATGTCATTCTAAAATTTTAATGCACCCCCTATGTAACATATAAATATTTTTTTATAATTAAAAATTGAATTAATCCATAAATGAAGTCTAATTACAACATTGTATACAAAATGTGCCTTAAAACTAATTTGTTTATAATTTTTACAAAAATGAAAATTACCCAAAAATATTTGGAGACATTAATTTTGACATATAAACCTTCAGCAATCTGCGAAAGATGATATAAAAATCGACTAGTTGATTTTTAGTGGCCCACTTCAGAAAATTTGACTCATATACAATTCTAATTAATCAATAATGCGAATTATTAAACATTCAAAAGTACACCTGAAAATATATTTATCAAGCTTGCTACAATTAGGCGTGTGGAAGAGCACCATGATAACTTATCAAAAGAAATAAAATATCTAACATTTCCAAACAAAAAATAGATCTAATTTATTCGACTTTTAATTTTTTGAATTGAAGAATAAAAAAATAATATAGGCAAATTCGATAAATACGAAGATGTGCGCATTCGAGCGAAAAGTGGCACATTTCCGAGCGAGGGAGGCAAATGAAGCGCGACGCGGAGCGGCGCGCTTCATTCGAGATCGGAATGTGCCACTTTGAGCTCGAATGTGCACACTCGGCTTTAAGCACGATCCACACAAAGCAAAAAAACACTGTTTAGTGCGAAATAAAAAATAAAATAATAAAATAATTAGTAAGAAATACCGAGGTTTAATTTTCGCAACGAGCCCGAACGCGGTTGACAATCCGGATAATCGCGAATCCGTATAATTGAGGTTTTACTGTAATTCGTCTTTTTGAAAAGTTCATCAAACAACTTGGTATGAAATTCTTTCTTGCGTTTGAGTTGAGGCGAATTTGCTGTTAAATAAGATGATACATGCATTCTGGTTGGTTCAATGGTCATATTATATATCAAGGTTGGTCACCGACTAGTATTTGTTCTATGTTTCTATGTATACTTTTTTATAGATTCGGTTGTCCAGTTTGCACAGAAGAATAATTATGGTTTCGTACGTTGGCCAAGAGCAAACTGCAGCAGGATATTATGTAGGTTGTCGGCTCTTGACTTGTATAAATACCATTGTCACATCCAAGGCCACATTTGCCTTTATTCCATAAGAAAAATCAAAACATATAATCATCGTAAAATGTATTGAACTGAAAAATGAAATGTTTATTTCGTTTCAATCATAAAACGGCGATCATTGCATTGCGTTTATGTATTTATTCAAGAGCGTCGCATCCTTAAAAGGCTCCACACTGTATACGGTACGCCTTGTATATTTATTTCGATATTGGGATACGTAAATTTTGCATTAAGAATATTTTATTGCAGCTGTTGATGACACATAATAAATTAATTTTTTATTATTTTATTGTAAAACAAAAAATTGTGTACGCAGCGAATATTTATATATGGCCACATCCGTCTAATTTTTAAGTAAATACCGAAATCAATTTTTATTTTATGAGTCTGGTACGTTTCCATTGAATTTGAAAATTTTGTAAAGAAACCACAATGGAAAAATTGGATTTTGTTGCAGATGTGTGTGTGGGTGTGAGTATTAACCTTCCGTGTACGAGGTGGGGTATAACTAATGTGAGCAATTTTTTTTTTAACGGAACGTTTGGCAATGGAGCTTAAAACCGAGTGTGCACATTCGAGCTCAAAGTGGCACATTCCGATCTCGGGAAAATGAAACGCGCCGCTCCGCGTCGCGCTTCATTTGCCTCCCTCGCTCGGAAATGTGCCACTTTTCGCTCGAATGCGCACATCTTCGTATTTATTAAGTTTGTCTACTTTATCCTACGCTCTTTCAAATAAAAATAACTAATTTAGTTTAGTAAATATCGATTTTATGGTCAAAAAATGTATTTACAATAGCAATGAGTGGAAGGGAGTGAAAAGATACAAGAATCTCGTAAGTGCAAGTGAGAGGGAACGATTAAAATTGTTTAATTAATTTTTCGGCCTAATTGATTGTGAATGGTGCTTAAAACCGAGTGTGCACATTCGAGCTCAAAGTGGCACATTTCGATCTCGGGAAAATGAAGCGCGCCGCTCCGCGTCGCGCTTCATTTGCTTCCCTCGCTCGGAAATGTGCCACTTTTCGCTCGAATGCGCACATCTTCGTATTTATTAAGTTTGTCTACTTTATCCTACGCTCTTTCAAATGAATATAACTAATTTAGTTTAGTAAATATCGATTTTATGGTCAAAAAATGTATTTACAATAGCAATGAGTGGAAGGGAGTGAAAGATACAAGAATCTCGTAAGTGCAAGTGAGAGGGAACGATTAAAATTGTTTAATTAATTTTTCGGCCTAAATGATTGTGAATGGTGCTTAAAACCGAGTGTGCACATTCGAGCTCAAAGTGGTACATTTCGATCTCGGGAATATGAAGCGCGCCGCACCGCGTCGCGCTTCATTTGCTTCCCTCGCTCGGAAATGTGCCACTTTTCGCTCGAATGCGCACATCCTCGTATTTATTACATTAGTATAATTTACCGTGCGCTCTTTCAAATCAGAAACTTTAATTTAATTTAGTAAATATCGAATTTATATTGGAAAAAGGTATTTACTATAGCAATGAGTGGGAGGGAGCGAGAAGATACGATAATCTTATCAATGCAAGTGAGAGGGAACGATTAAAATTATTCATTTAATTTTTCGTGTAATTTATTGGTCCAAATTAATATTATCATTAAGAAACTGCCGTGAAATTAATTTGTATTGCAATAAAGAAATTCTTGCTAACAAGAAATTCTAATATTCTTAATATTCGGTATCATAATTGAAACGTGCCTTTAGAATTTAATACTCAAAAAAAGACTCAATAGTTTATAAATTGAAAACAAAGTTAAGTTTTTGTATTTTTATGAATTAAAGTATATTCTAATGCGTAATGCATAATGATTTTCTTAAACCTATACATTATTGGTTATTAAAATATATTTCTTATCATTTAACTGTCATAAAGTACAATTTTGTGGATGCGGAACGTTAATACTATAATTCTTTGTATACAGTTAGACCCCGCTTAACGCGTGAGATACGTTCCAATGAATTTAAGCGCACATATCTCGTATTCATTGCAATAATTATTTGATTTTTGTTTTTGAAATCAAAATTTTTAAAAAGATTTATTTTTACAAATAGGCTGTTTATGGTGACAATATCAATATTGATATTACACGTGTTAAGAACATGAGCGGATTTTTAGATATTGTTTTAAATTGAGGGGTTGTGAAAAAACAAGAAAAAAGGTCACCAAGGAAATAAAAAAAAACAATTTAAGTTTAAGTTTACGAGTGAAACTGAAAACATCCAGACATAACGTCTCCTGAGAAAAATTTACCTTTTTGTTAAATATTGAGTTAAACTCAAAAGTAAAAATTGTAATTGAATATTAATTTGTTTAATTACATTTGCCACTAAAAGAAATTGACTTTGCGTTCAAAATATTTGGTGCTTCTCATGTTCTTAACACCATATTCAATATTTCAATAATACATATAATATTTGCTGTCCAGAGTTTTAAGCAAAATATAAAATGGCAAATTTTCAGATTTTTCTCAGATCTATGAACAGTAAATTGAAGGCCTTGGTACAAAAAACAGTTCAAGTGCATTTTAAGCTTTACAGTGCCACGTGTGAAGAACAAACTAAACTAAACTTCATAACGTTTTCTGCAAAACCGATATAAAAGCACTTGTACCGATTTTTGCATGAACTGCTAGTAAAGGCATAAAATTCAGAATAATTTTTTTTTCAACAAATGAAAAATGCTGAAATTATATTTACATGTAAATTTTTACCCAATTAAAATTAGTTTTACAACAGATCTTAGCAGCAATCTATCCTATTTATATTTTAAGTTGCTGAAACTAACACTATTAACTTAAGTTAATATCGTTACTTTAATTTTAATCGACATTTGTATTAATAATGTATTATGTGAGAGATTTATCCATTGAAAGACCAAGTCAATAATTTATTCATTTCATTGTTTGAAAATGTAAATACGTTATATTATCAATAAATCATTAAGAAATCTTTAACTCTGACTTTTAGTATTTTGCTTAACACGTGAAACGGTCATCAAATATATTCATAGTATGATATCATGCCATGGCACATCAATCATACCAATACCTATTGATTTTGTCACCTTACAATTAGACGGTTCAAATGTGGGAAATTAACAATTTAAAAATAAAGTGTCAATATTGGAGGAGTTTGTAAAAAAATAAACTCGACCAACATTAAAAGCCCCATCAAAAATCAACGATCTATTGAGCGCGATTCGCTTCGGAACAGTCTATGCAGCAAAAAAGTTCCAACGACGATATAAAAACACGAACAATAAAACAAATCTGTAATAAAACGTACAACACTAAATCGTAACATTTACATATTGACACATCGTCCTTAAATTGCAATAGTCCGATTTTATCAAGAGTTAAGAGACGGCGCACGTTTTCAACTTTCCAAAACCGCGTTGGTGCACGCGGAAAATTTAAACTACGCGAAATCTGTCTACCGAGAAACGAAAAATTCGATTAATAAAAGAAATACCGCGATTTCGTTCGCGATTACCTATAGTTCTACTAATTTGCAAGTTTGCCATATCGCTCGGTTGTGTCGCGGATGAGTACAATAGCACGAAATGTGAAATCCCTCGACCACATTTTCCGCAAAGCTGCAAAACGTGCACCGAATAAAAATTCGAATACAGAAAACGCAGTCTCACGGCAGCACATGACGCTAAACTTATTGTTGAGAATTATTCAATTCGCTTAACGGGGAATTGTAGGTCACGGTTTTCAACACCTACGATTAGCATTGTGGACGCAGAAAGTAAATTACAACCACCGGCGGATCGTGAATTCGTGGGGCCCTGGGCTAATACTACTTGGGGGCCTATCTATTTACTTAATTAATTGACATTTTGTCAAAAAACTGTTTTCTATAGTGATATAGGTAGGGGCACCTGTTGTACCTTGGTCCCTTTGTACCTAGGGCAACTTAATTTTTTTTTAATATTTGCGGCCTTTCGTGACCGTTGACAGACATTAACGTAAAGTTAGCAGCAGCTGGTCAATGTCCTTTGTTAATGTATGAGATCAATTGAAATTTTTAATCGAAAAAAAGTATGTCTTTTCATATTCTTTTTACTTAAATATCTTATTGATTTTTATTACCTAATAACAAATGACTCATCGTAATAGAAAGATTATTTATTAATGTTTGCATAATAGTGGTCTGATTTGGGCACAGCATAATGTTTAATTTTATTTTTGAGTTTAAACATGAAGGGTCGGTATGTTGTACCTCGGTCACTGTCAATAAATTGTAACTTGGCCCTAAGATCAACATGCAATAAATAAAAATTTAGATATACCTTTGTTATGATTTCTATTTTTTTTATTTTGCTTCAGATAATATGCCTCGCAAGTCTAACGAAAAATTTAAAGGAGGATCATCACGAGTCCCTTTCATGCCCCACTCGGGAAAGTGATTCGATGTGATCGCCCTGAGTCGGAATATACCAAACTTGTCGCTCAACTCCTGTGCGTTTTCGAGATTTTTGAGGTCAAAGTTGAGATTGTTTTTGGTCATCTCAAGACCAATGACTATGATTTGCGATGAGTTGAGAAACGTTTCGAGCTATGAAGTAACCCTAGGTAACTCTATTCAATGTTCTAGTCGGGCCTCGTCACCAAGACCAGACCCATTCGATACCGGTGAAAAGGAAGATCTACTCTGTGCGTGTTGTGACCAAAAATTGATAAACAAAATCAAAAACCGAAAACTAATTGGCAAACCAAGATTATTAAATTTTGTACTGGCAAACAAAATGTCAACCAGAATTATCAAAAAGACGGACTCAATTTGCAATAAATGTTATCTGAAATATCGTAATAAGAGTATTGCCACAAATCGGACTGATGACACTGAGAACTATTTACAACTCTTACTGAAGCGGGGTAGTTCGTCAAAGTCCAGTTGCACATTCGGTTGTAAGTCGGATAAATTGATTCGCATACCCAGTAATATTAAAACATCACTTTTAGTTCTATATAATTATTATGTTCCCAAAAACTCAGTAATTTGCAAAGATCACATAATCAATAAAGACTGGGATGTGATCATAAACCAGAATCCGAATAATCAATTCAAACGTAAACACGTCGAAGATATTATAAATCATTTGTGTAAGAAAACCAAATCAGATGAAAAACCAGAACGAAGATGTTTTTGTCTGAACTTCGACTATTCGGATGAAATGAATGACGAGTTGTTCAAATCGTGGATTGGACTGAGCAAAAACAATTTTTCCGATTTGTTGAAGCGATTGAACTTAAATTGCAAAAGACCTAAATCTGCTTTAGCCTTATTTTAGCTCGTGTTCACACTGGTGAGACTCTTGAACGACTGTCTCTGAATTTCGATATACTATTCGGCTCATCATCTCGTTGGTTCCAAATGACAAGCGATTCGATTCACAATAATTTTTATCAAGACGTGTGGACACGAGAAATGATTCTCGACCAAACTCTATTCAACGAATTGATCACAGTAGTGAAAGTCCCATGTCGATATCTAAAACAATTCGAGAGAAAATAACCAAAAAATATCTCAACTTTGACCTCAAAATTCTCAAAAACGCACAAGCGTTGACCGCCATTTTTTGGTATATTCGGACTCAGGGCGATGTCGACTATCACATCGAATCACTCCCAAATGGGGCATGAAAGAGACTTCTTATGGGAAAATTATAATGGAGTGATTTTCCTCCTTTTTGCAAAGTTAACCATTAAGTATGTGAAATTTTAGTATACGAGAAAAGTTTTGTTAATTTTTGAAACAATTTTAGTGTCATCTTAAAGAAGAAGATTTGTAGTTCTTATAATCCAAAAATAAATATATAGTTTTCATAGAAAAATGGGTTTTATTTTACTTAATGTAAATAGCGCCAAGGCTCATCACCTCTGTTGTACCTAGGCCATAGATCCACTAATTTTTAAATCTTATAGCATTTTGAGTAAACGGTTGGCAATGCTTTCAAATATTTTATGATGAATGCCTTATTAGTGCCCCACTACGATGCAATTCATTTTACAACAAATTTTTCATATACAATTTAAAAAAAATTACAAGTGAAAAAAGGGCTAAGGTACAACAGGTTCTCCTATACATAATGTGACCATACGGCCCGTTTTGAATGGGCGTGTTTCGTTTTTAGATAATCCGAAAACAATCATTCGGGACGCTAAAATTTCGCGTTTTCAAAAAATTTTCAATTACGATACCGAATATTAAAGAAATCCTAATAATTCTATTCTTGCCGCCTTATTTAAATAGGAATTAATTTCACGGCATTTTCTAAATGAAAAAAGTCAAAAACTATGAACAATCAGCAAAGGCCCAAGAAGACATTTTGAGAGTGCCATAAAGGATAAAATCTACAACCTTGTCAAACAAAAAATGAATCTAAATTTATTCGACTTTTAATTTTTTGAATTGAAGAATAGAAGATGTATATTGACAAATCCAATTATTATGAAATTATTATGATTATAACTGGCCGCGATAGTCGCCACATCTTAATCTCATTGAGAACATTTGGGGAAAGATTGAAAGACCATTGAATGAAAAAAAGTTTAAAAAATTCGAAGTGTTATACTTGACTGTTTCAGAAGCTTTTAAATGGTTTTATTGGTAAAATGATTGATTCTATGCCAAGACGACATGCTGCACTGCTAAAGACAAAAGGAGAGACCACTAAATATTAGTTATTTTTAATATTATTTTGTTATTTATTGATATTTTTGAAAGTGGTAATTTTTTTCTCCGACTTATTTCCCGGTTGTTACGATTTGAGTTATTATAAAAATTTTCTTTGTTGATTTTGTGTAATTATGAAAAAGCATTAAATTTTTTATACGAAACGGTACTTACAAAAATAATAAACTTGAAAAATCACTCTAATAAAATCCATCGAAAGACAATTAAAAAAAGTGGTAACTATTTTGTCCGCTACTGTATGTGCCACTTTGAGCTCGAATGTGCACACTCGGTTTTAAGCACGATCCACAATAATAAATTTATTTTCTAGAAGTTTTTTAATTAAAAATTGGGGCGCCAAATTCAAAATGTCCTGAAACTTCAAAAATCACCTATCTTTCTTTTTAATTAAAAAGTCCTATAAAGCTAAACTAAAATTAGTTTCTTTTGTTTGAAAAAGAGAAAATGATTAAAGGAAATATAATGAATAAGAGGACGTGCGCATTCGAGCGAAAAGTGGCACATTTCCGAGCGAGGGAGGCTAATGAAGCGCGACGCGGAGCGGCGCGCTTCATTTTCCCGAGATCGAAATGTGCCACTTTGAGCTCGAATGTGCACACTCGATTTTAAGCGCCATTCATAAAATGTAGGCTAATAAATTATTCAAAAAATTGAATAAATAATTTAATCGTTTTCCCTCACTCGCACCTACTAAATTCTCGTATTTTTTCGCTCACTTCCACTCATTACTACGGTAAATACGTTTCTTGAACCTAAAATTTATATTTACTTTTAATTTTTCAATTTGAAAGTGAAAATATTAATTAAGACAAATCAATAAATACGAGGATGTGCACGTTCGAGCGAAAAGTGGCACATTTCCGAGCGAGGGAGGCAAATGAAGCGCGACGCGGAGCGGCGCGCTTCATTTTCCCGAGATCGGAATGTGCCACTTTGAGCTCGAATGTGCACACTCGGTTTTTAGCACAATTACCAAGTGTCCCGTTTTAACAAGAAAAAAATTAATCACGTTAGGTTGACGTATACAGGATAGGACTTTGGGGACTCGAGCCCCCCTCGAAATGATGTAAAATACAATGTGTAATACAATTTTACAACGTTGAGTATTGCTGTAAATAAAATATTAAAATAAAATAAAAATATTGTTCTAAAAACTTTGTTTGGAAAAAATTCCAAGTCCCTCACGAAACCAAACCCTGGATACGCCACTGGTTAGGTATGCGCTGTAGAAATATGATTGGGGTTTTTTTAAATTTAGATATATATTTTTCTTAATTCACAATATCGTCTATTGTTTTCGATGGGTGCTGGGGGCCCTTCGTTTCCACGGGGCCCTCATCCGCAGCCCAAAAAGCCCCCGATCACAATGAATTCGCCATCTTTGAACAAAAACAACAAATGTGAATGAACCCTCGCCGCCGCATTTTCTCTTCGCTCTTAAAGCCTTACAATTTTACTGCGCAGGGTTGCATCAGAACAAAATAATTCATTCTTGACCTTATAACTGTTCAATTTCTAAACACCATATTGCATAAGCCTCGTGCGATCAGGTGATATGTAACAAGACGAAACTGAAAACGCGAATGCAGTCGAACAATTTACACGCCACACAAATCCGAATAATATTCGAACCGAGATTGACCAACAGGTGTCCTACATATTCGCTTCCGAAATCCGGGAATAAAAAGAAAGTCGTGCCCGCCCCGACATTTTCCTACGGATGCGGATCTAGAGTCACCGAAAGGCCAAACCGAGACCACTTTCGATTTGGAGCAGAACCCAAATTTACGCGGAAAAACTTTCGTCGCGCCGAAAAATGAAAAGTGCTTCTCGGAGTTGTAATAGTTTCATTCAGAAACTACGTACGTACTTTTATTATCTGTTATTTCTTAATGCAAGTGTTAAAAGTACAACCTTTCACTCCGAGCGCGTTTAATCATTATCAAAATATGTGGTTATGCAGATGTCATAACATTTGGAAATTACTCGAGTGTTCATTAATGCAAATTATGGATTTTTGTTGTTGTGGATGTATTTTAAAAATTGTATTATAATAATTAAATGCTCAATTTTATAATTTTTTATAATACATAATATCTGTTATTAATTGTGGTTAATTAACCACAAAATAGATAATCGCAAACCAACAGCGATTATATAATTTTATTAAAGCGCTTCGTTTAAAAATTTTTATTAATAAAAATTACCAATTTTATCGCACCTGGACACTTACATCATTCGCAATTAAATAATAATAATGCCGATTTTACTAATCAAAGCAGTTTGGAAAAAGTCATTGTGTGCAGCCATAAAAAGCCCGATTCAAAATAAATAATTTTTTATCTCTCGTATTTGTAATTAAACGACCTCATTAATAATCGCTTGCGCCAATTAATGCCACAATCTGTGACATAACAGAATAAATGATTAAAACATACACCTAATTGTCTAAATCTTTATTTACTAAAAACCCGTTGACGTCCGTGAGTTTTTATTTCTGAAAAATAATCTAAGATAGATACGCACACACTGAAATTAATACATCGGGACACCGACTGTGTTCAAGTTAAAAATAGAATGTGAACGACGATAGTTAAATAAACATTAGAATTAATTTTCATAAATTCTTTAATAAAAAAAATTGATATAATTTGCTAAAAAAGCCAATCCGAGAAAGTGCTCTTTTAGAAAAAAAACTGTATTAAAGAAGACAACGAAGAAAATGTTTAAAACATGATAGTCAAAAAACGAAATACAGTAAAACGTCAATTATCCGGACCTCTGTTATTTTTTTCCTGTTAAAACAAGACGCTTTGTAATTGTGCTTAAAGCCGAGTGTGCACATTCGAGCTCAAAGTGGCACATTCCGCTCTCGGGAAAATAAAGCGCGCCGCTCCGCGTCGCGCTTCATTTGCCTCCCTCGCTCGGAAATGTGCCACTTTTCGCTCGAATGCGCACATCCTCGTACTTATTGATTTGTCTTAATTAATCTTTTCACTTTCAAATCAAAAAATTAAAAGTAAATATAAATTTTATGTTCAAGAAACGTATTTACCGTAGTAATGAGTGGAAGTGAGCGAAAAGATACGAGAATTTAGTAGGTGCGAGTGAGGGAAAACAATTAAATTATTTATTCAATTTTTTGAATAATTTATTAGCCAAAATTTTGTGAATGGCGCTTAAAATCGAGTGTGCACGTTCGAGCTCAAAGTGGCACATTCCGATCTCGGGAAAATGAAGCGCGCCGCTCCGCGTCGCGCTTCATTTGCCTCCCTCGCTCGGAAATGTGCCACTTTTCGCTCGAATGCGCACATCCTCGTGTTTATTATAATAGTATAATTTACCGTGCGCTCCTTCAAATCAAAATTTTTAATTTAATTTAGTAAATATCGATTTTAAATTCAAAAAACGTATTTACCATAGCAATGAGTGGAAGGGAGCGAAAAGATACGATAATCTTGTGAATGCAAGTGAGAGAAAACGATTAAAATTATTCAATTAATTTTTCGTGTAATTTATTGGTCTAAATTATTGCGAATCATTAAGAAATTTCCGTGAAATTAATTTGTATTTCAATAAGGATGCAAGAATAAAATTCTTGTTAGGTTTTCTTAATATTCGGTATCGTAATTGACACATGTCATTGGAATTTAGTACTCAAGAAAAGCCTCAATAGTTTATAAGTTGAAGAAAAAGTAAAGTTTTGGTATTTTTATTAATAAAAGTCTATTCTAATGCATAAATAGATATGTTTTACTTAAATCTATTCATTATTGGTTATTAAAATTCATTTCTTATCATTTAGGGTAGCGAGGGGGAATAGCGCTCACTGGGTAATGGCGCTCACCTCTGTAACTCTGTCAAAATAGAACGTAGCAACACGCCTAGTCGCGTAAAGCGCGAGGGCCTCTAACAAACAGCGTTGCAAAAGGGCCTTCAGCTCGCGGCATGCGACCGTGAAATACATTTCTTCGTTCACGGCCGCGCTGATCTAATTTTTGGTTAGGTGTTTTTTGTCGGTAAGTCCAAAACTTTAATGCTTATTTAATTATTAATTTTACTTTTCTGACAATAAAACTATTCTACTTTGTGAGAATGTAATCAATTTTCAACAATTGTGTATGATTTTTTTTTAATTTCAAATTAATTACAAAACGACCGTTTGGGGTTATACCGCTCATCTGAGCGCCATTACCAAAAAAGTTGTCGAGGAAAAGAAGAAAAAACATATGAAACAAAAATCTTACAAGAAAAAAATTTTACAAGAAAGATCTTCAGAGAGTGAAGATGAAGAGCACCTTTGCGACGATGACAGTGATGACGAAATTGATGTGAATGATGAAAATTATAACAAATGTGTTATTTGCGAAGAATTTGGAAAAAATAACGAGTTGTGGTATCGCTGCACCATCTGCGGACTGTGGGCTCATGCCATATGTTCAGGGTGGGATTCGCCAGATGAGTACATCTGTGATTGATGTGTCCAAAAATAAAATATTACTATTTTTAATTTGTCTTACCTCTAATAATAATAATATTTTTATATTATATTTAATTTAAATATATCTTACTTGTTAAATTCCAAAAAACATGTTTGAGCGGCATTACCCAAAGTCAGGGGCAATGCCGCTCAAACATGTTTTTTTTTTTAAATCTTGTCCTACTACTAGTAGGTCAAAGATATATCGTTTTTTTGTAAAATTGTTGATTACTCGATCATTAAAGATTTAGTTTCTTTTGTTAATTTTGATTTATAATAAATAATTAAAAAAACACACCATGTTTTCGTTAAGTGAACGCCATTCCCCCTCCCTACCCTAACTGTCATAAAGTACAATTTTGTGGATTTTATTTCATTTTATTTTCGGGGTATAGCAAACCCCACCTAGTATGGTATGTGACATTTAGTCACATAGTATGCGGAAGGTTAATAAAAATATTGATATAATTTGCTAAAAAAGCCAATCCAAGCAAATACTCTTTTAGAAAAAAAATTATTAAAGAAGACAACAAAAAAAATGTTTAAAACATGATAGTCAAAAAACGAAATAATTAAATCACATGTTTGGGGACCGATTTTTCACAATTTTAATGAACTTAATTTTTCATATTAACTAATCTCGGGAGCTATTTCAAATAAAACTAAATTGACCCATATAGCGCTTTGTAAATTAAGTTTTATTAAAACAGTAAACGTTCATTAATTTATTTATTGCATTATCGAAACGTGGTTTAAGTCGTATTATTAGATGCTGGTTAGTAAACTTTGAAAATATCCGGTTGATGTAACGACATTGAAATTTAATTGTTCAATAACTTACAACTCATCTTGTGGAAATGAAAAATTAACGAAACACATCATTTTCTCCGCGTTTAACAGAGAAATGGTAACAAATCAAACGTTCGCGTATCACTTGGCGCTTCATTTAGAAGAAATAATCTTAAAAATGTTTTGGCGATTGTCCATTGCTTTTATGAAAAATATTTTGAAAAATTTCCGAGAATGATAGCTGCTGTATATTATACATTTTTTAAATTTTAAGCAGTTTTTCGTAGTAAGTCACCTACTAAAGTTTTTATCATTTCGTGCGAAAAATTAATTAGATTAGCAGACTGACACATTTCAATTTTCTTTAATTCTAAAAATAAAAAAAATAAACCTTCAATCTTAATAGTTTGCGTTATGATTGAGAAATTGAATAAATCAATTGTTGACATTCAGTCAAACATCGGAACACATTTTTAACGATATTTTCTTCGGAAAAATTGCGAAAATTTGCGAAATCGAAGCATCGAGACAATATCGACGCATAAATCTTCCTCTATGATTCCAAAACCGCATTCTTGAATGAGTAACCCACTTATAAAAAGTCTAAAATACCTAACCGTACATCGACGCCTGGTACGGATTTGCACCTTGCTAAATATTACAAAATCCAACTTTTTCATTTATCACTCATATGAAAATTCCGTTGGAATACCTAAGATATGATTCAATCCGAATGTGTGTTTGTATTTTCAAGGCGCAAGTTTGGAATTAGACCGCATGTTACTACAATTACGTTATCGGAACTTCTATGGTATGTTTCGTGACGAAATTTTACGTCAGATATTGCGTACCATTTCGTCACGGAACCGTGAACTTAAAACGACCATTCATAGATGGCATACGCTTATCGTTCGTGAAATTCAAACAGCATTTTTCTGAAGTGGAAACATTCTCGGATATTTCGTCAATAATAAATGGATTTAGGTCAGGCGAATGTGCCTTGACTTTGAAAGTTTGTTATTGACACCTAATAATCGCATTAAGCTCTTCAATATATCATTTTCCGTGGGAAAATTTTCCGACGGTTTAACTTAGAATTGATCGGAAAATTAAATTGGAACTACCAGTTACAAAAATATTCATTCGTAATAATTTTGTTAGTTATATTGAAAAATTGTTAGTTATTAGTTCATTGATAATATTTCGAATCGCATGTTTATGTTAAAAATTCGTATGCATTAAAATAAGTTTCGCAAAATAAATGGGGATTTTGTAGAGAAAACTGCGCCTAGAATTAGACAACTATGACTACTCAAAAATAGCAGCAAATTACCAAATATTGTAATTAAAACACTTTTAATTATAGCTTTACTGTTTTTTTTATATTTATACCCAAAATTGATTTCCAATTGATTTTTTTTATTTAGTGATTAGAAGTTTTTCAGAAGTTTACATGCAAGTTATTATAACTCGAGTGATAATAGTACTAATTACAGTAAAACCTCGATAAGCCGAATTTTGGATAACTGAAACCTGTTTCCCTAGGACTTGCTTATTTTAACGTTAATATATTTATATCGATAACTCGAATTTTTGATAACTCGAATTATTTTTAGTTTCCCCTCAACTTCAACTTATCGAGGTTCGACTGTAATTAATAATTATTATAAATTTAAAAATTATGTATTTTTATAAAATAAAAATTGCTTTAACAGTATCATTTAATTTTCTAATTGTCGTTATCAAATATAAATTAATTTCTTAATGGTATGCATATCAGTTTTCCGTCGGAAGTATTCTTAAATTAATCATGTACACATTCATACGATATTAATTGAGCGATTTCGTTGAATTTATTGACCTATTTAGTAATTGCTCAATGAACATTGTGGTTACTTATACGAATTTTGAGAAAGGAAGAGCTAAAGTTCAACAATATGTTTTTTAATTGCCGTCAATGGATGCAAAAAAGAGGAAGTGACTGATTTAACATGTGGATCTTTTGACGCAATGAACGCAAAATATTGTTGTACCGATTAATCTTTAAATAGATCCGAATACAAGGATTTTCTCAGAAATTTCAGTGTTCGATTGCAGTTTGCGTATTTTGATAAATGAACGGCTGCATGCCTATACCATAATTAAAAATAGGTGGGAAAATTATTATCAACCCAGTATTTATACCTAAAATTTATTTAAGATAAAATTAAAGCTTTATTATTGTAATATACCTGAAGGGTAATAAGAAACTCTTCCCATAATTTAATCAAAAATAAAAAAATTAAAGTTACCTATTTATGTTTGAATAAACAGATATTTTCCTTGATCAAAATTTTCAAGAAATAAGATTTTCGTTTTGGCTATCCTAAACTACATTTTGTAGATCTTGTCACCGGCGTACTCAAAATTTTTCCACGATGAGGGGGACAAAAATAATTTAGTACAAGAAAAGTAATTTATATTTATCCCGGGGATGTGGCAAAAAAAAAGAAATATTTAAAATTATCAAGTCTCCCAACCGTAATAAATGAAAATTATTTTATCTTAAATAAAATATAACGGTTATAAGTATTTAAAACTTAATTTTTATTTATTAAAGGCAATCGTCAGTTGGAGGTTTTTAACTAATTAATTTTTCCCGACGCATAAATTTTTTTTAAAACAATTTTGCGCTTGGTTAAATGAGGCAGGGACAAGCGCCCCAATCTGCCCCACCTTAGGTACGTCCTTGGGTCTTGTTTGATTATAATTTAGTGGATTTCAATATTTAATTGATTTAACTCGATGTAATACGTTACACAATGTGTTTCAAATAAATATAAAAATAGTTTAAGAAGTTTTTAAGAGTAATTTAGATATATTAGTAACTTTATTATCTTTAATTTGCTTCAATCGCAAGATACGTTCTATTTCACTAATCAAGTTGCAGATACAAATGAATAAAAAGCTGTCTACCTTTTTTTCTCGAAACATTTCTTCTTTCTTTCAGAAACAAATATTCTTGATTATAATTAATGCTATTGGGAACAAATTGAAGCACAGATTCACCACACTAATGCAAACTGAAAACTGAATTATTTTCTATAAAAAAAACTGGTTTTGCTACTAAATGGTTTATTTTAATAATTCTAGAATGACTTTCTGTTTATCAAACCTTTGACGCAGACGAACTAAAAAGTTACAGCTGTGTTTTAAAGTAAACACTGTTCTTATCTCGCGTTAAAAAGTATTTCCCATCTAATTGAAATTATGATAGAGCTTATTGATGAAATCTTAATAATTACGAATGTGTTCTTCCCGCTCTTAAAATAAAAAAAAATGTGTTTAGATTTAGTTGTCATTTAAATGAGTGATTTTTAAACTTTTAAGTCTGAAAATTATTTAAAATATAAATAGTTGTTAGAGATTTGGTTCCTGGTGGAAATACGGTTATGTAACTTTTGATTTAGTAAATTTTACATTGATTAGTTATTGTGAATTGTTCTTAAAGCCGAGTGTGCACATTCGAGCTCAAAGTGGCACATTCCGATCTCGGGAAAATGAAGCGCGCCGCTCCGCGTCGCGCTTCATTTGCTTCCCTCGCTCGAAATGTGCCACTTTTCGCTCGAATGTGCACATCTTCGCATTTATTAAATTTATCTAGTTTATCTTTCGATATTTCCAATGAAAACTTTAAATGTACTTTAGTAGTTATCGATTTTATGTTTAAAAACGTATTTCTACTATAGCAATGAGCAAGAGCGAGCGAAAAGATAGGATAATTTCGTAAGTGTGAGTGAGAAGGAACAATTTTAACTAATTTTTGTTTATTGTATTGTGAATCATGCTTAAAACCGAGTGCGCACATTCGAGCTCAAAGTGGCACATTCCGATCTCGGAAAATGAAGCGCGCCGCTCCGCGTCGCGCTTCATTTGCTTCCCTCGCTCGGAAATGTGCCACTTTTCGCTCGAATGTGCACATCTTCTTATTTATTAAATTTATCTAGTTTATCTTTCGATATTTCCAATGAAAAATTTAAATGTACTTTAGTAATTATCGATTTTATGTTTAAAAACGTATTTTTACTATAGCAATGAGCAAGAGCGAGCGAAAAGATAAGATAATTTCGTAAGTGTGAGTGAGAAGGAACAATTTAAACTAATATTTGTTTATTTTATTGTAAATCATGCTTAAAACCGAGTGCGCACATTCGAGCTCAAAGTGGCACATTCCGATCTCGGGAAAATGAAGCGCGCCGCTCCGCGTCGCGCTTCATTTGCCTCCCTCGCTCGGAAATGTGCCACTTTTCGCTCGAATCTGCACATCCTCGTATCTATTGAATTGGTTTACACTAATTTTTGGATTTAAAAAGAAAAGAGTAGTGTCCAAACATTTTTATGTGCACATTCCAGCGAAAAGTGCACATTTTTTCGGGGCCAAATTGCACACTTGGTTTTCAACCAATTATCTACAATAAACAGTACACTTATCCCTCAATTTACACGCTACTCATTTTATACGGTTTATAAAAATAGAAATTCTAAAAATATTCAAGAATAAAAACTATTTAAAATATTATATGTGTATTTTTATTTATTTTTAAGGAAATTCGTTGGATGACACCAATACTATAGTAAAAAAAAAGAAATTCTTTCTATTTTTATACACGGAAAAAGTAATCCATCTAAAATACTGCTAAAACCCCATTTTGCAGTGAAGATAGGTTACTGAGAAAACTATAGATCGAAAAAAAATTAAATGTGCGTAATTCAGTCATTTTTCAATCATTTTAATGCAAAATAAAAGTAGATAATGCAAATATTACATTTTTATCAATTATCTATACCAACTTTTATATCATAAATAGATAATATTTTTTTTGATGAGAAGATGGACAAAAACATTAATTAGTTTCTAAAAGTAACTGAACAATTTATTTATATGTATTGTGCTTTATTATCGATTCACACGGTTTTCAATACCAAAAATTATGGATATCTGCGGAACCTATCTACTCTGTAAATCGAGAAATTCTTTAAAGAGAGGCGCAGCAACTTAAAGTTTGGACACCACTGAATTGAGCCATTGTTTGAAAGCATCGGATTTTGCTTAAAATTAAAAGATTTATATAAGTTGTTCGATTTCCTAAATGATCAAGTTTATTAAAAAAATTTAAAAGCTGTTCTTCACTTAATTAGGTTTCAATTTGACTCCACGGATGCATCTAGATCATGAAACCTACAAAAAATGACAACCAGGATATAGGTAAATATCACATTGTCTGACTCAATACAAAAATTATTTGCGTAAGTAAATAATAAGAATTAATCAGCTATAAATCATCGGCTTTTAGGAACTTTCCCATTTTGCACGTATTGGCGCCTTTTAATGTAGATAGAGGCGTCTAAAATGACTGTACCAAATTTAACACATGTGCAGAATAACGGAAAAAATTTGACTTAATCGGAATGAAGGGTGGGCGTAGATTTCGTTTCTTTTATTCGTAGTCAATTTGCATAATTAATATTGCTAAGTGGAGAAAAGACATGCTTTTCTAAAAAAGTGACCCTGAGCATAAACATATTTCTTCTTAGAAGAACTATGACCAATTGATTATCAAAAGCTTTGTCCTAAATTTTTTAAGGATTAAATTAAAAAGGTAACACCCACAATAAAAGTGCGTAACATGAAGAAAAAAAATTCACCTAAACGCGTTTTTAGTTAAATAGAAAAGTTGTAGGACTGTAATACTCAGTCGTTTTGTTGAATCTATGGCTATCACTTAGAATTATACATTTCAATAAATATGGCCAATCAAAAATAAAGCATCGATATTTTATACTTTGTATATTATTATTTTTATTAATCATAGAAAGATAGTATTTAATTTTTAAATGGTTATTGAACTTATTTGAAGTATTCTTATCTAAGCATGGTTTATGGAGCAACTAAAAGTGGCCCTGAGTTTCAGACAATGTTTATTTGCACCATAAAACATGTGTAATGTTAACACGTAACGCAGTCGTGCATGAAACAAATAAATTTCTTAATAGCTATTCATAAACAAAGTACGTACATATGAATATTCTAGTTTTGGACTTTTTCAAAAAATAATTAAATAACTCCGTAATGAATAGCTTATAGAACTGTAACGAAGTAAAAAAATTAATAATTCCATACATAATTCCTTCTAGAACAGTCTTCAAAATTTTAAAGCAGAGATTCTCCTAAACCCAAAATATTAGGTATTTATGGTTCGCTTAAAATTTTTAAATTCTAAAGTAGCTCCGGTCAAGTTGAAGGTTGAGCACCTCTGCTTTAAAACATTAAGCCAGGGGTTCCGAATATTTTTAAACACTAGCGTCGATTTTAAAATATTTATAAACCGATTGGCATACCATAATTTAAAATCAAAATACTAAAAAAAAATATTAATGGATACAAGTGAAAAAAAATTAAACAATATTTCTTAAATAGCCGTGGCGGGCACGTTTGTGCCGGTGTGCATAAGGTTGGGAACCCTTGATAAAAGAAAAATTCAAATATAGAACTTGTCATTCCTAAAAAAGCAATTTACAATATTTATTGATTCTAAAACTGTGTTTTAATAATAAATTACAGTCGAATCTCGATAAGTCGAAGTTGACGGGAAACTAAAAATAATTCGAGTTATCAAAAATTTGACTTATCGAGGTTGGACTGTATAATATAATTGTTTAATCATTAGTTTAGAGAAAAGCAATAAAAAAAAATCATGATCTTTAATTTAATAAACATCCATATTAAAAGAAGCCTTAATTACTTAAATATCTTTTATAAATTGAAATACAGTGGAACCTCGATAACTCGTACCTCGTTAAGTCGTAATTTTTAATAAAACAGAAAAATAATCCATTCTCTTCCGCTAAAGCCCTAAAAACGCTATATCTGAAATTATTTAGACTCTGTAACTCGAATAAAATGTTATATACACATGAGGTACAATTAATACATATTTATATTCTATAAATCGAAAATCAAAAGGCAGATTCGTTGTGTAGAAGTTTGTAAAGTAATGACATCACAATTTGAATTCCCCTAATTGAAAATACTCGCTAAGCTGAGAACTCATTAACGCAAAATTTATAGCATATCCCTTAAAATTCGAGGTTCTACTGTATTTAATTAAATATCCAAGTACGCATAGCTAACCGTACCAAATTATTACCAACAATTTTTAAAAACTATGATATTACTTAATATTTTCGATGGTCAAATAATTTGCTGTAGCCAGACGATACAAAATTGTCATTCAGTTTTAAAAATAGTCGATCGTAATCTAAAATTACGTTGAACTCGTACAATGCACATTTTTTATTAGTTTTGCTTTTAATGTGGCGGAATGCCTTACTACGTACAGTTCCGTACGTAATGCAAATTAAAAAGTTTGCGTGAACTGGATAAATGCAAGTAACCTTTTATGACTAACCCCGCGCATTCCTGGCGTGACCCGTTTTATGTAATCATATCAACGACCAACCGAGAACGAAGCAAGTGTACTATAAATACTAAGGGTTAAAAATACTCTGTCAAGTAGTACTATTTCTAATACCATCGACCCACGCGAACGTCGCCCAAATCCCACAAAAAAATTTGCATACAAGAATTACTCGGACATCCAATTTTGTATAAACTACAAGAAAGTTGAATGTTCTATTTGCAAATCAACGCCAACAAAAATAGTTACAATTTATATAAATAGTAGAATTAAATAAATGTTTTTTTAAGATTTCCAGCTTTTACATGGTTGATATTTGTTTTTAAATTAAAACCTACATTTGTAAGCATGCATTAAAATGGACGTTCTGCAAGTTTTATTTCCATTTTAATTAATAAAACTCTATAACTAACATAATACGACAAGAAAGAATATTTTGGAAAAAAAAGTAGACAACATAGGCACACCAAAATGAAAAATTATTATTAATATGATTGAATCTGAATGCCAGTGTGCAAAAGCTTCTGAACGTACTTCATTCAGCATTTTAAAACTCTAAAAAAATGCAAAATGTGTTTTACTAAAGAAAAGAATATGCGTTCTGTCTTAAAACTTCTTTACTACGCCACTGAAGTGGTGCTCCAGATATAAAGAAAAGAACACTCTATTTATACAAAGCTGAAACCTTCAAAGGGCGTCGGAAAGTCAAACGTGAATTGATTTTTCCCTTTGCCCTTTTCAGGTTACATTCTGTTAACGCAAACAATTCTTAGCCTTAAGACCTTAATTGTTAGAATAAACATAAGGAGTACTTAATTGAATGTTATGTCCCAATACGGATTTAATCAAATACAATTTTTAAGTAAATTCATCCCAAGACATTTACAAAATATTTTTATTTATGTACAATTTTGTTTTTCTTTTCCGATTTTTGCAACTCAAAAAATTAAGAGGATGTTTTATAGATTTAAAATTTAGATTTTTAAGGCCCACACAAAATAACTAAGACATTTTGGTACTCAAATTAAAAATAACGTTAAAATCAAGATACCTAATAATGCAATATATACTGTATCTTAAAATGCTCTAAAGCAGTGTTTCACAATCTTTTTTTTAACATGCTCCACGTAAGTCATTCTAAATTTTAAATGCCCCCTATATAACATAAATATTTTTGAAGTTATACTTTTTTTGGCGTTTTGAGAGTAAAATATTAGCACTGCTAACGAAAATTCGACAGTTGAAGTAACAAAGTAAATTAATACTTGTGAATGAGGCTTAAAACCGAGTGTGCACGTTCGAGCTCAAAGTGGCACATTCCGATCTCGGGAAAATGAAGCGCGCCGCTCCGCGTCGCGCTTCATTTGCCTCCCTCGCTCGAAAATGTGCCACTTTTCGCTCGAACGCGCACATCCTCTTATTTATTAAACTTATCTTTGCACGTGGTTATATTTAATTTAGTTACACCAAAGAAGTATAACTTCTAATGCGCGTACATAAGTACACGCACCGAATTTTTTAATTTTGTATTTAAAAATTGAATTATTCTATATATGAAGCCTAATTAAACCTTGTTCAACACACAAGATTTAGGTTTTAGAAAAAATCGCTATTAAATTATTAAGAAAAAAACAATAAATAAATTTTCAACACATATAATAAGGTAGATAACTAAAAATCAAGTAAGTTTTCAAATTGAATAATGATATTGCCCCCCTAAACCTTTAAATTGTCCCCATGTGGGTCGTGGGACCCACGTTGGGAAACACTGTTCTAAAGCAATTTCTAATGTAATTTTCCGATTATTCTAATTTCTTCGAAGTTGGATGCCTTGAAAATAATATTACTGAAACACTTATTTGTATATTGTTAGGCAATTAATATTTCACAAAAGTGGAAAAAGAAGTGGGCTGAAAAAGTAGTGTTATTACCTAAAATGAAGATGTGTTAATTTTAAAGGTCTATTTAACGTAAATGGGTTGATTATAAAAACCTGTTCCGCAAAATTTTGCTCAAAATAAGTACCTATATCTTTTAAAAATTATGTGAAAATTGATGTTAATTTTCTTACAAATTAGGCATTTAACAATAAAATCGATGATCAAGATTTTCATAATAGACATGTATAAATATACTTATTCGATTGACAATTAAAGTATTAAGACAAACTGCACGAATATCACCACTTCTATACTATACAATATTTATAAAATTGAAATATAAAGTTGTGGTAGATTTTCTTTTACATTACATTATATTATATGTAATTGTTAATTTATAAACTATTTTTTTTACATACAGCAAGGTCTCGTTTAATTTTTCTTTGGTCAACGTTGATTCAATATAAGGGGGTCTGTTCCAAGCTTCGAATCAGCTCAAAATTTACGTTTATTCAATTGTTTAGTTTAGCGTTAGACCGTATCCCACGCGTTAAGCGGGATCTTACTGTATGAATCTATGTATTAGTTTCAATAAATTTAAAATGACTTTAAATAATGTTTCTCTAATTTTATATATCTGTTATACATATGTATACAGACTTGAAACTCCACATTCATCCTTTTGCAATATACCTTTTTTGCTATGTAACGTCACTCTATTGCAAAAAAAATATTCAACCTCTAGTAAGCAATTCTTGATTTGTAAAAGGATGAAGTTGACTTATAAAAGGGCGAAATCAATTTACAAAAAAGCGAATCTGGAGTGTAAAATTTTCAAAACAAATAAGATGGAATTTTTTTAAACTGTATGTACAGTGAAACGTGGTTTAGTGGGCCCTAGTTAAGTGGGAAAACCTCTACTATTCAGATACATTGAAATCACTCTATTATGTATTTTAAATCTGGCTATTTGGGAAACTGAGTCTACGGAAAACCTCTTTAAGTGAGAAAAAACATTAGGCACCATGAGATCCCAGTTATCCAGGGTTCACTGCAGTAGAAAGGCGCACTTAGACAATAGCGTCCACTATAACTAAAGGTACAGTAGCTTCGATAAAACGTTTCTTAATTTCCAAAAATAATAAAATATAATTATGAACTAAAAAAGCAATTTTGCTATACTCTACATTTTTTCCTTGAAGCTCACCGAACAATTGACCTCAAAATCGTAAAAAAAGGGAGGAATTCGTCTCATTAAGCGCTTTGAGTTAGTGGCGCCTAGCAGACTAAATCGATAACGTATTAACAGCTTTCCCGCAAAACAAATCAATTATGGCACTTTTACGGTATTCCTGTTTTTACGTAAGACATTATTAAACAAATAATAATTGTTTGCATCTCCATAATGCACACGTGATAAGCGCGACCTTCAGGTAATGGTTTTATGATTCAAGATTTATGCTACGCTACTCCACAACGTGAATATTACAGTTTCATAATGTTCATCAGAAGTTATTAGGGTCTTCTTAGAAAACGAGTTGATTTCATAATTAATTCGTTTTCTAGACCGAGTGTCTGGAAGTTGTAAGAATAATGGCAACCTTCTCCAGGTGTATCAGCAACTTTCTAGTTGTACGTGGAGCTCCGCTCACTCGAAATTGATTAATATTTTATAAACTGACATAGTTAGGCTCTGACATCATTTTAATAATTTTAATATGTAATAAAGTTGTAATTATTTTATAAATCTTGCGGGGAGCCGTTCAATTAAAGATCGAGAAAATAAATAAACAGACTCACCTCTAAGCGATAATTCTCGACAATTAGAAGCGAGGTGTTCGAAAATAACCACGCTATTATTTATAATCGACACGACAAAATCTTTAGAAACTTCCGCTTCGAATACGAACCGAGAACTGAAACTCGGCGCACGTAGCAAAGTAAAAAGTTATGCTCGGTTACCTGTTATCGACGGAATGGAAATTTCAATTATCGTGCGATTGTAAATGTAAACAAACAGGAGTTTTGAGATAAACTATGTTGACAATTTGGTCGGCCGCTTGTCGAGCAAATGCGAAATCTGCAATGTGACGTAGCAGTGACGGTACGGTACGTGGCTTCGTCGATATATTCGGACAAGAACTGACTCTAGCTTTGATGTACCTGTTACGTAATTTCGGTGGCGTCGGCGGCATAGGCCTTGGCTGTTTGTACAAACTATTTGGAGTGTTATGAAGGCCGCGCTAACGAATTAACTAATTATCTTTCAATTGCGATTATTAAACCTGGGCTTTCGCTCACATTTTTAAGCGTTTCATTGTGCCTTTATTCACAGTTGCCATGTTGAATGTTTATATTTATAAAAACGTGGGTGTTCAGCATTACAAATTAGATGGGCCTTGAACCTCGTAGGAATCGGTACTAACCTACACATATAATTAATAAATTAATAAAATTAGATTTGCTCAACCGGCTCGCCGAATAAGTGATTGGATGAAGGTTTGTTCGAATTCGAACTTACATCAGTAATTTTGGGATGAGAGCTAATTAAAGATTGAACAGTTTGCATCCAGTACTATTAATAGATCGATATGCTGGCAAATTTATTTAACCAATACAGAAATAGAGTATAGAATTTTAAGTAGTGAATACCCATACATAGTGATCTACCTCAAAAGTTCAAAGGTTTAGAAAACAGGATACATTTTTTTTGTGAAACACCCACTTTTGGATTATCTCTATTTATTTATTTGAAGTGGTGTGGTCAAAAGTTCGAAAGATTTAGTCAACTTTTGAAGTTAAAACAAATAGAAAATTGAGAATAAGAAAAAAACCGATTACACTGGCACACAAAAAAAGAAAAGTGATCAGTACTTTTGACCAGGCCCACCTAGGGTTATGTATGTATTTCGATGCCCTGAATCCGAATTTGAGGTCGGTTTAAACCATATATCTCCAAAATTTTGAGTAAATTGCAAAAAACCACTAAAATTGCAGTTATGAAAATGAAGAAAATTTGATTAAACTAGATCAAATCTTCCTTATATGTATATTTTGATGAGATGAATCCAAATTCAGAATCTCTTAATCTCGATCATTCATATATTTATCCCGAATTGTAAAAAATAGTAAAAATGTAGTAGGACATAGCCAAAAATATCACGAGCACACAAAAAAAAGTGGTCAGTACTTTTGACCAGATCCACCTAGGGTTATGTATTTCGATGCGCTAAATTCAAATCCGAAGTTTGATTGGCCCGTACACTCCAAAAATTTTGAGTAAATTGCAAAAAATTGCTTCAATTGGCTAAAAATTGTAGTTTTTTGCAATTTACTCAATATTTTAGAGGTATATTGGGTAAACCGACCTCAAATTCAGATTTAGGGCATCGAAATACATAACCCTAGGTGGGGCTGGTCAAATGTACTCACCACTTTTCTTTTTTTGTGTGCCAATGTTATTGATGTAGATTTTAAGAAGTCAACAGGTCGAAAATAAGTAGGCGATTTTTATTTTGAAAAACTAATCAGTTTATGGTGATTAATTATTTTTTTGCGTGTTTGTATTACGTGTAGTTTTAATTTTTGCAGCTTTTTTTGAAAGTCTTTTTATTGCTTTTAGAAAATTTAATTGCCGATTTAATATTCTCTTACAGCTAAGTCCAATCTGAAAATTACAATTATTAATAAGAGCTGTAATGGAAATAATGAAAGGGCTCTACTTATGTTTGATTAAAATTTTAATAAACAGTATGTGGGTCACTGTGATTTGAATAAAAGGTGTAGGAAAACGGATTACTTAATCAATACCTTTGCGTGATGGTAAATTCAGAATTTGTGGTACGATTCCTATTATAATGTTTTTCAGCTGAACACCAATTCATTCATTCTTTATATTGTATTATTTTTGTTTACTAAAAAAAGTTTTTTTGGCATAAACTTTGAATGAATATAAAACTACATAACTGTTGGTTTACTAATAGTAAGTACTACCAGGGATGCCAAATTTTGACCCGAATTCAATACGATTTGTAGTACATGTATGACTTGTCTAATAAAAATAATGTATGAATATAAAATAGGCACCTTTATTTATGAAGTAATGAATTAAAATCGTTTTTGTATTAACATTTTAACAATTAGTTTAAAAAAATTAAATTGTTAAGTTTGTCAAAAATGAAACGGGTGGTAGTTTATTCTCACAATAACAATGATACCAACATTTTAAAACCATATTGAGAATCTATTCTGTAGAATAATGAAGAAAATAAACAGTATATATACGAGAAACGAATTAAAATAAAAAAATTAAAATAATTCTCCGAGTAAAAATGCTGCAGACCCCGAACGCACCCACAGCAGACACGCACGCACTTTAGAAGGCCCACAGCGCCCACAGCAGGCACACACGCTATAATTCAGTAAAATAAAAATGCATTGCTTCTGAGAAAAGTGCGCTGTGTCTGCTGTGGGCGCCCTATAGGCTTATGAATGTTTAGAGCTCAAAATTTCATAACCTTAAAATGCTGATAATTTATACCTGTGTATGAGTGGACAATTTTGAATAAATTTCAGTGTGCGTGTCCGTGAGTGCTTAAACGTCCGCCATGCGTGCCTGCTGTGGGCCTATCAAAATTTGTTAATAACACTACTATTTATACTTTTATACGTACTACTATTTATACTGTTTATTTGTAATTTTTCATGAAAAATTGTTTCCGCTAAACAAAAATTTAATATAGTATAAAAAACACCACATTTAGATATTTTTGGATTAAAATTATGAATCAAAATCTAAATTTACTCCAAAATTACTTCGCTGAAAAAAAAACTCCTTGTTTGCCCAGTACTCGAAGTGGCTTTTTAATTCAGGAACTCCGAGTGATGAATTAAAAATTTAATATCAATTTTTTACAGTGTACCTCCATAATAAATTTTTAAATTGATGGCTCTATTAATATATTTAAAAATTTAATCTAAAGACATTGGGTATTATTTTTACTGTGAGATTTAATTACGAACCACTGTACCGTTTTTAATAAGAATTTCGATAAAATTTAATTTTAGTAATAAACCATTAGTACTAGCAATAAAATAAAATTTTGATAAATTATATTAAATATGTATAATATTATTTCCCTTAACCTTCCGCATACTAGGTGACTAAATGTCACATGCCATACTAATTAATTGAATAATTTTAATCGTTCCCTCTCACTTGCATTGACAAGATTATCGTATCTTCTCGCTCCCTTCCACTCATTGCTATGGTAAATACGTTTTTCAAATATAAAATCGATATTTACTAAATTAAATTAAAATTTTTGATTTGAAGGAGCGCACGGTAAATTATACTAATGTAATAAACACGAGGATGTGCGCATTCGAGCGAAAAGTGGCACATTTCTGAGCGAGGGAAGCAAATGAAGCGCGACGCGGAGCGGCGCGCTTCATTTTCCCGAGATCGGAATGTGCCACTTTGAGCTCGAATGTGCACACTCGGTTTTAAGCACCATTCACAATAATTTAGGTCGAACAATTAATTAAAAAATTTTAATCGTTCCCTCTCACTTGCACTTACGAGATTCTTGTATCTTTTCGCTCCCTTCCACTCATTGCTATGGTAAATACATTTCTTGAACATAAAATCGATGTTTACTAAACTAAATTAATTATTCTCGTTTGAAAGAGCGTAGGATAAAGTAGACAAACTTAATAAACACAAAGATGTGCGCATTCGAGCGAAAAGTGGCACATTTCCGAGCGAGGGAGGCAAATGAAGCGCGACGCGGAGCGGCGCGCTTCATTTTCCCGAGATCGGAATGTGCCACTTTGAGCTCGAATGTGCACACTCGGTTTTAAGCACCATTCACAATCATTTAAGCCGAAAAATTAATTAAGCAATTTTAATCGTTCCTCTCACTTGCACTTACGAGATTCTTGTATCTTTTCGCTTCCTTCCACTCATTGCTATGGTAAATACATTTCTTGAACATAAAATCGATGTTTACTAAACTAAATTAATTATTCTCGTTTGAAAGAGCGTAGGATAAAGTAGACAAACTTAATAAACACGAAGATTATTATTTTTCCTTTGACTAATATCTAATAATTGAAATGTATTTGTAACGTTTAGAGTCGTATTGTTATCATATGACAGAAGTTAAGGTTTAAGTGGCCGTTTGGAATGGTATATGCTGGAACTATGCCAGACATTTCATAAAGCTACATCAGTTTTCATTGTATTACCCATAGTTTAATGCCATAATAAAAGTCATTCATGGTGTTGAGTTTACTGGTATATTAACTAACCATTCTATACTAATGACTCCTGTCATCGTGATTGCTGTTAATTTGAAAAATAAATAACTGGTAGGAATTTGTTTGATGCGGTGCAGCGGGTCGTAAACACTGACGACCGTTGTAAATCTACGATAACTTACATTTCTATCGCATAAGGACAAGCCTGACGCTTTTATGTTTTTCTGCGAAAACTGTTATATCTAATGATCGTTCTCGATATTAAAACGAAATTATTTTGCTCTACTATTTTTCCCGAGTGCGGCCAGTCTGACAATTAAATATTCATTTTTGGTAGGAAAACTGACCACGAAGAATCAAAAATAAATTTAGAAAATAGTCAAATTTCACTTACCAAAAAATGGAAATTGCCATTAAATTAAATGCAAAAGGTAAAAATCGCACACGCTTTAGTTTTTCCTTCTGCGGCAGTTCGACCAAACGCGCTGCACGATAGACGGAAATTTGTCGACTACCAACAACGCATTCACGAGTTTACTTTCAAGTTTATATTTAGGTTTCCAAGAGTTCTAAAGCTTATTCGAGGAATTTCGCAAAACTTCCAAGAAAACTGTTACTCGACTTCATAGAATATTCCGACCATTTATTATGAGAAACCAGTAGAATAGGCGAAGGCGGTGGTAGTTGGATAATCTGCCGCAGTTGCTATTAATAATCACTTCTGACCGTGAGACGTGTAAATTAATGTTTAGATTAAAATCCTACCTGTTCTTTCGAATTAAGCTATTGGGTATTTTTATTTAACTCTTTTTAACCGGAATTACTTCTATTGTGGTTTTCAACTTGAAGCTGCTTTTTGAACATTTTCAATTAGGTACGGTTCTATTGATTAATTTGCGGTTTTTTCGATGTAAACAAAAATTGATTTTTAAAGACATAAAACTGTATTGAACCATTTTTGTATAATTAAGTTTTAATAATTTCGGTTTATTTGACTCTTAACCTTCTGTGTACGAGGTGGGGTATAACTAAAATGCCCAATTTTTTTCGTTAAAACGGGACGTTTGGTAATGGAGCTTAAAACCGAGTGTGCGCATTCGAGCTCAAAGTGGCACATTCCGATCTCGGAAAAATGAAGCTCGCCGCTCCGCGTCGCGCTTCATTTGCCTCCCTCGCTCGGAAATGTGCCACTTTTCGCTCGAATGCGCACATCTTCGTGTTTATTAAGTTTGTCTACTTTGTCCTACGCCCTTTCAAATGAAAATAACTAATTTAGTTTTGTCAATATCAATTTTATGTTCAAGAAATGTATTTACCATAGCAATGAGTGGAAGGGAGCGAAAAGATACAATAATCTCGTAAGTGCAAGTGAGAGGGAATTTGTATTTGAATAAGGAGACAAGAATGAAATTTTTGTTAGGATTTCTTAATATTCGATATCGTAATTGACACGTGCCTTTGGAATTTAACACTCAAGTAAAGACTCAATAGTTTAAAAATTGAAAAAAAAGTTAAATTTTTGTATTTTTATTAATAAAGGTCTATTACAATTCATCATTAAATATGTTTTAATAAAACATATTCATTATTGGTTATTAAAATATATTTCTTATCATTTAACTGTCATAAAGTATAATTTTGTGGATTTTATTTTCGGGGTATGGCAAACCCCACCTGGTATGGCATGTTACCTTTAGTAACCTAGTATGCGGAGGGTTAATTTAAAAATATTGTTAGACAATTGTATAATGTTGAAGTCAGAAAAATATAATACGTATATTCTGGCAAAATATATAAGGTTCCTATTTAAAATAACAAAATTGGTGCCGAAATATGGACAAATAATAGCCTAAATTTTTTTCAAGTTTACCATCATAAAGAGCCCAAAAAAAGTGCATTAAAAATGTTATGGAATGAATCTATCTCAACTGATAAAAAAGTGAATAATTAAAATTTATGTAAAAATAATAGTTTTGGTTCTTTTGTAAATAACTCCATAATTATTTTAATTATGTCCCAAAAATTATACGTTTTTGAGATCAGAAAACAATAAGCTTTTCAAATTTGTCCAAGTTAAATAAGGTCCTTATTTAAAAGTCGGTGCCGAAATAGAAACGAATAATGGCACAAATTTTTACAGAGTAGAAAAAAGTATCGCAAGAATGTTTTTAGAGAACTAATTTATCTCGACTAATAATAAAAACTATTTTTGCTGAAAAACTCTTAATTTGGGTGGAAACTCATTTACATATAAGAATGGTTTTTGTTAAATATCTTAGCGTTTTTAAAGATGTCACCAGACTGTTTGGTATTGTTAGAATTGTAATAATATAGGATTATTAATGGTCACAAAAGAAAATACAGCGCTTGTTTGATTAAACGAAGTTGATGCCAATACCGGTGCAATTGGGACTCCAGTATAAAATCGAATAGAAAAAAGTTCTTTAAGAAAGTGTGTTTAAATTGAATTTATTTTATTAATAAACAAATTTCCAGCAATTTATAGTTATTCAAATGTATGAATGTTAATTTTGGTACATCTTTCCTCCAATTTGCACGTAAGATCGGTTTCTATAACTTAATTTAGTCAGTTGTTTCGTTAAATTTATTTATTTCGACGTAAAACAGCATAAAAAATGTGAGTTCATTTATCAAATAACAATTCGATCAAAGAATACCTTAATAATAATGAAATATATTGTATTTAAAATGAAAATCTTTCACTTAAAATTAAATAACAACTTTATAAATCCAAAGAAAAATTTTAACCATTTTAAACGTATAAACAATTACTGTTTTTGCAATAACTAGATTCGAGCCTAACTTTAAAATTATTTAGTACCCATTTAGTGTTTATTCACTTGTCGAATACTAATGTATTAATTTTGACCATATCTTACTTTTGCCCATAGTGTTGGGATTATATAATATATAAGAAATATTCAGGCATGAATGTTTTAAAATATGTAAAAAAAGTTTAGATCCGACCATATCAAATCAAATCTGATCCTTCAGATCTGGTCAGATCTTTAAATTGTCTCTATCTGAGAAGATCTGAGTAGATATAGGTAATCAGGTATGACCAGACATAGTCTAAAGTTAAAATAGATTAGATGAAACCAGATCTGAGCAGATCTTTAAATTCTCCTTCTCTCATTAGAAATAAGCAGATCTGTACGATTTGAAAAATTAAGTTTTTTCAGATATGACTATAGCTAGTGATGAGCAAAATTGGGCTTGTTCTTGCAGTCTTGGTCTTGTTCTTGCATTTTTGCAAGACCAAGACCAAGGCCAAGATTGTCTTTATGCTAGCAAGACTTGGTCTTGTTCTTGTTTTGCTCATCATTAACTATAGCCAAGCAGGCATTACTAGATCTGATCAGATATGACGAGATCTGGTGTTGCCTGCCCAGATATAATCAGTTCTGATCACATCAACGTTAAAAAAACAATTTGGTCTGAGAAGATATAATTATTTATGGTCAGATCTAAACTTTTTTCCCGGAAAGTGCACTTTGCATATTTGGCATGATCTTTTTGAGCTCCAACAAGCGATAACAGACTATGTCAAACCCTAACTTACAATTAGACTAAAAATTATACTTATACAGGATCAATCTGGTATTCTATTGCAGACAAATTAATAATTAAAACTTGCTTGGAATTAATTTTTATTCATCGGTATCATTTAATAACGGACACCGAACATAACTTGGACATTAATAAAAAAAGGTTGGCATTGCCAGAGGTATTATGACTAAAGATTTAGATTACTGCAATTTTAATTATCTAAATGCGAACATGGGAGTTTCTTTGTCGAGTGGCGGCGGATAAAAAGCAAAAGCAATATAAAAAGCTTATTTATTATAATTTCATGTCTATTGGCAAACCGTTAGGTCGAATTATAGCATTGTTAGAAGCATCATAAAATTCAGAGTTAACAACATTAAACCAGTTTACTTGATGAATTAGATAGCCACCTGTAAACAACCGTCTGAGTAATTGCGTTACTTAGCCAAGATAATTACTAGTAGTGTTTCCGTCGATTACATCATGATGAATCTGGAATCAAATCTGAAGCAACATAATGAATCATGTTTTTGCAAGTGCAAGCATAAGCTACGATGGCGGCCAAGTATGTCGCTGCGACGTGAAGCTCCGTCACTACGTGTGCGGCGACTCCGCTTCGTTACCAGCGGCATCCTAGGACATTGTTCACATTCTCTGGATATTACACAATTGCATCGCCTCTTTTTACTTGTATGATGAGTCGAAAATATTTCCACTAGAATATTCTCTAGGGAAAAATATTAGCCGTGTTTTTCCGATATGACAATTTTCCATTACCGGCCCGTTTCAATGAGAAAACACTGATAGCTTTTCTATGGTACACTAATTTCCTACATTAGTGACATTTTTAAAACGTGTTTCATATTATTTTATTAATTTTGATGGTCGCGTGGTACGGGGAGTCAGCGACACACCGAAAACGATTCATTTAATAATTGCAAGGTTTTAATCTATTTAAATGGACGTAACAAATATTGACATACAGTAAAACCTCAATTAGCCGGACCTCAGTTAAACGGATTCGCGATTATCCGGATTGTCAACCGCATTCGGATTCGTTGCGCAAATTAAACCTCGGTATTTCCTACTAATTATTTTATTATTTTATTTTGTATTTCGCCCTAAACGGTGTTTTTTTGGCTTAGTTGATTTTAAGATAATGTGCGACTGTTTTATTTAGTGATTAATATTTGTTGCGTTTTATGTAAACATATACCTAACAATTTGACCAACTTTTTCCCTGTTAAAACGGGACGTTTCGTAATCGTGCTTAAAATGGAGTGTGCACATTCGAGCTCAAAGTGGCACATTCCGATCTCGGGAAAATGAAGCGCGCCGCTCCGCGTCGCGCCTCATTTGCCTCCCTCGCTCGGAAATGTGCCACTTTTCGCTCGAATGCGCACATCTTCGTATTTATCGGATTTGCCTATATTATTATTTTATTCTTCAATTCAAAAAATTAAAAGTCGAATAAATTACATCTATTTTTTGTTTGAAAAAGGTTAGATATTTTATCTCTTTTGATAAGTTATCATGGTGCTCTTCGCACGACTAATTGTAGCGAGTTCGATAAAAATATTTTCAGATGTTTTCAAATGTTTACTAATTCGCATTTTTGATTAAATAAAATTGTATATGATTCAAATTTTCTGAAGTGAGCCACTAGAACTCAACTAGTTGATTTTTATATCAACTTTTGCAGATTGTTGAAGGTTTATATGTTAAAATTAATGTCTCCAAATATTTTTGAGTAATTTTCATTTGTGTAAAAATTATAAAAAAATTAGTTTTAAGACACATTTTGTATACAATGTTGTAATTAGACTTCATTTATGGATTAATTCAATTTTTAAATATAAAAAAATATTTATATGTTACATAAGGGGTGCATCAAAATTTTAGAATGACTTGGGTGGGGTATGTTAAAAAAAAAGTTGGAAATAAAAGTTAAAATTCGGAAAAAATTATAGTATTTTTTTTCATGTACGATAAAGTCTCCCATCTAGTCTAGTTTAAAAGTACTAAAGGGTATTTCCATAATTTTTGACCCCCGATTGACAAAAACTCTAGTTTAACTCTAGTTTAAAAATCGCTACAACTTGTACAATTTATGTATGGCTACAGAAGATTTGGGGGTGGATATTAGGTACTTGGTCATTTTTCCCTACTAGTCATGGAAAAGGCGCTGTCGATGGCATTGGTGCAGTTGTTATGAGAACATTGTGAACTTCAGTTAATGCTCGAGAAACTATTCTTAACACACCACGAGATTGTTTCGAATTTTTAAACAAGAAGAGATTAGAGAACGTCAAAATTTTTTATCTATCAAACAAAGAAATTACAAAATACCAACAGCTGCTGGATAACACGATGGGAGAACATAAAACCCATCAAAAATCTACAAGGGAAGCACCATTTCAAAAAAGCTTATGATACAGCAAATTGCATCTATGGTGGTCGTACGGTTAGTTCCAAATTAAAAAAAACATGTCTTAAATTCTGATTTTGGTCTCTTTTATTCATAGCTAACTTTAATAAAATGATTTTGATTAAAACAGATCTTTTTTCTCACTTGAAAACTTGTAAATTCATATAGTGTCGCGCCCGTTACAAAAAGTTGTTGCACCCGTTACATTTTTATATGAAATTAAAAAATTCCTAACAAAATATATGTGATTTTTAAGTATGCAGTTATGTGAGAGCACTATTAGAGTCTTATTTAAAAAATTATTACTGGTTACTTTTATCCAAAATTTTATAAGATCAACATTCAAAATCAACAGCACCGCATTTGTCCATTTTCTAATGTCGCACCCGTTACGCGATTCAGATCAATGTATAATAATTTTAACAATAGATTTTAAAAAGATTTTTTTTGAATCAAATATCTAATTTTGTATACAATTTTTGTTCACGAATAATTTTCGATAATATTGAGTCAGACATATAAAGATCTTTAATAATCATAGTGTCATTGTCGCACCCGTTACAATGGAAATACCCTAAATTAGAAATGTGGTTTTTGGTAAAAATACTGTACTGTAATTTTTAATTAAAAGAAAAGCGAGAAGTGGTACATTTAGTTCAGTTTGATTTAATTAATATTATTTGTAAGAGAGACGAATAAGATAGGCAAATTCAATTATTAAGCAGTCTGTGCACTTTCAAGCGAAAACTTTTTCCGAATAGAAAATCTGGATTTGAAGGATTTGTTATTAAATTTAGTCGAATCCAATTAACACGAAGATGTGCGCATTCGAGCGAAAAGTGGCACATTTCCGAGCGAGGGAGGCAAATGAAGCGCGACGCGGAGCGGCGCGCTTCATTTTCCCGAGATCGAAATGTGCCACTTTGAGCTCGAATGTGCACACTCGGTTTTAAGCACATTCACAATAATTTAGGGCGAAAAAATAATTAAGCAATTTTAATAGTTCCCTCGCACTTGCACTTACGAGATTGTTGTATCTTTTCGTTCCCTTCCATTCATTGCTATGGTAAATACATTTTTCGGTATATAAAATCGATATTTACTGCATTAAATTAAAATTTTTGATTTGAAGGAGCGCAATGTAAATTACACTAATGCAATAAATACAAGGATGTGCGCATTCAAGCGAAAAGTGGCACATTTCCGAGCGAGGGAGGCAAATGAAGCGCGACGCGGAGCGGCGCGCTTCATTTTCCCGAGATCGGAATGTGCCACTTTGAGCTCGAATGCGCGCACTCGGTTTTAAGCACAATTTTTACTATAAAATTCAATTAACCGCATTTTCGATTATCCGAATGAGCTGCACCAATAATTAGTCCGGATAACCGAGTTTCCACTGTGCAACAGAATAATTATTTTAAAAAAAGACGCGTATTAATGCTTTGAGGAATTATTTAAACAATAAGTGTAACTCTAATTTTTGAAGTAACTGTTGTGTATTTAAATATATCCAGTTACTGATGGATATAACAAAAATAATAAATACTAGTGGTCTTAGCAACATTTAGCAATAGTAAAAACTAAAGCAGTGGCACGAAATAACTTATATTGGATAGCTATGATGTCAGAAATTGAAAATTATATAGGAAATTGTAATATATGTTTGAAATACAGTAGATCAAAAACAAAGGAACCATTACAAAGTCATGAGATACCAAAAATACCATTTTTTAAGGTAGGCGTTGATATTGCCGAACATGCTGGTTCTAGTTATTTAATACTGTATGATTACTACTCGAGGTGGTTAGAGATTGAGAAATTAGGAGCAAAAATACTAATGCAGTTATTGATAAATTTAAACAAATATTTAGTAGAAATGGAATACCTGCTATAGTGATATCTGATAATATGCCATTTGGTAGTTACGAGATGAACAAGTTTGCAAATCAATGGAACTTTCAGATACAGACTTCTAGCCCCATTACCCTAAAAGTAATGGTTTAGCTGAAAAGGAGTAGATATAGCAAAAACAATGTTAAGAAAAGCTAGTGAAAGTAATCAAGATTTAGAGTTATATTTGTTAAATTATAGAAATTCACCAGTATCAGGTCTTGGTTGCTCTCCAGCTCAGATATTAAATAGTAGAATGTTAAGAACAAAAATTCCTGTAATTAATCAAGCTTTAGAACCTAAGTTAATAGATAATAATGTTAAACAAACAATGTTAAAAAACCAAGAAAAACAAAAGTTATGGTATAATAGAAATGCTGCTAAAAGACAACAGACATTTACCAGTGGTCAAAAGTGTTATTACAAAATATCAAAACTTTACAATGGGAACCCGCCATAATTATAAAACCATTGGAAAAACCTAGATCATATTTGGTAAAGACGATATGCAACAAATATTATAGAAGAAATTCGATACATATCAAAGAAAGATACAACGATTCTGTTCGCTTTGATATGAACTCAAATGGAAGAGAATTAGAACCTAAATCAGAGACTACATCGAGTCTTCGTAGATCTCAAAGAATAAGACACCCTGTAGTTAAACTACAGTTGAGTTAAAAGGGGCGTGTTGTGTATTTAAATATATCCAGTTACTGATGGATATAACAAAAATAATAAATACTAGTGGTCTTAGCAACACTTAGTACATAGTAACATAACAAGTAAGGTTTGTGAATGTAAAGTTAAAAAACTATATCTTGTAATATTAAATAAATAATAAAGAACAAGATAAAACAGTAACTAATTAGCTTAAATAAAAATTATTTTTGTATAAATAAGTTCAAAAAAAATTATATTAATTTAAATTAAGTCATTTATGTTTATTAGAAAAATTATTTCGTAATTTAATATCAAAGTTAAAATTTTACCGTGATATTTCTTAATTTTGAAAGTCTCACATTATTTATAAAAATTTTAAGCATCTATGGCAAAACTTAAAAATCAAAAACAACTTCAAAAAACTTTTCTAAAAATTAAATTAACAATTAACGGAATTCATAAAATTTATTAAGTAATAGAATAGTATATGTTAATAATTAATTTCTAATAAATTGAATGTACATATTCAAACATTAATCAAAAAAAAAAAAAAAAAAAAAAATTAAGAAATATAGCATTTATTGCTTGTATAATTTTAGAATTAATTTTGTATAAAATTTAAAGCACTACTAATTATTTTATTTTGTATTTCGCCCTAAACGGTGTGTTTTTGGCTTAGTAGATTTTAAGATAATGTGCGACTGTTTTATTTAGTGATTAATATTTGTTGCGTTTTATGTAAACATATACCTAACAATTTCACCAACTTTTTCTTTGTTAAAACGGGACGTTTTGTAATCGTGCTTAAAACCGAGTGTGCACATTCGAGCTCAAAGTGGCACATTCCGATCTCGGGAAAATGAAGCGCGCCGCTCCGCGTCGCGCTTCATTTGCCTCCCTCGCTCGGAAATGTGCCACTTTTCGCTCGAATGCGCACATCTTCGTATTTATCGGATTTGCCTATATTATTATTTTATTCTTCAATTCAAAAAATTAAAAGTCGAATAAATTAGATCTATTTTTTGTTTGAAAAAGGTTAGATATTTTATCCCTTTTGATAAGTTATCATGGTGCTCTTCGCACGACTAATTGTAGCGAGTTCGATAAAAATATTTTCAGATGCATTTTCAAATGTTTACTAATTCGCATTTTTGATTAAATAAAATTGTATATGATTCAAATTTTCTGAAGTGAGCCACTAGAACTCAACTAGTTGATTTTTATATCAACTTTTGCAGATTGTTGAAGGTTTATATGTTAAAATTAATGTCTCCAAATATTTTTGGGTAATTTTCATTTGTGTAAAAATTATAAAAAAATTAGTTTTAAGTCACATTTTGTATACAATGTTGTAATTAGACTTCATTTATGGATTAATTCAATTTTTAAATATAAAAAAATATTTATATGTTACATAAAGGGTGCATCAAAATTTTGGAATGACTTGGGTGGGGTATGTTAAAAAAAAAGTTGGGAAATAAAAGTTAAAATTCGGAAAAAATTATAGTATTTTTTTTCATGTACGATAAAGTCTCCCATCTAGTCTAGTTTAAAAGTACTAAATTAGAAATGTGGTTTTTTGTAAAAATACCTTACTGTAATTTTTAATTAAAAGAAAAGCAAGAAGTGGTACATTTAGTTCAGTTTGATTTAATTAATATTATTTGTAAGAGAGACGAATAAGATAGGCAAATTCAATTATTAAGCAGTCTGTGCACTTTCAAGCGAAAACTTTTTCCGAATAGAAAATCTGGATTTGAAGGATTTGTTATTAAATCTAGTCGAATCCAATTAACACGAAGATGTGCACATTCGAGCGAAAAGTGGCACATTTCCGAGCGAGGGAGGCAAATGAAGCGCGACGCGGAGCGGCGCGCTTCATTTTCCCGAGATCGAAATGTGCCACTTTGAGCTCGAATGTGCACACTCGGTTTTAAGCACATTCTCAATAATTTAGGGCGAAAAAATAATTAAGCAATTTTAATAGTTCCCTCACACTTGCACTTACGAGATTGTTGTATCTTTTCGCTCCCTTCCATTCATTGCTATGGTAAATACATTTTTCGGTATATGAAATCGATATTTACTGTATTAAATTAAAATTTTTGATTTGAAGGAGCGCAATGTAAATTACACTAATGCAATAAATACAGGATGTGCGCATTCAAGCGAAAGTGGCACATTTCCGAGCGAGGAGGCAAATGAAGCGCGACGCGGAGCGGCGCGCTTCATTTTCCTGAGATCGGAATGTGCCACTTTGAGCTCGAATGCGCGCACTCGGTTTTAAGCACAATTTTTACTATACATTCAATTAACCGCATTTTCGATTATCCGAATGAGCTGCACCAATAATTAGTCCGGATAACCGAGTTTCCACTGTGCAACAGAATAATTATTTTAAAAAAAGACGCGTATTAATGCTTTGAGGAATTATTTAAACAATAAGTGTAACTCTAATTTTTGAAGTAACTGTTGTGTATTTAAATATATCCAGTTACTGATGGATATAACAAAATAATAAATACTAGTGGTCTTAGCAACATTTAGCAATAGTAAAAACTAAAGCAGTGGCACGAAATAACTTATATTGGATGGCTATGATGTCAGAAATTGAAAATTATATAGGAAATTGTAATATATGTTTGAAATACAGTAGATCAAAACAAAGGAACCATTGCAAAGTCATGAGATACCAAAAATACCATTTTTAAGGTAGGCGTTGATATTGCCGAACATGCTGGTTCTAGTTATTTAATACTGTATGATTACTACTCGAGGTGGTTAGAGATTGAGAAATTAGGAGCAAAAATACTAATGCAGTTATTGATAAATTTAAACAAATATTTAGTAGAAATGGAATACCTGCTATAGTGATATCTGATAATATGCCATTTGGTAGTTACGAGATGAACAAGTTTGCAAATCAATGGAACTTTCAGATACAGACTTCTAGCCCCATTACCCTAAAAGTAATGGTTTAGCTGAAAAGGAGTAGATATAGCAAAAACAATGTTAAGAAAAGCTAGTGAAAGTAATCAAGATTTAGAGTTATATTTGTTAAATTATAGAAATTCACCAGTATCAGGTCTTGGTTGCTCTCCAGCTCAGATATTAAATAGTAGAATGTTAAGAACAAAAATTCCTGTAATTAATCAAGCTTTAGAACCTAAGTTAATAGATAATAATGTTAAACAAACAATGTTAAAAAACCAAGAAAAACAAAAGTTATGGTATAATAGAAATGCTGCTAAAAGACAACAGACATTTACCAGTGGTCAAAAGTGTTATTACAAAATATCAAAACTTTACAATGGGAACCCGCCATAATTATAAAACCATTGGAAAAACCTAGATCATATTTGGTAAAGACGATATGCAACAAATATTATAGAAGAAATTCGATACATATCAAAGAAAGATACAACGATTCTGTTCGCTTTGATATGAACTTAAATGGAAGAGAATTAGAACCTAAATCAGAGACTACATCGAGTCTTCGTAGATCTCAAAGAATAAGACACCCTGTAGTTAAACTACAGTTGAGTTAAAAGGGCGTGTTGTGTATTTAAATATATCCAGTTACTGATGGATATAACAAAATAATAAATACTAGTGGTCTTAGCAACACTTAGTACATAGTAACATAACAAGTAAGGTTTGTGAATGTAAATTAAAAACTATATCTTGTAATATTAAATAAATAATAAAGAACAAGATAAAACAGTAACTAATTAGCTTAAATAAAAATTATTTTTGTATAAATAAGTTCAAAAAATTATATTAATTTAAATTAAGTCATTTATGTTTATTAGAAAATTATTTCGTAATTTAATATCAAAGTTAAAATTTTACCGTGATATTTCTTAATTTTGAAAGTCTCACATTATTTATAAAAATTTTAAGCATCTATGGCAAAACTTAAAAATCAAAAACAACTTCAAAAAACTTTTCTAAAAATTAAATTAACAATTAACGGAATTCATAAAATTTCTTAAGTAATAGAATAGTATATGTTAATAATTAATTTCTAATAAATTGAATGTACATATTCAAACATTAATCAAAAAAAAAAAAAAAAATTAAGAAATATAGCATTTATTGCTTGTATAATTTTAGAATTAATTTTGTATAAAATTTAAAGCACTAATAATTATTTTTTAGGGGTCATCCATATATTACGTCACATGATTTTTAAGATTTTTAGACCCCTTCCGCCCCCTATGCCACATTTTTATTAAACCCTCTCCTGCTCAGTGATGTCACACTGTGTGACACTTACCCTATAATTTAATAATTTATTATAATTTTTTTTTAACAATTAAATCAGTACCACCGAAAAAGTGATTTTGTGACCTCACAATACTTAAAATCCCCTGACCCCTCTATTACATTTTGTAATAAATCTGGAATGACCTCCACGTCCCCTCAAAGGAAGACGTAATTTATGGATGACACCTTATATAAAATATATATGTGTTATTTATTAAAAATTTGAAATCCAAATACTTGTTGTGCCAAATTGATTTCTGGTCTTTTGGTCAATAATTATTCATTATTAAATTTTAATTGCTTCACAAAAATTATATTACATTAATATACGGATTGGTTTCAATATCATTAAACTGTTAATTTAAACAATAATCAAACTATAGTCGAACGTTTATTTTTAATTTATGAAAATTTGATTCTCGTAACTCCGAAATGTTTATTTTTGGAATAACACAAACATAGCAAGTTTTATTGTTTCCATATGCTAAATTATTTTTTTTTGTTGCAAATTGTATAATTCTGAAGCTAACCCATATAATAGCAAACCGCAAAATATGAATCACTACAACAATTTATTAACCTTACACAAAAATAACACCAAACCTTTCTTCGAAATTAGTGTACTACAAAAAAGTGTTCAAGGCTACTAAAAAAAATATTCCTCTACCCAATTAATAACGCCAGATAAAACTATAGGCACAAAGATGTAAATTTATAACTGTCGCAGCTTGTAAATCAATTCATTGCGATTGGTGCGAGAGCCATAAAAGCGTTTTACCAAAAAAAAAAGCTGTTAGAGATATCGGCGTTTCGGCGGTTTAGAAATAAATAGTTTTTCTTTTGATGACTTGGGGTTAATTTTTAATTAAAAACCGACGGCCACACACATGCCATGTCCGAAGTGGCCGTAAAATTTGATTCGATTCTTTCATTTCGACAATATTTATCGGCGACGGCTGGGTGTCAAAAATACCGTTTTTTAGTTTTCGAAAAATGGCCCTTACAATTTGCGAAATTGCTTATTTACAACCCGCACTTACATAAATTAATAAATTTATCCTTTAGCGGGTTGGCAGTAATTTGGCAATTTGAAAAGGAGATGGGGTTCTACCTGGAGCCCATTTAACTTTTTTATTTCCGGTATGCAGTAGCCTTAACATGTTATGAATCACCGCTAAACTTTTCTGTCATCGCCGATAAAGAAGTCTCTAATTTAGCGCTAGACTCCGATCATCATCAGACTGCAAACGAGAAGACAGGCGCGGGCAGTTAACCAACAATTTTACCTGACCGAAGCGTAGCAGCGGCGGCTTATAAATTAAAGTTTATATTTGCACACGACTAAATGTAAAACGTATGAGGGTTGGCCCGGGGCTGAAGAGGATATATATTGTGTATAATTACATATGTGTTAATAGCTAGAATAAGGGCACTTATACCGCCGACTGGGATCAAGGAACCTGGACAGACATTCCTTCGCAGGCTCGGTGGTCCGACAGCCCTGTGGCGTATGTGCACGTGATTATGTGGAACAAATAGCTGTTCCGAGTTATTTTTTTGTCACTGTACAATTAACCAAAGTCTTACTCACTAAAGCCGGTTTTGGCATCTTTTCGTTTCAAATTATCCTTTTTGATTGAATAATTGAACAGATCGCTTTTTGTAATCAATAAGTGTAAATACAGTAAGGCCTCGTTTGGCGCTCACAATGCGTTCCTAAGCGAAAAAGCGCCATACCTAACAAAGTTAACTGAAGTCATTTGGAAATGCGGCAAAAACTTGAATCAATGTACATTTTGAGCTGTTTTGAGACTTCGAGCCTTTCTATCCCGACTAGAAATTTTAGTAAGATTAAATCGAACCGAATTAGGCTTTCCAAACAAAGGCGGGCCTAATTGTGGCCTTGTCGGGTCCACATGAGGCAAAACAAAAATTGGCGTGCCGAAAAAAAATTGAGATTTGCTTGTTTCATGGAAGTCATTGGTATTACCTAATTCTGACATACTATTGGAATTGCTGACTGATATCCAATGACAGTAACTAAAGGTTTGCCGAAGTTAGGTATGTTGAAGTCAGATGTTACTAGGAAAGTCTGTGGCATGCCCTAATTCAACCATTCTAATCCCAATGGTGGTCACTAAAAGTTTAACATAATTGAGCATCTTGGTTAATAAAGACTAAAAAATAAAGGTAAACAGGGATAGTTGAAAATGAACTAAATATGTTGTTTATTTTAATTTAATTTAAATTTATTTTAATTTTATTTGATTTTTTTACATTAATCAGAATTTATATTCTGATTAATGTAAAAAAATTAAATTCAGCCATTTAAAAAAATTGGCTATTATCAATATTATGATTATCTTCGTTGATATACATATTAAAAATTTAGTAATATATCTTCTTAAACGGAATAGTTTACTTTACGAACTACTGCCTGGAAAGTATGACAAATTTGGGCTAAATAAGGTTTAGGTCGTCAGCTGTGAGTGGAGTTTCCAAATCGCCACCTAAGTAGAAAGCCTACTTAAGCAGGGGCTAGCACATGCCGCTTACGGTTGCCTAATTTGGCCCATGCATAAAATTCGGCATGCCTTTTGCAGACCTAATAAAAAACCCAGCTGACATTTCTAGACGGAATATTGATTTTGTGTAAATATAAATGTTTAATTATTTTTTCAAATCATTCAGTGCCTAAATAAAATATTTTGTATTTTAGAAGAGTCAAAACGAAGAAGCAAGAGAAATAAGGATCAACGGAAAAATAATAGATAAGGTAAATACCTTCGAATACCTAAACTTACAAATAAACAAAGAAGGACGACTTGATAATGAAATTAGGAACAGAATTAGTAAAGCCAACAGAATATACTACCAAATTAATAATACCTTAATTGGGAAAAAGAAATAAACACAAAAACAAAAATGCACCTTTACAAATTGAGATGAGGATAGATGGGAGAAGACCTAGAGAAAGACCCCGGAAAACATGGGAGGACAACATAGAAGAAGCAGCCAGAAGAAGAGAAAAAACAAACTGGACAAATAAAGACTATAGCCAACAACAGGCATGAATACAGAAAATAGTTCAATACCCCAACACCATATGGTAAAATGGGAGAAGAAAAAGAAGAGTATTTTACAATTAAAATTTAAATTATTTATAATAATTATCATATTGTTTTTTATACAAACTAAACAATTAGTTTTAGACAATTATTTTATTTCATTATGTAATGTATGAATGTACAACTATCAAATTGTGTAGAATTTGGACAAACCCATAGTCCTATTTTAATTTTAAAACTTTTGCTTTTAATCGTTGTAATATGTCTATGTTGTATTGTAAGTTTTCGTATAAACAGTAAAAATTACTAACGCAAGCCGGAAACGAAGCATTAATTTTTCCACTATGATTTGTACCAATTGTACTGACCTTTGAATGATTCATCCTTTAATGTATTTTTGGATTAGGTTTAATTGTTACGTACGGCATTTTATTGCTTAAAAAAAGAAATATTTTTAAATTTAGATTGGCTCATCCATCGAGAATTTAAATTAGATCTTAAAAATTATATTATCCGTAGGCAACCCTCATTATTAGCAATTTAGATAACAGAAATTGGCAAATAAGAGCATAAAATAGCTGCAAGCTTTATTTAAAATGTTTTGTGTATCTGTCATCGTTTTAATGGCGCCTAATTATTGCAAAATAATTACTCGTCCTATTTTTTAGAACAATTTTACTTAAAGTACTGTTAGAGCTAAAATTATCACAGAGTTTTAAAAGATTTTATTATAATTACTAATTACTAAATTGATTTAGTTAGATGGAAATAGAAAAAAATCTATAGGCAAATTTTTCGTAGAACTAACACTAAATTTAAATTTTACATTTTGTCGCTATAAATAATTTTATAATAACAAATTAATCAGTTAAAAAGGCAAATTTGATATTGATATAATTAATATGCCATATGGGATAATCACATCAACAATATTTGGTCCCTGTTTCACTTTGAAGATGGAACGTTAAAAATTAATTCAAAAATTTGGTAATACTATAATATATTCAGATTTACACAAAAAGAAATGAATAAATTTTTGATTTACTCTTTGACACCATAAATCGCTCACATAATGCATTATGAATACAAATATTGATAATTAAAATATACTGAAGAAAATAAATGCGAGTATCCATTTACGATTAACAAAAATTATTAGTAATTTCATCAATGTCACGTCTTGAATTAATAGGTAAAATGTTTTGCTAAAATAAGTAGTAATATCTAAACATGACTACTTATTAATTTCAACATTATAAAAAATGTATAGGTAGGTATAATATATTAGAATAAGCAAAATTAACTTTTAAATATATTTGATTGTTCTTTAATCACAGAAATTTTATTATTCTTCATTTTGTATTTTACTAAGACATAAAAAGGGCGTTAAATGTTAATGGTTTAATATTATGCTCTGATGTATGAATAATAACATGACATATCAATCATATTAATATGGAGTTTGTCATCTTAGGCTCATTACTTTGAAAATTCAATCTTTTGGAAATTTTTTTTAAAGAACAAAAATTAAATAGGACAGTATATAAATAATCAAGAGAGTCAAGTGACACATTTTTAATCTTGGTATAGCAATTGTCAGCAGATATATCCAAATTTGTTACAATTGCTATTGACAATTGTATGCTTGTCTTCAAACTGCATTAACTTAGGACCTTTGTTCAATTTAATGGTAACATAAAATTCAGATGAGTCTAATTTTTGAGTATCGTAAACATCCTTGGAGTTCGAAAATAGCTTGGTTGATTGCCAGTGTGACAAACAAGTGATATTTAGTTAGTGCTGTGCTACTTTTGATAAGTAAACGTTGTTTTATCAGTTCGCGATCTTCTATTAAGCGTGATTTATTAATAACCATAAAATTAAAAAAATGAAAGAGCGCGTTGATCTCAGCTAAATCAGTTATACTTTAATTGGGTTGGATGGAATCTAATGGAAAACTTGGGGTACGTAGAAACATACATTTTCTTTCTAATTTAAACAATAATAATTGATTTAATAAATTAATTAATTTGTGCATTTTGTAAAGATTTCTTAAGAAAATTACTTTCTTTAGATGCTTTTAAACATGGAAAGAACTTCTATGTCATCACCTTCGTGCATAGAGTTACAAGATATCAACACATGTGAAATCCAAGATCAAGAGGAACAAGAGCAAGAACAACGATCCGTAGGATGTTTAGCATATCTAAAGCAATTTTGGAATTCTATTGTTGAAGAAAGGGATTGGGTTTATGATTTGGATAGCGAAACCCGACAGTATTATTGTGAGTAATTAAAAAGCTTCCATTGTATATTAAATTGTTATTTCTCATCAATAAAAATTAAAAATCAATTACCGTTGGAATGGTTATTGATCTATAAGAAACTCAACTTGATCATTGGATTTTTAAAAGAATATTTTTAGTTAGTGCTTTCAAAATCTACTTAAAAACTAACTATAAGTAGCAAGTATCATTTTGTAAACAAGATTAAGAGAAGTACTTTTAGTTATCGATAAAAGATTAAAGAGATTTGTTCCTTTGAATTATAGTGCGAATTCTTATGAAAAATTGAATTTTTCTTATAATGTAATACAAATGAATATATCATAACAATAACCGAGATTGAAACATATAAATTTCAATCAAGAGAACGACGTTATTGCGCCATCGTACAGGCAGAAGCTGCATTTCCTCATCCAAGATATATACACAATAAAAAACTAGTTTTCTTCTATATTAGAAGCTCTTTAAATCAATATTTCTATGTTTTCCATTTTTTGTTATGCATTTAAATTGAATAATTAACAGACAAGTATATTTATTTTTTAATGTAAGAAATATTTGGTTTCAAATTGTATAAATCTATTAAAATTCATTTGATGTGAAATCTCTTTCCATAAACAGATGTTTTTTGGTAACTTCGATAATGATTTATTTCTACTACCCAACACTAGTGCAAAAACAATAACAGTTTTCTACAATTGTACTTTATAGGAATCTTCTATTTTATTAATTATTCTATTTTGTTGAAATAACGTGTTTTGTTTCTTTTTTAATAGATTTAAATAATTTAATTCGTATAAGCTATTATAATACATAGGTTATTTTTGTGTTTGCGTTATATACGTAGATTAACACTGTTTTTCTATTGATTAAAATTTATTTGTATTGTGTGCGTAAAAATGTTTTGACATTTTACGCTTAAATCAATAAAAAAAATATGAAGCGCAATGGGTATTTCAAAAAAAGTAATTGCTTAGAAATAGATTGACAGAATGGAGAAGCAGCGACACCTATTTAATAGTGTTTACGTCGAGTTGGTAGCAGATTTACAAGGGGCTATAATATGCTATCATTCTTTGACGAAGAATAAAAGCTGTTTTGATGGACAAACTCATTACGGAACGTCTTATATTTCTTTCAGCAAAAATTCAAACTTATTTTGTATTAATAAAATGTTTTGAGAATAATATCTTTGATAAACAAAACGATCGTTAGATTAAGTCCTAAATATAGATCGCCTGCTTCAATGGATACTCAATCAAATGATTATCAATATTTTGTCTTAAATGTTCAAGTGCTAATAAAAAGAAACGCGGGAATATTATAATTCTTGTTATTGGAGTGGCAAGAACAATCCAAGTGGTTAATGTTTTCTTATTTCTTATATGATTGTTATTTTAATAATTTTAGTTATCAAATATTTTGTATAAATTACAAAAATAATAAGATTTATTATATCAAAAATTAGAAATTTTCGACATGAATGTGTTTAATTGTCGTTAAGGATCTATGGTAGGACTTATATGGTTAAGTCTTAAAGATTGCCTAAATACCTACATCCATATGTTTATACAAATAATATATTTAAATGTTTTGTTCACTCTACACGGAAAAAAAATGTTTTATGATACTGTCGAGAGTTAAGGTTTAATTCTATTTGATGAAAGATATTTCTAGTACAGCGTGTAACCCTTGTGTTACTGAGGTTTTGCAATGTTGATAATATCTGTTAAACTTTCGCAATGTAGAAAGTTTTTAATGTCATTAAAACGTTTTGTTATAAAACACTGGTGTGCAAATTTCTGTTTATTTTTTAGCTTTTAATTTTTGTTATATTACAACAAATAAATTGCCATTATTTTTGCAGAAAATGTAAAATATTAACGACATTACTGTAACGAATAGAAGTAAGCAAACAGTTTTTGATTGAATCAAAATTTTTTAATAAGAAATACATTTTATTTTTATGTAGAATAAAAAGCACTCGCTGTCCTTAAATATATAAAATATTTAAATAGAATTAGTGTTGAATTGTAAAGAACAAAAATAATAAGACAAAACTTCGACGTCAGAGATATTTATAAGCAAAAGCGTGTTCCCTGAAAGTTTTTTTGACAAGACTGGGCCTCACTTTATTCCAAATTATTTAATATTATAAATTTTGTAAATGTAAACCATCATAAAACTTATTATACTTAACTAAATTTGGAATTACAGTGGAAACTCTGTTATCCGGACTAATTAATGTTGCAACTGCTACGGATAATTGAAAAAAAACAATTTTACCTTGTTAGGTATTTATTTACAAATAAAACGGATCAAATAATTATTAATTATAAAATCAACAGTAAATAATACCAAATAGAATCATAAAATGTTTAGGTAAAATTAAAAGTAAATTGATCATTGTTAATCGTGGCGAAAAGCGGAGTGTGCACATTCGAGCTCAAAGTGGCACATTCCGATCTCGGAATGAAGCGCGCCGCCCGCGTCGCGCTTCATTTGCCTCCTCGCTCGGAAATGTGCCACTTTTCGCTCGAATGCGCACATCTTCGTGTTAATTGGATTTGACTATATTAACAACAAGTCCTTCAAATCCAGATTTTCTATTCAGAAAAAGTTTTCGCTTGAAAGTGCACATACTCCTTCATAATTGAATTTGCCTATCTTATTCTTTTCTCTTACAAATAATATTTATTAAATCAAACTGCACTAAAAGTACCACTTCTCGCTTTTCTTTTAATTAAAAATTACAGTAGGGTATTTTTACCAAAAACCACGTTTCTAATTTAGTACTTTTAAGCTAGACTAGATGGGAGATTTCATCGTACATGAAAAAAAATACTTTAACTCTTATCGAATTTTGACTCTTATTTCCCCACCTTTTTTTTAACATATCCCACCCAAGTCATTCTAAAATTGTGATGCACCACTTATGTAACATATAATTTTTTTTTTATATTTAAGAATTGAATTAATCTATAAATAAAGTCTAATTACAACAGTGTATACAAAATGCGCTTCAAAACTAATTTGTTTATAATTTTCAAAAAAATGAAAATTACCCAAAAAATTTTGACATATCAACCTTCCACAATCTACAAAAGATGATATAAAAATCAACTAATTGATTTTCAGTGGCCCACTTCAGAAAATTTGACTCATATACAATTTTAATTAATCAAAAACGCGAATTAATAACATTCAAAAGTACACCCGAAAATATTTTTATCAAGCTCGCTACAATTAGGCGTGCGGAAGAGCACTATGATACCTTATCAAAAGGAATAAAATATTTAACCATTTTCAAACAAAAAATAGATCTAATTTATTCGACTTTAAATTTTTTCAATTGAAGAATAAAATAATAATATAGGCAAATCCGATAAATACGAGGATGTGCGCATTCGAGCGAAAAGTGGCACATTTCCGAGCGAGGGAGGCAAATGAAGCGCGACGCGGAGCGGCGCGCTTCATTTTCCCGAGATCGGAATGTGCCACTTTGAGCTCGAATGCGCACACTCGGTTTTAAGCACGATTACAAAGTGTCCCGTTTTAACAGGAAAAAACGAACGCGGTTGACAATCCGGATAATCGCGAATCCGTATAACTGAGGTCCGGATAATCGAGGTTTTACTGTACTTGCATATCTGTTTACTATAGATAATAATTTTGGACAAAAATAATTCTGAAAAGCAAACCGTATTTTTGGACGGTCGAAATAGCGTTCTACATTTTGTTGTTCTATTTTCTGTATTTAATAAGCGCATTTCTATGTAAACATCTTATGCCATTTTATAAGAACCTAGTATTATAATTTAATTTCATTAAACTAAACATGTCCTTTATGTTAGTATACAGAAATTCCTCTTGGCATAATGGAGACGTAACTATGGTAATCGGTAAATTTCCTAAGCTGATGTAGTGTGAAAGGGGTATTAAGCGTCCTTATTGTTTGAAATTCCTACGCCATTAAATAAAGTGCAAATAGACATCATACACATGAATATGTTTATTGAATAGTGATTCCAGATTTGTTATTTAATTTTCGCCGTTTGTTATTAACTTTTAGGTAAATAGAAACAATCTGTACTCGTTCCCAGTAATTTGTAAGCAGATATCATGTTGGGGAAAGGGGGGGGGCAAAAAATAATAAAACGTTTAAAACAAATTATAAGGCTTATTATTATTATTTTTAAATAACTCGGTTTCATATAATGTTAAAAAATATTCAAACAATGTCTGTTGAAAATTATTGTATTGTCCATTAGAAAAGCACCAAATTAGAGATTTGTTATTGTAAATTTAAATTAAAAAAAGAATTCGAACGGGCACATTCGGTGTTTCACCGCTCTCCAAAATAATTAATTTACCGGGTGTTCCAAAATCAATGGACACATTTCAAATGCAATTTATTAAAAAAGTATAAGGGCTGCACATGCAAATTCAACGGAAGAAATTGTTAATATAACACGCTGATTACTATTTTTATTCAAATCGTGTAAATATTGAAATAAATGAGCAATAAACACTAATACGAGTTATGGTGTTATAAAATACAAAAGGGGAAAAAAGACAGAAAAAGCGCGAACGGACGCACTTTTTACACACGTGCAGAAAAGAACGACGAAAGTATACTTTATTCTGGCACCGAGAAATCGACCGCTTTGCTAGGGCCCCACTGCGCTCGAAAATCAAACTTTCGCAGCCGATATTACATAAAATATTTTCACTCTACGTTAACTCTTTCCTATAAAAAAAAATGCATTTGAAATGTGTCCATTACTTCTGGAACACCATGTACTTTTCAAATTTCTTTTTTCAAAACTACAGTACCGAATTTCTACACCGAAATAAATCTGTAATTTGTGTGACTTTTCATTTTAAATATCCTTGTGCAGCTATAAGGACATTTTAAAGCTTTTACAAAAACATGAAATAAAGATATTAAAAAAACAATAACCGCTTTAACTTTTTCCGAACTTAAAGACTAAAGTGACTGTACTATTAATTGCATTAAATTTGAATGTAGTGCTTTTATAAATAATTTACACTAAAATAAAAGTATATCTGATAGAATTCGAAAAATTTTGAGCTGGAAAAAGTGACACTCTTGGAAGACTAAAAGTACTTTAATATCCATAGGGAATACCAATTTGTATGATATCAATCCTACGCCCTGCATATTTCAAAATGCATCTACCGAAAAGAAAATATCGATTAAAATATTGTAGTCGCTTCCAGCATTAGATCTATCAACCCCCATAGATCACTTTCGTTATCGTTAAATTAGTTGTCGGTTAGTGTTCGGAATGGTATTACAAGTTTCTATTTGGCCGAGAGTATATATCTTCAGATAACATTAAGTTTCGCTTTGGAAGTTTTCGACCTTAAATTATATTATTGAAATTGATTTTCGATTACAACCTTTTTAGGGAATTGCAGGTCAGGATCGGCGCGCCAAACATTGCCACCTGAGGCGGAATTAAAAGTTGCAACTTTTGGTCTCCGAATAAAAAAAATATAGCATAAAACGCTTAGGAAGGACCGACCAACGATCTTCGCAGAGTCTTATTTAATTTTTTTTTTTGAGGAATGAAATTGTAAATCTGTCTCTTCCTATAAATAATTCGGTGGTTATATGCGACCTTTCTATTTACAAAAACATATATTCAAAACCGATTGAGATATATTGAGAAATTAAATTTACAAAAGTAGAATTACATTTAAATTAATGTTATTGAGTTGGCAAGAAAATAATTTCGGTTTTCGCAAATTAATGGCGCTTGAGGATTAGCAGTAGTAATTTTTGATTTTCGTTAGAAACAAATTATGAGAACTGGCCGACCAACTGAAGTCAATAAAAATCAAATCAAGTCATAATTGAAATAAATGGTCATATAACTGGGAGAGATGTTGGAGAGAGCTTAAATGTATCACACACAACAATTGAAAATCATTTACAATGTCTTGGTCTTGTTAAAAAGGTCGATAATTGGGTACCACATGAATTGAAAGAGATACATTTAACACAATTAATGAGTATTTGTGATATGCATCTGAAACATCTGAAATCGATCGCTTTTTAAAATGAATCATCACTGGTGATGAAAAATGGGTTGCCTACAATAACATTAATTAAACACGATAACCATACAAGCGTGATAAATCAGCACAAGCCACATCAAAATCCAAATTACATTAAAAAAAGATCATGTTTTCACTTTAGTGGGATTATAAAGGTGTTGTATATTTTGAGCTGCTTGCAAAGAACTAAACCATCAATTGAGATGTTTACTCTAAACAACGGATGAAATTGGAGGAAGCAAACAAAAATAAATGGATATAATTGGGTAATTGTAAAGGTATTATGATTTACCATGACAACGCTCGACCCCACACATCTTTACTAACTCGTCAAAAATTAATGGAGCTTGGTTTGGAACTGATGTCACATCCACCCGACAGCCCTGACCTTGCGTTATCAGATTACCGTTTATTTCAATCTTTACAAAACTCCTTAAATGAAAAAAAATGCACTAATTATGAGAACCTAAAATTGCACTTCATTTAATTTTTTGTTGATAATGACCTACAAACGCCGAACATTGAAGTTACCAGAAAGATGGCAAAAAGTTGTTGAACAAATTGGTATATTTATAGTTAATTAAAATCCATTCATTGTATAAAAAAATGTACTTTTATTTCAAACAAAAAAACGGAAATTACTTTCTTGTCCACCCGATACTACAAAACCGTAAAAAAAATTGATAAATACGAAAGACATTTAGTTTAAAGAAAGAATAATATAAGTTTTATTTGTGGTTGTAGCATACAATGTTAGAACAGTTATTTCTTATAGAGAAGCACCTCGTGGGACAAATTATATCTACGAGAAAACAGTAAAAGAAATTTATAGCAACTTCTACCACGTAATTGTTAAACAGATGTCACGTAAAACTGAGTTTTATTTTCAAATTAATCGATTAATAATAATTTAATGCTTGTTATACTTATTATTTTTCCTAATTGAAAATGAAATATAAAGCTTCACCGATTCAAAATTGACAAACAAATCAAATATTAAAAATTAAACAATTTTTTTAGAAAAACCTTTTTATTAATTTTCATAAGTAAACATCCAATCAAAAATGTAAAGTAAAAGATCGATATGAATTATTACCAGTTAGAAAACAAAAATACTATTTAGCACTTTGAATAAATGCCCCGTGACCTAAATTATGAACCGGATTAAATTTTGAAATTTTAGGAAGCCGAAATATTTTTGCATAAATTGTCCGGGGCGATATTAAACTTGATGTGTTTGTTATAAACGTTGCAAATGGTTACTGAAGAGCGAGCTTGAAATACGTATATTTAAAAGTTTCCGCATATTTGTGTTTATAGAACTACCACTTCTGCAATAAAACGCACATAAAATTGACATTGTAAAAA